>CM060937.1:708589985-709319152 GCA_030765085.1 Allium cepa
TTAAAATGTTTCACAAAATATTTCTATCTTCTTTTAAAACGGAATCATTTATTAAAAAGGATCAATTCCCCTTTTCTTTAGAATAAAGTCTATTATTATACTCACTACGAGAAATATTGTTAATTATAACACAAAAGCATCGTTAAATATAGTGTTTCAATGCTATATGCTATTTTTAATCATTTTATAAAAAAGAATAAAATAAGTAAACACTATTTTTTGGTTTCCCTCACAAATTTTTAGAAGGCGGCTAATCTTTTTATTTTAACAGTTTTTTTCCTACCTACTTCTTCTAAGTACCTTCGTTCCCTACCTCAAAAATGATGAAACTTTAAAGAAATCTTCTCTCGGTCCTAATATTGAAAGCCCGGCACTAAAGAATTCTTCTATCGATCCTGCTCTTCCAGTCCTCTTTAATATCTTCAATTTTCTTAGCTTTTCTTCAGTTCCAATGGTCTTCTTCTATTTCTAGGTAATGATGCAGTTTTTGTTTCGCTCTTCTTACATTCCTTAGTGGCAACATGATTTTCATCGCCAATTGCTATCTCACAAATAGGGCATTTTAGTCGATCTTCTCTGCATATTCATAGATCTACCCCCAACAAGTAATTTCAGCAAGCATTCATCTTCATCTCATCAGAGGCATCCAAGCAACGATATTATAAGGTTATTTTAGTGTGATATGCAAGAGTAGCTGCATCGACAACTCCATTCAACCTAGATAAGTATCGAATGTTTATTGATTTTCCCTTAAATTACAATTCATATGTTGGTAATCTTCTGAAAATAACTTAAGGATTTGGCTGAGATAGAACACTGATCGAGTTGCATCTATAAATCTAAGCATTTACTATCATCAACCTTTTGTTATGGTTTTATGATTTGCTAATGTCCTATTTTATTTTTATTACATAATCGGATACAAATTTCGCAAGATAATTGTTGCATCTGTAACTCTTGTGATTTTACACCAAAAGCTGGTGATCTTGTGAGTTTCAAAGCATAAAGGTAATTCATTCATCTATAGTGTTTAGACGTATGAATTATTACTCATTGCTCAAACATATTTAGAAATCGTAAGTCAATTATTCTTATACAATAGTTAGTATTTTGGTGTTGTCACATATATAAATCATAATCCAGTTCATTTTTATACAGTGAGTGTTATGTTTATATAAAGTTCAGTATCTATTGTATTATAAAATATACAATTTTTTAGCCAATATATATAAACCATGTTACAAATTATCATGTGACATCTTCCTTCAACGGAAACATAATCTACTACTTAAATAGTCACGCTTATGTTCAAATGAAGATTTTACATGATACACTTAGTATTACTAGTAATATTTTATGGTTCTTGGGGCATAATATACTATTAACTTTCCAACTCACTGTTATTGATTCATATAAACTTTTTGCATTTAATAAACAAGTATATTCTAAACTTTACTTTTGTTTAAACTGTATTATACGACAATATTATCTGAATGATAATGCTTGGTCATTTATTTAGTGGATGAAATAAATAAAGTTGTTACTATGGTCTACGAGATATTTTAATAAAGGTATAGTAGTATATTTGGTTAGGTGACATTGTTTTTACCAAACTGAGTGGAACCATAGGTTGCATATTTGGTTAAATGTAATTATCCTCGTTAAAATGTTGCTACTTTTGGATATTATTTGATAGTCTATTTATGAACATATTTCTATGTCATTGTGTAGAAAAGTCGATGTTAAATTTATTACCTTATCTTTTATTTAACCATGCATAATTAATTTTGTTTTGGATTTCGTTATTTTCTTTTCATATTTATTTAGTATTTTATTTCCCCTGTAGGCATACTTATTTCTTAACAGGAATAGTGGATGTTGTTGCTAAAAAACATCAATGTCAAATTCAGTTTTAGAAAACAATAGTAAGAAGATTATGTGAACTTCCCATAACTGAATTATAGACATGATCTGTTACCTTGTATATCAGATCCAAACCCTTTACATTCGGTAATGACATGACCTCACAAGAACATTCAGGGATTTTAATCAAAAAATGCTGTAAAAGGCATTAAGGGCGTTTTTCGTGAGGCTGTATAACGACATGCCATTTAAAGTTAGGGATCTAACATAGCATTAGATAAAATGCTATAAAAGCATAGCTTTCAATAGCGTTTATAATAGTGTTTTTCTAGAGCTAAGAGTATTTCTTTATAGCATTTTATTCAATGCAGAGAATACTTTTTATTGCGTTTACAGTCCATTTTTAACAGCATTTAAAGAATGCTGTTAAAGGATCTAACAGCGTTTTTATGTATGTTGTATAACAGCATGTCATGGTAGATTCATGGCCTATTACAGCATAAAGGAAACGCTATTGTATATTTTCTTCAACACAACAAAAATGATGCTGTAGGTTTTCTATCGCATATAAAAAACGCCAGTATAAATTTTCTATACTATTCAAAAACACTATTTTCTTTACCCCGCTTTGAGTTTATAATAGTCTATCTATACATTAGAATATCTAACAACAAGATATATTTACCTCAATTAATGAACAATTCAATCAACTCAAGCAACAGTGATATAGAACTTTTGATAATCAAAACATATTATATATTATACACAAACAGAATTACACCAAATTCAATATTGTACACAAAATTTAATAATCGATATTTTTAAAAATACATGCAACATCCCGCCTTTTTATACGGTTTAAATCGATAAACATGCCAATTCAAACCATACGGAAGGGCGGATTGTTATGGGGTAAATAAGAAAAACAGAGAAGAAGAAAAAACTAAACAGAATCTCATAGCGGAAGGATAAAGTATAATAATCAATATACAGTTCATAAAACTGTTTACAAAATATTTGATTCTTCTTTATACAATAAATATCAGAGTTCACATTCTAATAAATATCAATGCAGCGGAATACAGTGTGTAGTGGAACCATATAATATATAATAATAATAATAATGAAACTTTGTCTTCATCTTTCAGAAATAAAGTCTTCGATCCTGAAATGCTCGGGCTGACCCGAGCGAATTGAAAAAACAAAACACTAGTGTCAGAATTAAAAGATCTTATGTAAGTTAAATTAACAGGAATAAATATGAGTGCAGTAACCTAAGAGATGCTCGGGATTCACATCTCCTAAGGACCCGTTAAACCATTTACTATGTGGTAATATTTCGCTATTACAATAATGTCTATTAGTAAAATAAACTTACTTTTAAATAGCGTTAAGGCTTTACATTTTCCACCTTAAAACATTTATATATTCCCATAGTCTATATAGTACCGTAATCTCCCCCGTACTAGGCGTCGTCAGAAGGCACTCTATAGGTATGGTACAAAATCAAAATCGTATAAGGCGCGCTAGGGTAGGTGACACGACACAACTAGGTAATGCCTGGGTAGATATACCAATTACGCTTCCGGGTCGGTGGTAACGCGTAGCCACAGCTACCACCCACCTCGAGCCACACCCCCAAATAAAAAATCAAAAGTGGCCACCGAATCAATCCGAGAGTCAAAGTATAATATCGATGGGATGTATCCGACCAAAGGTGCTACCTCAATTAACCCGTCAATCGCTCCTGTTTTAGCCACCTTATGCCAACTCATGGGAGTTGGGTCCATGTATTTACCTCAAAGGAAACGCCGCCGCCATCCTACTTCATTCTGGAATCTTCACCGCGTACATGGTTGTTAAAGTGGTTTTCGGGGTTGGCAGAGAGTATGACAACTTTCGATCCCGGTCTCTTCAACAACCAAACGTTATTATAACACCGCGGTTATTTTAAAATAATTTTTATTTTAAAACTAGAATATAATATCCATTTCAAAACCATATAAATACGGCATCGTTTCTATTTTAAAAACCAAATCAATATGATATCATTTTAAAGAAATCCCGAATCGATATAATATCATTTTTATTTCAAAAATATCTTTTTCCTAAAATCATAGCACTTTCAAATCATAGTACCTCAAAATTCATAGCTTTGAAACATAACTTCCAATACTTAAATGGTTTACTATTAAATTACTTTATTGTAACGACCCAGGATTTTTAGTAATTAAAATTTGAATATTTAATTAATTTTAAATATTAAGAAGTGAATTTATAAGTCAAATAAATTTTATTTTGAATTATTGGATTTAATTGAATAATTAAATCGATAATTTAATATGTTAAATTATGGAAATAATTGAAAATTGAGTTAAATATGATTGAAAATGATTTGTAAAATTTTATTTTATCATATGGGAGTTAGAACGATGTTTTAGAACTTTTAAAATCGAATTAAGAGTTAATTTGTGAAAATTGAATATTTTAATATTAAAATCGACTAGCGAAAATAGTCAATTTTTGAACAGTCTCAGAATTGAACGAAACCAGTTCCATTGGATCCGTAATAGTTAGTTATTACCGGATTTCAAATTTCGTGTCAATCGGAGTTACCGTTTGATCGTGGCAGCTCGAAACGCATCGAATTATTATTAATTTTAATTTGGCGAGTTAAAATAGCCATTTTTCAAAAAGTCTCGGATTTCGACGAAACCAGTTTCATCGGATCCGTAATGTGATATTATTGTATGGTTTCAAATTTCAAGTTAATTGGATTTACCGTTTGTCCGGTACGAATTAAAACGCCTAGCAAATCGTTTAAATCGGTTTAATTCAAATTGAGCGTTTATAGCCATAACTCGCACATATGATCGAATTAGCTTTCGAAACCTGTTCCATTGTGTCCGGAACGCGGGGTAAACCCTAGAAACGCTGGTTACGGCGCGTAAATCGGAGTTCGGAATTTCCGGGATGAATAGTGTCGATCGTTTCTCTATAAATAGCACCACCCCTTCATAAATTAAAAAAAAATAAAACCTAATATACTAAACCCTAGCCGCCAGTGCCCCATGAACGGCCAGAATTGTCTCTCCTTCCTCCCTCGATTTCTTTCAATCCACTAACAATTACAACAAACTTTCAACTAGAGAAATGAAGAGGCATCAAGATCTACAAGTTCAACGGTGGAGATCGCGAATGGAGTTGTATGTTGTGAGATACGGGGCCGCGTTCGTGCTCGTTTTAGGCACAATTTTCTATGCGTGCAGGGGGCCGAGCTTCAGATGGTTGGGGCCGAGTGTTGTGGTGGTGGAGGGCTTCAAGATGGTGAGGGTATGATCGAGTATAGTCGAGTATAGGCGGAGTAATTTGGAACCCTAGTTACATGCTTTTGGGTTTGGTTTCACCGGATATTGGCTGTAGGTTGCGTACGTGAATGAAGGGGAGAGGAAGAAAGCAAGGTGCGGTGGAGATCTACAGGGATTTGGATCCTACGGCCATGAGCTAGTGTAGGTTAAAGATAATATAAATGTTGTAAATTATTATAAAAAATTCGTGTAAGTTTAAAAATGCATAACTTTTTCATACGAGGTCGAAAACGCGCGAAACCAGTTGCGTTGGAATCGTATGGACGAGCACTACGCGATTAAATTGGATTGGAGTCGTTTGGAGTTAGTGAAAATTTTGGGTAAAATTAAACGTCCGTTTAATTTTATTCGAAATAAATCGCTAAAACGAAAATGAAATCAAGGTGAGAACTTCTCACTCAATCGAATTAGTTTCGATTTTATTTTAAATAGTTAAATTTAAAATTGTTGTATGCATGTTTGAATGATGATTGTTATCTATTGATTGTTAAAATAGACATTATGCGCCGTTAGTAAGCGGATGTTATTTATTAAAACATATACCGCGAATATTTCATAAACAGTGAAATTGGTATTATATATAATAGCAATATATATATATTGGCATATGTATATATTGGAGTTATTGATTTCCCGCATTTTTTTGTTTAGCGGATGAGACCCTATTGCGCCGTCTATTAAGCGGATAATATTTAAATCCCATATACCGCGATAATTTCGTACTGGAGCGAAATTTGTATTGTACTAATGTTTGTGATGCAGGAAACAGGTTGGAGGGATCCAACTGGATTCCTCAACAGTATTTATTTGATTTCAGATATTTTGATATTTGATGGATTATCATATCGATATATGATATCGTTGTTGTCGTGATTGACTATTTTGGTGTGTAGCATCATTGGACCAAAATTTGGAATTTTAAAATGATTTTTAAAGTGGTTTTGAAAATATACTATATGTTTGGAATCGGTCCATTATAAATAAATAACAATATAATTTTTAAAGTTATAAAAAATTATGATTTTGAGAAATACGGTTAAAGATTGATTTTTGAGAAATATGGGTTAATGTTTTATAAAATAATTAAATTGGATTTTTGAATTTATTATAAAAAGTTTAAAAATAGGATTTATAAAATTTGATTATTTTATAAATCAAGAGAATGGTGAAATTATAAAGGAGATTAAAGATGTTTTAAAATAATAGTATAAATTGATTTTGTAAAGGATTTATAAATTGATATTTATAAATTAAAACGTTTGAATTATAAAACGAGTTTTATAAGTGTTTGAATGAAGTGCAAATGGATTGCATAAGTGAATGGAATTTATAAAATTATAAATGGTGAAGTTATAAGTGAAATTTATAAATAGTAAGATTTATAAATTTTGTGAAGTTATTAAAGAATATATTTGGATGAATAATTGAATCTTATAAGTTATAAGATTTATAATTATGAAGTTCAAAGGAACGATTTTTGCAAACGAATAAATTTATAAGTATTTGACTTATAATATGAACCCTTGTTTTATAATTGGGTTATAAATCAAATAGGCTAATAAAGGAGATTTATAAAGGAAGTAAATAGAAATGGAATTTATAAACGTTGTTTTATAAATTCGCAAACGACTTATTTTGATAAGTTAATTGTTGAAACCTATTAATGGAGTTATATTCACGTTTTGAACTGTGAATAATCCTTTTAAATAAAATGTATAAAAGGATGAAATGTGTGACGCCCCACCTCTATACCCACGCTAGACAAGAACATTACTGTGAATGCTGTCAACTAGCACGGAGAATAAGGCTGTTGAGGAGCGACCATCTGTATAATTGCTTTGTGCGAGTACCGATATACCGGATAAAAATATAACTTTTCATCTCAAGAGGAAATCCGACATACCGACACAAACTCAAAGCTACTACACAGTGGCTATAAGTTCTTCGGAAACAAATATAGAAATAAACATAACATAAATCAGTCATAGACGATTCATATCACAAAGGCGGAAATAGATATGAATATTACACATGAAAGGGTACATCAGAGTAGTGGTCTAAAAAGATTCACATATCACAAAAGAAATAGTTACATGAACTACACAAAAGAATAAGTATACATTATGGAGTCTATCTCTCAAATGTATACAACAAAAACTACTAATCTAAGTAGTTAGCCAAAAGTCAGAGGGATCAATCCCAAGAGAGAAGTCAAGCAGAAGCATCTGTAACATCTCGGTCTAACCCGAGTATTATTTAATAAGAAAATAATAAACGGATCAGTCTAACTATAAATATCAGATGAAACGATATAGAATAAGAGATGTGACTAAACACATAATAATCACAATGCCAAGCTGTGATATATATATAAATATATACTTAGTTGATAATCATCAAGAGATTAATCAATGTCACCAAATCTACACAAGAATCAAAGAAGTGTCATACTCTTTATTTCGTTCATCAAACCACAAATATTGATGATAATATCAATGTCAATCACCAAAGTCAAAGACGCACAAATTCCAGAAGACTACACAAGAAATCCAGAAATCTCAAAAGTCAATGACACACAAATTCACCAATGCACAAACATTGATAAAACTTATCAATGGAAATCACGAAAATTGGTGAAACACAAACTCTAGGAATCTACACAAGAAATCCAGAAATCACAAAGGGGGGGAAGGCCTATCAAAAAAGGGAGCATAAAGCTCACCAACACGTGTATCACAAACGGAACGCTAATTCCATGGTCGCTAACCATCACAAATTGAGCCGAAGCTCCACAAACGGCCCGAAGACCATGGGTTGCTACCCCATCACAAATTGAGTCGAAACTCCACAAAACGGGGTTTAGTCTCCCTCGCAGACAAAGAGACATCGCACATTGCTAGTCTAAATCACAAAGATGATCGTCATGATCAACGAGAAGTGTGATTACACTAAGCTAGTAAATATATGAGTTTAGCTTCATGTCCCATAACCACTTGCTTAACTTAAATATTTACGAACAAACTGTAAGTCTCCACTAGAAAATTGTCATAAGAGGTTCAATCGAACAAGTCCAAGAATTAACCGATAAAGTAAACGCAAGCGTTTCATACCACTTGTTTTACTAAGCCGTTTAATTAGATTTCTCATACGAGTGAGGTAAAGGTTTGTATATACTAATAGATTGGAAAACGGTTTTATAAACGAGTTTGGTATTAAAATAGTATTGAAATCGTTTGAGGAAAGGGTTTTGATATTTACTACTAGTATAGAGAACCTTTATATTTTAAAGTGACAAATCACGAAGAAGATTGTAAGAACAATCAATCACAAAAATTCACATACGAAGACGTGAATAAAATCCAAAGAAATCGATAAAGAATCCATCGAAATGGATATTCAAAAATCCCTAAAAAGAGTCATCAAAATCATAATAGATGATAACAACAAATAGGATTATCACGAATCGATTTAAATTGGAATTCCAATTCAAAAAGGCAAATTGGACTCAAACAGCAGGTTCAGTCGACTGAACAGAGAAATTCAGTCGACTGACCCTGTACATGGAAATTTTCCAGGTTCAGGAAACTTTCTGTTTCCAGTTTCAGTCGACTGTGCAGAAGTTTTCAGTCGACTGAATCATGCCTGGAAACTCTCGGGTTTCAGGTTCAGTCGACTGAACAGAGTTTTTCAGTCGACTGAATCATGCCTGGGCTGTTTTTCAGCCTTATTCAAATGAAGAGCAAACTCTTCCAAAATGCAATTGGACGAACATTGGCTCTAAGGGTTTATGCCAATCGGCAACCCGGCCCTATATGCTCCTCGATGCATCACCAAAAGCATGATCAAACATCCATAAAAGGATTTCACACAAATTTGACTCAAAAAGCTCAAAAATTGGAATATTCACAAAACCAATCCAAATCAAGAGCAAATGCACATGAAGAAGTGTTAGGAATTTATACCCAACAACCAAAGATAATAATAGTCATAGATGTGAGATAAAAATCTCACCTTTGCACCAAAATTTATGAAGATGAAGCTTGAAAGCAAAGGGGAATCAACCGCTCTTCAAATCCAACTCTAGAAGCTTGAATCTAAGCTAAAAAGAAGAAGATTTCCTAAGTTAGGTTTAGGAAATTTCTGAAATTCAAAGAGAGAATGAGTTGGAGAAGAAGAGGAAGCTTACCAATGGGTTCTCATGAACTTTGGAGCAAGGAGATGGATTTGCAAAGCAAGCTAGGGCTTAGGAATTTCTATTTCCCATTCTCTTCCTCCATTTTTGCTTGAGCTTGAGTGTTAGGAAAATAGAAGAGAAGTGAATGAAGAGGAGAGTGTTGGAACTGAGTTAAGTGACTAATTGGCTCAGCCCAACCAAAGACCTAAGCGGGAAAAAGTAGCAAAAATCAACTTTCTCCAAACATATCGAAGCTTATACTCAAAAAGGTCGCAAACGGCATTTTGAACTCAATGGAGGTGGTCTCGAGTCCTAATTCGACCATATGCAAAAAGTAGGTTTTCAGTCCAAAATCCGACGAACGATAAAATATTTAAAAAAAATATTTAAATATAAAATCGATAAATATGCGGGTTGTTACAGACTCCCCTCCTTAAAGAAATTGCGTCCTCGCAATAAGTAAGAAGGAAATATAAGAAGTAACAACCATAGAAGCATATTAACACAAAAGAAAATTTGAAATAGGAAGTTCACCCTAAAGTGCACAAAAGAGTTAGCAAGAAATCTGGTGAAACTTCAATTTCCACAATAACACCGGGCTCAAGAATAAAAACCGGAATCCCTAAGGCATTCCCGTAGATAAAAGACGTGGGGAACGTCAAGATTAGCAGAAAATTGAGCCAGTGCAACGGCGTAGTACCAAAACGGTACGCCCGAAAAACTAGAAACTCAAACAATTTGGGACATCAGCGTAGTACAAAAATGGTACGCCCAATGAACCCAAGCAAAGACATCGATGTAGTACAAATGATACATCAGATGAATCAAATAGCAAAGATATCGATGTAGTACAAACGGTACATCCGATGAATCAAATAGCAAAGACATCGATGTAGTACAACGGTACATCGGATGAATCAAAAGCAAAGACATCGATGTAGTACAAACGGTACATCCGATGAATCAAAAGCAAAGACATCGATGTAGTACAAACGGTACATCCGATGAATCAAAAGCAAAGACATCGATGTAGTACAACGGCACATCCGATGAATCAAAAAGCAAAGACATCGATGTAGTACAACGGTACATCCGATGAATCAAAAGCAAAGACATCGATGTAGTACAACGGTACATCCGATGAATCAAAAAGCAAAGACATCGATGTAGTACAAACGGTACATCCGATGAATCAAAAGCAAAGACATCGATGTAGTACAACGGTACATCCGATGAATCAAAAAGCAAAGACATCGATGTAGTACAACGGTACACCCGATGAATCGAAAAGCAAAGACATCGATGTAGTACAACGGTACATCCGATGAATCAAAAAGCAAAGACATCGATGTAGTACAAACGGTACATCCGATGAACCGAAGCCCGAATGATTTCGGAACACCGACGTAGTACAAAAACGGTACGTCCAATGAACCGAACACTATAAAAGAACATCGGACGCAAGTTCATAAAAGAAATGAGATGAAACTCAATAAAACGAAGTACATCAAAACGCTTGATGAACTTGATAAAAAGATAATTTCATTCGGTCATCAACAAAGAAACAACCCCTTGTTGCTTACGACTAAACGCATTGGCAACACGATTTCCCCTTCGGGAATAAAAAGAATATCAAGATCATATGAAGCTAGGAACTCGAGTCAACAAGCAGTTCCTTAAGAGAACATAAATATTCCAAAGATTTATGATCGAGATTGAGAACAAATTTCTCATCCAAATATGATGATGCCAAATTCCAAAAGCAAAAACATTAGCCGAGAGCACTAGATCATAAGTGGCTATCTAGTCTCGAGAAGCTATAATGATTTAGAAGCACAAGGGATAGCACGTTCTCCTTTGCAAGAGAATGGCATTCCAAACCAATACGACTAGTATCGGTACAAATAGCAAAGTCTTGGTTCCCCTTCAGGAATCACAAGAATAAGAGTATTGAAAGGAAGGGTTCTTTTAAATAATTCTCTTCCCCGAAAAGTTAAAACTTTCAAAATTGCATTTTTACTTTTATGTAATAATCTTTCTACAAAAATTTAAATTTTTACAAGTCAATATATCGTGTCTGATTGTCACATCAAAGCGTTTAGGAAATTCCTACCGATAACGTTGATCAAGCGCATCGACCAAAATTCTTAAAGCACTCAACGGGCAATACAATCACAAAGTCATCTTTTCTAGGATAAATAAATCTCTTAAAAAGTTTTAAGAATATTCTTTGCTCGTTTTAAGAGCAAAAAATCAAATTGCACTTATAATTGAATCTTATGAAAAAGATTTGCAAAATTTTAAATTTCTATTTCCATCCAAAATCCATAAATAAGAATGGTCTCATTGAAATTTTCATAGAATATTGGATTTATAAAACGGATGAAACAAGCTGGACAAATTGAATGACATAATAATTCATTCATAGGAATCATAACAAGTGCGGAATGCGATAAGTGAAATGCTAACTTCCGCAACTTGTAGCAAATGAAAACGGTGGTAAAGTCGAACTAAAAAGACCTTAGCACCACACAAAAGATTACTTAGGTCATAATCCTAAGACAAGTCAAATATACCCAAAAATTCTCAAACTATTTAGATGAGAGAAATAACACTTTCCTCACCATAAGGACTTTAAAGAATAAAATGATGCCATCAAGATGGAATCAAAATCACAAAGAAAAATAGAAATCTGCTTAACAGATTGAAAATGTCGAAGATGAATAATCCACTCGAAAAAATAGGATATGGGCTTCACAATGATTAAGCCAATCCTTACAGAAAGGTCAATTCCGAAGCCAAAGCAAAAATATCGGCTCGGAAAGAAAAGTCACATAAAACAATCTCGACATCTAAACAAAAGCAAATTGAGTGTTGCGGATCTACCATCCGGATTCGCGATTCTCAATGAAGTTAATAAGCCCAAAATATTCAAAGAAAAGAATCAACAAGTTCTTTTGATATAAAAATAATGAGATGAAACCCATATCAAAAAGAAGTAAAATAGAAAGTTCACGAATTAAAACAATGCCATCGAGGATTGAATGAAAATACCTTGACCAAAAGTTGCAGCTTTCCTTCTCACTTGCTTGGAAGCTTAGGACACGAAGATAAAAGATGACCCGAACCTTTGCAATAACGGCAAAAGAGGGGTTTCGGGCACTCCCTTACATGGTGGTCTGTGGAACCACAATTGTAGCATCGTCCACGACTAGAGGTAGGAACATTTGCTACCTGAGTTTGTTGCTTTCCTTTCTTATTAGAATCGGGGCCTTTGAATTTGATAGGCCTCTTCAAGTTTGTTAACGCTTAAATTTGAACGCTAACACCCCGGTGTGTGAAGTGTAGTTGTGAAAGCACCACCCGATAGATCGGGAAAGAATTATAAGCAAGTAATAGC
Organism: Allium cepa; assembly: GCA_030765085.1. NCBI lineage: Eukaryota > Viridiplantae > Streptophyta > Magnoliopsida > Asparagales > Amaryllidaceae > Allium > Allium cepa. The sequence goes on from CM060937.1 coordinate 708,602,791, forward strand.
GGAAAAGCAGTAAACAACAGCAATTTTATAGTGGTTCGGCTTATGGGTATAGCCTACGTCCACTTTAAGTACTTTTATTGATGATCACGTTACAAGTTGATACAAATCTTCTCAAGTACAATACACTTTGAATTACAAAAGACTTAGAACAAGTAGCTCAAACTTCGATGCTGACAAAAATCTTCAAATCCATGGTGGATGTAGATGATTTCTTTATGAAGTTCTTTTAGACGTTCTTTGAATCTCAAAAGTTTTAAGTGTTGAAGTAGTCTGGAATTCGGCAGAGTAATGGTGCTTGAAATTGATCGACCCAAAAAGTCCCTTTCTAGTTGGAGTTAGTGCTGTATTTATAGGCGTGATTTTCTGGACAGAATTTATTTCCAAGTTCTAAGTCGCGGCCGACTTAGTATAAGCCGTGGCCGACTTACCATATGTCGTGGCCGATTCACCGAGCCAAGTCCATGGCTTAATGGAAGCAAGCTTGCCTGAACTCATACCATCTGTCTTAAGTCGTCGCCGAGATAAGCTAGGTTGTGGCCGGCTTAAGGCAAGTCGCGGCCGAGTCACCTGGCCCTTCTACGGTTTCACCTAGGTCGCCCCCGAGTCAACATAGCATTATCTCCATAACACAGTATCGGACTTGCATTTTAGTAGCCTTTAGGTCGTGGACGGCTTAGCATACGTTGTTAAGTCGGTTGCCGACTTAAGTATAGGTCGTGCACCTTTCCAAGTCCTGATCAATTAGGTCGGCAGCTTCCTTAGGTAATTAGATCAACACTCAATTTAGGTCGGTAGACTTCCTAAGTCGGTACTCCTTAAGGCATTAGGTCGTTATCCATTTAAAGCCTTAGGTCGGAAACTTTTGTAAAGGTATTTGAGTCGCAAAGTACCTTGAGTCGCTGTCCCTTCTGAGTTATTAAATCGGCAACCATTGAGTCGTCATTCGTTTTAAGTCGGCAATGAGTTAAGGTTGTTGGGTCAGTTCACCTTTTAAGTCGTAGGTCTCTTGAGTCGTGGAGGCCTTAAGTCTTATGTTGGCACATTCATCAGATCACTGGATCGGCATCTCTCTTAAGTCGGTAGCCCTTTTTGAGTCTTAAGTCGGCATGCTTCTCAAGCCGTTAGGTCGGGCTCCCTTATGCCTTAGGTCGGCATCCCCTGTTGAACCTTAAGTCGGTATCTTTTCCGAGTCTTATCTTGCTAGGTCGTTAGCTCCTTAACTCGTGGGCTTCTTAACTCGTGGGCGAAACGGGGTTAACATTTGCCCCTCGAAGCACACGCTTAAGTCGTAAGTCGTGTGCTTCGACTTATCATAACCCGGTAGCGCCGATTTAAGTTCCAGTGCCTCCTGATATAAAAGCTTAAGTCGTTCCTCCTATTTCACTCTTCTCATTGCTTATCTCCTGAACCGTTCCTGCCATTGTCTCATCTTTAAGCTTTCAAAGGCGATCTCGATCAATTAACTACTGACAACCTCTGTTATCCACTGTGTAAGTAAACATTCCTCTTCCTTGATCATAGATTATCGTTGATTCATGAATTCCGTCTCCCAAAATCAAACCGCCTCTTCGTACGGTGCTTCATCATGAATTCCGTTACAATTATGGTTGGTGAACCTTAGGTTGCTCGATTTGGCTTTAAATGATTAGTGACATGATGAAGATGGTTTACTACTTTAGGCTAGACGATTTTAATTTGTGCTAGGTTTGCCGGGCGCTGACTTAGCAGAGGTTTCGAATTGGTGTCTTGGATGATCTGAATGCATGAAATAGTATAATTGAAGTGGGAATTTTTTGGTTGAGAGAGTGGCTAATGGGTTAACGGGTTGAGCGTGGCGAGGTATTGATCTAGATGTGACCTGGTGACCTTGGGAGGCTTGGCTTTTGGTTGACCCAATCCTTAAATCGCGGCCGTGCTATCACTTGAGGGAGATTTACCGACTTTACCTTCTGCCGATCCAAGCCTTGAAACTGTGGCCGAGTTAATCCTTTAAACCGCGGCCGAGTTAAGCCTTTAAACCGCGGCCGAGTTAACACTTGGAGAATTTCACACCACTTCTTGAACCAGAGCCTTCCTCTCTTTTACTCCTTTACGACCTAGAGGACTACCGACTTAAAGACCCAGGAACTTAGCCTTAACGCGTGAAAGACTCCTAGATCGTAGCCGACTTAATACTTGAGCTTCAGACGTGTTATCATTTAGGAGCATAGGCCTACTTTGAGCATTTGCCTTGAGCTACCGAACTAAATTGTCTGAATTTTTGAACTTTAAACTTGCCTGAATCTTCTTGTATTATGCCGCATTAACTTATAAGCTGCTAACCTGCTAAAAATAACAAACAAAGAGAACCAAGGCGAAAATACTGCCATTAACTGCCCACGTCAGATGACAGATTAGTCAAGACAAAACAAACAACTTAATTTTATTGCATGAAATGTTTGCGAATCAATCAATTAGGGTTAAATATTAGTGCAAAGTATCAACAATCTGAACTGATTTGTCTGCACTAACATCTTACTTGCATATCTAGGCTTAAAACAATAATCCCTGAATTTCATAACTAACAAATGTTTGCTAGTTTTCATTCCAGTTATATTTGTTTACCGCTTGATTGATTCTACACAACAATTCACACACTTTAGGAAACGTGCACCTTCATGTTTGAATACCCAGTTGTTTATGTAGAATGACTTCCCATCGAGAAGAAGAAGTGGTAACTCAAGAAGAAGAAACTTTGCCGACAACAGTTCCGATAGAGAATCCTCCGGAAAGAACTTCGACTATTCTATCTTTGAGAACATTTATTCAGCTGCGCACTCAATTTGGCTTTGCTGAAAACGATGTCCTATTCCCTGGGTCAAATGATACTGCTGATAATCCTCCCTATGGTTTCGTTGCAGTCAACCGCCACATGTGCTTAAGTGGGGCGATTCCTCCTTTTAATGACTTCCTTCGAACTCTTCTTCTCCGGTTGACGATCTCTCCATTTCAACTTCATCCTAATGGTTATGCCATCTTGATGGGGTTGTGTGTTTTGTTTAGAAGAACTCTTGATCGCCTACCGAGTTTTGAAGAAATTCATTATCTGTGCTCGTTTACAAAGAGTAAAGATCATCCTTCACTCATTATTGTGAGAAGTGCTAGAAACCGCAAGCTCCTTTCCGATCTCACTGAAAGTGTTCATGGATTTTTGAACCAGTTTTTCTTTGCTCGCTGCCCTCCAGGGTTTTATGCCATCTGGAGAATAGGAAGTAAGACTAGTGTTTTCATTTTTTCGTTTTTGAAACTTTTTTCGAGATCCGAACTTCCAGTTGCTAACTTCATTCTTTGCTCTTTTCAGCACTCCCTCTCCCTTCTAGAGATCCGATTCATAAACAAATTTTTGAGAGGTTGAGTGCCGTGGCTGCGGAAGAAAGGAGCATAAAATTTCTGCTGAAGGATGAATTTTTACACCAATACGGGCTTCTACACGCTTCTCGTTCTACGCATGCTCATGAAGTTCCAACAGAAGTTCCCGATTCTCCGATGAGAACTCCTGACGCCCTGGTTACTGTCGAACAACTCACATCAAAAGAGTCTAATATTGAAGCTTCATTGGTGAAGTGTTCCACTCCTACCGACATTATGGGGTCATCTAGTAAGACGGTGCTTGCCCCGATCGAGGAAGAAGAAGAACCTTCACGGCCTCTCGGGGGATTAGCTGATGTAGGAATTGAGAAAACAAGTCCCACCAAGCATGATGGTGACGACGTTTATGAGGGGTTGAGCGACATAATAGTGACTTCGCAGGAGCTTTTTAGAGATGACGTATCTAAAACTATCTCTCCTGTAATTGAGGCGACGTCTCTTCTTCGACAAACACCAACACAAACATCAACTCCTCACACCCAAGCTATCATCACCTCTGCACCAAAGAGTGGTTTGTAGCTTAATGCGTGTAGCTTGCACACCACACAACACTTAGGATTTTCCAGCACATTTATGCACTTATCTTCTTATACTTTAAAGATTTCTAAAGCTTATCTTTTCTTATTTCAGATTCTTCAATGACACGCGGCGGATCATATTATCAGGATTTCCAACGCTACGGGGGGCGTGGTCAATATGATTATCGGCGTTACTTTCCCTCCTATAGAGAGTCTGACGAAGAGAGGGCTGCTCGAAAGGCTCGTGAAAGGAGGGATGCAGAAGAGCGTTATGACAGAAGGGATAGGGATGAGCACCATGATTCTTTGCAGAGGAGTGATGACTCGCACAAAAGGAAATCTCACGACGACCGAGGAAAAGGTCATGTAGCTGAAGATTCAGGCAAACGAGCCCGACATGGTGAGAGACATGTTTCCACTATTCCCGAAAAGCCTACTGCCCCTGCCCCTCTTGACATTACTTCTGACTCTCCTGCTCTCGGGAAGGAGGACATCCAGACAATAATAAGCAGGCCTAAATTTCGAGTGGGACCTGGCCCAGCCACTTTACAAAGTCGTTTTCCACAATGGTGCTTAAAGGGTGTGAGATTCGACCTAGACTTGGTCCCCATCGACAAGTCTGCTATGTTGCGCAATCTTGATGCAGTCAAGCTCGATATCGAGAGGATGTCAAACTGGCAGAAGCTTGTTGATGAGCTTCAAAGAGTTAACCGTGCCAACTTAGAGGCCATGCTCACCATGGAAAATGATAAGGCTGAGTGGCAAAAGGTCCTTGAGCAGCACGACACCGAAATGAGGAGCATTACTTCCTACAACGAGGAGCTCGAAGCAAAGGTCGAGAAGTTGAAAGATGAGCTTGCTGCTTCCTCTACTTCATACTCTCAAAAAGAAGAAGTGCTTCTCAGACAAGTTAGAGATGCTCATGCCAGTCAGAGGGACGCTGAGGACAGGCTTGAAGCACAAAAAAGAATCAGTGACGGCTATGTCTCTGATATTGCTGAGCTTCAAAAGAAAAATAACTCCCAGGAGGCAGAGATACAAATGCTTAAGCTTCAGCTTGCCAAAACTGAAAGGGAGCGCGATGAGGCTGTCGCCGGCAAAATCGCAGCCGAAGAATCTCATGAGGCGACCAAAAACAGCTTCGGCTCAACATTATTCGACTTCTACTTGCATAGCGTCTTAGGGCGTGGAAGCCTCGCTTTTCTCGGTCCTAAGTATGAAATCACTTTAGCTGAAGTGTGGGAGGCCGCTCTTGAGATGCTTGGTGCTGAAGGTGCCGGTTACGACGAATCAGCCCTGGAAAGGCATTATTTTGATGATGACGCTCGCGCTGCCCTTGCCAAGGGAAAGGAACAACTTGCCAAACTAAGAATTGAAGTGACGGAAAGGGACCGGCTGGGGAAAACCCCTTCAACTACTCTAGTCCAGCCACCTTCTTCGTCTAAAGTCGACATCATTGGTTCCAGTTCCCATCTTGCATCTCCCACCAAAATTACCACTGAGATTACAAGCATACAAGGTGGAGACGAGGGTGATGAGAGCGCTGATGCGCAAGCTTATGAAGTCGATATCAGGAAACCAGCTTCTCCAGGTAATTTCACTGTTAATCTCGCTACTGTCAATTCTGCTCAAGCGGGTTACTCATTTATTTCGCATGAGTTTCATGAGCTCCTTGGCTATTTTCTCAACCTTGATGAGCCTTCATCTCCTCTCTTTACTGACTTCATTGGTGAACCTTCATCTCCTCTCTTTACTGACTTTAACCTCTTTTCTTCTGTAGAGAAAGTACCAAGCACTGCTCAAACTTCTACTCCTCCGGTTGTCCATCCTTCGTCTCTTCAGGCGGCGCCTCCTTCTGCCTCGCAACCTGGATCACAGGAGGAACAAATAGAGGCTCTTCACGGCTTGGATGATCCCATCGCTTCGCAAGAGCAGAAAGATGAGAGACCTGAGGGAGGTGACATATCCCCGGAACGGACTCCTTCTGACGACATTGTTCTATCAAAACTTGTCACTCCGGGGAGTGAGTCTTCCTCACAAAGGAGAGAGAAGCGTGGGACATCAAAGAGGAGGGGGAAGAAAATCACCGCCACTGCAGAGGAGCCGGAAGTTGAACCGGTTACACCTACCTCTCCTACTTCCCTTATACCCACTGGCCGACCTGAAAAGCTGGTCATTCGACCGGGTAAAGGGTCCAAAGGAGGGAAGAAGAAGTGAAGATTTTAGCTTTTTGCCTTTTGTATGAACTAGCCGAGAGTTGTGCGGGTATCGGCCCTCGCTTTTATTTTGAGAACCTGTATCTGCATTATAGTTGAATAAAATGATTCTTCGTTTGTACAAACTTCTGTTTGAATTTGAGAATGCATTTACTATTTATTTTATTTTTTTGCACAAGTTTATTTACACGATACTGCAGCGGGCTTATGGTATGTTGTTTGAGTATTACTTTACTGGTGCAGCTATACTATTATACCATGTTGCCCCCATACCTTAAGCTTGCTGCAATATTCTATACTTTGAGGGGACTTGCACTCTTATTTGCTAAAGAATAACCGTTTTATTCTTTAAAGAAAATTTTTGTAGAGTACAACTCCCTTCGTATAAGTTTCTACGCTTTTTCGTTCGAAGAAATCGTTTTTTTTTTTTTTTTTTTTTTGCTTATGTGCATATTTTATCAAGTGAATTCCTCTATGTGGTAAAGCGGACCTCTGAAGGGTACTTTAACTTCCTCTCTTTTCTCTTTTTTTTTTTAAAAAAAAGATTATTCCCAGAATAGGTAAATTATTCTTTATTCGGAAGTTAAAGTATGCCCCTGATAAGGATTTTTTTTTATATAGAAAGTTGTACCTCTGAGGAGGGATTTTTCACGTTTCAACACTTGGAAGTTTTATTTCAATCTCGGTGAAACGTGTACCTCCAAAGAGTTATGCCTTAGAAATCCTTTTCACGTTTCAACACTTGGAAGTTTTATTTCAATCTCGGTGAAACGTGGGTTTCCGAAGAGGTCTTTCTTCTTAATTGTGTCCCCGGGAGGGGGTTGTACCTCTAAGGAGGGATTTTTCACGTTTCAACACTTGGAAGTTTTATTTCAATCTCGGTGAAACGTGTACCTCCGAAGAGTTGTGCCTTCGAAGAAAGCCTTCTCGCGTTTCAACACTTGGAAGTTTTATTTCAATCTCGGTGAAACGTGTACTTTCAGGAAGGTCTTTATTTTGTTTTTGCATTTCAACTTTGGTGAAGTGAAATTCCGAAGAGCGGTTGTTACACTTCAACTCCTGGCGAAATGTGCCCCCGAAGAGGTCTTTATTTTGTTTGCATTTCAACTCTGGTGAAGCGTAATTCCGAAGAGCGGTTGTTACACTTCAACTCCTGGTGAAATGTGCCCCAGAGATGGTTTACATTGCCTGGAAGTTACTCTCTCATGGTTGGTGGGTCATGACTCCTCCAATCTTTTTTGTTGAGTAGAGAACTTTCTTTTTTGTGGCATATGTCCCATTAGAGGTCTTTGTCCTCCGAAGAGTTGTGCCTCCGAAGAGGAGCATTTTGCCTCTGAGGAGGGCTTTGGTCTCTGAGGAGAAGCATTTGGTCTCCGTAGAGAAGCATTTTGCCTCCGAAGAGGGCTTCGGTCTCTGAGGAGAAGCATTCGGTCTCCGTAGAGAAGCATTTTGCCTCTGAAGAGGGCTTTGGTCTCTGAGGAGAAGCATTTGGTCTCCGTAGAGAAGCATTTTGCCTTCGAAGAGGGCTTCGGTCTCTGAGGAGAAGCATTCAGTCTCCGTAGAGAAGCATTTTGCCTCCGAAGAGGGCTTCGGTCTCTGAGGAGAAGCATTCGGTCTCCGTAGAGAAGCATTTTGCCTCCGAAGAGGGCTTCGGTCTCTGAGGAGAAGCATCCGGTCTCCGTAGAGAAGCATTTTTGCCTCCGAAGAGGGCTTCGGTCTCTGAGGAGAAGCATTCGGTCTCCGTAGAGAAGCATTTTGCCTCCGAAGAGGGCTTCGGTCTCTGAGGAGAAGCATTCGGTCTCCGTAGAGAAGCATTTTGCCTCCGAAGAGGGCTTCGGTCTCTGAGGAGAAGCATTCGGTCTCCGTAGAGAAGCATTTTGCCTCCGAAGAGGGTTTCGGTCTCTGAGGAGAAGCATTCGGTCTCCGTAGAGAAGCATTTTGCCTCCGAAGAGGGTTTCGGTCTCTGAGGAGAAGCATTCGGTCTCCGTAGAGAAGCATTTTGCCTCCGAAGAGGGTTTCGGTCTCTGAGGAGAAGCATTCGGTCTCCGTAGAGAAGCATTTTGCCTCCGAAGAGGGTTTCGGTCTCTGAGGAGAAGCATTCGGTCTCCGTAGAGAAGCATTTTGCCTCCGAAGAGGGCTTTTCACATTTCATCTCACGGGAGTATGTCGACCGGGTGTGGTGAAATGCGTGCCCCTAAGTAGGGTTATTGTCAGGAAGTTTGGAGTTTTCCTTTCTCGGTTGGATGGGTTCTCGGGAGTGTGTCGACCGATAACTCCACGACTTTGTAGCGAGAAAGACGCCTTTTTATTTTCGGTGAAGCCCGCTTGAGGTTTTTATCCTCTGAGGAGTTATGCCTTCAAAGAGGGCTTTGTGTTTCTGAATCATTCTTTTCGTTGGGTGACGCTTGCTCTCGCCTGTCTCTTTGCCATTGATTCATGTTGATAATCCCCATTGCTTCGCAAGTGTCGCTACTTTCAGCTGCCAAGCCTCTTCCTTACCCAAAGGAGTATATTTTATAGTTAAGCAAATTGGTGGTGGCAGATATAGGTTCTTTAACTTGCTGTTTGTTTGTTCAAGCATTTGTAGTTAGCCATACATGATCTGCTTCTATCCACCTTGCTTACTTTCGTCTGAAGTTCTCGTTTTGTAGGATTTGAATATGGGAATTTTAAATGGCTCAACGCTTGATTGCTAGATGATGTCGCGGATCACTTGGTCTTGTGACTGGTAAGCTTTGCTTTTATGGCCTGCATTATCAAATCATTTTTTTTTTAGTAACATGATTAACGTATTTCATATGCCGTAATAAAACAAAGCAGTTTATGGTAGTAGGGAACACAAGAATTATAGCGGTTTAGCCGAAACTGGGCCTATATCCACTTTATAGCTTTTGTTATTCGCCTGCCTTGCAATTGCCCTTAACAAGAGAATCATAGATTTGTAAATTCTTTGCAATATTTCAGCAAAGTCTTCATGCAAAATATGGATGTAAACGGTTGCTGTTCCAAGTTCTTGGAATGGGTTTTCTTTTGATAGTTGTGAATTTGATTGATTATATTAGCAATTCCTTAGTGCCGTCTTTAAGAGTGCATCATCTTCTTCTGTTGGCGGGTGGTTTTAACTGAAGAAACATACTCTAGCTAAATTTTATTTGTTTGCTTAGAGTACTTCTCATTCAGGATTTGACCCTGGAATTCTGTTGTTTAAGGCTTGTTTTTGAATGCTACCAAGGGTTGCTTGATATTGCAATGAATCAGCTTGGTATTGATTGCCTGCAAATTTAGATTGATAATCTTAGTGATATTCTCAGAATATTTCACATATCGAAATAAAATAAGCAACTCATAATAATAGGGAAAGCAAGACTTATAGTCTTATTATTTATTGGCGTTGTTTTTACTACAGATTTTGAAACAAGAATCATTGGATCAGCATTCTTTTACAAATTTGAAACAAAGTGTTCAAGTAAGGTATGGAAGCAATTGCTGCCCCAGGCTTTAGGAATTGAATTTTTTGGCATAAGAGGACTGGATGGCAACATCTTTCAGAATCGAAACTTCCTTTCACTTTGAAGATCTCCTTGGAGCGTGAGCACATCTTCCCGCCTCATCCAATTTTTCCCTGCCTGGTGAGGGCTTGCTGTGATGATACTGATGATAGGACCTTTATCTCCTTGTGCCATGGTTCTCTTACTTGAGCTACATTGTTGAGCGGGAACCAGCTGCACCTTAGAGGATGAGGAGTAGTTAATTTCATCTTTTTTCACATACTGTTGCAGTTCATTCTGCTTGATCAATTCTTCAATCTCCTTCCTTAGATGGCGACATTGGTTAGTTTCATGGCCAGGTTGATTGTGAAATTGACAGAATTTCCCATTGTCTGCCGCGCTTCTCCTCATAAGGGATGTTTGGGGTAAACAACAACATCCTTTGTTGCCAAGAAGATACTTTCCGGGGTGTCGGTCAAGGGAGTGAAGTTGGAGGGTATGAAGCGTCGAGCTTTCTTCAAGAGTTTCTGTTTTCTTCTTCCCCCATTCTTCTCTTTCTGTTCAATCATTTCCGGTATGTATTCTTCATCGTTACCAGGACTCAATGGGTAATCATCAGCTATTCTTTCAAAAGTTCGCCTTGACAAACGTTCGTGGATGGTTGGTCGTGGCCATGAATTCTCTGTTTGGGGGAATGTCCCAATAGTAATGCCAGTTGCTCGTTGAGGAGCATTCCACTCTTCTGAAACCTGGACCTCCTTGGCAATGGTTTTTATATCACTTTCTAGTCGATGGACTTCTTCTTGCAATGTGTTCATCTTGTCCAGTATCCTATTGCTTTGAACTTCCATGTGCTGATATATTCCATAAACCACGGCGTTTAATTCAGCCCTTGTGACTCCAGTACTTGAAGCTGTTTCACTTAGCGTGGGAAGAGCGATGGCATTGCTGTAAGTACCTTCAAACTTTAACAACTTCCGTTTCCTTTCCGAAGCCATAATCTCAGATAGACTTCTGGTTTTTAAAGAAATTCTTTCTTCAAATCTCTGTGAAGCGATGATGACAGTTGTCCTGAGTTCAGTTCTCAGTGAAAGCACCAAAAATGTTAACGCTTAAATTTGAACGCTAACACCCCGGTGTGTGAAGTGTAGTTGTGAAAGCACCACCCGATAGATCGGGAAAGAATTATAAGCAAGTAATAGCGGAAAAGCAGTAAACAACAGCAATTTTATAGTGGTTCGGCTTATGGGTATAGCCTACGTCCACTTTAAGTACTTTTATTGATGATCACGTTACAAGTTGATACAAATCTTCTCAAGTACAATACACTTTGAATTACAAAAGACTTAGAACAAGTAGCTCAAACTTCGATGTTGACAAAAATCTTCAAATCCATGGTGGATGTAGATGATTTCTTTATGAAGTTCTTTTAGACGTTCTTTGAATCTCAAAAGTTTTAAGTGTTGAAGTAGTCTGGAATTCGGCAGAGTAATGGTGCTTGAAATTGATCGACCCAAAAAGTCCCTTTCTAGTTGGAGTTAGTGCTGTATTTATAGGCGTGATTTTCTGGACAGAATTTATTTCCAAGTTCTAAGTCGCGGCCGACTTAGTATAAGCCGTGGCCGACTTACCATATGTCGTGGCCGATTCACCGAGCCAAGTCCATGGCTTAATGGAAGCAAGCTTGCCTGAACTCATACCATCTGTCTTAAGTCGTCGCCGAGATAAGCTAGGTTGTGGCCGGCTTAAGGCAAGTCGCGGCCGAGTCACCTGGCCCTTCTACGGTTTCACCTAGGTCGCCCCCGAGTCAACATAGCATTATCTCCATAACACAGTATCGGACTTGCATTTTAGTAGCCTTTAGGTCGTGGACGGCTTAGCATACGTTGTTAAGTCGGTTGCCGACTTAAGTATAGGTCGTGCACCTTTCCAAGTCCTGATCAATTAGGTCGGCAGCTTCCTTAGGTAATTAGATCAACACTCAATTTAGGTCGGTAGACTTCCTAAGTCGGTACTCCTTAAGGCATTAGGTCGTTATCCATTTAAAGCCTTAGGTCGGAAACTTTTGTAAAGGTATTTGAGTCGCAAAGTACCTTGAGTCGCTGTCCCTTCTGAGTTATTAAATCGGCAACCATTGAGTCGTCATTCGTTTTAAGTCGGCAATGAGTTAAGGTTGTTGGGTCAGTTCACCTTTTAAGTCGTAGGTCTCTTGAGTCGTGGAGGCCTTAAGTCTTATGTTGGCACATTCATCAGATCACTGGATCGGCATCTCTCTTAAGTCGGTAGCCCTTTTTGAGTCTTAAGTCGGCATGCTTCTCAAGCCGTTAGGTCGGGCTCCCTTATGCCTTAGGTCGGCATCCCCTGTTGAACCTTAAGTCGGTATCTTTTCCGAGTCTTATCTTGCTAGGTCGTTAGCTCCTTAACTCGTGGGCTTCTTAACTCGTGGGCGAAACGGGGTTAACAAAGTTATTGTCAAAGTTCTGTTGGGCACGCACAACTTCAACATCACCTTCATTATCGGCCTCTTTAAGACGAAGAGCGATATCAATAAGCTCATCAAATGAAACCTCAAGTTTCAGGAGTATTGGCTTCTTAAGATTCTTATTCAAGCCATAGACAAATCTCTGATTTTTCTTCAATGGGGTATTAATGTACTCAACCCCGTATTTGGACAGAGATTCGAAGGATGCGACATAGTCTGTCACAGAAGATTCACCTTGAACAAGGTCTATGAAACGCCGGGCTAAGGTTACTTTTTCAGCCTCCGGCACAAATTTCAATTCGAATCTTCCCCGGAATTTCTCCCAAGTAAGATCCGCCTCAACGATTTCAGAAATTAAAAGCTCATACCAATCCAATGCTCTTTCTTGGAGCATGCTAGAAGCTACTTGGACTCAATGAAGGTCAATAAGATTCATGCGAGAAAAGATGCGATCGCATGATTTGAGCCAAGCTTGAATTTCAATGACACTCTCGGATCCCCTGAATGGCCCTCCACCCAAATTGGTGTAGTCTCTACACAAGCGTGCAAAACTGGATCTAGGATGAGTAGGCTCTGGATTGGGTCCGGCTGCTTGAGCGTTCTTAACAAGATCTAGAAGCTGCTGAGCAGACATGAATACTCCATCCTGAGGAGTAGCGCTAGATTGACCGGCGCTGGAACGGCCTGGTCTAACCATTTCTCTTCTTTAAGAAAGAAAGAAAGAAGAGGAAAAAGTTATTCTCAAAATAAATATCAAGCAATTCTTGATAGATAAAACAAGGAATCATAAAGAAAATAGGATGAATCGGTACGAAGACCCGAATAAAATCCTAAAGCACAACTCCTAAGAAAGACTTAGAACATGATCCTTGCTAAATTATTCTACATTGTTCCGAAGTTTGGCTCTGATACCAAGCTGTGACGCCCCACCTCTATACCCACGCTAGACAAGAACATTACTGTGAATGCTGTCAACTAGCACGGAGAATAAGGCTGTTGAGGAGCGACCATCTGTATAATTGCTTTGTGCGAGTACCGATATACCGGATAAAAATATAACTTTTTATCTCAAGAGGAAATCCGACATACCGACACAAACTCAAAGCTACTACACAGTGGCTATAAGTTCTTCGGAAACAAATATAGAAATAAACATAACATAAATCAGTCATAGACAATTCATATCACAAAGGCGGAAATAGATATGAATATTACACATGAAAGGGTACATCAGAGTAGTGGTCTAAAAAGATCCACATATCACAAAAGAAATAGTTACATGAACTACACAAAAGAATAAGTATACATTATGGAGTCTATCTCTCAAATGTATACAACAAAAACTACTAATCTAAGTAGTTAGCCAAAAGTCAGAGGGATCAATCCCAAGAGAGAAGTCAAGAAGAAGCACCTGTAACATCACGGTCTGACCCGAGTATTATTTAATAAGAAAATAATAAATGGATCAGTCTAACTATAAATATCAGATGAAACGATATAGAATAAGAGATGTGACTAAACACATAATAATCACAATGCCAAGCTGTGATATATATATATAAATATATACTTAGTTGATAATCATCAAGAGATTAATCAATGTCACCAAATCTACACAGGAATCAAAGAAGTGTCATACTCTTTATTTCGTTCATCAAACCACAAATATTGACGATAATATCAATGTCAATCACCAAAGTCAAAGACGCACAAATTCTAGAAGACTACACAAGAAATCCAGAAATCTCAAAAGTCAATGACACACAAATTCACCAATGCACAAATATTGATAAAACTTATCAATGGAAATCACGAAAATTGGTGAAACACAAACTCTAGGAATCTACACAAGAAATCCAGAAATCACAAAGGGGGGGAAGGCCTATCAAAAAAGGGAGCATAAAGCTCACCAACACGTGTATCACAAACGGAACGCTAATTCCATGGTCGCTAACCATCACAAATTGAGCCGAAGCTCCACAAACGGCCCGAAGACCATGGGTTGCTACCCCATCACAAATTGAGTCGAAACTCCACAAAACGGGGTTTAGTCTCCCTCGCAGACAAAGAGACATCGCATATTGCTAGTCTAAATCACAAAGATGATCGTCATGATCAACGAGAAGTATCGATTACACTATGCTAGTAAATATATGAGTTTAGCTTCATGTCCCATAACCACTTGCTTAACTTAAATATTTACGAACAAACTGTAAGTCTCCACTAGAAAATTGTCACAAGAGGTTCAATCGAACAAGTCCAAGAATTAACCGATAAAGTAAACGCAAGCGTTTCATACCACTTGTTTTACTAAGCCGTTTAATTAGATTTCTCATACGAGTGAGGTAAAGGTTTGTATATACTAATAGATTGGAAAACGGTTTTATAAACGAGTTTGGTATTAAAATAGTATTGAAATCGTTTGAGGAAATGGTTTTGATATTTACTACTAGTATAGAAAACCTTTATATTTTTAAAGTGACAAATCACGAAGAAGATTGTAAGAACAATCAATCACAAAAATTCACATACGAAGACGTGAATAAAATCCAAAGAAATCGATAAAGAATCCATCGAAATGGATATTCAAAAATCCCTAAAAAGAGTCATCAAAATCATAATAGATGATAACAACAAATAGGATTATCACGAATCGATTTAAATTGGAATTCCAATCCAAAAAGGCAAATTGGACTCAAACAGCAGGTTCAGTCGACTGAACAGAGAATTTCAGTCGACTGACCCTGTACATGGAAATTTTCCAGGTTCAGGAAACTTTCTGTTTCCAGTTTCAGTCGATTGTACAGAAGTTTTCAGTCGACTGAATCATGCCTGGAAACTCTCGGGTTTCAGGTTCAGTCGACTGAACAGAGTTTTTCAGTCGACTGAATCATTCCTGGGTTGTTTTTCAGCCTTATTCAAATGAAGAGCAAACTCTTCCAAAATGCAATCGGACGAACATTGGCTCTAAGGGTTTATGCCGATCGGCAACCCGGCCCTATATGCTCCTCGATGCATCACCAAAAGCATGATCAAACATCCATAAAAGGATTTCACACAAATTTGACTCAAAAAGCTCAAAAATTGGAATATTCACAAAACCAATCCAAATCAAGAGCAAATGCACATGAAGAAGTGTTAGGAATTTATACCCAACAACCAAAGATAATAATAGTCATAGATGTGAGATAAAAATCTCACCTTTGCACTAAAATTTATGAAGATGAAGCTTGAAATCAAAGGGGAATCAACCACTCTTCAAATCCAACTCTAGAAGCTTGAATCTAAGCTAAAAAGAAGAAGATTTCCTAAGTTAGGTTTAGAAAATTTCTGAAATTTAAAGAGAGAATGAGTTGGATAAGAAGAGGAAGCTTACCAATGGGTTCTCATGAACTTTGGAGCAAGGAGATGGATTTGCAAAGCAAGCTAGGGCTTAGGAATTTCTATTTCCCATTCTCTTCCTCCATTTTTGCTTGAGCTTGAGTGTTAGGAAAATAAAAGAGAAGTGAATGAAGAGGAGAGTGTTGGAACTGAGTTAAGTGACTAATTGGCTCAGCCCAACCAAAGCCCTAAGCGGGAAAAAGTAGCAAAAATCAACTTTCTCCAAACATATCGAAGCTTATACTCAAAAAGGTCGCAAACGGCATTTTGAACTCAATGGAGGTGGTCTCGAGTCCTAATTCGACCGTATGCAAAAAGTAGGTTTTCAGTCCAAAATCCGACGAACGATAAAATATTTAAAAAAAATATTTAAATATAAAATCGATAAATATGCGGGTTGTTACAAAATGTGTTAACGTAGTATATTCACGTTTTTGAATAGTGAATAAGATGTTAAAGAAATTGTTTTGAATGTGATATTTGAAATAGAATTAAAACGATCTAACGATGTTTTAAATTGTGTTGAGATTCGAAACCATAGATTTCAACATTTATTGTTGAAATAGACGTTTTCGAGAAATAGAAGGAAATAATGGACTATAACACTGTTGTTATAGTAAATGATTTCCGAAAGGAAATGTTTTGTATAGTATTGGGATTTATATATCTATTTTAATTTCGAATCCCTATACTAGTGATTTTGGGTTGTCGTAGTGATGTTTTACGCAACATTCGTTTTGGCCCAAATAAATATGTTAATAGAGTGATTTCCTTAAAGAATGAAATATATACTTAATCTCGATTCAAGTATATTGAATATTTTCCAAGTGTTGAAAATAAAATTTGTGAATTACTTATTAAATAAGTATGGAAATGTTTTCCAATATGAAGTGAATAATTAGAATTTATCTTTTTGAAGATAAATTGAAATGAATAATTGAAATCGAATATTCATAGATATTTTGAAATATAAATTCATTAGGGAATTTATAAATGAAAAGAAGAATTTGTTTAAAAATAAATATTGATTTATTTTTGAAGTGTGAAATTATATATCTTGTAAAGATATTTTGGAAAATAAATAATTTGGAAAATTATTTGGAATCTGGTGATGTGTGCATATCAATTGATAGTTCAATAACCGACTATCAATATTTCCCTTTGAATGGGTAATTGATGTGATTTGATTGAATGTGAAAGCCACACTTATTTTTGAATAAGCGCTCACTATTCGGGTTAACCGGGAAAGGACCATGGGGTCGTATAACCCATTCCGAATATGTGATACGTCGTTATGAATTGCATTGAAGATCGGTGTTGAAGACCGAGTATTTGTGAAAACGATAGGATGACCTATCGATTGTCTCTGCACTGGGTAGCTCCTGGTATAGAGATTCCTTAAGTGATGGGAAATTTGATCGGGATTGTGAATACCCGGATTGCAAGGGTTTCGTAAGAAGTGCCTTCGGTTTTGTTCGAGCCCGGAACAGACTTGTATGGATTGTGTGTCTGACGTTACAAATTGAGATATAAAGCAGATTTCTTTCAAATATATTTCTGTTGGTGGCGAAGAATTTATTCTTTTAGCTTAACACCCTTCTCTGAGACGTACGAGCTCAGAGGTTATGTAGTTGAATGTTATCAGCGATATATTCCCAATTTGGTAATGTGACATGCTGAGTGTTGCTGTGAAATGATCATTGTGTTGATTATTTGTGATAGGATCGTTTATTTGATCATCTATCTTGGTGATCATTTCTATGATCATTTGTTGACCCAAAGCATGGCTTTTGTATAAAGTATGTTTTTGTGGACGTGAATTCGTCGAGCCTCACACCCCGTGAATGGTCAAAACAGGAAAGAAGCAGCAAGGTTATGAGGGGTAGCGCCCTTTAGGATGTGTGCATTTCCTTCTGGAAAAGGGTGGTATCATGGTATGGAGCCCAGATACTTACTCATGTTGAAAACACTTTATTATTGTGTGAATTGATTACGAGATCTCGGTGAAAGGTCCCAAAGGACCGGGGGATGGCATATTCGGTCAGTTGTTACTCAGTTAGGGGTAACCCGGCCTTGTGTTGGTAGAGATCCGGTTTGGTTCTCGGGGATGTCCATCCAGAGGCATTCTCATGTGGCAATGGGAAGTTCCTTGGCCTGATCATTCATTGGAAATCCAAAGAAACAATACGAAACTTGTACGGTTTTAGTTGTATAACCTGCTATGGAATGTGGCGGTAACCTGCTATTGAACATAGTTAGCTATAGTAGGCATACGATAATGGTCGTATGTTGGCTAAGATTTATATTCTACTTTCAAAATGAATTTTTCCTACATTATACACTAATAATAATATGAAATGTTCTTTTAAATGCGTATCAAGCATCTTTGACTATCATAAGGAGAAATCTCCTCCGATTCTGCGTTTGCATGTGTGTGTGTGCGGGAGGCCTTATGGTAGTCTCATTTTTAAAAGCATTGTGAATTGACTTTAAAAATATTCCTCTATTTTGTTTTCAAAGATAAATAAACTGTTTTGAGTTCTCACACCAGTCACATGACTAATTTGGAGTTTATTGTTTTCCTTCCTAAACTCTGGGTGCCCACCAATTTCCACACGGGCAGTCAAGAGTTAAGGTTTATCAGGATATTCTGAAGTTGCTGGAGGCAAGATGGATGGCATGGCGTATTACTAGTATATAGTATTTCTTTTTCCGCTGCATTGTTTGATGTTGTTGTTGTTGTACACTCTGATGATATGTTGTAATGTAATATGATGAAATGTAATAACTGATATAGTTCTTTGTTTAAAGATTATTCATTTATTATTATATGTTGTTCCGCTGCGAATTGTGAGATTCTGATGTTCTTTGTTGTTTCCTTTCTGTTCGTTCTATTTTCTATTCTATTTTCAAATTTTCTGTTTTCTTTTCGCTCCATCTTCTATCCTTTTTCTATCTCTCCTCTCTCTTTCTTTTTCTTAAACCATAACATTTCGGGTTTCCGGCCTTCGATTTCTCGGCAGTCGATAAAGTGAGTACCGATGTCGAATTTTCGAAAGTCGAAAATTTTCGGGACGTTACATTTGGTATCGGAGCATATGGTTAAGCGACAACCATGGTTCTGTTGGGTATTACTCGTTAGAGATAGAGTCAGTAGTACTCTAGAATGAGTTTGAGTGTAATAATAGCTATGAGAGCGTATTTGTTAGTGAATATATAAAATTGTTTTATATTGTGATGATTGGTTTATTGAGTGGCATATGAACTTTCGTCAGCGTGGTCCGCAAGACTATGCCGAAGGGGTTTCTAAAGACTTGAATAGAACAATTCGACACAATATTGTTTAAATTGGGTAAATGAAATAATTTTACCTTGATTATATTTTTATATATAAAGAAATAATTTTTCAGAATTATTAAAGTGTATATAAGTTGATTGTTTAGTTGTTTGAATAATCTAAATTGAAGAATAATTGTATAAGCAAAAGAATTATAAGAGTTGAATTATAATTAAAGTGATTTACAATTGTGAAATAAACTTATATATATAAGAAGTGAAACTATATGAATATATTTATGAATATGAGTTATAAATAAAAATGAATTTAAAGTTAAATGAAAATTTTACTTTAGAATTTAGAAGCTGAATTGATTTATAAGTTGGAATTTAAGTTAAGTAAAAACAAGTGATGTTTATTTAAATGGAAGTATAACTTAAGAGATGTTGAATGAAGTTGATATTGGTATCAAAATAGATTAATAAAGTTAAGTGATGGATATGAACTTGAGTTATGTAAATGAAATTCAACTTTTGTAATTGAATTGAATGGATGGATTGAATGTAAATCAATTGAATGTGAATTAAGTTGATACGAAATAATGAATATAAGTGTTAATTCATTAAAATCTAATGTTATTGAAAGTTGAATAATTGAATAAAAAAAATCAATTTATTAAACCAGTTGATAAGTAAAGGAATTTGGTTGTAATTAATATAATATGATTGTTAGTTAATTGTATATAATTCATTAAGTGTTAATGAAATTGAGTTAATGAAATTGAAAGCTAAAGTAATTGAAATCCAATTGGAAGTTAAATGAATCTTAAATAGATTTGAATTTGATTTGGAAGTGAACCAACTTGAATATGAATTAGTGAATATAAACTAATTGAAAATGAATGTTAGTAAAAACATCCACTGTAAATGAATCAAATGTGATTTAAATTGAAAACCATTTCATTGAATATTAATGAGAATATGAATGAATATTTATTGGTTATGGATGATAATTGGTTGAATATATTGCTTTTGTTTCATTTGCTATGTTGGCATATATAGTTATTATGTTGCTATATGTTGTATATTAATGATACTATTGTCTACATGCATGTTCTCATGTTGTTTGTTGAGTGATTAGTAGGTGCGGATCGCGTTTGCTTCGCATTTGGAGCTCGCTTTCGCGCTATATTAGCCGTATATGCTCGCTAATAAAATATAAGGTACATATCTCGGATTAAATATCGTACTTTTACATTTTTTTCCCTTCGGGATGCCTCATTACTTGATGAGATGTATATTTGTGATATATATACTGTCATTTTTTTTTCGGATCGAGCCGCGCAAAGGAGACTATGGCGAATTTTTCCGAAAATTTAAGGCGTTAGAAAAAATTTGAGAAACTTGGAAAATTTTTGAAAACTTTAACTTTGATTTAGAAGTTGAAAGTTAAACAATAGTAGTTGTTTTTGAAAAGATAACTAAGTATGATTTGAAAACTTAGTAAGTTATTACAAGAAGTTTAAACTATGAATTTTGGGAAAATTAATAGATTCTATAACTTTTCTTACTTAATAATTTCGAGGACGAAATTCTTTTAAGGGGGAAGATTGTAACGACCCAGGATTTTTAGTAATTAAAATTTGAATATTTAATTAATTTTAAATATTAAGAAGTGAATTTATAAGTCAAATAAAATTTATTTTGAATTATTGGATTTCATTGAATAATTAAATCGATAATTTAATATGTTAAATTATGGAAATAATTGAAAATTGAGTTAAATATGATTGAAAATGATTTTTAAAATTTTATTTTATCATATGGGAGTTAGAACGACGTTTTAGAACTTTTAAAATCGAATTAAGAGTTAATTTGTGAAAATTGAATATTTTAATATTAAAATCGACTAGTGAAAATAGTCAATTTTTGAACAGTCTCAGAATTGAACGAAACTAGTTCCATTGGATCCGTAATAGTTAGTTATTACCAGATTTCAAATTTCGTGTCAATCGGAGTTACCGTTTGATCGTGGCAGCTCGAAACGCATCGAATTATTTTTAATTTTAATTTGGCGAGTTAAAATAGCCATTTTTCAAAAATTCTCGGATTTCGACGAAACCAGTTTCATCGGATCCGTAATGTGATACTATTGTATGGTTTCAAATTTCAAGTCAATTGGATTTACCGTTTGTCCGGTACGAATTAAAACGCCTAGCAAATCGTTTAAATCGGTTTAATTCAAATTGAGCGTATATAGCCATAACTCGCACATATGATCGAAGTAGCTTTCGAAACCTGTTCCATTGTGTCCGGAACGCGGGGTAAACCCTAGAAACGCTGGTTACGGCACGTAAATCGGAGTTCGAAATTTCCGGGATGAATAGTGTCGATCGTTTCTCTATAAATAGCACCACCCCTTCATAAATTAAAAAAAATAAAACCTAATATACTAAACCCTAGCCACAAGTGCCCCATGAACGGCCAGAATTGTCTCTCCTTCCTCCCTTGATTTCTTTCAATCCACTAACAATTACAACAAACTTTCAACTAGAGAAATGAAGAGGGCATCAAGATCTACAAGTTCAACGGTGGAGATCGCGAATGGAGTTGTATGTTGTGAGATACGGGGCCGCGTTCGTGCTCGTTTTAGGCACGATTTTCTATGCGTGCAGGGGGCCGAGCTTCAGATGGTTGGGGCCGAGTGTTGTGGTGGTGGAGGGCTTCAAGATGGTGAGGGTATGATCGAGTATAGTCGAGTATAGGCGGAGTAATTTGGAACCCTAGTTACATGCTTTTGGGTTTGGTTTCACGGGATGTTGGCTGTAGGTTGCGTACGTGAACGAAGGGGAGAGGAAGAAAGCAAGGTGCGGTGGGACCTACAGGGATTTGGATCCTACGGCCATGAGCTAGTGTAGGTTAAAGATAATATAAATGTTGTAAATTATTATGAAAAATTCGTGTAAGTTTAAAAATGCATAACTTTTTCATACGAGGTCGAAAACGCGCGAAACCAGTTGCGTTGGAATCGTATGGACGAGCACTACACGATGAAATTGGATTGGAGTCGTTTGGAGTTAGTGAAAATTTTGGGTAAAATTAAACGTCCGTTTAATTTTATTCGAAATAAATCGCTAAAACGAAAATGAAATCAAGGTGAGAGCTTCTCACTCAATCGAATTAGTTTCGATTTTATTTTAAATAGTTAAATTTAAAATTGTTGTATGCATGTTTGAATGATGATTGTTATCTATTGATTGTTAAAATGGACATTATGCGCCGTTAGTAAGCGGATGTTATTTATTAAAACATATACCGCGAATATTTCATAAACAGTGAAATTGGTATTATATATAATAGCAATATATATATATTGGCATATGTATATATTGGAGTTATTGATTTCCCGCATTTTTTTGTTTAGCGGATGAGACCCTATTGCGCCGTCTATTAAGCGGATAATATTTAAATCCCATATACCGCGATAATTTCGTACTGAAGCGAAATTTGTATTGTGCTAATGTTTGTGATGCAGGAAACAGGTTGGAGGGATCCAACTGGATTCCTCAACAGTATTTATTTGATTTCAGATATTTTGATATTTGATGGATTATCATATCGATATATGATATCGTTGTTGTCGTGATTGACTATTTTGGTGTGTAGCATCATTGGACCAAAATTTGGAATTTTAAAATGATTTTTAAAGTGATTTTGAAAATATACTATATGTTTGGAATCGGTCCATTATAAATAAATAACAATATAATTTTTAAAGTTATAAAAAATTATGATTTTGAGAAATACGGTTAAAGATTGATTTTTGAGAAATATGGGTTAATGTTTTATAAAATAATTAAATTTGATTTTTGAATTTATTATAAAAAGTTTAAAAATAGGATTTATAAAATTTGATTATTTTATAAATCAAGAGAATGGTGAAATTATAAAGGAGATTAAAGATGTTTTAAAATAATAGTATAAATTGATTTTGTAAAGGATTTATAAATTGATATTTATAAATTAAAACGTTTGAATTATAAAACGAGTTTTATAAGTGTTTGAATGAAGTGCAAATGGATTGCATAAGTGAATGGAATTTATAAAATTATAAATGGTGAAGTTATAAGTGAAATTTATAAATAGTAAGATTTATAAATTTTGTGAAGTTATTAAAGAATATATTTGGATGAATAATTGAATCTTATAAGTTATAAGATTTATAATTATGAAGTTCAAAGGAACGATTTTTGCAAACGAATAAATTTATAAGTATTTGACTTATAATATGAAACCTTGTTTTATAATTGGGATATAAATCAAATAGGCTAATAAAGGAGATTTATAAAGGAAGTTGTTATAAAATAAATAGAAATGTAATTTATAAACGCTGTTTTATAAATTCGCAAACGACTTATTTTGATAAGTTAATTGTTGAAACCTATTAATGTAGTTATATTCACGTTTTGAACTGTGAATAATCCTTTTAAATAAAATGTATAAAAGGATGAAATGTGTGACGCCCCACCTCTATACCCACGCTAGAAAAGAACATTACTGTGAATGCTGTCAACTAGCACGGAGAATAAGGCTGTTGAGGAGCGACCATCTGTATAATTGCTTTGTGCGAGTACCGATATACCGAATAAAAATATAACTTTTCATCTCAAGAGGAAATCCGACATACCGACACAAACTCAAAGCTACTACACAGTGGCTATAAGTTCTTCGGAAACAAATATAGAAATAAACATAACATAAATCAGTCATAGACAATTCATATCACAAAGGCGGAAATAGATATGAATATTACACATGAAAGGGTACATCAGAGTAGTGGTCTAAAAAGATCCACATATCACAAAAGAAATAGTTACATGAACTACACAAAAGAATAAGTATACATTATGGAGTCTATCTCTCAAATGTATACAACAAAAACTACTAATCTAAGTAGTTAGCCAAAAGTCAGAGGGATCAATCCCAAGAGAGAAGTCAAGAAGAAGCACCTGTAACATCTCGGTCTGACCCGAGTATTATTTAATAAGAAAATAATAAACGGATCAGTCTAACTATAAATATCAGATGAAACGATATAGAATAAGAGATGTGACTAAACACATAATAATCACAATGCCAAGCTGTGATATATATATAAATATATACTTAGTTGATAATCATCAAGAGATTAATCAATGTCACCAAATCTACACAAGAATCAAAGAAGTGTCATACTCTTTATTTCATTCATCAAACCACAAATATTGATGATAATATCAATGTCAATCACCAAAGTCAAAGACGCACAAATTCCAGAAGACTACACAAGAAATCCAGAAATCTCAAAAGTCAATGACACACAAATTCACCAATGCACAAATATTGATAAAACTTATCAATGGAAATCACGAAAATTGGTGAAACACAAACTCTAGGAATCTACACAAGAAATCCAGAAATCACAAAGGGGGGGAAGGCCTATCACAAACGGGAGCATAAAGCTCACCAACACGTGTATCACAAACGAAACGCTAATTCCATGGTCGCTAACCATCACAAATTGAGCCGAAGCTCCACAAAATGCCCGAAGACCATGGGTTGCTACCCCATCACAAATTGAGTCGAAACTCCACAAAACGGGGTTTAGTCTCCCTCGCAGACAAAGAGACATCGCACATTGCTAGTCTAAATCACAAAGATGATCGTCATGATCAACGAGAAGTGTCGATTACACTAAGCTAGTAAATATATGAGTTTAGCTTCATGTCCCATAACCACTTGCTTAACTTAAATATTTACGAACAAACTGTAAGTCTCCACTAGAAAATTGTCACAAGAGGTTCAATCAAACAAGTCCAAGAATTAACCGATAAAGTAAACGCAAGCGTTTCATACCACTTGTTTTACTAAGCCGTTTAATTAGATTTCTCATACGAGTGAGGTAAAGGTTTGTATATACTAATAGATTGGAAAACGGTTTTATAAACGAGTTTGGTATTAAAATAGTATTGAAATCGTTTGAGGAAAGGGTTTTGATATTTACTACTAGTATAGAAAACCTTTATATTTTTAAAGTGACAAATCACGAAGAAGATTGTAAGAACAATCAATCACAAAAATTCACATACGAAGACGTGAATAAAATCCAAAGAAATCGACAAAGAATCCATCGAAATGGATATTCAAAAATCCCTAAAAAGAGTCATCAAAATCATAATAGATGATAACAACAAATAGGATTATCACGAATCGATTTAAATTGGAATTCCAATCCAAAAAGGCAAATTGGACTCAAACAGCAGGTTCAGTCGACTGAACAGAGAATTTCAGTCGACTGACCCTGTACATGGAAATTTTCCAGGTTCAGGAAACTTTCTGTTTCCAGTTTCATTCGACTGTGCAGAAGTTTTCAGTCGACTGAATCATGCCTGGAAACTCTCGGTTTTCAGGTTCAGTCGACTGAACAGAGTTTTTCAGTCGACTGAATCATGCCTGGGTTGTTTTTCAGCCTTATTCAAATGAAGAGCAAACTCTTCCAAAATGCAATCGGACGAACATTGGCTCTAAGGGTTTATGCCAATCGGCAACCCGGCCCTATATGCTCCTCGATGCATCACCAAAAGCATGATCAAACATCCATAAAAGGATTTCACACAAATTTGACTCAAAAAGCTCAAAAATTGGAATATTCACAAAACCAATCCAAATCAAGAGCAAATGCACATGAAGAAGTGTTAGGAATTTATAACCAACAACCAAAGATAATAATAGTCATAGATGTGAGATAAAAATCTCACCTTTGCACTAAAATTTATGAAGATGAAGCTTGAAAGCAAAGGGGAATCAACCACTCTTCAAATCCAACTCTAGAAGCTTGAATCTAAGCTAAAAAGAAGAAGATTTCCTAAGTTAGGTTTAGGAAATTTCTGAAATTCAAAGGGAGAATGAGTTGGAGAAGAAGAGGAAGCTTACCAATGGGTTCTCATGAACTTTGGAGCAAGGAGATGGATTTGCAAAGCAAGCTAGGGCTTAGGAATTTCTATTTCCCATTCTCTTCCTCCATTTTTGCTTGAGCTTGAGTGTTAGGAAAATAGAAGAGAAGTGAATGAAGAGGAGAGTGTTGGAACTGAGTTAAGTGACTAATTGGCTCAGCCCAACCAAAGCCCTAAGCGGGAAAAAGTAGCAAAAATCAACTTTCTCCAAACATATCGAAGCTTATACTCAAAAAGGTCGCAAACGGCATTTTGAACTCAATGGAGGTGGTCTCGAGTCCTAATTCGACCGTATGCAAAAAGTAGGTTTTCAGTCCAAAATCCGACGAACGATAAAATATTTAAAAAAAATATTTAAATATAAAATCGATAAATATGCGGGTTGTTACAGACTCCCCTCCTTAAAGAAATTGCGTCCTCGCAATAAGTAAGAAGGAAATATAAGAAGTAACAACCATAGAAGCATATTAACACAAAAGAAAATTTGAAATAGGAAGTTCACCCTAAAGTGCACAAAAGAGTTAGCAAGAAATCTGGTGAAACTTCAATTTCCACAATAACACCGGGCTCAAGAATAAAAACCGGAATCCCTAAGGCATTCCCGTAGATAAAAGACGTGGGGAACGTCAAGATTAGCAGAAAATTGAGCCGGTGCAACGGCGTAGTACCAAAACGGTACGCCCGAAAAATAGAAACTCAAACAATTTGGGACATCAGCGTAGTACAAAAACGGTACGCCCAATGAACCCAAGCAAAGACATCGATGTAGTACAAATGGTACATCAGATGAATCAAATAGCAAAGATATCGATGTAGTACAAACGGTACATCCGATGAATCAAATAGCAAAGACATCGATGTAGTACAACGGTACATCGGATGAATCAAAAGCAAAGACATCGATGTAGTACAAACGGTACATCCGATGAATCAAAAGCAAAGACATCGATGTAGTACAAACGGTACATCCGATGAATCAAAAGCAAAGACATCGATGTAGTACAACGGCACATCCGATGAATCAAAAAGCAAAGACATCGATGTAGTACAACGGTACATCCGATGAATCAAAAGCAAAGACATCGATGTAGTACAACGGTACATCCGATGAATCAAAAAGGAAAGACATCGATGTAGTACAAACGGTACATCCGATGAATCAAAAGCAAAGACATCGATGTAGTACAACGGTACATCCGATGAATCAAAAAGCAAAGACATCGATGTACTACAACGGTACACCCGATGAATCGAAAAGCAAAGACATCGATGTAGTACAACGGTACATCCGATGAATCAAAAAGCAAAGACATCGATGTAGTACAAACGGTACATCCGATGAACCGAAGCCCGAATGATTTCGGAACACCGACGTAGTACGAAAACGGTACGTCCAATGAACCGAACACAATAAAAGAACATCGGACGCAAGTTCATAAAAGAAATGAGATGAAACTCAATAAAACGAAGTACATCAAAACGCTTGATGAACTTGATAAAAAGATAATTTCATTCGGTCATCAACAAAGAAACAACCCCTTGTTGCTTACGACTAAACGCATTGGCAACACGATTTCCCCTTCGGGAATAAAAAGAATATTAAGATCATATGAAGCTAGGAACTCGAGTCAACAAGCAGTTCCTTAAGAGAACATAAATATTCCAAAGATTTATGATCGAGATTGAGAACAAATTTCTCATCCAAATATGATGATGCCAAATTCCAAAAGCAAAAACATTAGCCGAGAGCACTAGATCATAAGTGGCTATCTAGTCTCGAGAAGCTATAATGATTTAGAAGCACAAGGGATAGCACGTTCTCCTTTGTAAGAGAATGGCATTCCAAACCAATACGACTAGTATCGGTACAAATAGCAAAGTCTTGGTTCCCCTTCAGGAATCACAAGAATAAGAGTATTGAAAGGAAGGGTTCTTTTAAATAATTCTCTTCCCCGAAAAGTTAAAACTTTCAAAATTGCATTTTTACTTTTATGTAATAATCTTTCTACAAAAATTTAAATTTTTACAAGTCAATATATCGTGTCTGATTGTCACATCAAAGCGTTTAGGAAATTCCTACCGATAACGTTGATCAAGCGCATCGACCAAAATTCTTAAAGCACTCAACGGGCAATACAATCACAAAGTCATCTTTTCTAGGATAAATAAATCTCTTAAAAAGTTTTAAGAATACTCTTTGCTCGTTTTAAGAGCAAAAAATCAAATTGCACTTATAATTGAATCTTATGAAAAAGATTTGCAAAATTTTAAATTTCTATTTCCATCCAAAATCCATAAATAAGAATGGTCTCATTGAAATTTTCATAGAATATTGGATTTATAAAACGAATGAAACAAGCTGGACAAATTGAATGACGTAATAATTCATTCATAGGAATCATAACAAGTGCGGAATGCGATAAGTGAAATGCTAACTTCCGCAACTTGTAGCAAATGAAAACGGTGGTAAAGTCGAACTAAAAAGACCTTAGCACCACACAAAAGATTACTTAGGTCATAATCCTAAGACAAGTCAAATATACCGAAAAATTCTCAAATTATTTAGATGAGAGAAATAACACTTTCCTCACCATAAGGACTTTAAAGAATAAAATGATGCCATCAAGATGGAATCAAAATCACAAAGAAAAATAGAAATCTGCTTAACAGATTGAAAATGTCGAAGATGAATAATCCACTCGGAAAAATAGGATATGGGCTTCACAATGATTAAGCCAATCCTTACAGAAAGGTCAATTCCGAAGCCAAAGCAAAAATATCAGCTCGGAAAGAAAAGTCACATAAAACAATCTCGACATCTAAACAAAAGCAAATTGAGTGTTGCGGATCTACCATCCGGATTCGCAATTCTCAATGAAGTTAATAAGCCCAAAATATTCAAAGAAAAGAATCAACAAGTTCTTTTGATATAAAAATAATGAGATGAAACCCATATCAAAAAGAACTCAAATAGAAAGTTCACGAATTAAAACAATGCCATCGAGGATTGAATGAAAATACCTTGACCAAAAGTTGCAGCTTTCCTTCTCACTTGCTTGGAAGCTTAGGACACGAAGATAAAAGATGACCCGAACCTTTGCAATAACGGCAAAAGAGGGGTTTCGAGCACTCCCTTACATGGTGGTCTGTGGAACCACAATTGTAGCATCGTCCACGACTAGAGGTAGGAACATTTGCTACCTGAGTTTGTTGCTTTCCTTTCTTATTAGAATCGGGGCCTTTGAATTTGATAGGCCTCTTCAAGTTATTGTCAAAGTTCTGTTGGGCACGCACAACTTCAACATCACCTTCATTATCGGCCTCTTTAAGATGACTGATTTGGAGTTTATTGTTTTCCTTCCTAAACTCTGGGTGCCCACCAATTTCCACACGGGCAGTCAAGAGTTAAGGTTTATCAGGATATTCTGAAGTTGCTGGAGGCAAGATGGATGGCATGGCGTATTACTAGTATATAGTATTTCTTTTTCCGCTGCATTGTTTGATGTTGTTGTTGTTGTACACTCTGATGATATGTTGTAATGTAATATGATGAAATGTAATAACTGATATAGTTCTTTGTTTAAAGATTATTCATTTATTATTATATGTTGTTCCGCTGCGAATTGTGAGATTCTGATGTTCTTTGTTGTTTCCTTTCTGTCCGTTCTATTTTCTATTCTATTTTCAAATTTTCTGTTTTCTTTTCGCTCCATCTTCTATCCTTTTTCTATCTCTCCTCTCTCTTTCTTTTTCTTAAACCATAACATTTCGGGTTTCCGGCCTTCGATTTCTCGGCAGTCGATAAAGTGAGTATCGATGTCGAATTTTCGAAAGTCGAAAATTTTCGGGACGTTACATTTATATAATAAATTAGCTTCTTTAATTTCAAAATCAATCCCAATACAGATTTAAATCCTCAAATAAACCATTTCAAATTTCATATATTTCAAAGCTTTAATATTCAAAATTCCTAAACTAAATTTGATAATCTAGATTCAAAAATCAAATGTACTATTATTTAGTTTTGAAATAATTTACATAATAAATCCATTTTATACAAAAAAAACTCAAATTTCAAATACTAAATATCTTCTTCAATTATTATACTTGAATAATCATTTTATTCACCTAGACCCCAAAATCCAGTTATAATAATTATACATTTTAAAATTTTCAATTTAATAAATTCCACATCAACCTTTTAGAGTTTAATTCTTAAATAAATTCAATTCCAAATAAATCTCCAATTTATCTCCAATTTATCTCCCAACCTTAATTTATTTAAATCATCATACTCTCTATATTAAAATAAAATTTAAATACTTACTCACATTTATTTTAATAAAAAATCAAACTTTATTATTAAACTAAATTTTTATTTAACAAACTTATACATAGCTTAAATTCAAGCATTTTAATAATATTTATATAATATCAAAAATCAATATTCATTAAACCTTATTATATAAAATAATCAAACTTTATTATTAGGCTTAATTTATATTTCAAGCCTATTTATATATAGCTAAAATCAATAATAAATTTGACGTTTATATAACATCTAAATCAATATTTATATATCCGTATATTTCTTTAAAAATCATAGTAATCATTTGAACATAATTATATATATATATATATATAGACTGCAACGATTCCAATTTTAATTAAATTTAAAATTGATAATGAAAATAAATTTTTGGATAAAATTGTAAATTAATTTGAAATTTTCAAAGTAAATGGGATATTTGTTTATTTGAGTCTTGATTTTAAAATTTAATTGAGGTTTTGAATTTCTATATTTAAAATCTTATAGAAAAAAAGTAACATCCTAAAATTATAAATTTAAATAAATAATATATTTTAAACTTTTGGAAATTTAGTTTGAAAACATAAAGAAAAATCTTAAATAAATAAAATGAGTGAAAAACTATACATAAATAAATTCCAATTGATTTTGAGTTTAAAATTATTGAGATGATAAATATTTTAAGAAAATCATTTGAATTCAATATTTATATATATGTAATACATACCTTCTTTTAAAAAAAAGAAAAAAACCACCTATTAATAAAGTTAGTTTTTAAAAATCATTTCTTTCTTTAAATTGGTATAAGTAAAAAATAATAGACATAAATGAATTTTTATTCAAGTGAATTAGAATTTGAAATTAAATTTAAAATAGATGTTAAAATTTTAAGTAGCATTTAAAAAGAATTAAGATGTAATGTATATGTATAAATATTAGTTAAATACTTTCAACATTGTACATGTATGTATACATATACATGAGTAGGAAAATGAACAAAATCTTGCTTTCATCATTGCTTTTTACAAATGGCATGAATTGTCTTTATAAAAAAATAAAATATTCAAATAAAAAAAAAAAAACCTTTTAGCTCCCAAGATTTAGAAATTATAAGCCTCAAACCTCTACAATACAACCAAGAAGATCTTGCAAATCTAAAAAAATCACAAACCTGAAAACAGAAACTCAAACACGAAAGAAAAAAAATCAGGAAAAAGAAAAGAAGAAAGAAGAAACTCAGTAAACATGTAAGTTCAAGGTTACTGGAAATCAAATGTATCATCAAACAAGCAAGATCTCTCGATCAAAGCAGAAGTGAAAACAATTTTCATTCACATGTTTGAAACCAAAGAAATCAAGCAACTTCAGAAATCTGGAAATCAAATGCAAAGCTTTTTGGGAAATAAAATAAAGGCAAGTAATTTTCTTCAAAAGTTTGAATTGAATGTTGATCAATAAAAAGCAAGAATCTAAGCAATTGTATTAATCCAAGTTACAGGAAACAAATCAAGATAAAGGCTAAAGTAAACTCTGGTTTCAACTGCACAAAAAGAAAAAAAAAAGAAAAAAAAAAAGAAGCTTCTCTGTGTATAGCAGAGATTCATACTGTAAGTAAATAGAAATGTTTGTATTTAATAAATTAAGTACAACAGAGAGTAAATAGAAATCTGTATTTACAATTTACAGATCTAAACTCCAAGATCTAAAGAAGAAAAAAAAGATTCAGGCATTTGAAACTGTCAAACACACCTCTGTATTTCTTGAATTTCCAGGTGAGCAAACTCCTATTTAAAAGCTTCAGTTTTGAATTGTTGGTTGCATGCAAGTTCTGGAATGAATGTGGATTGTGTATAGATATGTATATATATATATACATATAAATGCAATACTGTTGAGTACATATGGATGTATATTATGCATGTTTATTTTGTCTGAGTCCTCTCTATTCATAGTTCCTAGGACTTAAGTTTTGATCTAAATTTAAAATCTCTTGAATTTGTCGCTGTTTTAACTCAAGATTCAAATCAAACAAGTTTGTTCCATCACAGACTTTAGTTTAAAGTTATACTTAAGTTAAAATAACTTTAGATTATCACTAGAAACTAAACTTACAGCTAAAATATACATCTCTGTTTATATAACAGGTTTTGTAAATCTGTTCAAAATTCCATACCACTCGAAAGAATCAATATCATGCTTTGGTCTTTAAAGAAAACTTGTTTGTGCTTACCAAATCCAGATTTTAAAAATAATCCCAAAATTTTTTATTCAAAAAATATTCAAAAAAATGGAGTTACAGTAACATGTATGCAAAAACAAGAAAACCAATTATCAAGAATTCAAAATTGGATTTCGTAATTTGATTTGGAGTGGAAAATGATGATTTTAGGTGACAAATTCATGATTTTTAAGATTTAGGATATCAAGATAATTTGAGTTGAACGGAAAACTTACTTTTGTTAAATTCTGGTGATTGAGTTTGTTTCTGGTCTCGAGATTAGGGCCGTGGGTTGCTTGAGTACTCGTGATCATCAGAAAATTAACAAATGAATTTTTAATTCATGAGGGAAGTAGCAGTTGCGGATTCTGGTGTGGAACCCTAATTTAAACTATGTTTGATATTTCGATCATCCCCTCTTCTACAATTGATCGAGTGTAAAGGGGCTTTGGGTGGTGGAAGTTTGGTCGTTGACGAGGGTACGGCCGGAGTTTCAGAGGCAATGGTGGTCGGGGAATCGTAGATGAGGCGGTTTCAGGTTTTGATGAGGTGGTGTCAGGCGTTGTTATCTTGGTTCCAGGTTTGAAGTTAGCATGCGAATTCGAATTCGAGTTAGTATCGATTGATTAGTTGATCATAATGGGATGCGGGGGTGCTTGCCGACCTGAGGAGATCATCGATGATGATCGGAGCTCGCTGCGATGATGGTGCATGTGCACGGTTGTGGGTTTCATGCCAGTGTTTTTGGTTTGAAGCAGAGGACAAATACTCGAGTTTTTCTCGAGTCAATAGCGTGAGTGACTCGAAGTTTTGGGGTGTTTTACTCGAAGTAAAGCAGGGGCAACTCGGGAAAGGAAAAAAAAAATTTGGTTCAGGTTTTCTTTTAAAACCTGCCTGTTCAAATTTAAATCAAAGATTTTAATCTGGAAATCAAAAAAATTATTTGTATTTGGGTTTGGAGATTTATAAGTTTCAAAATTTAAAATTGTTTTGACAACTTTAAATATTGAAGTATGATTTAAAATGGTTTGGATAAAAAAAGAAAAAAAAAAGAAAGAAACTGGTTTTAAATTTTCTTTAAACTTCTTTTAGAAAATGAGTGTTTCCTTAACTTAAGATTTCAAAATGTGTTTCAAATTGTTTTAACTTTAAATTGCACCCATTTTAAATCTTAAGTGTAAAAAATGGAAATTTGAAAATAAATTTGAAAGAAAATGGTTTAAGATACTTTGTTAATGATAAATTTAATTATTAATGAGGATAATGCTTTTCTTAAAATTTAATGAGGATTTAATGATTTGAAATTCATTAAATTAATAAGTTAATTGAAATGGATAATTTATTTATTTAATTAATTATTGATTTGGATTAATTGAATAAGTAATTAAAGGCTTAAATTTAGTTAATTAAGATTTAAGATTAATTAATTAAAGGATAATTGATGAAAGTGATTGAGAAATAATTTATCAAAGGTTAATAATTAGTGAAAGTAATTAAGGGATGTTATTAATCAAAAAATTAATTAATCTTGTCATTAACGTAAGGTTTATCAATTGTTGTAATTAAATAAGGATAACTAATTTAACGATAATTAATTTATTTAGGATTGATTAATTAATTAAAGATAATGTATTTAACGGTGAATCAAATAATTAAAGGTTAATTTCATGATAATTAAAGGTTGATGAATTACAATTAAAGGTTAATTAATTATAAATGGTTAATTAATGATTAAAGAAAAGTTAATCAAAATAATTTGTAATTTATTAATATTAATTAACCAGGATTAGTAATTATTCGTAAGTAATTAAAACTGATTTGAATTACTCAAACAATTAACTGATCTTACTTATAGATGTTCGATTGTTATTAGATGCTATGTGGTGGATTGTTATACTTGTTATGTGATGTGATGCTATGTAATGTTTTATGCTAAGCTGTTAGATCTGTGATGTATATATATTGTTATATGAATATGCAACCCTTGACCTGTAGAAGGACATTAGAATTCGATGCGACAGGGAGTCGGATTCCAGTTGGTTATCCGAAACCCACATCAAATCATATTAGTGAATCTTTGCGATTGATAATTTATTTATCTGTGAATTTGTGAATAAAGATAAGCGCTATGGGTTATATCGCTTATCGATATGATTGAATCTGTGATGATGTTGTGCACTATTGTATCGAACCCCTGGACCACACCTATACACACACAAGTATGGATTGCACGCGAAAATGGGTTAAGTCACAGATTTTTGAAATAGTTTTAAAAATTGTATTTTTGAATCCAAAATAGTTCTGGAATTAGAATTGAAGCTTTTGGAAAAGTTGTTTTAAATAACTTGATTGAGTTTTGAAATTTAAATAATTTGATTTAAATTTGAATTCAATATTTGAAATTGAATTCTATGATTTGGGAACTAGGGTTTAAAAAAAAGGGTTATTCAACCTATAGATGGGCTTATATGGGTTTTTAAACCATTTTAAAAGCGATGTTTGGAATTTAAATTCAACCCAAGATTTTAACTCGTATAAATTGGATTTTTCTGAAACGAAAAACTGTTTGTTTTTCAAATAATAAAAGCTCTCACGTAAGAAATGAACTTCCAATTTGTGTTAGAAGGATTTCGAGTCTAAAATGGAAATAGTTTCCCAAGTTATAGATAAATCTTTGGAAATGTGTTTTGAAAGCTATAAATTAAATCTTTAATTTAAAGATTTAATGTGTTAATCCAATTGAAATGGAAATTGTTTTGAAATCTATGGATGATCTTTGTGAAACTAGGTGAACTTTGTGAAATGAATCTTCTTATTTAAAGATTTAAAATGGTAATTTGTTTAACCATTTAAAAGAGAAACTTTGGATTTTCAAGTTGTGACTTAACTGAAATCCCATATCCATATGTTTTAAATATTGCGCTCGCTATTCGGTTTAGCCGGGAGAGGACCTTGTGTCATATAGCCCATTCCGGATAGTGATACGACGTTATGGATTGCATTTGAAGACAGGTATTGAAGACCGGGTGTCTTCGAGAACGTTAGGATAACCTATCGATTGTCTCTGCATCGAGTAGCTAAGGTATAGAGATTTCCTAAGTGATGGGAAGTCCGATCGGGATTGTGGATACCCGGATTTGCAAGGTCTTCTTCGGAAGTGCCTTCGGTTCTGTTCGAACCCGGAACAGACTTGTATGGTTGTATGTCCGACATTACACTTTGAGATATTAAACTGATCTCTATCAAATACATTTCTGCTTGGTGGCGGAGAATTTATTCGCTTAGCTTAACACCCTTCTCTGAGACGTACGAGCTCAGAGGTTATGTAGTTGATATTTATCAGTGATATATTTCAATTTGGTAGTGTGGCATGCTAAGTGCTGCTGTGTGTTGATGATCATTTGTTGATCACTTGTGATCAAAGCATGGCTTTTGTATAAAGCGTAGCTTTATGGACAAGACTGCATCAGGACCTCACACCCTGGAAATGGTCGAAACAGGAAAGATGGGGCAAGGTTATGAGGGTCGCGCCCTTTAGGTCGTGTCATTCCCTTCTGGTAAAGGGTGGTATCATGGTATGGAGCCCAGATGCCTACTCATGTGGATACTGCAGATCTATTACTTTGTGATCGCTTTGTGGTGTTGAGGCGCCTCAGATAAAGGTCCCAAAGGACCGGGGGGATGGCATGCTCGAGTAGTAGTTACCTAGTTACAGAGGTAACCCGGCCTTGTGTTTACAGAGATCCGGTTAGGTTCTCGGGAAGTCCCACCAGAGGCGATCCCATGTGGCAGTAGGAAGTTCCTTAGTCCGACCATTTGTTGGAAATCCAATCAAAACAATACGTGCCTTGTACGGTTTTAGTTGTAGAACCTGCCATTTAATATGGCAGCTATAGTAGGCATAATATCATGGTACCTATGCTGGCTAGGATTAATATTATACTTTCGAAAGATATTCCACTATGCACTAGTAATAATATCAAAGAAATTTTATCGTATTAAGCATCTTTGACTATCATAAAGGGAAATCTCCCCCAATTGTGCGATTGCATTGTGTGTGTGCCGGGAGGCCTTATGGTAGTTTCATTTTCTAAAAAGCATTGCTGATTTTCAAATTTAAATTCCTTTGTTTTTTTTTAAAAGACCAAATGCCTTTGTTTTCTCATACCAGTCCCATGACTGAACTGGAGTTTATTGTTCCTATCCTAAACTCTGGGTGCCCACTATTTTCCCACACGGGCAGTCTAGAGTTGGATTTTTTTTCCAGATAGTCAGGTTTGGTAGATTATCTGGAGCTAGTTCAGTCTTTGGATCTGAACTGCACTTGTTTATCTTTGTGCATCGTGATTGGGAGTTCGAGCTATTGCTGGATTGGTGTTTTAGAGATGGAGATTGCCGATACTGGAGCTCTTTCTTGAAGACCATATTAGAGTTGTTGTTCCGCTGCTGCGTTATCTTTTCTTTCCGCTGCTATTATCTTGTATCATATCTCTGATGTATATTCATTATATCATCTGTTGTATCATATTATACCAGATATTGTATCAAATGTTGTGTATTGATATATTCTGTTTCTTCCGCTGTGTCGTACTTAATGTGTTATAAGCTCCGGCGAAACAGATTTGACGTTTGAATCTGCGGCATTTGAATACGAGTGTCGTATTCGGTGACGATTTTCGAAGGTCGAGTCAGGGTCGCTACATAGACCGCGGTGTTTGTATATAATTTCATACTCTATGGTCAGGTGATACAGATGTTTATCATTTTAATCCGTAATTAAAAATAAAAATTACGGTTATATATCATTTCAAACCGCAATCTCGAATCAATAAAAATGCATAATAACTTTTAGTTTATAAAAATAAAATACAACATCCATTCATCCATCATAAATCATACATCCATCACAATCATCGTCCAAAACAATCAATCAATATCAACAGATAACTGATAATATATATAACAGGTATTTGACTTGCAGTTATATTCAAAAATAAATTAAATAACGATTTAATTTAATAAATGAAATTAACTGAGATGATGATTAAAAATATACAAAAAAATCATAAATAAATGCATAATCACAACCAAATTTAATTTAAAAAACATAAGAAATTTTAGAAGTTGTGAGTGGGTTAAAGCACTCACCTTTGATTTTAGCCCATAAAAATCCAACAGAAGCGCAAAACTCAACAATCTCCAAAT
The DNA here is from genome assembly GCA_030765085.1 of Allium cepa. NCBI lineage: Eukaryota > Viridiplantae > Streptophyta > Magnoliopsida > Asparagales > Amaryllidaceae > Allium > Allium cepa. Next base: position 708,640,284 of record CM060937.1, read on the forward strand.
TCAACTAAATCAATTTCATGTTGTCTGGAATATAGGTTTGAATCCAATAGAAGAAATTACGCGTAATTCAAAGTTTATATGCAAAAGATATTCATGTTAGAAGAAATATTTTTAAAATAAAAATTAGTACGCGTTAAAAATGTATATAAATAAACAAATTTCAATACTTACGTTTTTTCAAGATGAGGCTTCAGGAAAAGATTGAAGAACAACTAAGATGAGGATAGGAAGTGTACGAAAAAGGAAAAAAAGCATTTTTATAAAAGAATGCTTTTAGATTTGCAAGAATAAGAGCTTTTGAATATGAGGTGTTAGGAGAAACAAAATGTAAAAGAAGAAATAAGATGTAGGTTATTTATAATTAGGAAATGAATGTGGAGGGACAAAATTAAATGTCACGTTTTATTAGTTTGATTCTAAATTAATTAAGTGCTAGATATAGAAAAGTTTGAATACATCATATATATTCATATTTTAACTGTGTGTCAAAATTGCTAAACATATATCAAGTACGATTAATTGGTGACAATATATAGGAATAAACAAGAATAAATGTAGAAGCAATCACATAAGGATCTAATAGGAAAGGAGATAAAAGGTGACGACATTAATTAATTCCACTTTCCCACTTTAGCCAATTTTATTAATATGACATTTAATTATCATGCAAGTTGTATTATGACTAGAAAACATAAACAACAAATAATAAATTAATATATATAATACTACCTCACTTTTAAATTGTTTGATGATGATAATAAAAATTAAATCATGCTTTAGCAATTTGAAATTAAAATATTAAATGTTTATATGTATACACATGCACACAAACACACATACATGTGTGTATAAAGATTAAACTAAAGCTTATTAATTAATTCAAAGCATACTTCCATACCACATTAAATTGTCTAATGCATTTGTAAACTTATGTATACTTGAAGTCAAAAATACATATATTTACATATAAAAATTAAACCTTTTTACCTTAATGAAATTTATTTATTTTTTTAACAAAACAAAAGTGAACACAATAAATTAAGAAATATAGTAACAAACCTTTAAGATCCTTAAATAAGGACGTTTGATATAATAAATTAGGTAACAAATTTAAATATTGTTGTAATCAAAATCAAAGCTTAGATTTATCATCGAAAAATTGTTAAGCATATGTAAACTTCTATTATAATTTATTAGATTAAGAACAAATAATTTATTCAACAAAGTATTTTAAGTTTCATGATATTTTCAATTCAAGATAAAGTGACAATACGTGTATACAATATTTCTGTTTCAACACAAATGCAAATTATATATATATATATATATATATCAACTTTCATATCTAAAAAATTGCAATTTGGTTTAAAAGTTTAAAACATGGATCTATAATTAAAACATTCTTTTAATATATATACAAAAAAAAAATTGTTTTGATTTATCAAATTAAAAGTCAAACTAATTCATTCAACAAAAAATTCAAATAACATAACAATTTCAAAACAATTGAGGAAATAGCATATACATACAACCTATTATAATAACATTATACTTAATATAACATTTTAAAATAGAAGACACCTCTTAGATCTAGCCAAAATTCACTCCTTGATTTGTACTTTCTCCACAGATCGTCAAGACCCACACCCAGCCCTTGCAAGAGCTGAATGAATCATATTTATTTTTATTTAATTTGATGTTTGAGATTAAATTGTTATTGGTTTTATTTTGATTAAATGAAGATGATGGCAGCCCTTTTTTTTGGAGAGGAGGAGGAAGGATTTTATAAAAAAAGAAAGTAAAAAGAGGAGATTTTTTTAATAGGGTAAAAGAATCTTTTTCTATTCTTCTTATTTAACTTTCTTATTTAGTTCAATTAACATTTTCATTTTCTCCATGTTTTGGCTGATCTTAGCATGCATTCATAGTACATAAGGTTTCCAACAAAATAAAACATCAATGTAGTTATTTATTTAAACCTTGTTTCAAAGGTGTGCCGATATTGAATATTGGTATTTGCATAACTTTTTATACATGCACTCAAATAATTAATAATAACATTCACATAATTTAATCATGATTAACATTTATTATTATAATTACTGTTATTAATTACATTCAAACAATGTCATTAAATACACCTGACGTATGTTATCAAATTTTTTTTTATCTTACTGTAATACATGTTATTAGTAGAAGTTCAAATTAAGATCATAAACATATCTCCTAACATATGTTAACAAAAATAAAATCATAAATTTTTATTATTCTACCACTTATATTCCTCAATTATATCCCTTATTACAATTATCCTTTGGTATTCCTATCCATTAATTACACAAATAACATAGTTAATATCTGTTTGTCTTTCACTACATTAATACTATCCAATTTTAGTCTTTTATTTATACTAATTACTATATTTCAATTTATATTGAATTCTTTTCAGTTTTACATATTAATAAAAATTAAAATCCCAATTAATTATTTTATCTTGGTTTCATTCTTTTTATTACATCCATTGTTAACTTATGAAATAAAATTAACATTTCTTTTCATTTTGTTACATTCATAAATTTCAGTTATTGTGTAGATCTTATTAGTGTAACATTAAAGTTCATTTAATTGTAATCTTGGAAAAAATCCAGTTATAAATATCATATCTTTTAAAATTTCAAGTTTAATACATTTACATCAACTTATGGGGTTAAATTCTTAAATACCTCTCAATTTTAATTTATTGCCATATAAATATTAAATTGTTAACATTTAATTACACTTGCTTCATCAAATTTGTACATTCGCTCCAATATAAACTTTAAGACTTTTATTTCTTTCTAGATTAAATTAGAAATCCTATTAAATTAACTCTTTTAAAATCATCGAATTTTACGGGTCGTTACAATACATGATAACAGTACCATTTTAGTACCATTAGGACTATATAAAAGAAAATACCCAAATATCATGATCGAAAAATGTCCATGTTTGTCATCTTCAAACATTCAATTCCCTAAATGAAAAGGAGAGAGCATTTAAAGCATATGTACGAAAACATACATAAAAGGATATATGAATAAGATATAAACAAAAAAAATACATATTAAACATATTGACGTGCTTAATGTCGATACACATTCTATATAATCTAATGTCAGATATATAATGCTATCAAAGTTAAGGATTGTTTATATTTACAATTCCAACTCAAATTAGAATATATATGCTAACCTTATACATCTAACAGTCACGTTTTATGGTTGAACTTAATTAATTTTTATGAATTTAATTAATTATTATAAAACTTAGTTAACTTATTTTATGTTTACAACTTAGTTAACTTTTATAAACTTTTTAGTTATTATAAAAGTAAATTAACTTAGTTAATTTTTATAAACTTATTTAATTACTATAAAATTTAGTTAACTTGGTTTATTTTATAGATAGGTTAATTTTCACAAACTTATTTAATTATTATAAAATTTAACTAACTTGGTTAATTTTGTAGATAAGTTAATTTTTATAAGATTTAGTTAATTTTTACAAAAAACATTTAATTTTATAAATTAGATTAATTTTTATAAAATTTAGTTAAATTAGTTAATTTTTTATAAAACTTAGTTAAACTATAAATTTTTATAGAAAAGTTATTTATTGACTTATAAACTACCAGACTGAATCTTTTAACAACCCATTATTTTCTCTGCACCCCATCTTAAATCATTTATTATATTTCCTACTCTACCATTGCTAAAGTGTGAACCTGAGTATATCAAAAACTAGTTTTAACTAACCTATCAAATACAATAATGAATACATTCAATGGACAGTCTCCTCATTACATGAACCAATTGTGGCCTTTTTATATCAAGTTGTTTATGGAAGTTTCTTTTAAATTTCATAATTCACTTCTTCCGATCATTTTAACAATATACACAATCCTACAAGTAAGCCATACCTGAACAATCTGGTCTTCCTTTAATGTTGACAAGCTAATCAAAATAGGAAATCTTCCAATAAACTCTGGAACGATACCATATGATAAAGATATCCACTCTCAACCTATAGTTAATTGCCAAATACAATAAAGTTTGTATGATTCAGGAATCCATAATTATTAAAGAAGGGAAATCTAGGTATCAAAAAACTACTAAGATGGTCTACGATCGTATTCAATTTTCCATGACCTATAGATCCACAACCAATGAACTTGAATACTGATAGTCTACGATCGTATTCAATATCGAATTTAAACATATTACCTTTTATGTAAATTGATTGTACGATCAAAGGAGAAGCTTAAACATTTAGATAAACAAAGCCTATCTTTTCTGCAACTTGAAGAGAGAATTCTTGTTTGTTACATTTATAAGTTCATCATCACATTGTCCTCATCTGTAAGCAACAACTGCAAGAGTAGGATCCCATTTCTCACAATATTTACCTACAACTCGTGAATCATAGTAAGGGTTTGTGGTGAGAAAATGCTCAAAATTATTATTGATGTCGATGATGGTTTTCCCCAAAGCATTGTGAACATGTACATCTTGACTTCCCCCACAAACAAGATGTTCCAATAATTGTGTGAGCAGTCAAAGACGATTTCTACGAAGACATAAGGCAGCAAGTGTAAAAAGCAGAACTCAAAACAAGAAGAGTATAGTGTTGAAATTAAGTATCATATTATAAATCTTTTTTCACATTCATACACCAAAAGCTCTACAGAGAGAAGAGATCAAACTGAGAGGATAAGACCTCTAATAAAATCTTCTAGGCACTCATCATCCAGCAATTGGCCAACTACTAACAGAGCGTTACTTGAATTCACCTGATACAAGATGTGCATAGTCAGCCTACAAATCAAAATCCTATAAAGTGATGTTTCCTTTAAAGAAAGAAGCATACCTTCTGGACACATCCTTCAATATATCGAAGCATGTTGTTAGTATACAAGTAGTGTGTCAGATCGGGATCAAAACCAAAATGATCACAAACATTAACAAGTGGTCGAGCGTTAGGAAGCTTTGCCTCCATTAGAAAAATCTTTGTCTTCTCAACATCATAAAAATTTGATTCTTTTGTTACTCTTTTTACCTCTTTAATCTATCCAATTTTCGCAGCTGCTTCAATATACTTGAAATGAATTTCCGGGTCTTCACTTTCAGATATAGAAGAAACGTTATCACTTTCTAGGGATGTTCAAGTAAAAAAAGTCAACTATAATATATCTTAAAAACACCTTGAGCTAAGATATGATCCCAGGAAAAAGCGTAGGCCTTCATAGGACTTAAATTTGCTGAAAAAGTAATACATGCATCAATGCATAACTGCTCAGAATATTCTTTGGCGGTCTACAAAGCATATTAATTATTAAGTTTAACTAATACAAACAAAGTGATGTTAAGGGAATTTCTGCTTACACTTATAAAATTTGCATACAAGATTTATTCCTAATACCATTTCTTATATTTCTTCACCTGGCAAGTAACTTCCAATAGACGATAAGTTACGATCAAAATTGATAGAATGTCTTGTTTAAACCATCGTACGACATCATATAACCGTAGGCATAAGTTTATGAGGCAATATGCAAAGATTGATAGATTGAGTGAGATAGAGGAATTCATTCTTATGCCAAATGTTGCCAATATACAAAGAATTAACTAAGTTAACCAAGTGTAGGAGTAATTTTTATATAACTTAGTTAACTTTTATATCCTTTAATTAATTTTTATAAAACTCACTTAATTAACTTAGCAGAATACTTATAAGACTTAGTTTATAAATAAGTCAAATAATTTCAGTTAATATTTATATACTTAGTTAAATTTTATAAAAATTATTTAATTTTTATGAACTTTTAGTTAATCTAGTTAAATTTGTATAAAACTTGATAACGTAATTAACTTTTATAAAAATTAGTTAATTTTTATAAATTAAGTGTGACGACCCGGAATTTTTAAGCCTTTAAAATCGGAATATTTAATTGATTTTTAATATTTAAAAGTAAATTTTTTTTACTTGAATTCCAAATATCACTATTTAATTTGATAATTAATTATTGGATTAAATAATTGGAAATTGGGTAAAATACGAAATCTGGAATTTTAAGCCTGTTAAAAATAATTTGAAGGCTCGTAAAATTTATATTAATAGTGCTGAGGATAATAGAAGTTTTAAAATTCGATTTAACATTGATTTGTTAGGAAATTAAAAATATATCGTTTAAATTGAATTTTTTTAAAAAAATAGCCTTCCGAGGCACAGTCTCGGATTTCGACGAAACCAGTTCCATTGGATCCGTAATATTGGATTATTATCGGATTTCAAATTTCATAGTAATCAGAGTTGTTATGTGAGCGTACGTTATATAAACGCGTTGAAATCTATATCGAATCCAATTTAATAACTAGGTACCTAAATGAGATATTTTTGAATATAAAAATATCAATTTTTAAATCAGTAGCCATCAGCCCACATTCTTTCTACATCAAACTTTTTGCCTTTACTGTAGCCTATATTCTCCTACACGCCACCACCCTCTTGTCTTTCAGTACTTCTATAAACCACATATCTTCTCCTCTAGCTTGATTCACGAATCTCGAGCCCAAAATAAAAATAAAAATGGTGGAACGGAAGAATTAAACTCGAAATTTCTTGCGTGTATGCATTCGAGCGTGCCAACGAAACTCGGTGAGATCGAATCAACTTCAACAATCGTATCTCCAAATCCCTCTTCTTCTTTTTCGATCTGATGTCGAATTGATTTGCGCGACTTAGTCGCGAGTACCTCAGGACGGCGAGAAAGAGGTGGAAGGGATGGCTCGATCGATCAGTGGTGGGTGGAGTCTTACGAGGCTGGGATCGAGCGTCGGGGTTGATGTCGCCGCCGAGTCGCAACCCTGGTCTCGAGTACATGGAGGCATGCGACTTTGGGAAGGGGGATGGTCGTCGTCTATCATGGCAGTGGGTGAAGTCGAACGAAGTGTTGGCGCGAGGCCATGGAGGGGAAGTGTAGATCGGACTGTTTGGGGCCTATGCGTGATTGCAATTGAAGCCACGATTCGATGGATGTGGATGGTGGTTGAAGCATGAGTTCCTTTTGTTTTCCTGTAGGTAAGGTAATCCACTTCTGTTTTAAATGTGTATAGGTAATAAAATATATATATACATATAGATAAATATATTGATAATCTGGTTATAAACTCAATGATATGTTAAAATATTGTAGTTGCAAAGCTGAATATATATATATATATATATATATATAGCCTTAGCATTTTTAAAATATGGAGGGATTTCATAAAAAGAAAAATAGATACAGGAAGTATATATATAACACTACAGATAGGATTTTTGAAAATATATACAACTGGCAATTTTTTTTAAATTATGTACAATGATAATCAGGATTACGTACACACTGTTAATAAATTTCTAATTTGGTCAAAAGAATATATATATATATATATATATATATATAAGTGTAATGTATAAATGCACATACATATTTTATGTTAAAAATATATAGGTAAATAGAGGTCATTATAGATTTGTAAAATATAGGGATTTAAATAAAAATTTATTTTTAAAATCTGTATATACATAAAAGATTTTTTTGTTTTTTTGAAAATAGAATTTTTGTCTAAAAAGATGTTAAATCATAATTAAGAAATTTAATCTATCAATTAGAATTTTTTTTTTCAAACTGTTCGAATAATAATAAATTCATCTAATTTTTTTTCAAGGTTGAAATCTGAAAAGAAAAACGAACTGGTCCGGAGTGGATGGCAAAACAAATCAAAGGTGATTTAATCTCACTCAGTTAAATTTAAATTTAAATGATTAAATTTAAATAATTGTGTGAATGGTTGAAATTGATTGATGTGCTATAGTATGTTATATTTTGGAATTGGCATATTATTGTGCTAACATCTGTGGATGCAGGGAAAACTGGTTGGAGCGATCCAACTGGACCCCTCAACTTTATTTAATTATTTAATATTCTTTGTTTTGAATATTTGATATCCTGTAAAGAATTATGTGGAAATATTGGACGCTATGGCTTGATTGTTAAAATCGGGCAATAATGAATTACCAAATATATAATTTGAGTTTGGAAATGAAAATAAAAGAAGTGAAATTGTAAGTAAAATAATTATAGAAAAGTTGAATAGATGAATTGGAAAGAAATAAAGTGACTTTAAAATTCTACTAAATAGATCCTAGTATAGAATGGAAACTTGAATAAACAGGAAGTTAATGAATTTTAATCGTCAATGATATTAATTAAAAGAATAAAACATTTATTTAAAATTAAGATTTAAATTATTGAGAAAAATAAAAATAAAGAAGTTGGGAAAAAGCTGAAATTTGTGTATTTTAGTTAAAAGATTTAAAATCAAATGGAAAATAATAACAATAATAATTAAGTGCATGATTAATGAAATTTAAAATGAATTGAGTAATTAAAGAAACTTATTTCAAATGGAATAAATAGGGAATCAATTTGGAAAATTGATTTAAGTAATTGAAGTTAGCATTCTCCCTGGATAACTAAGTACGTTTTCAAGTAATTTTTTTTAAAATATAAGTTAATAGTTTTAAAATTGTTTTAAAAGGTATGTTTTGAAAATTTTCTTATTTCTAATATTTAAGTCTAAAGTATTTCCTTTTAATTTATTATAGTAGTAATTATTTAAGAAGCGAGTTGGTGTTTTGTTTTGTAAAAGTGAAAATCTAGTTTTATATTTTATTAAGTAACCTTATTTTCAAATATTCATATAAGATATATTTTTAACAAAATATTAAAGTAGTTTAATTTAAATGTTTTAAAAGTATATATATTTCAAAGTAAAGTGTTTTAAATTATTTCAAAAATCTATTTTTGTGCTTGGTGATTTCAGGGGAGATAGAAAATATTTGGGAAAGTTGATTTTGAAAAGAAAGATGGTTTTGAAACTGTTTTCAAAGGATTGAAAATAGAAATATATCTTTTGAAGATATCTTTGAGATAAATAAGTAATTTGGAAAATTATTTATTATTTGATGGTTGTTTGTGAATACTAATTGATAGTTAAATAACCGACTATCAATATTGGCCAAATGCGCTGATCGTTTCGAAGAGACCGGGATCGAGATTTATTTCTCGAAAACCACTTCGATCTGGTTCGTACGTTTTGTGAAAACGATTTTGGATTCGAAGATGGAGCAGTGAAGTGCAAGGGCTAGTCGCTACTAATCCTGAGGATATTTCCAAAATGGATGTAGTAGGAATAGTGCCTTCGGTTCCGTTCGAACCCGGGACGGACTTGTATGGATGAATGCTTGCGAAACATCGTCAGGTGGATGATGGGCATTCTAAAGGATATATTCTTAAAAGGTAACGCTTAGCCTCAAGCCTCATCAAATGGGAATGACTGAAAATCAGGGGTTATGCAGCAAGGCTAGGTGGGTAGCACCCAAGTAGGGTGAGATCATTCCAGTCTAGATGTCCCTTTTTATTTTCGGCTTAGTGGGCGGTTGCTGATCCCAACCGCGGGGTGGTGTGACGACCCGCCCTTCTACCACCAGAAAGACGTATCATCATTAAGAAAGATAGGGATGAGAAAATAGAAAGATAGAGAAAGAAAGAACAACAACATCAGAATCTCACAGCGGAATGGAACAAAATATAATATATCACATAAATATTACATAGTTTAATACATCAATCTGAGTTATACAATTCATACACCATACACTAGGCAGTTATAAACTCCTGACTAGTTAATACAACTCAATACAATACAACCCAAACAATATGACTCAGAGATACTACCACAGCGGAACTATATATATATATATATATATATATATATATATATATATATATATATATATCTACAACGCTGAAGCCTCCTGCTCCATTGCTCCTCCAGAATTCGTCAAATCTAACCTGAATCCCTTGGCTACCCGTAAAAATTTGGGTACCCGAGAGTTTATGAAAAACAAAAATAAACTCTGAGTCAGACATGGGTCTGGTATGAGTAAACGGGTTTATGTTGTTTAACTTTGAAAACATTTGAAAATAAAGGTATCACGTAAGACTCCCCACAAATAAATACGGGTAAGTTTTTACCTTACGCTAACCAAAACATTTCATAGGAAATCCAGTGATATTATAATAGTGTCTAGGGTTTTCAAGTAAATAGAAAATAGCCGAAATTGTTACATGATTAAATTCCAGCTACTAGCCACAAAAGTGGGTAATACAAATCAAAACAGTAGGGTCTCGTAGGGAAAATGGATTTCCAACAATGGCAGGGCTACTGGGGTACCGCCCGTCACAGTACGGGGCCTAGATCACCGTACCGAGGATTACTCCCTTCATCCCCTGCAACAAAAGGCCGGAACCATTCCTTATTGAACAGTCCCGAACAAGATAAACCCCGTGGTTGTAGCTAGCAACCGCCCACTAAGCCGAAATATAAAAAGGGACGTCTAGACAGGGGAAATATCTTCTCCTGCTTGGGCATGACCCACCTAACCTTGTTGCACATCCCTTGTTTTAGCCATTCCCGGTTGATGAGGCTTGAGGCTACGATTACCTTTAAAGAACATATCACTTAGAATGCTCATCGTCCGCCTGACGATGTGTTGAAAGCATTCAATCCATACAAGTTCGTTCCGGGTTCGAACGAAACCGAAGGTATTATCTCGTTACACTCGTTTTGGAATCACCCTCAGAGTTAACGACGATAACCCTTGCATTCTGAATACACCATCTCGATCTTCCCTTCAGAATTCACGACCTAACGTTTAAATTGGATTGATGTGGTTTTCGGAGAATCAAATTTGATTCTTCCGATCCCGGTCTCATCGAATCCAATCGCCATTATAAGGGCCAAGTTGTCTAATTAACTTAACAGTTTAAATAATTTAAATCTAACAGTTGAATGAACATAGCATTTATCACAGATAAAACATATACAAGCATCTTAGATATAACATAATATATCACAGAACACCACAGAATATCATTACATAAACATCACAATCAGATATTCAACACAACAAATCATAAGCAATCACTTTGAAGGCTTATTTGTAATTAATTCAGTTTAGAATTAATTTACCCGAGAGTTACTTACTTAATTTAATTAATCATTAATTAACAATCAATTACTTATTTCTTTTCAAATTATTCAATTTAATGAATCTTAACCAAATCAATTATTAAGTCTTAATTACTTAATTAAATATTCCTCATACATTAGTAAATAACCTTAATCATTAATTAGTGGAACTTAATTCCTTATTTGTTAACTGCTAATTAGCCAATTAACCATTTATTAATTCTGACTTAAATTACTTAATCAATTAACTATTACCTTCCATTAATTAGCTTAAGTGGTTGATTGCGATTTCGTAAATCCCAAAATTTATTAACGAATCACTAACTGTAAATATTCTGAATTTCTTTCTGAAATAATAATTAATATTAACTGTTCAACTTAATGAAACACTCAAAACTCTGCTTTAAATTTGGAAACTAACTTATTATTAACTATAATCCTCAAACGATAATTAAATTTATATTAACTTAAATTAATCACTTAATTAAACATTAGTTAAGAATTTTAAATATTTGTTATTCATTAACTAAACAATTTAATTTGTATAAGTTTAACTTAAATTGTCAAACATTTATTAAATTTTAAAAATGTTGAAATCCTGATAAAACTCAAAATTCCTTAATCTTTTTTTTTTTTTAAGGTTATAGAAGAAACTGCAGTCACTAACTCTCTCGCCCACGAACACAGGAACCCGAAGAAAACCCCCATTTTACTCGAGTAAATCTCGAGCCATCCTCTCCCTTTTCCCGCGTCTCTCCCTCTCACTCCCTCCTGTTCTTTTCTTCCTGCTGTAACGTTTCTTCTTCTTCTCTTTTTTTTTAAGAGCTTAACATTTTAACTTACTGAATACTCGCCTCTATTCGAAAACTTCGACCCAGCTAAAAAAAAAAACCCGAAGCTACCCTATGATAAACTCGAGTTTCAATCGAGCATTCACCCAAAATGGTCCCAATCCAAAACTGCTCCACTGTACACCACCGTGCACATGCACGGTGGTTCGCCAACGTCCTGGCGATGCACGACCACTCCGGCAAGTTGCATAAGGAACATAGATACGAAAACAAAACCCAAAACCCTTCGAAGATTTCTAGATCAGAAAATGACCTGCTGCCTGAACACGAGCCAAGAACGCCTCACCGTAAACCCCTCGCGCGGCCACCCTCCATCACCGGAGGTGATGAATCTCCACCAAAACGTCACTCACACCCCTACCTAACTCCACTTAAACTCGCGTTCCACTCGGTTTACTCATGATGCCGAAATCAAGTTTTTACAGAGCATACAAAACATTTACACTAAAACCCTACTCTTGATTCAATCCCAAAATCCCTACATTCGGAAATTTTTTCGACATTTTTCTTGAATCATATGGTTTACAATCTTGCTTCTTGTAAATTTACAGAAGTTAAAATTGACTAAATCTACTAAAATTGACAAAAACCCCACATAGTTTCATTTTAAAACTGCACCTTTGATCTTTACTTAAAAATCAAGATTTTTATGTTAAAAATCATAGTTATGTATATGAACTCTAAATATGTTATTCAATTTACAAATTTAAATATTCAAAATTTGGCCTTTGGTTTCTTTTACCTGAGATTTGAAGAAAACGGTGTTACATCTTACTGTTATGGTTCAAACATAATCTCAGACTTGTTTTATGTTAAACAATTCGAATTACTTACATCTTTTAGGTTTAAAATTAATTCAAGTGGAAGAGTATTAATATCTTTTACTTCTTCTATTCAGAAGTTCAGAAGCTAGAACAGAACAGGCACAGAAGCTTCCAGTGTATAAGATAAGTACAGGTTCATCTATATTCAATATATATATAGCAATCACACATATCAGAAACTAATTATCATGTTTAAAATTTAAGAAAGTATGTTTACTCACCTATGGTTTAACAGAGGGTAGTTCAGTTTTCCAGATGAACCCAGTTTCCTAGCCTTCAACTTTGAATTTCAAATTCCAACCTTTGATGTTGTAGATGTTACATAAATTTTGTTTGTATTAAATTCAAGTTGCAGTTTTGTTTCATACTTTTTTTTTCAGGCTTTGCTTTTGCAGTTACATATGAACTCAAGAATAAGAAATAATGAATACATATAACTTAACTTGAACGATATATCTTCTTGAACAAGCTTTGTTGATAAAATATCTTGCTTTGTTTTTATTTGCATTAAGACCTGAGGTGATTCAACAATTTCGGCTGGGAAGTTTTCTTTTGTACTACAATGTTTTCATTTAGGCTAACAAAATATTAATGTTTGCTGACACCATCAATTATATAAAGATATTGCAGTATTCTTTGTACTAAAATGTTTACTGATACTCTTATGTGTTGTACATAGATATTTTAAAAAAAATATACTCTTTGCAGGAAAGCTTATGTATGAAGATATTTGTATTTACATGTTAGGAATACTTTGTTTTTCTCAGTACAAAAATCAGTTTGCATATGAAGATTTACTAAGTAAAGATATTTTGTTGAGTAAACACTGTCACATATATGAAGGTATTTATTTAAATATTCGTTTATTGACTACTAACTTAAACATTTTATACACATATGCTTTGTGTCAGGTATATTTTCAGACTTTAACTGATTTCTATTTTTTCTATACTTGGTTCTTATTTTAAACTTTGTGCTTTTATACTTTGTTCTTGTTTTATTCTTTGTTTACAAATTTTAGAGTTATGTTGGATGTATATTTTAACTAATTAATTCTTGCTTTTTTATTTTCTATTTTATATTTGACTATCAATATTTTACTTATTATATTCAATATGATTTACTTACATCTATTTAAACTTATTTCTATTTGTATTTTTAACTATCAAGTATTAGGTTATATCCATGTGTTTAGCTTATATTTAAAATTTATATTTTAAATTTGTAGAATTAGATTATCATTTAAACATTATCATCCAAATATCTTTATGAATTTAAAATAAGAGAAAGCATTCCATTTTGATTACATAAGATAAATTCTATTACAAATATGATTGAGATATTTTATTTCAAATTTTCATCTCACATCTCTTTTTAAAATACCAATGCATATAAACAAATGGCAGTAATTACCAAAATCATATTCATTTAAATATGAACAATTCATATTTTATATTTAATTAAATTAAACATTTAGTAAAATAACAGGGGCCGAAATCCAGGGTCGTTACATTCCTCCCCCTTTAAAGAATTTCGTCCCCGAAATTTTTAAAACAACAGTTAATTCAAAAGCTTTTATATCAATTATTCAAACATACTTATCATTTATATATTAGCACATTTATATATTAGCAAATAATCCAACAGTCTACTCTAATAAACAACACTAGTTATCCGAACACAAATTCGGATAAGTTTCCCTAAAAGTATCGAGAGTTTGACTCTCAATGATCAACAATCCAAACTGGATTCCTGACCACAATTCAATTCGACTCAACTTCAAATTTCCTGAATTACTGGTTTAACAATTAATGATGAATCATGAACAAATTTCCTGAGATATATGGAATATACAATAAATTCCAGACATCCATTCTAGCAATTCAATTTTAAAAGCTACAGTATTAACTCTTTCTAAATTTTATCGACTTCTTTACAGAATTTCAATACTTATTAAATCAAGCCCGTACGATGTACATATATTATTCGTACGCAGTATCAAATCCGATCGCTCGCACGATCACACAATTTCACTTCCGAACTAGTATTGTCCACCCGACTTCCTAGTGCGGACTCAGAACTGGTTTCTTGATCAGAAACTGTCATTCTCCTTGCATAGTCACAACTATGATAGAGAATTTTCAGCATCAATCAAAATCCAAATCCATGGTTCGTCGTCGAAAATCGAGTGAAAAATCCTAATTCGGATCGATATAACTATCACGAAATTCTGTGCTCGAATCTGGATCAAATTGCTACATGAATAAAATCATATACGTACATCCTACGTATTTATATCAATTGATTATCAACCATATCAATTTTCTTTTATTCACATTATCCTGATTCTATCCACTTGGAATAAAAAAAAAAATTCAATATCAAATTTTACTTAGGAATTCCACCATTCATTTCTTAAGCTTAATATAAGCATTATATATATTCTTATATTATTACTCTACCACCATAGCTTTTATATCTTCTTATTTCCAATTTCCTGTGAATTTCAATTTATTTCCAACTCTGAATATTGAACCTTTATTGACTATCTCCATTTAAAACCGATTCCTATTATTATTATTTTTAAATTAGTTTCTTTCATTAGTTTACTTTAAATTTTCAATTTGAAATTGTTTTGTTGCTAAATTTTTTTTTATATAGTTTTCAAATTCTGAAAAGCTTTGACATATTCTCCATTACATATGTTCATAAGCACATAAGTAAGGTTCCAATCCTCAACACAATTAATTTCAATCAATTCTCAAACCATTCCCTTTTAATTAAAAGGAATTTACAACTTACTTGCTTATATAATCCATTTAAGCAATACAAACTCGTATTCAAAATCATCCTATTTTGCTTCCAATAATTCATAGAATTTTATCTAGTTCTCATTTACTTCAAACAACCCATTTCCTTATGCAATTTAACAATATCATTGTGAATAGATAATCACTTAAGCTTATAACAAATTTTAAATTGATTCCAATTCAATTTATACTTGATTCCACCCCAATTAAATTATTCACAACCTTACCATTGCATTTCCTTTCATTTCAACAGGTTTGATTCCAAACCATTTTATTAAATTTGACAACCCATATTTTAAATTAATCATCTCACAATTTATTTAAGTCATTAATTGTTTCACTTAATAACTTAAGTTCATTCTATTCCACCAATTCCCACTCAAATCTTTGATTTGATTTTCTTTTAATCAAATCCCAACTACTTACTGATTAATTTATTCTTTTATCCATCGTTAAATTTTAATTTACATTAACAATTCATTATTGAATTTATTCATAATCAATTATTCAATTTATACTTGAATTAAATTTGTTAATAACTCACATCACTTCTATCCAATTCAATACTTACTTTGATTTACATTTACTTATTTACATAAGAATTTTATTTCATTCAATATTATTTAACTTGACTGAATTCATTTAAATTCTATTTTATTCTAACTCAACTTCAGTTAAATTTAGCTACTTACAAATCTTTAAATTTATTTCTCAATATATGAGTTCAAAACTTATTTATTTCCCTTAAAGTTTATATTACTCATTTGGGTCATTTCATCTTATAACCACAATTTCAGATTATATATATAACACTTAGCATCTTAAGGTATAAATTTCCATCTCACATTTACAACCATTTTACCTTCAAATTTTATAGCCAACTAAGTTCATTTTGCATTTCAATTCCATTTAACGTGTCTCAGGTTAACCTCTAATATGTTTCTTTATTTTCGTTTACTTAAGTTAAATTTTAATCTCCTGGATTAAAATTCCCAATTTCATCTTATAATTATCAACTTTACTTTATAAATTCAATAGTTGATCCATTTAAACCTTCCACATTATCTAAATAGAATTTTTCTTAAAATTCAATTGCCCGGTTTCCGTTTCCAAAACCAATTTGAAATGATAACTACACATACCTACTTGGTATATCAACTCAAATTTTCAACTTTCAAACACTTATTTTCACCAAAACAAATTTTCTCCTTTTGAAAATTTTGAAACAACTTGCATACCCAACAACCCCAAACAATATCATAACCAAAAATAATTTTCCAAAACAAGATTCCATTATTTTTCTTTCCTTCAAATCTTTGGAAAAACATTTCAAACATTCCCAAGATTTTAAATTTCCAGATCCTTTGTTTAAATTCATTTAAACACTTTCAAATTTCCGGGACTTAAATTATTGTTTAATCAAATTTTAGCTATATTCCTTTTGTATTAAAGATCATACTTAGACAATTTTATTTGTTTATAGACCCCTCAAATTTAAATTTTTATTTGATTGTACTATTGACAATCAAACATCCGAGTATATATAGTTATTTCAGAAAAATATTTCTTTTATATCAAAATATAAATTTGGGTAAAATTATTTCATTTACCCTACTTTAAAAATCAATATTGTGTCGAATTGCTCTATTCAAGTGTTTAGAAACCCCTTCGATATAGTTTTCGAGACTGTGCCGACGAAGGTTCATATACCACTCAATAAATCAATCAACGCAATATAAAACAACTTTATATTCACTAACAAATACGCGCTCATATCTATTAATACACTCAAACTCATTTTAGAGTTCCACTGACTCTATTTTATGAGTAATTCCTACCAGAGCCAAGGTTATCACCAACCTATGCTCTGATACCATCTGTGACGACCCGCCCTTCTACCACCAGAAAGACGTATCATCATTAAGAAAGAAAGGGATGAGAAAATAGAAAGACAGAGAAAGAAAGAACAACAACATCAGAATCTCACAGCGGAATGGAACAAAATATAATATATCACATAAATATTACATAGTTTAATACATCAATCTGAGTTATACAGTTCATACACTACACACTAGGCAGTTATAAACTCCTGACTAGTTAATACAACTCAATACAATACAACCCAAACAATATGACTCAGAGATACTACCACAGCGGAACAATATATATATATATATATATATATATACAACGCTGAAGCCTCCTGCTCCATTGCTCCTCCAGAATTCGTCAAATCTAACCTGAATCCCTTGGCTACCCGTAAAAATTCGGGTACCCGAGAATTTATGAAAAACAAAAATAAACTCCGGGCCAGACATGGGTCTGGTATGAGTAAACGGGTTTAAGTTGTTTAACTTTGAAAACATTTGAAAATAAAGGTATCACGTAAGACTCCCCACAAATAAATACGGGTAAGTTTTTACCTTACGCTAACCAAAACATTTCATAGGAAATCCAGTGATATTATAATAGTGTCTAGGGTTTTCAAGTAAATAGAAAATAGCCGAAATTGTTACATGATTAAATTCCAGCTACTAGCTACAAAAGTGGGTAATACAAATCAAAACCGTAAGGTCTCGTAGGGAAAATGGATTTCCAACAATGGCAGGGCTACTGGGGTACCGCCCGTCACAGTACGGGGCCTAGATCACCGTACCGAGGATTACTCCCTTCATCCCCTGCAACACAAGGCCAGAACCATTCCTTACTGAACAGTCCCGAACAAGATAAACCCCGCGGTTGTAGCTAGAAACTGCCCACTAAGCCGAAATATAAAAAGGGACGTCTAGACAGGGGAAATATCTTGTCCTGCTTGGGCATGACCCACCTAACCTTGCTGCACATCCCCTGTTTTAGCCATTCCCGGTTGATGAGGCTTGAGGCTACAATTACCTTTAAAGAACATATCACTTAGAATGCTCATCGTCCGCCTGACAATGTGTTGAAAGCATTCAATCCATATAAGTTCGTTCCTGGTTCGAACGAAACCGAAGGCATTATCTCGTTACACTCGTTTTGGAATCACCCTCAGAGTTAACGACGATAACCCTTGCATTCTGAATACACCATCTCGAACTTCCCTTCATGATTCACGACCTAACGTTTAAATTGGATTGATGTGGTTTTCGGAGAATCAAATTTGATTCTTCCGATCCCGGTCTCATCGAATCCAATCGCCATTTTAAGGGCCAAGTTGTCTAATTAACTTAACAGTTTAAATAATTTAAATCTAACAGTTGAATGAACATAGCATTTATCACAGATAAAACATATACAAGCATCTTAGATATAACATAATATATCACAGAACATCACAGAATATCATTACATAAACCTCACAATCAGATATTCAACACAACAAATCATAAGCAATCACTTTGAAGGCTTATTTGTAATTAATTCAATTTAGAATTAATTTACCTGAGAGTTACTTACTTAATTTAATTAATCATTAATTAACAATCAATTACTTATTTCTTTTCAAATTATTCAATTTAATGAATCTTAACCAAATCAATTATTAAGTCTTAATTACTTAATTAAATATTCCTCATACATTAGTAAATAACCTTAATCATTAATTAGTGGAACTTAATTCCTTATTTGTTAACTGCTAATTAGACAATTAACCATTTATTAATTCTGACTTAAATTACTTAATCAATTAACTATTACCTTCCATTAATTAGCTTAAGTGGTTGATTGCGATTTCGTAAACCCCAAAATTTATTAACGAATCACTAACTGTAAATATTCTGAATTTCTTTCTGAAATAATAATTAATATTAATTGTTCAACTTAGTGAAACACTCAAAACTCTGCTTTAAATTTGGAAACTAACTTATTATTAACTATAATCCTCAAATGATAATTAAATTTATATTAACTTAAATTAATCACTTAATTAAACATTAGTTAAGAATTTTAAATGTTTATTATTCATTAACTAAACAATTTAATTTGTAAATGTTTAACTTAAATTGTCAAACATTTATTAAATTTTAAAAATGTTGAAATCCTGATAACACTCAAAATTCCTTAATCTTTTTTTTTAAGGTCATAGAAGAAACTGCAGTCACTAACTCTCTCGCCAACGAACACAGGAACCCGAAGAAAACCCCCATTTTACTCGAGTAAATCTCGAGCCATCCTCTCCCTTTTCCCGCGTCTCTCCCTCTCACTCCCTCCTGTTCTTTTCTTCCTGCTGTAACGTTTCTTCTTCTTCTCTTTTTTTTATTTTTTTTTATTTTTTTAAGAGCTTAACATTTTAATTTACTGAATACTCGCCTCTATTCGAAAACTTCGACCCAGCTAAAAAAAAAACCCGAAGCTACCCTATGATAAACTCGAGTTTCAATCGAGCATTCACCCAAAATGGTCCCAATCCAAAACTGCTCCACTGTACACCACCGTGCACATGCACGGTGGTTCGCCAACGTCCTGGCGATGCACGACCACTCCGGCATGTTGCATAAGGAACATAGATACGAAAACAAAACCCAAAACCCTTCGAAGATTTCTAGATCAGAAAATGACCTGCTGCCTGAACACGAGCCAAGAACGCCTCACTGTAAATCCCCTCGTGCGGCCACCCTCCATCACCGAAGGTGATGAATCTCCACCAAAACGTCACTCACACCCCTACCTAACTCCACTTAAACTCGCGTTCCACTCGGTTTACTCATGATACCGAAATCAAGTTTTTACAGAGCATACAAAACATTTACACTAAAACCCTACTCTTGATTCAATCCCAAAATCCCTACATTTGGAAATTTTTTCGACATTTTTCTTGAATCATATGGTTTACAGTCTTGCTTCTTGTAAATTTACAGAAGTTAAAATTGACTAAATCTTGTAAAATTGACAAAAACCCCACATAGTTTCATTTTAAAACTGCACATTTGATCTTTACTTAAAAATCAAGATTTTTATGTTAAAAATCATAGTTATGTATATGAACTCTAAATATGTTATTCAATTTACAAATTTAAATATTCAAAATTTGACCTTTGGTTTCTTTTACCTGAGATTTGAAGAAAACAGTGTTACATCTTACTGTGATGGTTCAAACATAATCTTAGACTTGTTTTATGTTAAACAATTGGAATTACTTACATCTTTTAGGTTTAAAATTAATTCAAGTGGAAGAGTATTAATATCTTTTACTTCTTCTATTCAGAAGTTCAGAAGCTAGAACAGAACAGGCACAGAAGCTTCCAGTGTATAAGATAAGTACAGGTTCATCTATATTCAATATATAAATAGCAATCACACATATCAGAAACTAATTATCATGTTTAAAATTTAAGAAAGTATGTTTACTCACCTATGGTTTAACAGAGGGTAGTTCAGTTTTCAGATGAACCCAGTTTCCTAGCCTTCAACTTTGAATTTCAAATTCCAACCTTTGATGTTGTAGATGTTACATAAATTTTGTTTGTATTAAATTCAAGTTGCAGTTTCGTTTCATACTTTTTTTTTCAGGCTTTGCTTTTGCAGTTACATATGAACTCAAGAATAAGAAATAATGAATGCATATAACTTAACTTGAACAATATATCTTCTTGAACAAGCTTTGTTGATAAAATATCTTGCTTTGTTTTTATTTGCATTAAGACCTGAGGTGATTCAACAATTTCGGCTGGGAAGTTTTCTTTTGTACTACAATGTTTTCATTTAGGCTAACAAAATATTAATGTTTGCTGACACCATCAATTATACAAAGATATTGCAGTATTGTTTGTACTAAAATGTTTACTGATAATCTTATGTGTTGTACATAGATATTTTTAAAAAAATATACTCTTTGCAGGAAAGCTTATGTATGAAGATATTTGTATTTACATGTTAGGAATACTTTGTTTTTCTCAGTACAAAAATCAGTTTGCATATGAAGATTTACTGAGTAAAGATATTTTGTTGAGTAAAACTGTCACATATATGAAGGTATTTATTTAAATATTCGTTTATTGACTACTAACTTAAACATTTTATACACATATGCTTTGTGTCAGGTATATTTTCAGACTTTAACTGATTTCTATTTTTTCTCTACTTGGTTCTTATTTTAAACTTTGTGCTTTTATACTTTGTTCTTGTTTTATTCTTTGTTTACAAATTTTAGAGTTATGTTGGATGTATATTTTAACTAATTAATTCTTGCTTTTCTATTTTCTATTTTATATTTTATATTTGACTATCAATATTTTACTTATTATATTCAATATGATTTACTTACATCTATTTAAAATTATTTCTATTTGTATTTTTAACTATCAAGTATTAGGTTATATCCATGTGTTTAGCTTATATTTAAAATTTATATTTTAAATTTGTAGAATTAGATTTTTATTTAAACATTATCATCCAAATATCTTTATGAATTTAAAATAAGAGAAAGCATTCCATTTTGATTACATAAGATAAATTCTATTACAAATATGATTGAGATATTTTATTTCAAATTTTCATCTCACATCTCTTTTTAAAATACCAATGCATATAAACAAATGGAAGTAATTACCAAAATGATATTCATTTAAATATGAACAATTCATATTTTATATCTAAATTAAATTAAACATTTAGTAAAATAACAGGGGCTGAAATCCAGGGTCGTTATAGGTGATCTCACTCGGGATTGTCCAGTAAAGGGTAGTCCCGGCCTTGTGTTGCAGGGAGCGGGCGTACTCCTCGGTACGGTGATCTATGCCCCGTACTGTGACAGGTGGTACCCCAGTGCCTAGCCATTGGTTGGAAATCCGTTCTCCCTACGAGCCTTGTACGAGTTTTGTTTGCATTACCCACTCTGTGGCTAGTAGATGGAATTTAATCATGTAACAATTTCGGCTGTTTTATAAGTATTTGTATATAGACCCTATTATAATATCAGAGGATTTCTATAAAAAAAATGTCTTAGCTATCGTAAGGTAAAAACCCGACATGTTTATTTGTGGCGTGGTCTTACGAGATGCTTTTGTTTTTCAAAGGATTTTTGAAACTTTAATAATCAATTGGGTGTGATTTTCTCACGCTGGTATTCCAGACTGACTCGGGTATTATTTAACTGTAATGCTCGGGTCAGACCAAGTATTATAGAATACAGGATATGATGCTATGGAGCTCAGGAGACGAGCTGGATTGACGATACGTACATTCGTACTTGTATATATATTCCACTGTTTGAGTTGTTGTGTATCCATTGTATGTGTTTGATGTGATCTGTGACTGATGTACTCTGATGATGTAATACATGTAAACTGATATATTGATTTTGAGTAAAGATTATTTTCTATCTATTATATTTTATTCCGCTGCGATGGTTAGATTCTGATGTTGATTTTTTGTTTTCTCTTCTTTTACCTCTTCTTCTTAAACCCAAAATGGTTCGTATTTCTGTGCAACTTGAGTTGATTGTTGTAGAATAGTGTTGACTCAAGGGGTACGGATTTGCGGGTCATTACAGTGGTATCAGGGCTTAGGTTGGAGGTAACCTTGGCTCTGGTGGGAATTACTCATTTAAAATAGAGTCTATGGCACTCTATAATGAGTTTGAGCGTATTAATAGATATGAACGTGTATTTGTTAGTGAATATAAATTGTTTTAATATTGTGTTGATTGATTTATTGAGTGGCATATGAACCTTCGTCGACACAGTCTGCGCAGCTATATTGAAGGGGTTTCTAAACACTGTAATAGAACAATCGACGCGGTATTGTTTTAAATGTGGGTAAATGAAATAATTTTACCCAAAAAAATATATTTTCGACATAAAGAAAGTTTTTGTAAACTAATTAGCTAATATATGGTTGCTTGGATGTTAGAAATGATAAAATTAAAGTATTATCATTGTTAAGTGAAAATTTAACTAGAAATTGAAATATAACTACAATTTAGAGGAATAAATTCATTATAAAATGAAATTTATAAATATGGATTATGAATGTAATTTATAAATTGAAATACAATCAAATGATAATTTGTATAAGCATAAAGTGTACAAATGAATTATATTTAAATTTATTTAAGCAGGCTTTAGAAGTATTAAATCTCGGAGATTTGGAAATGTTTATCGAAGTGTTTTAATGATAAATGATAGCATTATTGTTTTGGAGATATTTCTGAATGGAAATCTGTTTTAAATGGATTTTGGAAGTGATATAGCATTGAAATCACTTGGATTATTGGAAAATAATTCTGATGATGACGGTCGCATCATTAGTATTCATTTTCGTATTTCTAAGTGATGGATTGCTGCCAAAAATTTATTCATTCAGAAAAGCTAGTTGTTTTTGGAAGTCTCAGAAGAAATTTGTTGGGAGTAAAACAGGATTGGTTTAACTTTTGAGAAATGTGATTTGAGATGTTGAAGATTTCAAAATGATTTGAAACCAAAGCCGGGAGTTTAAAAATCCTGATAGGATGGGTTGTAAGCTTATAAAATTGAGATGATTTTTAAATCAGGAATGGAATATAAGCTTTGAAGGTTGGAATTTAAATTTAAAGAGAAAAGTTGAAAATGAAATTAACTTGGATTTGGAAATAAAAATTTGATTGGATTGAAATTAATTGAATAAGCTGAAATAATATCCAGTTGTATTCGAATCAGGTTGGAATCGAATTGAGTTAAATTAATACGAGTTAAAATAGAATTGAATTGGAATAAAAATTCAGCTGAATTATTGATTGAAATTAAATTTTTACCTGGATAACTGGGAAATAAGTTTGATAAGAACTAGATTGAGTTAAATAAATCAGAATAATTTGTAAAAGAATTAGAAATCCATGAAATAAAATATGCTTGGGTTATAAATAAGCATAAGGCTTGAGTTAAAAATAAAGGATGAATATATTCAAGCCTAGAATGAGTGTGATTGTATGAAATATAAGTTGTGACTTATAAATTGAAAATGGGATAGGAAATCCAAATAAATAGTATTGATGAATTGAAGAATAGAAATAAAATCAAAACTTGAATTATAAACTAAATTGAACTAAGAAAATTAAATGGAGTGATATTTGGAGTTAAAATTCAAGGTTGGATTATAAATAAAGGAAGAACAAATTTGTTAATAAATTAGTTAATGAAATTGAATTGTGAGTTTATGACGAAGTTGGAAAATAAAACTCAAGTTATAAATCACATTCGACTTGGATCGATAGTGATGTAAATGTAATTACATTGTGGTTAATAAAATTTGATGGTAATTTAAAAGTGAATGGTAGAACCAGAACTTGAGTTATTAACTCAGATTTAACTTAAAGTGTTAACAAATTAGATATAATTGAAATGTATCGAATAAAAAAAAGGGAAATGGGTTTAAATAGTAATGGTTTGGATTAAAAATAAAATCCAACTAAGTGGAAATAAATTGGAAATGGCCATGTAATAAATTGGATGGACTGAATCTGAAGGTTAAATTTGATAATAACAAATCAAATGAAATTGTAAATTTTAAAAGGGAGATTAAACTGAAATAGAATTAAATTGAATGGAAGAGAAAGATTTACTTGAAATGAAATGGGCGTAAGTATAAAATTAGAGTGACTAAACTTAAGCTAAAAGATGGAAAAGAGTTGAATTGAATTCAACTAAAAATTAAGTTTAATAATAGTGGATTGGATTTAAATCAAGTAAAAATAAATTTTAATTGAAATAAAATTCGGTGAGTTGCCGATAATATTTAATGGAAAGAAAATGCTTAAATAAATAGTTGTGAACCATTTAAATTGTTAAGGATTTGAAATAACTTGGAGCCTATAAGGAAAATTGAAATGGTTGTGGAATGAAATAGCTTAGATTGTCTTTGAGCTAAATAAAATAGTTTAGAATAAACAATTATGGAATAAATAAGAATTTAATGGAAGTGAACTTAAGTTTGAAGTGAAATAAATTGAGTAAATTAAGTTAAGTGGAGAATAACTAGAAAACTCGACTACGAGTAAAATTGGAAGACCATTAACTTAAAGCTTGATTTGAATTAATTCGGGAATGGGTAGTAATATGAAAGCTTTGTATGGGTCGAGCTAAATAAATGGTCATGAATGAATTAAAATAAAAAGGAAATTTAATTGGTAATGGAGATGGAACCTAAGTTGTTAATAGTCTTGAATGGACTAGTTTGGTTAATAAAATTGAAATGCAATGAAACTGAGAATATATGGATTGTGAATAAATCCGAAATGGAATAGATTTAAGCGTAAATTTGAGTTGGAGTCAATTTAAACTGATTAGAAAACTCAAGTGCTTATTTATTCACATAAATCTCGTCAAATTGCAAAGAATAAATTGTTATTGAATGTAAATAGAAGTTATTAAAAATGCCTTGGATGGATAGAAGTAAAATAAATTGATTTTGAAAGTAATTGAATTAAATATGAGCTTAGTTTGCTTAAAATAAATTAAATGTAAGCGATTGAGTTTTAAACCATTCAAATTGAATGACGATAGTTATAAATTAATTGCAACAGTAGAATTAGTATGGAAATTATATAAGTTGCTTACGGAAAAATGTTTGGTGTGAATTTCCTTTAGAATTCATGTGTTTAATCATTGCAACTAAGTGAAATATTGTTAAATTGCATATATATGGCACTTACATGTTTAAATTGAGTAAGTACAGGTACCTGGGAGCCGTGTGGCTGGATTTGGGTTGTATTAACTGCTAAATAAATAAGCTGTCTGCTTAAAAATGCTAAATAAGGTACGCCTATGCAATAAAAATAGGAAATATGAACTGTTTTTGGTTTTTCCGACCGGGTGGGTCGATGTATATATATTTATCTCTTTTGTCAAATTGCAAAAGCTCCTCCGTACAAAGGGGACTCTGTCAAAAAATTTCGAAAATTTTGGGATTTAGAAAATTTTTGAAATTTTTGGAAAATTTTGTTAACGACGAACAAATTCAAATTGGAAACTAAAATAAGTTAGTAAAGGAAACCAATTTAAAGTAATGACAAAATTAGTTATAAATGACAAATAAAATTCAAATAGTCGGAATTAAAGATGAATTGAATTCATATGTAATTGAAGGAATCAACTTGAATAGAATTAGATATAAACTAAAGTGGTAAGATGAAAGTAAATATAAGAAACATATATAATGCTTATACTAACTTAAGAAGGAAATGGTGAATTCTTGATTGGGAAATTGATACTACAAATAATATTGAAATGAATAGATATTGGCATTTTGTGAGGAGATCGATAAAATGTTTTGGAATGTTGTGATCAGATATTAGTATTAAGCAGGATATGCAGGTAATATAAAGGAAAGTGAATTGGTATTGACTTCATAAAGATAAAAACTGAGCTGCCCAACCAAAAAGGTATGTGTTTAAATTTTTGTGAAATTGATTGGGATTTTGGATTGAGCCACTTGGCCTTTTGTTTTCTTTTTGGATTTGGGAGGCCGTAGAGCCATTTTGTAGTTGTACCGAGCTAGCCGCGCAAAGGAGACGTTGGCAAAAAATTTCGGGAATTTAGGGAGTTAGAAAAATTTTGTGAAAATTTTGATAATTCAAAATTTGGTTTTAAATTGAAACTCGAATGATTAAGAAAATAGTATAGTTTGAAGCTATGACAGAGTTGGAGAAGTTAGTAAGAATGGTAATGGGTCTTTATAAAAGATAGTTGGGTGGAATATTGAGTTGTGGGTTTTGCAAAAAAAAGAGTAGCAAACGGGCACTGGACCATTCTTCCTAACTAGTAATTTCGGGGACGAAATTCTTTTAAGGGGGGAGAAATGTGACGACCCGGAATTTTTAAGCCTTTAAAATCGGAATATTTAATTGATTTTTATATTTAAAAGTAAATTTTTTTTACTTGAATTCCAAATATCACTATTTAATTTTATAATTAATTATTGGATTAAATAATAGGAAATTGGGTAAAATATGAAATATGGAATTTTAAGCCTGTTAAAAATAATTTGAAGGCTCGTAAAATTTATATTAATAGTGCTGAGGATAATAGAAGTTTTAAAATTGGATTTAACAGTGATTTGTTAGGAAATTGAAAATATATCGTTTAAATTGAATTTAAAAAAAAAGCCTTTCGAGGCACAGTCTCGGATTTCGACGAAACTAGTTCCATTGATCCGTAATATTGGATTATTATCGGATTTCAAATTTCATAGTAATCAGAGTTGTTATGTGAGCGTACGTTATATAAACGCGTTGAAATCAATATCGAATCCAATTTAATAACTAGGTACCTAAATGAGATATTTTTGAATATAAAAATATCAATTTTTAAATCCGCAGCCATCAGCCCACATTCTTTCTACATCAAACTTTTTGCCTTCACTGTATCCTACATTCTCTTGCACGCCACCCCCCTCTTGTCTTTCAGTACTTCTATAAACCACATATCCTCTCCTCTAGCTTGATTCATGAATCTCGAGCCCAAAATAAAGATAAAAATGGTGGAACGGAAGAATTAAACACGAAATTTCTTGCGTGTATGCATTCGAGCGTGCCAACGAAACTCGGTGTGATCGAATCAACTTCAACAATCGTATCTCCAAATCCCTCTTCTTCTTTTTCGATTTGATGTCGAATTGATTGGCGCGACTTAGTCGCGAGTACCTCAGGACAGCGAGCAAGAGGTGGAAGGGATGGCTCGATCGATCTGTTGTGGGTGGAGTCTTACGAGGCTGGGATCGAGCGTCGGGGTTGATGTCGCCGCCGAGTCGCAACCCTGGTCTCGAGTACATGGAGGCGTGCGACTTTGGGAAGGGGGATGGTCGTCGTCGATCATGGCAAGGGGTGAAGTCGAACGAAGTGATGGTGCGAGGCCGTGGAGGGGAAGTGTAGATCGGACTGTTTGGGGCCTTTGCGTGATGGCAATTGAAGCCACGATTCGATGGATGTGGATGGTGGTTGAAGCCTGAGTTCCTTTTGTTTTCCTGTAGGTAAGGTAATCCACTTCTGTTTTAAATGTGTATAGGTAATAATATATATATATACATATAGATAAATATATTGATAATCTGGTTACAAACTCAATGATATGTTAAAATATTGTAGTTGCAAAGCTGAATATATATAGCCTTAGCATTTTTAAAATGTGGAGGGATTTCATAAAAAGAAAAATAGATACAGGAAGTATATATATATAACACTACGGATAGGATTTTTGAAAATATATACAACTGTCAATTTTTTTTAAATTATGTACAATGATAATTAGGATTACGTACACACTGTTAATAAATTTCTAATTTGGTCAGAAGAATATATATATATATATAAGTATAATGTATAAATGCACATACATATTTTATGTTAAAAATATATAGGTAAATAGAGGTCATTATAGATTTGTAAAATATAGGGATTTAAATAAAATTTAATTTTTAAAATCTGTATATACAGAAAAGATTTTTTTTTTTTTTGAAAATAGAATTTTTGGTTGAAAAGATGTTAAATCATAATTAAGAAATTTAATCTATCAATTGGAATTTTTTTTTTTCAAACTGTTCGAATAATAATAAATTCATCTAATATTTTTTTCAAGGTTGAAATCTGAAAAGAAAAACGAACTGGTCCGGAGTGGATGGCAAAACAAATCAAAGGTGAGTTAATCTCACTCAGTTAAATTTAAATTTAAATGATTAAATTTAAATAATTGTGTGAATGGTTGAAATTGATTGATGTGCTATAGTATGTTATATTTTGGAATTGGCATATTATTGTGCTAACATCTGTGGATGCAGGGAAAACAGGTTGGAGGGATCCAACTAGACCCCTCAACTTTATTTAATTATTTAATATTCTCTGTTCTGAATATTTGATATCCTATAATGAATTATGTGGATATATTGGATGTTATGGCTTAATTGTTAAAATCGGGCAATAATGAATTACCAAATATATAATTTGAGTTTGTAAATGAAAATAAAAGAAGTGAAATTGTAAGTAAAATAATTATAGAAAAGTTGAATAGATGAATTGGAAAGAAATAAAGTGACTTTAAAATTCTACTAAATAGATCCTGGTATAGAATGGAAACTTGAATAAACAGGAAGTTAATGAATTATAATCGTCAATGATATTAATTAAAAGAATAAAACATTTATTTAAAATTTAAGATTTAAATTATTGAGAAAAATAAAAATAAAGAAGTTGGGAAAAAGCTGAAATTTGTATATTTCAGTTAAAAGATTCAAAATCAAATGGAAAATAATAACAATAATAATTAAGTGCATGATTAATGAAATTTGAAATGAATTGAGTAATTAAAGAAACTTATTTCAAATGGAATAAATTGGGAATCAATTTGGAAAATTGATTTAAGTAATTGAAGTTGGCATTCTCCGTGGATAACTAAGTACGTTTTCAAGTAATTTTTTTTAAAATATAAGTTAAAAGTTTTAAAATTGTTTTAAAAGGTATGTTTTGAAAATTTTATTATTTCTAATATTTAAGTCTAAAGTATTTCCTTTTAATTTATTATAACAGTAATTATTTAAGAAGCGAGTTGGTGTTTGGTTTTGTAAAAGTGAAAATCTAGTTTTATATTTTATTAAGTAACCTTATTTTCAAATATTCATATAAGGTATATTTTTAACAAAATATTAAAGTAGTTTAATTTAAATGTTTTAAAAGTATATATATTTCAAAGTAAAGTGTTTTAAATTATCTTAAAAATCTATTTTTGTGCTTGGTGATTTCAGGGAAGATAGAAAATATTTGGGAAAGTTGATTTTGAAAAGAAAGATGGTTTTGAAACTGTTTTCATAGGACTGAAAATAGAAATATATCTTTTGAAGATATCTTTGAGATAAATAAATAATTTGGAAAATTATTTATTGTTTGATGGTTGTTTGTGAATACTAATTGATAGTTAAATAACCGACTATCAATATTGGCCAAATGCGCTGATCGTTTCGAAGAGACCGGGATCGAGATTTATTTCTCGAAAACCACTTCGATCCGGTTTGTACGTTTCGTGAAAACGATTTTGGATTCGAAGATGGAGCAGTGAAGTGCAACGGCTAGTCGCTACTAATCCTGAGGATATTTCCAAAATGGATGTAGTAGGAATAGTGCGTTCGGTGCCGTTCGAACTGGGACGGACTTGTATGGATGAATGCTTACGAAACATCGTCAGGTGGACGATGGGCATTCTAAGGGATATATTCTTCAAAAGTTAACGCTTAGCCTCAAGCCTCATCAAATGGGAATGACTGAAAATCAGGGGTTTACAGTAAGGCTAGGTGGGTAGCACCCAAGCAGGGTGAGGTCATTCCAGTCTAGATGTCCCTTTTTATTTTCGGCTTAGTGGGCGGTTGTTGATCCCAACCGCGGGGTGATCTCACTCGGGATTATCCAGTAAGGGGTAGTCCCGACCTTGTGTTGCAGGGGAGCGGGCGTACTCCTCGGTACAGTGATCTAGGCCCCGTACTGTGACAGGTGGTACCCCAGTGCCTAGTCATTGGTTGGAAATTCATTCTCCCTACGAGCCTTGTACGAGTTTTGTTTGTATTACCCACTCTGTGGCTAGTAGCTGGAATTTAATCATGTAACAATTTCGGCTATTTTATAAGTATTTGTATATAGACCCTATTATAATATCAGAGGATTTCTATAAAAAATGTCTTAGCTATCGTAAGGTAAAAACCCGACATGTTTATTTATGGCGTGGTCTTACGAGATGATTTTGTTTTTCAAAGGATTTTTGAAACTTTAATAATCAATTGGGTGTGATTTTCTCACGCTGGTATTCCAGACTGACTCGGGTATTATTTAACTGTAATGCTCGGGTCAGACCGAGTATTATAGAATACATGATATGATGCTATGGAGCTCAGGAGACGAGCTGGATTGACGATACGTACATTCGTACTTGTATATATATTCCATTGTTGGAATTGTTGTGTATCCATTGTACGTGTTTGATGTGAGCTGTGACTGATGTACTCTGATGATGTAATACATGTAAACTGATATATTGATTTTGAGTAAATATTATTTACTATCTATTATATTTTATTCCGCTGCGATGCTTAGATTCTGGTGTTGATTTTTTGTTTTCTCTTCTTCTACCTCTTCTTCTTAAACCCAAAATGGTTCGTATTTCTGTGCAACTTGAGTTGATTGTTGTAGAATAGTGTTGACTCAAGAGGTACGGATTTGCGGGTCTTACATTAAGTAAAAAAATTATATAACTTAGTTATCTTAGTTAAATTTTTATACTCGGTTAATTTTCATAAATCTAATTAAATTTTATAAAATTTTATTAATATTTAGATATTAATTTAATTTTATAAATCTTAGTTAATTTTTAGAAAATTATTTACTTTTTATAAAACTTGGTTAAGTTAGATAATTCTTATAAACTTTGTTAATTTTTATAAACTTATCGGATTTCATGAATTTACAACAGCACCACCTTCACGTGGTTAGTGCTTTCTCGCACACCCCAATACAATATACATTTACAGGATCAAAACAAGATCGGATTTATATCATATATAAAAAATATACTTCATAATAGCGTACACATTCAAATGCATAATAATATACATTTTATTAGCAACTTTAGCTATAATCTTTCATACAACAAGGGTGCAAAGCTATGTTAGTGAGACCATTCGACATATTTGAACTAGAAATAGTCATGAGAGTACATGAGAACATGATAACTGCGAATATCTCCAAATTATATTATCGTAGTAGATTGGTTAATGTTCAGAAAATGAGGAATTATGAATTTAATAACATATGAATATATATATATATATGTATGTATGTATGTATATGTATGTATATGTATGTGTGCGTACATATGTATGTATGTATACAGCGAGCTAGGTGTATGGTTTGGCATATTATCGAACCATGATAACTTAATTAACATTTTTCGAAATAGAGTGGAGTTACAGGTTCGTGACAAAATTGCTAATTTGAATAATACACTGACCAAAATATATGGATCACTGCTTCAGTTATCGTACACAAGCTAGAACTAGATACACTCACGCAAGAACCAGCCTTCATTTGCACACGCATGCATCACTCCTACACTCATGAATACATGCAGTGATATTATATGAACTCACGCATGAAAACACCTACCAGTACACACATACCATATATATTCTTATACACACTTAAGTACACACACATACTCACATCACACAAATGAAATTAAGGCATGTTATTTAAACTACCATTAATAGACTCAGTAAAACATTGATGCCTTTAACAAGTCTTTGTTCATCATCTTCTTCGTAAATGACATCAGATTATAGCATAACTTTAATATGTATACATTCTTACTCTCAGGACATGTACCCCTATTATGTATTATATAAACATAGTCCATAAATATATTTCACTTCATCATTGATATTTATTTTATTTTCTTAATAAATTGACAGCTAGTATACAAAGGTACATGTGCGTAAGTGGCTGATGCTTTTTGGTCATGTATGTGCCTGATACCCAAGATCGAACATCAATTAAGGTCATTCGACCTGATATTACAGAGTGAAAACAACACAGGGACACACATCTTCATTCATCCAAAAACATAATAATTTCAATATCCAAACATGCCTATACCTCTAAATGATAAAATAGAGTATAGGGTCTAATACTTGAACTCAATATCATGCTATCGCACAATACGTTTTTAGAAAATTTGATGAAATTCGGAGTTAGTTTAGACAAAGATGTGAGTATTTCACTTACCTGGAAATGATTAACACAAGTTAGTTGCTTTAGCTCCTCCTTCTTGCAATCCCACCTGCTATAAATTTTTTAATGCATAGAGCAATATGTTAAAGTCGAATTTCTTATTGCTAAGTGGAATAGATACATGCCAGGAAGCTCTCTTTTAAGTTTTATAATTTTTAGCAATTTATTTTGAAAATTTTAAAGTGAGAAGGTGGTAAGGTTTTATGGCGAAGAGGAGGATTCAGCTCTTCTTTTCAAAACATTGAAATATGGCGGAGTTACATGTTCATAACAAAATTGCTAATTTGAATAATACACCGACCAAAATATATGGATGATCGATTCAGTTATAGTTGCAGGACGAAGATCAGGTTTTCCAATAGGGGTGACTCCAGGACCGCGTGAGTGCCGCTTGATAACCATCATTGCCTGGTATCAAAAATAGAAAGTTATAAACTGGTTTCATTCATTTTAGTGTATTGGATAAGGTATACTTAGATGTTAAGAATAACAAGAAGTAATTTATGAACTTGCACATCCAAACATTTAATCAAAAAATAAATATGTAACAGAGATGAAGAAAAGAAAAGGTAGTTACTTTGTATATATACAATAAGAGTTCACAGTAATAGAAGTGGGAAAGTTTGCTAAAGAATTTATCCCTTGTTGTCTTTTGATAAATTTACTATAGTTAATTAATGTTGCACTATTCAAGAAGTAAAAAAGCAAACAAAAAAAACAACTGCTGTTATGATGCATACAAAACTGCATAATGAAGAAATAAAATAACTATACATCCATGCTTCATTGATTATATTAGGGGTGGGCATAAACCGCACCGCTATACGGAAACCGCCCGCACCGGACCGCAAAAGCGGTGCGGAAACCCGTACAGAATCTTCTCACCAAAGCTGGTACCACAAACTGGACTGACCTGCATCGATACGGTTCGGTTGCGGTTTGGACGATTGAACCAACCATATTAAACTGAACCGAACCGAAAATTGATATTAGTAATCTTATGATAAAAATATAAGCAACTCCTATCTTATTTTAGATTCTAATGTTTTACATTCTATTTTTAACGTATGTTGTTGTTATATTAATAATGACCACTGACATAAAGGAAGAAGTTATAGTTTTTGGTATAATATTTTTCATCTCATTTTTTTTGAATAAATGCTAATTATAATCTTCTTCTAGTCATTTTCCTTAATGATTATGCATTGATTAATGTTGATTTTTGGTTAATCTACTAAAAATAATCTCACTTGTAGCTAAATTTCAAATCGAAATATTCATGTAATTAAGAACTAATCTTTCATTTCAGTATAACATTGTGTGTTTAACCTTTAAATATAAAAGTTTCACACGGTTTTCTTTGTAAATTGATTGTTGATGGAAGTAATTCTTTTATTTCATATTTAATATGTGTTCAAACTGGACCGGACCGAAACCAAACCGTATTACATTCAAACCGGACCGAAACCGAACCGCTTAAAGGATTAGTATAATGGTTTGCATTTTTGATTAACCGTTTGATGCGGTGCGGAAGCGGTTTGGACTCCAAACCGCACCAAACCGACCCGCGCCCACCCCTAGATTATATAGGCCTGCTTTTTTACTTGAAAAAGTAGTAGTCGGCTACACCAATTAATTTGTAAATAGCAAATGCATATCAACTTGTAATTGTAAAAGTAGCATAAGGGTAGAAAAGAAATTTGGTTGATAACGCAGTGATTATGTTTACAGTAGGCTTAAAATAAATAATCTTGGATCAGATATCAAAGATACTTGGGACACACAACATAGTAAATATAATTAAACTCTTGAATAGCATCATCAAAGATGTAGTTGATCCTTAATATTTAAATGGCACAGTGCACAAAAGGGTTAATAATAAGACTA
Organism: Allium cepa; assembly: GCA_030765085.1. Taxonomy (NCBI): domain Eukaryota; kingdom Viridiplantae; phylum Streptophyta; class Magnoliopsida; order Asparagales; family Amaryllidaceae; genus Allium; species Allium cepa. Next base: position 708,675,486 of record CM060937.1, read on the forward strand.
AACTCCTGAATCAAAATTTTGCTAAATGCGAACCCTAAAGTGAACTGACAATAACTAAATTGATTATTAATTAAATTTTTCGCACCATTTTATCCCATAAAAAAATAAACATTTATAAGTGAACAATGAATTTATACACATGTGTAATAAGAACTAAACTCAATGGTAATCTTATTACTACAAAGTAGGATATTAAACAAAACATTGCACATACATGTATCATAAATATTTCTGTTCTAATATGTTCATAATATACACACATTTTTGCTAATACATCTGTGTGTTGAACAAAATATATTATAGAAAAGTTTTGTAACAACTAAATGATCAATTAAACAAGACTATAATGTAGGTAAGGTACAACAATACGTCTTCATGGCATAACAGTAGCAAACATTAAACAATATGATATGAAAACTCATTTATAAATCACGCACACATCACTACACCCTATTGGCACTAATATAAAAACATACAACATTAAAGTGAAAATGTAAGGAAACGTAGACACACAAAAATAACACACATGCACATATCCATATCACCTACGCTCACAGTAATATACTAGTTAACACAAGTCGTATGTGCACCTATATTCGAATGCTTGCTCTTAGATACAACAACAACCATAAACACTAATTCCCTATATGTTAATGCACGCAACACCAATATAATATATATATATATATATATATATATTGGCTCACATGAATTAAACAAACATAATCCACTCCTATATATATTTAGGTATGCACTACACAAATATACTACTCAAAGATTAATGCTCAAATGGAATAACACAGGGTGAAGTATACTAACAGGCTATGAACAGAGATGATAAAATAGGAAGAGCTGACCCATGTAAATTCACAACTAAATGTGTCCATTCATGTGCAAGACCCCACATTTTATGAACAAAACATGACACATTTATGATTATGAATAAACATACGTACTTACACAGCCACAACCCTCACTCCATGCACGCAGCGAATACACAGCAAAGGCAACAACACAGGGTACATTATAACATACAAGCACATACATGGCTACATGCACACATCTTGCAAACACACAATATGCAGCACTCACAAAAACTCATTTGTACGCTTGCAAGAAATACACAACAGAACACACTTGACTATAAACACACACTACACGTTTGTATTTATAAAAATATATTTACATTTCACTCCAAAGTTTGAACAAACCATACAAACTAACGCATATAATTATTCTTTAACAAACCAAATCGGCTCAACATATGGCAGTCATATATTTATATAGTAAAGCATGGACATAAGAGAAGCATTATACTATGAAAAATATATATAATATGGATTAAATGGTGAAATTAGCTACAGCTAATAAAAGAATATAGTTAGAGACGGTAAGCAAAGAAAGCTCAAAGTCAAAATGACAGCCAGTGTCAAACTGTTCACAACACCCCTAAAAAATCCACTACTGGAATCCAAACAAATTTTCCAAATTGATTAGATAATTTATACGAGATGTCATTTTAACCCTACTTTTAGTAGATAGTTTCAGCAATACATTGTGAGTTCAAAATGTTTCTCCAACACATAGTTCAACCAATAATCACTAGTAACCTAGCCAAAGTTGCATACAATAATACAGCGGCTGAGCTGCTTTAATGTTGACAAACTAAAATGTTGTGTATATCCTATGATGACAAAAACCTTTATAAGCACTGTTAAAGTATGAAACAAAATATAGAATTAACCTAAAGCATATATAACACATACCTTATTTAATCTATTGTTTCAAAATGTGGCGCAGCGTAGGAAGCGAATTCGACAATGTAAATCGAATCCGTCCAGAATCTCACATGATTAGCGGAAATAATCGGTGAATCGATGATAAATCGATGAATTTAGGAATACTGTAAGGCCCAAATCCATTGATCATGAAGATACCGGACTTTAGCAATCTTCGACACATTGATCGCGTACGATACCGTGTGAGAAGATCTTCAATTTTTCGAACGTTGATCAAGCGCACTTGATTCCGTGCATTGGCATCAACAATCATTGATTCGAGCGCACTCGAATATCCGAAAGTGGAGATAGGAGATAACACTCAACTACCAATTTAAATGGAGGCACAAAACACAAACCAAATTTTATTCAAAATTCAACAACCTTACAATGACACGACACACCCCTATTTATAGGGTTACAACTCACACCAGGTCGTACACGACCTAATCAATACGCACACATGACTCAACGACATATCGGAAACACGCGACTTAAACAAACGACCTAAGACGGCGTGACCTACGACCTATATTACAAACGACTTACCCAGTTACAACACACAACATAACATATTTACAACACAATGACCTAACATCAACAACTCAACGACCTAAGGTATCAGCGACCTTCTGGAAGCGATATAGGAAATTTCGCGACATAAGAATGCGACCTACTGGATGTTGTTCGCAACCTAACGAGCTATTCCTCTTCGAGATTTTGATCGCGACCTAAGATAGTTCGTCCGCGATCTTCAATGGAGGAGGAGCGATCTCGTTTGCGATCTATAGGACATAAGGAGGAAGAGCGATCGCGACTTACTGGAGCGGAATGACCTGAGCTTGCCGTGATCTAGTTCGCTCGCTCGCGACTTACAGTAGCTTGCTTGCGATTCAAGGTGGAGCGACCTAGGGTTGGAGGCAGGCAACATACGGTGGGTCGTCGCCAGCGAACTAAAGGGGAGCGACCTAGGGTTTGCTCGCGATTTTGAATAGGTCGTCCACGACCTAAAGAAGGGCGGCGATCTTCGACTGAGGTAAGCGCTTCATCATCCTCCCCTTGTTGGAAGGTATTCGTCCTTGAGTTCACACTCTTTTCATCTTAGACAAATTCCTCCCCATAATACGGAATTAAGTGTTTGACATTGAAAACATCAGAAGTATGAACCTCTTCCGGCAAACTTAGCCGATACTCATTATCATTGATCTTCTTTAAGATTTCTACTGGACCAATCTTTCGTGCTTTCAACTTGTTATAAGTTCCAACTGGGAAACGATCTTTCGTCAATACTGCATAAATAAAATCACCCACTTCTAAGTTCACACTCCTTCGCTTCTTATCCGCCAGTTGTTTATACTTCTCATTTTATGCAAGCAATCGTTCATGAACAGTTCTACGGCACTCCTGCAACTCATTCACGAAATCCCCAGCTCGTTTAACAACTCCCTTCTGATATGGCACTGTCGTCAACTCCAACGGCCCCTTCGGAATTGCTGAATATACAACTTGAAATGGACTGAAACCCGTACTACGGTTGATAGCATGATTATGAGCAAACTCCGCTCGACATAACTTCACATCCCAACTTTTCAGATTATCATTCACAAGACACCGCAACAAATTTTCCAACGATCTGTTCACCACCTACGTTTGCCCATCTGTTTGCGGGTGATAGGCGCTACTAAAATTCAATTTTGTTCCAACCATGTTCCACGGACTCAGCCAAAAATGACTTAGAAATCTGGTATCCCCGTCTGAAACTATAGATTCTAGTAAACAATGCAAGCGATAAATCTCTCTAAAGAACAACTGGGCAACACGGACGGCATCCGCGGTCTTCTTACAGGCTATGAAATGTGCCATCTTCGAAAATCTATCTACCAACACGTATATGGAATCATTTCCTCGCTGATTTCTTGGCAAAACCAGAACGAAATCCATGCTGATGTCAACCCATGGTCTGGTAGGCACGGGTAATGGCATATACAATCCCGTATTTGTAGTTGTTCCTTTCGAAACTTGACAAACATGACATCTCTGAACAAACTTTTCAACTTCTCTCCTCATAGAAGGCCAAAAATATGACTGAGAAATCAATTGCAATGTTCGGTCTCTACCCACATGTCCTTTCTCATGTAGCTCCTTCACTATCTTCATTCGCAAGCTACAATCTGGTACGTACAATCGATTCCCCTTGAATAAGAATCCATCTACCAACACAAACTCATCAGTACTTCCATCAGTGACTTTCTCAACAATCTTTGCAAAGTAAGGATCCTCCTCAGACAACTTTGGTAATAGTTCAAATCCTGTCACTTCAACCTTCATCGTGGTCAACAAATGATTTCTCCTGCTCAATGCATCTGCTACACAATTCGTCACCCCTGATTTGTGCTTTACAACAAAAGTAAACTGCAACAATACGCGACCCATGAAGCGTGTCGAGCTGAAATTTTGTCCTGCCCTTGCAAATGTTTCAAAGCTTCATGATCCGTATAAAGAAAACTCCTTCTGAAACAGATAATGTCTCCAGTGCTTCACAGCTTGAACAATTGCGTAAAATTCCACGTCATAAGTGTTATACTTCAACTTGGCTCTCGACAACTTCTCACTGAAATAAGCAACTGGTCTTCCACTCTGACTCAATACTCCACCAATCCCAACCTTCGACGCATCAGTATGTAATTCAAACAACAACTGAAAATCCGGCAAAACTAAAATTGGTGCTGACGTTAAAAGTGTCTTAACCTTCTCAAAAGCTAACTCTACTTCCTCTGTCCACACGAACTTCTTTCCCTTCATGCAATCGGTTACAGGTGCCATCACACTGCTAAAATGTGGAATGAATCTTCGATAAAAGGATACCAATCCATGGAAGCTCATCACTTCAGTAATTGTCTTGGGTTGTGGCCAACTCATGACAGCTTCCACTTTACTTTCATCCCCTTGAATACCCTCCTTCGACAAAACATATCTCAGAAATAAAACACTGTCCGTCATAAACACACACTTCTTCGTTGCTGCATAGAATTTCTCCTGTCGTAGAATTAATAGTACTTCTCGCAAATGTTGGACATGCTCTTCCATACTCCCACTGCAGATCAATATGTCATCAAAGTAAACTACTACGAACTTCCCAATAAATGGTCTGAAAATCTGATTCATCACTCTCATGAAAGTACCAGGGGCATTTGATAAGCCGAACGGTATAACCAGCCATTCATATAGACCTTCTCTGGTTTTAAAAGCAGTCTTCCACTCATCACCCGGTCTAATACGAATCTGATGGTATCCACTCTTCATGTCAATCTTTGAGAACACAACGGCTCCACTCAACTGATCAATCAAATCATCGAACCTCGGCATAGGAAACCTGTATCTCACAGTGATCTTGTTTAGAGACCGACTGTCCGTACACATCCTCCATGTCCCATCCTTCTTTGGTACTAATAAAGCTGGCATGGCACAAGGACTCAAGCTTTCCTGAACACGCCCTTGTTCTAAAAAGTCCTCCACCTGCCTTCTCAGTTCCTCATGCTCCTTAAGACTCATCCTGTAGTGTGGTCGATGCGGTAATACGGCTCCTGGAACAAGATCTATTTGATGTTGTATGTCCCGCAATGGTGGTAACTCCTTTGGCATCTCTTCTGGAAATACATCTTCAAACTCTTCCAACACTGGCTTTACTTCTTCAGGAATTTCAACGGATTCAGTAACTTCATGTCCAATCAACAAGAACACCTCTGGACTCTCCTCTACTTCTACAACAAACTCCTTCAAAGTCAACAAAGTCTTCAGTTCCTCAATCTCTTCTGACTTGTTCTCTCCTTGTTGTCTCTTCTTCGGAACTAAAATGATCTTAACAGCTTCAAACTTAAAGCTGTAGCTATTGGTTCGACCATCATGCTGCATTGCTCGGTCATACTGCCATGGTCTTCCCAAAAGTAAGTGACAAACATCCATCTCCACAACATCACACCAGATCTCGTCTTTTTACTTCTTCCCAATAGACAATGGAACATGAACTCGTCTGTCCACCTTCACATCTCCTCCTTTCCTTAACCACGCTAACTTGTAAGGATTTCGATGCTTCTCCGTCTTCAACTTCAACTTTCTCACAGCTTGGGTAGAAATGATATTGTCACAACTTCCCGCGTCAATCACAAATTTACACACCTTTCCTAGTATAGTGCATGTCGATTGAAAGATATTACTCCTCAACCAACTAGCCTCTTCTTCCTGTTTCCGTGTCAAATATGATCTCCTCAACATTAGATTACATCCTTCATCTCCCGATGCGATATCCTGTTCATCCTCTTCAACTGGACTAGAATAACCTTCACCAACATCCTCATCTTCAATCTCAGCAATCATTTCCCGCTTCTTCGGCTTTAGACATTCATTGCCCTTGTGGCCAAGCTCTTGACAATTAAAGCACTTGATACTACTATTGACCTTTGCCTTCACACCATCATTCACAACTGGTTAACTGACAGCCTTGGAAATGTTAGCATTGCTACTAGCTCCCTTCACTTGATTGTTGGAAATTGTAAACACACCACCTCCTTGTCTTCCCTGCTTCTCCCAAGCCAACGCTTTTTGGTGTGCTTCAGCCACAGATCTAGGGTCAGACATATTTACCATGTCCTGGATCAGGATCCTCAACCCCCCAACAAATCTAGCGGTCAACTGTTCTTCCGTCTCCATGATGTCATTTCGAGCACTCAGTTGATAAAACTGATCAGCATAATCATTAACAGTCTTTGTCCCCTGCCTTAGATTTTGTAAACGTTGATACATTAGATATTGATAATTGTAAGGTAAGAAACTAGCTTTCATTACCTTCTTCATCTTCTCCCATAAAACAATCTTTGACTTCCCCATTCTCTCTCGTGTAAGTTTAGTCTGCTGTCACCACGCCATATCTCTCCCTCTCAGTCTCTAGCAACCAACTTAACTCTGCGATTCTCGGGAACTTCTTTGAAGTCAAAATTTTTCTCAACATTTGAAACCCAATCAAAAATTCTTCCACAACCATACCACCATTGAATTCCGGAATTTCCATTTTCATTCCCGATTCCCATCTACGGTCATCTTCATATTCTCTAGCTCGACTCCACACTTGACCTCGATCTCGGTAATGAACACTTCCTCTATCACCATCAAACTCCTCATCAAAATCTGACGCATATCATTGTCGATCATGACCACCAACATCTCTACCACCACTATTTCTTCGATCTACATTCCTCTGATCACGATAATCCACACTTCTCTAAGTTCGTTCATCAACATTCCTTTCACGATCGTCAACATTCCTACGATCATGATCTCCTCTTCTCTCCAGATCTGACTGTGGTGAAACTTTGTTTCCCCCATGACTCAATTCAGGTGAAACCCTTCTTCTACTTTGATTCATTTCAAGCATCATTCTCTCTAATCGACCAATCCCTTCATTCAACTTCTCAATGAAACTCTCGTTGGTTTGTTGCTCCATTTCATTGGTCTCTTCTCTTCCATACAAAGTATTAATATTGGATGACGTTGAGCTCGTCTCGGCGGGATGATTAAACTTCCAAACAAATTCAAAAAATTTCAAACGTGTTTCAAACTTTGACCCAAAATGATATGGATCGAAACTCCCAACTTGTTGCGATGAACACGATGAACACCAAACTTCTCAACAATTGCAAATCTGATCTCCAAACTACAAATTCTCAAAACCCAATTCTCCAAATGATGCAAACTTCTTACGATCTAGCTCTGATACCAAACTGACGCAGCGTAGGAAGCGAATTCGACGATGTAAATCAAATCCGTCTAGAATCTCACACGATTAGCGGAAATAATCGGTGAATCATGATAAATCGATGAATTTAAGAATACTGTAAGGCCCAAATCCGTTGATCACGAAGATACCGGACCTTAGCAATCTTCGACACGTTGACCGCGCACGATACCATGAGAGAAGATCTTCAATTCTTTGAACGTTGATCAAGCGCACTTGATTCCGTGAATTGGCTTCAACAATCATTGATTCGAGCGCACTCGAATATCCGAAAGCGGAGATAGGAGATAACACTCGACTACCAATTTAAATGGAGGCACAAAGCACAAACCAAATTTTATTCACAAATTTTATTCAAAATTCAACAACCTTACAATGACACGACACAACCCTATTTATAGGGTTACAACTCACACCAGGTCGCACACGACCTAATCAATACGCACACATAATTTAGCGACATATCGAAAACACGCGACTTAAACAAACGACCTAGGACGGCGCGACCTACGACCTATATTAAAAACGACTTACCCAGTTACAACACACAGCATAACATATTTACAACACAATGACCTAACATCAACGACTCAACGACCTAAGGTATCAGCGACCTTCTGGAAGCGATATAGGAAATTTCGCGACATAAGAATGCGACATAATGGGAGCTTGCGACCTACTGGATGTTGTTCGCGACATAACGAGCTATTCCTCTTCGAGATTTCGATCGCGACCTAAGATAGTTCGTCCGCGATCTCCAATGGAGGATGAGCGATCTCGTTTGTGATCTACAGGACATAAGGAGGAAGAGCGATTGCGACTTACTGGAGCGGAATGACCTGAGCTTGCCGTGATGTAGTTCGCTCGCTCGCGACTTACAATAGCTCGCTCGCGACTCAAGGTGGAGCGACCTAGGGTTGGAGGCTGGCGACATACGGTGGGTCGTCGCTCGCGACCTAGAGGGGAGGGACCTAGGGTTTGCTCGCGATTTTGAATAGGTCGTCCACGACCTAAGGAAGGGCGGCGATCTTCGACTGAGGTAAGCGCTTCATCAAAATGCAACCTATGTTCTTGTTACTTATAAGCGTCATGCAAATCTGGAACCGCGTGGAGGTATATTAAGCCAAAAAAGCGTGAATGAAATTATAATATTCATTAAATTGAGGGATGAAACTAACAGATTCAACAAAATCATCGGCAATATTTATAACTCGTCTTCAGTTTCAGGAAGCATAGTTTCAAATAGGTAAATAACTAGACCAATTAAGAGTCATCTTCTGATTCTACAAGTTCACAAGTTACCCTATACGTACTAGAAAAAACCGCATAAAATTTCCAAATCTAGTTGTCCTTTCTTTATAATCCTACTACAGATAAAGGAAGCACATTCTAGAAATTATTAACATCTGAAATCCATAAAATACTATCAAAATCTTAATAGTGGAATTAAACAAATACCAATAAATTGGAGTGGTAAATATACTAAACCAATCAGTCTAGCAAAGATAAAATAATGCAAAACTTGTTGAATTAATTAAATCACGTCCAACGACAAAATAACATACTTGAGTTAGGGTAATCAGAGTAAAGCCAAAAAGAGAGGGGAGATAGAGCTTCCAAGTCGAGTTTGGTTGTGATGATTTAGAGTTCGAATCGGGGGAGAAAGGAGGAAGATAGGGTTTTTTGAGAGAAGTCGACAAAAACGGGGCTTTGGTGAATAAACAAAACGAGCGGGAACGAAAAGTTTTACCGCTCAAGTTTTTCGTTTTAATGTGTGCCATAATAACATAGCGTGTAACGGTGTATTTTTACAGAGTAATAATAGAAAGACAGCGATATGGCTTCCCATGCTCTATGTTGCCGTCAAAAGTATATTTTCTTGCAGTGCCTGTAATTACAAGGTGTTATTTTGGCGATTTAAGGTACGACTTCAGATAATAGGCTTGTGCATCACCTTTATTATTCAAGGTACATTTACTTTAGCTTTTTCACATTTATTAATAATTCTTTCTAAGGAGTACATTATTTTCTCATTCTGACTAATTAATGCACATAAGGTGTAGAGGTAAACAACAATGCACATAAGGTGTAGAGGTAAACAACCATTATAAGCTTAGCTACATGCTACTAATTAGTCTATCACACTAACAATGTTTTAGGGAAAAAAGCACCCACATAAACACATAAAGGGTTATCTAAAGATTAAAGCGCATACAAATACAACTTGGCTCATTTTCGGTACAATTTAGATAGGAATGTTTATGCATTGAAATCGAGGCCCATAGCTAATAATGAATGAAAATTGATGTTCACAGCTACCCACTCTCTTTCTACTTGGTGCTTTAGAAATTACTTAAACTACAATGTAAGATTCTCTTTATTACTTCAACTTGATCGTGCCATTTTCACACTTGAGACTAACTTTCAAATTTGATCTCATATCTACAATCCTGAATTGCATTGATAGTAAAAGCAAGGAGAAGAGGAAAACAAAATCATAAAGACTGAGAACAAAAGAAAAAAAAGGATACCTTCCTAGATTGCTCTTTCACTAGCCAACTTGTCAAAATCTATATAAGCAAAAATAATTCTTGGTTGGAGGAAAATACAATGTGAGAAGAAGAAAAGATTTAGTTTTACCACTGTGTTTTTCTTTTTTCATCTTGATTAGGTTTTGACCTTCATTGTAAGTTATTTTTTCAATGATGAATGGTGCTTTCTCTTTGTAGTGCAGAATAGAAATCTAAAACCTAGCTGCTTTATTGATAAATGACCTTGTGGGAAACTTTAGAATGGTCTTTCATGCACCCTGAATTTCTACTTGCATGTTTTTCTCTTTAGTTGCTTGGTAGAAGCAACTTGCAAATTTTTAATGAAAAAAGTACATTAGAGTTGGTTCTTTTATCAAACCACAGACCTAAACCCATACTAATACTTACCTAATTTTGTCATGGGTGATCCTTTTATTCATCTATCCTTCTTTACTGAAAGCATCTTAAATGGTGTACTTCATGTTCTAGTGCTGCTTGTAATGTTGTTATCAAAACTACTACTCAGATGGAAACTGAGGAAAATACCACATGAGGTATAAGTGATACCTAAACCACCTATTTTCTGGAATTTCAAAACATCTTTTTTAATCGTTTACTTCACATGTGTTGAACTCTTTCTAAATTTCACCATATAAGATATTATATTTGATTGTTTTTCTAACAAGCAATATCCATGAATATCTTCAAAAATTATACATCAGGAAACGATTTAATAAATACATAATTGCCTTATTGTACATGGTAGTCTATATGATGCAAGGTTGCAAGAGTTAGAAGCTGGACTAAAGGTAAGATAGACATTTTCATAAAACTTCATGTGTATAATGTTATATTTCCTATAATGAAAGAAATTATTGTACCTAGCATTTTAAAACATAGGTTATAAATGCCAATGAGTCTATATCATAGTAAATTGAATATTCGCTACAAGAAAACTTAGTAACAATAGCACCTTATATTAGCGTTCGAGCTGTTGACGGGACGCTATTGGAAGGAACATAAACAAAAAAACGCTAAATAACTGATTAAGTATGACCCTAATAAATAACATGTGGAAGGAGGCGTGTTAAAGTTTTTCCCGTTTGCCGCGCCACTCATCTCTTCCCGCTTCTCCTATCTCTCATGCCCTAATTCATGAAAATCATACTTCCTCTCAATCCCAAAATCTCCTCTAAATTAAGACCACGACTCTTTTAACTTACTGTATTTCAGTTTAGCTTCGGATTTAAAGAAGATAAATAAAAGATTCTATTTATAGTGTTTCGAGCAATTTCATAATAAATTGTAATAGTTTTAGAACTTGTTGTTAAAAATAGATGCATGCATGGTTAAGATTGATGATTATGTTATATTGTATTCAGCCTTATGTTTAGGCTTTAAAAAGGCAACCTCTGAGAACAATTCATATAGGCTGCATTAAGATAAATTAGTAATGGTTCTATTTATGCTTGGTATCTATTTCTGCTAGATAGTATCAGGACTTGTTCATAGCAAAACAATACAACATCATCAAGTATTATAATCGAATAAAGAAAATAGACATTAATGAATGACACATGTTCAGTTTATTTTTTACAAAGAGTACATAGTTTTACAATCCCAAGTCCACAAGGCCATTGCATAACATCAGTCTGAATAAAATGGAAAACTCATAGCAGGATTTAGAAGACTCTCTTCTTTGATGAGTTCTTCTTGATTAAAAGTATCCTCAAATAATTAGAAATTTTCACTATGTATTTCACTTAATTAATAATACAGAAAAGAAGAGTACATGCATCCGTATACGAAGATTACTTGTAGTTTTGTACCTGATATGGAATTTTTGTATAGCTTGTTAGCATAAGTTCATGCATTTAGTAGCAATTGGTATTTGAATTTTTATACATGGTATGACCATGCTTCAGTTATGTATTAGCGTTGGAGTTCTTACATTGATCTCGTGTTACTTGCAGGTATTTTGGATTGTTCTCTGTATATGCTACAAGAAACCATTTATTAGTGTCAACTTTGGTACTGTCAGTTCCGTTCTCTTATGAATAAGCCATGGTGCTTTTCAATTTTAGAAATGAATTCTGTTGCTTTGCAGCTTAATTTTGGTAACTAACTCATGAGTTCGGTTGTGATAATATTTTTATTGATTTTGTATTATGTTAAAAACATAGTTGTCTTCCTTTTATACTGATGAGTTCAGTTGTGCGACTAATTTTTCTACTGATGTTGCTTTGCTTATGTTTATTGCAGACTTCTATTGACGGTTTTCCTAATTTTGCCATGTTCGACCATGCAAAGTGAGATTTTCATAGTTAATAATTGCATGGAAGCAAAGTCCATAATTTCATGGTATGTAGATGAAAAATCTAGCCAAGGTACTAAACGCAACTTTGGCATGCCTACACCCCATGGGTATTACACGTAATCTTTATTGAACAGAGTCAACTAATAAGAGTAAGGACAATTTTTACTATAGGGCTTCAGGAAATATCATATTATGCTTTTAGGCTTCAGAAAAAACTAATCAGCAAACTAGCTCTCGTTTCGGTTTATACTTGCGCAAAAATGGAGTGCGCAAGTGTAATTTTTTTTAACTATAACCTGCGCATTCCATAAATGCGCAAGCTTTATTTTAAAGCTTGTGCATTCCATTTAAAACTTGCGTACTTATGGAATGCGCAAGCTCATTTTTGGACACCAAAAAGACAGAGAGCAGATCTGAGATTCATTTATCAAACTTTCTACTTTCTTTTCCAAACCCTTCCCATTTCTCAACCAAAACCCATTTTTCTTTCATATCCAAATCCATGATCACCTTATTAACTAAATAGTTGCTAAGCTATATATGGAATCATCTTCTTCATCGTTACAAAACAAAGGTAATACTTAATGTTTTTGAAAATTAAGATATAATTTTTCTATTGTTGATGTTGTTGAAAATGAAGAGTTATTGATGGTAGTTGTGTCAATTATTAGAGAATGGTGCTGTTGTTGAAGTAGTAGTTAGTGTTTAACGAACTAGGAAACTCAATTTAAGTATTAGCAAACTAAAATCCCTAATTTACACCTTAATTGTTTATTATGATGGTAGACATTAATGATTGAGAGATAGACGATGAAACATTGATGAAACATTTTGATGAGGTTGAAGGAAAAATCGGAGTTGCAAGTTCAATTCACGTTGACTTTGATGTCGATCATGTTTTTGAAACACAGTTCGAACCAGTACCGCGTAAATTCCATTCAGGATCATCAACCTTACACGTTCGTTTACGTGAAGTTGTTTCTACGGAAATGTCCAGTCATCAACATACAGTTCACGAAAATTTGCTGACGTATATACATCCCGTTAGTCCATCGTGCCAACGGGACAACGACCATTTCCAAACTGTTATTGCGGAGATATGTATGTAGTGGTTGTTTGCAGAAAAGAAAAGAATGCTGGACGAAGATTTTTCGTGTGTAGTTCTTACACCGAACATAGATTGAATCCTCATGAATATGATTGTTGCAATTATTTTAAATGGATTGATCAACCCCTGTACGAAAGGAAACTTGGGTATGCCCACGAACTGCAAGCTGAAATAAGTTGTTTGAAAAGTGTGAATGAAGAACTAAGAACAAACAGCGGAAGGCCTAGAATGTGGTAGATGTTTGGGAGTTGGTTAAGTTGTCATACTTGGATTTTATGTTGAACCGTTGTATTTGTAATATGTTGTTGCGAAAATGTTTCCATTTGTTGTAACCCGTAATGTGTGCAAGATACATAGTTTATTATGTTGTTGAAATGCATTTGATATTATTGACTTTATTGATGAAATATATTGGTTATGTTATTATATTGATTTGCTTGTTTGGGTTTTTTTAAAGATTGAGTTGACTGCTTTTGGTTGAAGATTGCCTGCAGAAGCAAAATCTACCTAGAAAAATAGGTAATAATTCATCAAATTGATGTTTATAGTTATGTCGGTGAACAAAAACTATCACTGTGGTATTGGAACTTATTTTGCAGACGATGTCAAAGGTTCCGATTATATTTTACTTTGATGGCGAATTGTTGGTTGATGATGAAGGTAAACCTAGATATGTGGGCGGAAAGCGAAAAGGATCGACAATAAAATATCATTGCAGTTTCTAAGAGCTTATGAAGTGACAAAAGCAAATCCTGTGATATATGATCTAAAATTAGCGGTCAAATGGGTTCGGGATGATGGTGCATCTGCTATTGATTTGAAGGACGTTGATGATTTGAACTCCACCTTTTCAGTTGGGATGAGAGTTATAGAAATCTAGGTTGTGAGAGTGGAACATGAAAATGTGGCTGAAACACAAGCGCTTAATCTCTGGGGGTGAGTATATGCATACCACACAGTTACAAGAAACACAATGGTCGACGTATCCATCGTATCTTTAAAGCCATCAAGGTGGAGAGTTTACAAACTTACTTCACAGGTACAGCGGAATGGTTGGAGTCTCTTCTAGTCAAGAATAAAATATGATGCAGAACGCTATAAATCCAAATCTGTCGCAAGCATTTGAAAAGCGAGTACTAATATACGTTGGCACTTGTATTTTGACTTACGTTAATGCAAAAAATACGACGTTTGTTTTTTGTATTCCTAGTGGCGTAGATGCATTTACTGGTTGTGACGACGATGGTGCCGATTATCATGTTGATACTCCACAAGTGATTTGTGGGCAATTGGATAGCATGGAAGTTGCTTGTGCGAATGATGAGGATAGAACTTGGATACATCAAATGGAAGTTAACAATGATGCAATCATATATGCAGACATTAAGGAGGCTGATGATGTAAATGGTGAAGAAGAACGAATGACATACGAAGAGGCTCTAGGCGATGATTTATGCACGACATCAATGATGGCGAAATCAATAATGGAAAATTGTCAACTAGACGTGGAAGTTTTTGGAAGAGAATGTGTGGAGAAAGGTCCATGAGTTGGGTTGATTTTTGAAAGTAAGCAGAAGCTTGTTGAACAGTTATGTGAATGGGCGATTAAATGTTCGGTTTCATTTCAAGTTCTGAAATCGCGTGCAAATCAATACACGGTCTGCTGTGATGTAGAAGAAACATGCCCTTGGCGTGTTCATACAAGCCATTCGGTAAGAAAAAAAATTAAAATTGGTGGAAGATAACTATACATGGTGACGATCACACTTGTTTAAATGCAACCATCAACTCAAACCATCGACATGCAACTACTAAGTTTATATGCAGCAAAATACTTCCGTTGATTAAAACTAAAACAAACATAACTACAAGAACTGTTCAATAGACAATGTCCAACATGTTTCATATTAAAGTGAGTTATTTTCGAGCCTGACACGGACTGCAGAAAGCTGTTACAATGATTTATGGTGATTGGGAATCGTCGTATGCGGAATTGCCGAAATATCTTAGTGCTCTACAACATACCATCCCGGAACCGTATATGATGTTATTCATAGTCGTGGTGTTTATGATGGTTCTTTTTGGGCTTTCGGACCTTCTATTCAATGCTACGACCACTGTCGACCCATATTGTCTATTGATGACACTCATTTATACGGAAAGTATCCGGGTTACATTACTAGTAGCAACTGGGGTGGATGCAAATCAAGGGCTATTTCCTTTGGCTTTTGCTATTGTACAAACAGAGTCATGGATAATGTGGGGTTAGTTTATTTGTTGCATATGGAATTATATTACATCCGTACGTACTAGATGTATCATCTTTATCTCGGATCGTATGAAAGAAATTCCATCGTATGAAAGAAATTCCACGTGCGCCAATTGAACATCATCATCGCTTTTGTATCCGTCACAAAACAAATTTCAAGAAAGCGGGGTTTGGTACGGATGAGCTACAAAATTTATTACACACATGCGCCACGGCATCAGAGGTCGCAAAATATAATGATCTTCGAAAACAGTTGAAGGATGTAAATCGAGATGCCAATGCGTGGATTAAAAGAAGTCTGAAAGACCAGGAATCAAGCTGGGCTCTTTGTCATGACGGCAGAGTAAGATTCAATATGACGACGACCAACGTTTCCGAAAGCTTTAATGGTGTGCTCAAAGGAATTAGGAATTTACCCCTTAGATCATTGGTTGCACGAACGTTTCATCGACTGAACCATTACTTCGTCGAACGACGAACTCAAGAGGAAGAGTGGACGTCGCAACTCGCACCTAGGTGGGAAGCATTAGCGCGGAGGAGAATGGAATAATCGAGGCTCATGTCTGTAGAGAGATATAGCTTCGTTGAATGGCTGGTGAAAGATGTGCATATGTTTGACTATACGGTGAATATCGAAGATAATGTTGCCAAATGTTCATGCAACATGCCGACATTAGATCATTTTCCGTGCTCCCATATATTAGCGGCTTGTTCACGTGGTTCGGGTGGTGCTAATAGAGCGTATTTTGACTTAATCTCCACGTGGTACACGAAGGCTATGTATTCCACAGCTTATGCTCCTTTATTCCACCATGTACCAGATAGTCGACATTGGAACGTCTACGATGGTCCAATTATACAACCACCGCCTGCACGTAGAAATTTAGGTCATCCTCGATCTACTTGATTAAAAGGTTTCATGGATCCGCCATCTTCATCCGGCCATAACAGATGTAGCAAATGTGGTACTATTGGCCAGAAGAAGAAAACTTGTTCACGAAGAATTGTAATAGAAGTAGAATGTCTATGTTACTATATGAGTTTTTAACTTTGTTATGTAATGATGTTGTCATTCGAATGATGTTTGCATGGTATGTAGAATGTTGTTAAGACTTTTTGTGTGAAAGTGTGTAAGTTACGGTCTTGAAAGAGTTCTCTGTCTTGGACAGGGTCAAAAACATGCTTGTGCATATATGGATTGCGCATGCTATGTTGTCAATATAGCTTGCGCAATCCATATATGTGCAAGCGTGTTTTTAAAATAACCTGAAAATAGTTTGCGCAAATGTGGAATTCGCAAGCTGTATTGACAAAAAAGCTTGCGCATTCCACATTTGCGCAAGCTGTTTTTTAGGTCAGTTCAAAACAGTGAGCTATTCTGCCAACTCTTACACCAAAATTTGCAAGCTCTCAACTTCCCAAAGCATGCACACAACATTCCATTATCAATACCATCTCCAAACAAAACAAATAGCATGATTCAACTGAAAAAATAAATAAATTGAATAAGTCGTACAATAACATAGAAACGTACAAGTCTTACAGTAAATAGATTGAACAAGTCGTACAATAGCCCCTTAACAAACCAAAAAAAATAACAACAATAAAACCAACGAATCCGTCTAAGCTGAACTGATGGTGTATTTCTTCTTCTTCTTCTTCCGTTTGTACATGATGGGAGCCGATCCTTGGCCTTCTTCAAATGTAGGAGAAGGTGTCGGCAATGGAATATCTTGTGGTCGGCTTGGCCCAAAAATGAGTTCTTCTTATTGAATTTCACATTGCGGCGCCTCTTGCGCATGCTCGTATGTTGACTGTCCAACATATCCAAATTGTTGTTCTCTTTCATGCCAAACGGGTCAGTCAGCATGAGTTTCTCCACTGGTGTATTGCTGCTCTGCCTCGGGCCAATCGGGCCATCCAACTGTAGTTTCGCCACCGGGATGTTATGAAGTCTCCCCCTCCACGTGTGCCTCTTTCCATTGGGCTTGTCCACCCGCTACTGTGGTATGCGTCTCCTCTTTACAACGTGGCGGCTCTTCTACAATGCACAATGGCTTGACCGGCCTTCTTAGCTTGTTCCGACCCAAAATCGTGTCAAGTATTCGTCGTAGTTCAATGCACTTGCTTTTGACCTTGTCCGGCTCCATATGACTTTCTTCTATTTCGTCCATGACATACAAAGTGTTGTATATTCCGCTTACCTAAACCATAAGTCATAACAATGCATAAATATGATATAAAAATTGAACTATAAATTTTTTGAAATGACAATACAACCACATCACATTCTAGAGGAGCATGGGGAGTGTATGCAACCAACTTCCTTGCTCATTTTTTAAGAATATAACGACGAGTAATTCGCCAATACCAATACTCGTACTCACTCAAAGGTGTCGGAGGCTCGGGTGCTCGTTCGGCACGGTCAATTCTTGATTGCCAAATAGCAATACTTTCCTCCAAAAATGCCATCCAGCTAGTGGGTTCTAGATCAAAGGGGACGACAGGATCAGGAATGTGCTGATAATCAAAGGAAAACCGTCTCATAACCCGATCGGGTGCATACAACTCAAAGTCTAAAAATAGAATTAGCCGGCTCTTAGAAATCCAACCGGCGAACGTATACTCAACTTCAGGATGTCCAAACTTATTCATTAATAAATATGGTTCCCATGTAACCGCATCATCCGCCAACAAATCCAACTCATTATGGTAAAACTGTACATTTCTTGGCGTCTCACGCTAACTCTTAGAACAATTCCACCTAGCCCCGAATGGAAGATACAGATCTAAGTCGGTAGGAATTCTAATAGACGGTCGTCTAATAGCAGTATGCGACCATGACCATAGTTGCAACAACGTTGCAGAACCCCCTAAAACTTTTCGACGTTGCAAGGAAACCTGTGACAACTCACTATACAAATAGCATAGAACAGCACTACCCCAAGAATGATATCCACAGTTAGCCAAATCGTCCAAAAATGGTAAAAATTTCAAACTTAATCTCCCTTTCAAATGATAGGGAAATAATCGGTAGCTCAAAAAATACAATATTACGGCACGAGTGCGGCGAAGTATATCTAAATCGGTCGCCCCTTCGGGTAGTGGTTCGAAAAATTCACTTTTAAACCAAGTCATTGATAACTCACTTTTAGACTTAACCGCCTCTCTAGGTGGTAAAATACCAAGCAAGTCATGAGCCAATTCGATGTAATAGATATCTAAATTTTGCAAACATACCGTACAACCATCTGCTTTAAGACCAAAAAGAAAATGCACATCCGCTAGAGTCACTGTCATCTCCCCGACTCTCATATGAAACATATTAGTTTCCGGCCTCCATTTATCACATAAAGCGGTAACAAGGTGATGATCGAGACGAATGTAATCGATTTGCATAGCTTGCCAAAATCTGGAGATTCGTAGATTCGCCTCCAATCTTGGATCTTTATAATCGATCTCTTTGAGCTTGCTTGGATGATCGCATATCTTCACGGTTTCGACACCCTGAAATTTATAAAAAAAAATTAAAATTGGTGCTTCATATTTGCATTTCCTCAGTTTATCAATATCAAACATTTACCTCCATTAATGTGTCGTTTTGGCTTTTATGGTGTTCTTGACGATAGAGAACACTTCTATCTTCGGGCTCGGGAGATAATTCTACATACAATAACAACCGTTTATCACTACAAAAACTTTGTACAAAGTTTGGGTTTGGCTATTGTAACGACCCGCCTTTTTGGACAATTTAAATCGACGATCAAATACGCATGTCGATTCCAAACCATTCGAAAGGGCAGATAGTTATTAGGGTAAATAAGAAAAGAAAAGAAAGAGAAATAAGGGAAATGAAACAATACAGAATCTCGCAGCGGAACGATAAAATATAATAGTCAAATAAACAGTTCATGAAGCTGTTTACTATACTTTGACAATTATTTGTACAACATTTATCAGAGTTATATATATACAACAGAACAATTAAAATAATGCAGCAGATAACATGATGCAAGGATAATAATAGCAATAGTATACCAAATCTTCGTCTTCATCCTCCAGAATAGATCTTCAAAAATCTAAAAAACTCAGGACTGACCCGAGCGTAATGAAAAGACAAAACACCCGAGTTAGGACTAAAATATCCTTATGAAAGTTAAATCAATCGTAATAAATATGAGTGTAATGGCGTCAGAGATGTTTACGGGGTTTGACATCTCATATCCAGTGTCGACGTGCGTGCAATAACTCAAGAGGTGTTACGGGATTTTCCATTTCTCAAGGATCCATGAAACTATCTACTATGTAGTAATATACGCTAAGTAGGTAATGCCCATCAGTAATATAAAGTATCAAAATAGCGTTAAGGCGTTACCATAATCCCCCTTAACACATTTTTATAATGCCATAGTCTATACAGCACCGTGAACCCCACCGTAAACTGGTGGTTATCAGAGGGTACCCCATAGGTATAACACAAAGCATAACGTAGTGGTCACGAATAGGATAATCAGTATGACAAGGTACATGAGGCGATACCAACTAGGATACTAGTAGTTGCGTGATCCGGACTGATGTTGGGCATAGCCAGCAGCTACCCCAACACCGCGAAACAACACTCCCAAATCAAGGGGTGCACCCTAATCGCATCACAAATGTAATAGAAATGGTATCGAAGAAGCGTGTCCGCTAGAGGTGGCGAACCTCAATGGCCCAGCGCGGCTCCTGTTTTAGTCATGTCAGGGGTCATCCAATATCGTTATCTTTCTTCAGTCAACGCGTTCACCAAATCATCCACTTCATTCTGGGTCAACAATCCACGTATAATAGTTATTAAAGTGGTGTTCGGTATCGACAGAGAATATGTCCATATCCGATCCCGGTCTCTTTAATAACTACGTATTATTACACCGTTGGCTCTTTTACATTTCAAATTGATTCGTAATTTATATCAAAATATCATATTCGCTTCAAAGTCAAATCCATTTCAAATATCGTCACAGCCATTCAAAATATAAGGTTCCGTTTCAAAAATCATTTTCGCATCAATATCTCATTTCGATTTCAAAATCATTTCGAATTTCAATTTAGGTTGCAGCTTCATTTAACCCAATTCATATTTGCATTCAAGATTTAAACATAAACATTTCACC
Source organism: Allium cepa (assembly GCA_030765085.1). Taxonomy (NCBI): domain Eukaryota; kingdom Viridiplantae; phylum Streptophyta; class Magnoliopsida; order Asparagales; family Amaryllidaceae; genus Allium; species Allium cepa. Next base: position 708,696,430 of record CM060937.1, read on the forward strand.
TTATTAACCAGCTTGAAATTTTAGAAAATAGTTTAAGTAGTTTAAAAGTAGTTTAAATAATTAAAACTAGTTAAAAATACTTAAAGTCTTAAAATGGATTTAAAATAGATAAATTAGTTCAAAATAATTTAAATTGGGTTAAGTAGATTTAAAATAGATTAAAATAGTTTAAGTATTCAAAATGGTTTATATCCTGAGTAATTTGGAAAACAAAATAAACAGCTTCAAACCCAAACCATTTCAATTATAACATCCCAATTCAACTCAATTTCAATTTCCATTCTACAGATTCAATTTCGATTTCAATTCAAATCAATGTCAATTTTGACTTCAAATTTATTCAATTTTATATTCACTTTCGATTAATTCAATTTCAATTTATATCGATTTGGAGCTTGATTTTTCAAAAATATCCGTTTATAACACTTAACAAATTATCCATCAATATTCAAGTTTAAATCCAAATTTCAAATATGATTCAATTGCAAGCTCGATTTCAAAATATCATTTTTTATATCACTTTTACTTAGTAATATTCAAAGCTCGAATTAAGGTTCAATCTTTAAACAAATCAATTTTCAAAATTCAATCATATCCCGATTTTAAATTCCAAAGTCTCCGCTTTAATTATTTAACAATTTCTTTAACCAAAATTTATTTCAACATTCCAACTCAATTTTTGATAAATTCGATTTCTATAAATTGATTTCTGTTTATAACTTTTAAATCAGAACATTTAAATAAATTTCAAATCGGCGATTTTAAAAATTATTAGTTTAGCCAATTCGGTGTCCGTATATAATTTTCTATCCTATGACCAAGTGATTATTTATTTCAACTAAATGTCAGGGATGAACATATATCACTTAAATCAAATCACAGTGTCATATGTATGCATAACAGGATATATATAAGCAAATAAACATCCAAACATTTAAATATCAACCAATAACATCCATCGAAATACATCATCCAATAAACAATACAATTCATGGCAATTTCATAGTTATCAATGTCAGGTAATTTAATCGAAATTAAATCTTAATTTCAATTTAACTATCAATTTAATTTCAACGGTTAATTCAAATGACAATCTATATGACAATTAAATTCTATCAAACAACGACTAATAAAATTCATATCACTTCATAATATCAAATTTAACTAGCATAAAGATGTTTAGTACGCTGTGAGCGTTATAAAACACCCACCTTGATTTCAATGTAGTTCCAGCGCTTTATTTCGAATAAAATTAAACGAGCGTTTAATTTTACCCGAAATTTTTACTATCTCCAAATGATTCCAATCCAATTCCATAGCATAGTGCTCGCCAATACGATTCCAATGCAAAAGGTTTCGTCGAATTCCGACCTCGTATGAAAGAGATATGCATTTTTAAACATTTGAACGAATTATAAATATAATAAATTAGAATTTCTTTTTATATTTTACTCAACTCATCAGGGCCGCTGATTTTCGAAACCCTGATCTGGGCCGCACCTTGCATCCCTCCACTCACACGTTCGTTCGCAGGCAATTCACACGCAAGGAAACCCATCACGCACGCACTAGGGCTTAGAGCCGCTCCCCCCACGTCGCTCGAAACCCCATCACAACAGCACCACATCGAAGCTCGTCTCAAGCTCGACCCATACATTCCACCACGCTGCACTCGGCCTCCTCTTTGCCTCGAAATTCGTGAAAGAACGTGCCCACTTTGAGGCCAGATTGCCGTTGATCCGAAGCTCCAAACACGATCATAACCGTTGAATACCTAGATCTCACTCCTCTCTACAAGTTTTCTTTAGAACTCGAAGGCTAATTCTTTGTGGATTGAGAGATCGGAGGGGATGCACGAAACTAATTTCTGGCCTTTGAAAATGTAGCCGACGGCGAGGTTTGAAACCCTAGGGTTTGAGATTTTTTTTCAAAAGTGAATAGTAAATGGTGTTTATATAGAAAATTTACGAACCACTATTCATCAAATTTTTCGAACTCCAAACGAAACGCGGTGACCGGCGTTTCTAGGGTTTACCCCACGTTCCGGACATAATGGAATGGGTTTCGGAAGCTAATTCGATCGTCTGTGTGAGTTATGACGATAGACGATCGATTTTAAATTAAACCGATTAAACGATTTTCTAGGCGTTTTGGCTTGCCCCGAACAAATGGTAAATCCGATTGACACGAAATTTGAAATCTTACAATAATATCACATTACGGATCCGATGAAACTAGTTTCGTCGAAATCCGAGACAGTTTGAAAAATGACTATTTTAACTCGCCAAATTAATATTAAAACAATTTCAACGCGTTTCGAGCTGCCACGGTCAAAACGACAACTCTGATTGCTACGAAAATTGGAATCCGATAAAAACTAACTATTATGGATCCAATGGAACTAGTTTCGTCCAATTCTGAGACTGTTCAAAATTTGGCAATTTTCCAGTTGATAAATAATTATTAAAATATTCAATTTTCAAAAATTTAGTTTTAATTCGGATTTAAAAGTTCTACAACATCATTCTAACTTAAATATGGTAAAATAAAATTTTTATGAATCATTTCTTAATCATATTAAACCCTTTATTCAATTATCCAATAATTCCAATTTTAAAATCTTATTAACTCTATTATAATCCTAATATAACTTACATTCACTTTGAAAACCAATTTGAATCATATTAAATCGAATTTAAATTATTCACTCTATTTTCATATATTAAATTTCCATATCAAATGAATCATATCAAATTCGGAATTTAATTATTCAACATTTGTAATATTAAATTTAAACAAATTTGATTATTCTTAAATCACTATCTTTTGAAATATTCAAAACGAACTTATAAAACTTAACTAATTCAAATTATAGAACAACCATTTTCATTAAAACAGTTATTTAATTAATTCAATAAATTCCAAATATTAAATCTAAACTATTTAATTGTTCAATATTTGATGGATTTCAATATTGGATTTTTAAATAAAAATTTCATTATCAGTCGATTTACTCTATTACATCGAATGAACTCTACATTATTATTTAACTACAGTTAGAGATAATTCACTCAACTAATATATAAACTTCCATTTCAATTGCAATTGGTTCACAAATTTAATTCGACTAACTAAATGAATATGTAACTTAAATAATTATCACCGTTAACTTTTAATTACCTATTAGTTTATTATTTACAAACAAGTGTCACAATTACCTATACAATACAAATTCATTCAATTACCTTTGACTACATATTATTTCAATTGATTTGGGATTTCATTCAATTCATAAATAATTAACTTAGACAATATTTTGTTGCATTTCATTCTAGTTATTATTATTCCAAACGACTTACAATTTTTTATAACACTAAATCACGAAATCTTATTAAATTAGCTATTTTAATTATCGAAAATTTACGGGTCGTTACACTCTCCCCCACTCAAAACTTTTCGTCACCGAAAAGGAAAAAGAAGGGAAAAGGAACTAAGTAAAGAATTCAACATTTGATATATTTTATTCAAAATTATCCACTTATAAACAATGAAATTCCATTTATAAAGTCATAACTACGCTTCCACTAAGTTACTCCAAACGGCTTCCTAACTTGAAAAGTTAGTAATCAAAACAAGTTATAAAAAAAAATTAAAACTTGAAAAATTTTCTAACACCCGGATTTTACGAAAAATTTCGACAGAGTCTCCTTTGCGCGGCTCGATCGAAAAAAAAATGACAGTATATATATCACAAATACACATCTCATCAAGTGATGAGGCATCCCGAAGGGAAAAAGTGTAAAAGTACGGTATGTATCCGAGATATGTACCTTATATATTGTTAGCGAGCATATACGGCTAATATAGCACGAAAGCGAGCTCCAAATGCGAAGCAAGCGCAATCCGCACCTACTAAACACTTAATAACTAAGTTAGAACCATGCATATAAAGATAGATCGATATACTTAGCCTACACAACATATATATAACATATTTAGCTTCAAAACTAAGATTCCAATTTCAGAACAGAAAATAAATCCTAGTTTTAGGTCAACTAAACGATAAAATTCGGCAACAGAATCTAAACAAAAGTTGTTGCATTCATTCAGGCTTTCCGGAATGTCCAAAATCATCAAATTCGGATCAAACGTTCAAAAACTATGGTCGTTTTACTTAGAGGATACGCTTCAGCCTGGGCAATGAATTGCGCAGGTCAGCGACGTTCACCCACATTTTCGACCTTCTAAATGACATCAAAACACAAAACACTTAAACCAAAAGTTTTAGCTTACGTTCTTAGCTTTCCAGAAAGTGCAAGATTATCAAAATCCGATAAACCGGTCAAAAGATATGGCGAAAATACTAAGGGTGTATACTACTAATTTTACTTATTTTTACACAGGACAGCGAGTAACATTCAAGTTTTTAACCTAGTAGACGAAGGAATTTTCTCAAGTTATCTGAACAAAAGTTGTGCTATAGTTTCTAAGATTTCGAAAAAGTCCAAGATCGTCGAATTCCGTTCAGCCATTTAAAAGTTATGGTTGTTTTCGTTTCAGTATATATTGGACAATTTTTTATTTTTCCCAAAATTTGCTTTTATTATTTCAAAGTACAAACCATCAAAACTTCAAATTTTCCAAAGAACAATCATAAATACAAAGTCATTTTTTTTTATTCATCCATGCAATAGGTTTACATTTAATTTGTTTCCGATTTATTCAAGTTTGTTTCATTCACATTTTTAAATTCAAGTCAATTTGCTTCAATTTAAATTGAATTCAATTATATTTAATTTCACTTTGCTTCAAATTTGAATTTAATTATTTTAAAATTTTATTCCGTTTATTCAATTCCATTAACACTAGTGAGTTCTACTTAATCAATTATCATCCATCTAACAACCAATGCATATCAAACATTAACATCCATTCCAAAATCTACACTAAATCAATTATACATTTCCAAGTCAATTTTAATTTCATACACTTCCAAGTTTATTGACATTTAGTTATATTCAAATTTAATTAGTTTCCATTTACCAATTTTATTTTTCATTAATTTTAAATTTTATTCATTCACTTATATATCATTCATTTTACAGCTTAAATTTCTTTTATATTTACAACTATCAATAGATCTTCACATTTTATTATTCATTCTCGCACTGGTATATTATTTCTCTACCTATCCTTATTAGCATTTTAAACCTTTTAAGTATTTGGTAAGTTATAGTTATGCAAATAGAATGTAGTTAAACAACATACACCTTCTTTTTCATTCAAAGTTGAATTTTCAATTAATTAATTCTTAAGTCATTACTTAAATTTCACTATAATTTAATTTCACATTTACATTCACATATTGTATATCCATTTTATATTAACATAATTGTGAATCACCCTTAAATGTTAATTTAAATTCCAACTGTTTACTAACAATTTTATTTATATTCGCAAACCATTAATTAAATGCATATTTCATTATTCAAACCTATACTTGTATATTATCCAATTAACAATTCATATAACATTTTTGAACTTCTTAAATATTTTGGTAAGTTATATCTATGCTATAGAATGAAATTTAATACTATAAGAGTTTTACAGTTTCAATTTTATTTTAAGTTCATAATTTCCTAATTCTAAGGATTTCTACTTCAATTGATATTTTCACTTAGCTCTTAGGTTCATTTCTCATTTCACAATTCAGAAGTTCCTTAATGATTCAAGTCTAAATTCATTTCAATCATTTAAAAAAATCATTAATTATTAAAGGACTTAAGAATTCCAATCCCAGTTTCATTTTAAATCAAGTTTTGAAATAATATATACTTATATAATTTATATATCAAATCATACTATAGAGAATACAAAATAAAATAAAATTTGAATCAAAACAAGGTTTAGACAAGTTATTAAGTGGTCTCCCCCACTCGGACTCTCGAAAATAAACGCCGATGATGCGTGCACTCATCACCGAAATCATTTTCTAGCGTCAAGAGTAGGGAATATAACACTTATCATAAAAAAATCCTTCGGAAACAATTTCAACTCAATTATACTATCATATAATACTCATATTATATTTTTCAAATTCTTGTAAGTCAATTTCAAACACCGGAATTTAGACTCACAAATCCAAGTTAAAATTCATTTATATTCATTATCAATTGTGTTTACAAGATTTCATTTTCCTAAATCCATTGTTATTTAATCAATTGTTGTAAATATTGACAGATCAAACAATAACGATAATAATCTTATATTATCATCTCCTAACAATCAATTCAATCAAAATGAATAAATATTCGAATAATTCTTTTATATAAAATATATTCCGAAACGATATTGTGTTGGTTTGTCCTATTCGAGTGTTTAGAAATTCCTATCGACGCCTTGGCGTCCCAAGTATCGACCAGAATTCATAAATACTCAACGGAACAAAGTTAACACAATATAAAACCATTTTATATCAAATAACAAGAATGCTCTCTCATATACACTCAACTCATTCATATAGTTTACCTCTATTTCAATGAGTTATTCCCCACTAGAGCCTAGGTTTATCGCTAAACCAAAGCTCTGATACCAACTGTAACGACCCGCCTTTTTGGAAAATTTAAATCGACGATCAAATACACATGTCGATTCCAAACCATTCAAAAGGGCAGATAGTTATTAGGGTAAATAAGAAAAGAAAAGAAAGAGAAATAAAGGAAACGAAACAACACAGAATCTCGTAGCGGAACGATAAAATATAATAGTCAAATAAACAGTTCATGAAGCTATTTACTATACTTTGACAATTATTTATACAACATTTATCAGAATTATACATATACAACAGAACAATTAAAATAATGCAGCAGATAACATGATGCAAGGGTAATAATAGTAATAGTATACCAAATCTTCGTCTTCATCCTCCAGAATAGATCTTCAAAAATCTGAAAAACTCAGGACTGACCCGAGCGTAATGAAAGGACAAAACACTCGAGTCAGGACTAAAATATCCTTATGAAAGTTAAATCAATCATAATAAATATGAGTGTAATGGCGTCAGAGATGTTTACGGGGTTTGACATCCCATATCTAGTGTCGACGTGCGTGCAATAACTCAAGAGGTGTTACGGGATTTTCCATCTCTCAAGGATCCGTGAAACTATTTACTATGTAGTAATATACGCTAAGTAGATAATGCCTACCAGTAATATAAAGTATCAAAATAGCGTTAAGACGTTACCATAATCCCCCTTAACACATTTTTATAATGCCATAGTCTATACAGCACTGTAAGCCCCACCGTAAACTGGTGGTTATCAGAAGGTACCCCATAGGTATAACACAAAGCATAACGTAGTGGTCGCGAATAGGATAATCAGTATGACAAGGTACATGAGGCGATACCAACTAGGATACTAGTAGTTGCGTGATCCGGACTGATGTTGGGCATAGCCAGCAGCTACCCCAACACCGCGAAACAACACTCCCAAATCAAGGGTGCACCCTAATCGCATCACAAATGTAATAGAAATGGTATCGAAGAAGCGTGTCCGCTAGAGGTGGCGAACCTCAATGGCCCGGCGCGTCTTCTGTTTTAGTCATGTCAGGGGTCATCCAATATCGTTCTCTTTCTTCAGTCAACGCGTTCACCAAACCATCCACTTCATTCTGGGTCAACACTCTGCGTATAATAGTTATTAAAGTGGTGTTCGGTATCGACAGAGAATATGTCCATATCCGATCCCAGTCTCTTTAATAACTACGTATTATTACACCGTTGGCTCTTTTACATTTCAAATCGATTCGTAATTTATATCAAAATATCATATTCGCTTCAAAATCAAATCCATTTCAAATATCGTCATAGCCATTCAAAATATAAGGTTCCGTTTCAAAAATCATTTTCGCATCAATATCTCATTTCGATTTCAAAATCATTTCGAATTTCAATTTAGGTTGCAGCTTCATTTAACCCAATTCATATTTACATTCAAGATTTAAACATAAACATTTCACCTTATTAACCAGCTTGAAATTTTAGAAAATAGTTTAAGTAGTTTAAAAGTAGTTTAAATAATTAACACTAGTTAAAAATACTTAAATTCTTAAAATGGATTTAAAATAGATAAATTAGCTCAAAATAATTTAAAGTGGGTTAAGTAGATTTAAAATAGATTAAAATAGTTTAAGTATTCAAAATGGTTTATATCCTAAGTAATTTGGAAAAAAAATAAACAGCTTCAAACCCAAACCATTTCAATTATAACTTCCCAATTCAAATCAATTTCAATTTCCATTCTACCGATTCAATTTCGATTTCAATTCAAATCAATGTCAATTTTGACTTCAAATTTATTCAATTTTGTATTCACTTTCGATTAATTCAATTTCAATTTATATTGATTTGGAGCTTGATTTTTCAAAAATATCCGTTTATAACACTTAACAAATTATCCATCAATATTCAAGTTTAAATCCAAATTTCAAATATGATTCAATTCCAAGATCGATTTCAAAATATCATTTTTTTTATATCACTTTTACTTAGTAATATTCAAAGCTCGAATTAAGGTTCAATCTTTAAGCAAATCAATTTTCGAACTTCAATCATATCCCCATTTTAAATTCCAAAGTCTCCGCTTTAATTATTTAACAATTTCTTTAACCAAATTTTTTTTTCAACGTTCCAACTCAATTTTCGATAAATTCGATTTCTATAAATTGATTTCTATTTATAACTTTTAAATCAGAACATTTAAATAAATTTCAAATCGGCGAGTTTAAAAATTATTAGTTTAGCCAATTCGGTGTCCATATATAATTTTCTATCCTATGGCCAAGTGATTATTTATTTCAACTAAATGTCAGGGATGAACATATATCACTTAAATCAAATCACAGTGTCATATGTATGCATAACAGGATATATATAAGCAAATAAACATCCAAACATTTAAATATCAACCAATAACATCCATCGAAGTACATCATCCAATAAACAATACAATTCATGGCAATTTCATAGTTATCAATGTCAAGTAATTCAATCGAAATTAAATTTTAATTTCAATTTAACTGTCAATTTAATTTCAACGGTTAATTCAAATGACAATTTATATGACAATTAAATTCTATCAAACAACGACTAATAAAATTCATATCACTTCATAATATCAAATTTAACTAGCATAAAGATATTTAGTACGTTGTGAGCGTTATAAAACACTCACCTTGATTTCAATGTAGTTCCAGCGCTTTATTTCGAATAAAATTAAACGAGCGTTTAATTTTACCCGAAATTTTCACTATCTCCAAATGATTCCAATCGAATTCCATAGCATAGTGCACGCCAATACGATTCCAACGCAAAAAGTTTCGTCGAATTCCGACCTCGTATGAAAGAGATATGCATTTTTAAACATTTGAACGAATTATAAATATAATAAATTAGAATTTCTTTTTATATTTTACTCAACTCATCAGGGCCGCTGATTTTCGAAACCCTGATCTGGGCCGCACCTTGCTTCCCTCCACTCTCACGTTCGTTCGCAGGCAATTCACAAGCAAGGAAACCCATCACGCACGCACTAGGGCTTAGAGCCGCTCCCCCTACGTCGCTCGAAACCCCATCACAACAGCACCACATCGAAGCTCATCTCAAGCTCGACCCATGCCTTCCACCACGCTGCACTCGGCCTCCTCTTTGCCTCGGAATTTGTGAAAGAACGCGCCCACTTTGAGGCCAGATTGCCGTTGATCCGAAGCTCCAAACACGATCATAGCCGTTGAATACCTAGATCTCACTCCTCTCTACAAGTTTGCTTTAGAACTCGAAGGCTAATTCTTTGTGGATTGAGAGATCGGAGGGGATGCACGAAACTAATTTCTGGCCTTTGAAAATATAGCCGGCGGCTAGGTTTGAAACCCTAGGATTTGAGATTTTTTTTCAAAAGTGAATAGTAAATGGTGTTTATATAGAAAATTTACGAACCACTATTCATCAAAATTTTCCGAACTCCAAACGAAGTGCGGTGACTGGCGTTTCTAGGGTTTACCCCGCGTTACGGACACAATAGAACAGATTTCGGAAGCTAATTCGATCGTCCGTGCGAGTTATGGCGATAAACGATCGATTTTAAATTAAACCGATTAAACGATTTTCTAGGCGTTTTGGCTTGCCCCGGACAAAGGGTAAATCCGATTGACACGAAATTTGAAATCTTACAATAATATCACGTTATGGATCCGATGAAACTAGTTTCGTCGAACTCCGAGACCGTTTGAAAAATGACTATTTTAACTCGCCAAATTAATATTACAACAATTTCAACGCGTTTCGAGCTGCCACGGTCAAAACGACAACTTTGATTGCTACGAAAATTGGAACCGATAATAACTAACTATTACAGATCCAATGGAACTAGTTTCGTCCAATTCTGAGACTGTTCAAAATTTGGCTATTTTCCAGTTGATAAATAAATATTAAAATATTCAATTTTCACAAATTTACTTTTAATTCGGTTTTAAAAGTTCTACAACATCATTATAACTTTAATACGATAAAATAAAATTTTTACGAATCATTTCTTAATCATATTAAACCCGTTATTCAATTATCCAATAATTCCAATTTTAAAATCTTATTAACTCTATCATAATCCCAATATAACTTACATTCACTTTGAAAACCAATTTGAATCATATTAAAGCGAATATCAATTATTCACTCTATTTTCATATATTAAATTTCCATATCAAATGAATCATATCAAATTCGGAATTTAATTATTCAACATTTGTAATATTAAATTTAAACAAATTTGATTATTCTTAAATCACTATCTTTTGAAATATTCAAAATGAACTTATAAAATTTAACTAATTCAAATTATAGAACAACCATTTTCATTAAAACAGTTATTTAATTAATTCAATAAATTCCAAATATTAAATCTAAACTATTTAATTGTTCAATATTTGACGGATTTCAATATTGGATTTTTAAATAAAAATTTCATTATCAGTCGATTTACTCTATTACATCAAATGAACTCTACATTATTATTTAACTACAGTTAGAGATAATTCACTCAACTAATATATAAACTTCCATTTCAATTGCAATTGGTTCACAAATTCAATTCGACTAACTAAATGAATATGTAACTTAAATAATTATCACCGTTAACTTTTAATTACTTATAAGTTTATTATTTACAAACAAGTGTCACAATTACCTATACAATACAAATTCATTCAATTACCATTGACTACATATTATTTCAATTGATTTGGGATTTCATTCAATTCATAAATAATTAACTTAGACAATATTTTGTTGCATTTCGTTCTAGTTATTATTATTTCCAAACGACTTACAATTTTTTTCTAACACTAAATCACGAAATCTTATTAAATTAGCTATTTTAATTATCGAAAATTTACGGGTCGTTACAGCTATATGAAGCCTTCATATCCTTTTGCATTTTCAACAAAGAAACCAACAATTAGAGCACGTTGACATCGACATCATCTTGACTACCAATTCCATTAACAACAACAATCATTTTTAAAGTAGTAAACAATTTACAATCAAAATATAATTACCTCTACTCAAATAAGAAGAAGAGCTTGCTTCCATTTTATGCTTAATCTAGTGGTTGATTGAAAGAATAGATCAAATGCAATGTTTTAGAGTTAATATATTTAGATTTGGAATAGGTTGGAGGTTGGGAATGGGGAGGGTTTTGTTAAAAATTGAGTTTGGAGGAGAAATGAATCTCAGATTCAGCTCTCTATCCTTTTGATGCCCGAAAATAAGCTTACGCATTCTACAATTGCGCAAGCTTAAAACTGATGCTTGCGCAATTATGGATTGCGCAAGCTCTACCTAAAAAAAATAAAATTTAAGCATTCCATAAATGCGCAAGTATTAACCAAAAGAGGCCTAATTTGGCAATTAGTTTTTATCGAGGCCTACTTCTACATTTTTTTTTCCACTGCCCGAATCGAAAAACTGTCCTAAGAGTAATTGTTCCATTGGTGCTTCTATTACGTTGGTTGCTCTAATATTGCGAAAACCCCATTAATAAAGTAATGTTAATTGATACCAATATAGGTATCATAAAGCTTTACATATGATGTATTATGCTGATCATCATGGATTGCCAATTATTATGTTTATTGATAATATGCAGATCTTAAGTCTGAGGAGTTAGGCCAAATATGCCACTTTTTAAATACTTTGAGGCTATATCTTTTCAGCTATAAATATCTCAATAGACATTTCTATTTACTTCTCGTTTTCATTATTTTTAAAGGGTGAGGCCATAGCCGTCAATTTTAGGGCTATGTTTGGTTTAAAAGTTCCAGTTGTTATAGTTGTCATTAGAGAAGGTGGATCTGGTAGTGCACTTGTAATTGGGTGTGCCAATAAGTTATTGATGTTGGAAAATGCAGTATTTTATGTTGCCATGTTAGTTTAACTGAACAATGATTATTGAGATTTTATTGCTCGTCATTGCTTGATGCTTCAATATCAACTATTACAACTTATTTGTGTATTTGTGTATTTATTTATAATATATATTATCTACACTATCAAGAGTATTTGGAATATTCATAACATTATAAGGGGTCACAAATCTATTGTGTCTGGCTTACATATACATACATAGATATGTATATGTGTGTGTATATGTTTGCATGCGTGTGTGCGCGCGCTTGCACACACACACACATGCATAGAAATACACAACCATGTGTGCACACATACAATATACATATATACATATATATGGTATTCTATTCGGGTAAGGTAAACTGTACTACTAGTATCAATACAAAAAGGTGCAATTTCATTTCTATTTTTTGGTATAAAAATCCATGTTTTATTTTTCAACGATAATTTTTTTTACATTAAAAAATGAATTTAGCTCGTTATTATTTGTTAAATTTTTATTTATCATTGCTCATTGATGATTTCAATTTAGCTTTATCATGTAATTGTTTTTACTTTACCTTTGTAATCTCATTTTGACAAATCATGATCTTGCAACTTATATCAATCCTAGAAGCATATGCAACAATATTACGGAATACTGCGAAAGCTTCTCCAAACATATTAGTATTGATATATGCATTGTATGATGAGATGCACGACTTTTAAATTTTGATATTATATCTTACATTGCATATCCCTTGAATTTACAGGCTACTGAGAAGATGAAGATAACTGCTACAGAGCTATAAAAATTAAAAATTGTTGATGGAGTTATACCTGTAATGTTCTCACAACCTCTATTATCTTAGATTGAACGTAATAACATCATATTCAATCTCAATAAACTTTTAACTTCTGAAAAATATGAAACTTAATTAGCATAAACTAAAAGCAAATAATGCACGTGCAATATGCCCTCAATCAAATGTCAGTTGGATTGGTTACTAGCGGACATTAAATAACAAACTAGACTATCAATTTCCCACCAGTGATTATGCTATTTCGCAATCTGTAGGAAACAAATAAGTCTATCTTCAAAACATGTGTTTTACCTTACACCGTCTCTATTTGGATTGAATTAAATGCACAAATAGTATTTAATTGTGGCGGCCTGAAGATTTTCGACCCCGAAAATGGACACTTATATGTGCACTGTATAGTATGCCGAGCAATCGAGTGTCGGAAATCCCAGATTGTCAGTGTTTAGAAGAAAAAGAGATAGAAGAAGAAAATAGAAAACAAAGGCACAGAATCTCACAATCGCAGCGGAACATAGTATAATATAAAATAACAGAATTTTTGTAAAGAAAAGCTGTAAATGTCAAAATACAAACAATATATCGGAGCACAACAAATCTGGACAATTATAATAACTTGTCCTCAACTACTGTCTATACAGTCTAACTTCATAGCAGAATATAATTCAATTCGTCTCTGCCATCCAGCTCGTCTCCTAAGCTCCAAACATCCTAACTTGAAAATCTGTAATACTCGGTCTAACCAGAGCATTAAAATATAGTAACACCCTAGTCAGGCTGGAAACCAGCGTGAGTAAACCCATCTAATATGAAATACTTACATTATACAGTTTCTTTGAAAACCAGGGTAACTCGTATATCCGACAAGTTTTTGCCAGATTAAAACCAACACTTTTACAAAAAAATCCATCGATATTGTAATAATGTCCGGATACATCTACTTATTTAAAATAATCTAGTTTACTTAATTTATTCAATTCCATCTTATTGGATTCTAAAATCAACCCCGTAAAGATTTATAGTGATTATTGAATCAAAGTGGTTCTGGATACGCTGATATCCGATCCCGGCCCCTTCGAATCCAAGTGGTAAATTTAAAAGGGTAAATTGTTTTACAATAAACAATTTATTATTCAGGGTGGCAATATTCAAATATGGGAATTTATTTCAGATGCCTTATTCCAAATGAAACGTATTATCCTTTCGATCTAATTATTTTAACCCGTTTGACCCTTTAATGGTACAAACAACAATGATTAAAATGAATATCCAATAAAGATAGGCAAGGATATAGAGTGGTATCAAATATCAAGTCAATCCACTCTTCTGGATTTTATTACCTTACTTAGTAAATTTCATTTATATTTCTATCCGGAATAATTTCTATTTAAACCATTTATTTACTAATAAATAAATTATAAAACACTGTTCATTTCCCACAAGTCAAGACAAGTAATATAATTAATTTGTCTTTATAAATATCATTAAATTTAGATTATGGGATAAAATAAAATAAAAAATAGTTTTTAAACAAGAGAAAGAAAATATAACTTATCATACGTACGTATATAAATTTATTCCTTCTTTCTTTTTCTCTATTTTTTTCTTTTATTTCTTTTGTTCTTTATCTTTTCTTTTATTCCTTTTCTTCTTTACTCTTGTTCTTTTTTTCCTTTCCTTATATTATTTTTTCTCCAACCTTTCTTTTTATCCTTTACTTTTTTTCTTTCTCTTTGTTTACTTCGGGCCCAAAACCGCCCCACCTCCCGCTTCTCCCCTTCTTTTCTTCCTTCCCTACTTCTTCTTCCCCAAATGTGCATGCGCTACACCGTGCACGTGTACACGATGCTGAGCCCCTACCATCCCCCTCCGACCACCGTCCTACGTCACCGTCGACCTCCAACACCCCTAGCAACCATAATTTCCCTACGATAAACCGATTTGTGAAAAATCAATCTAAACATTCTTCGAGTAAAATGATCCCGACCCTATCTTTGCCTCGTCCAGCCACCTTCGACCACCGGAGCTTCCAAAACTTCACCAGCACCATCACCTCAGTCACCCCATTCTTTCCCCCCATACCGAATCTCCAACTCGTCCCCATGACACCACCATCGCCTCAAAACTGAAGCTACCACAAAACCCATCTCGAACCCTAAAATCGTCTTGACCCGCCAAATCATTCAACAGAAAGACGTCGAACCATTTTTCACAAATCCGACATTACTCCAGCAACCCTCATGCTCAACGACATGCCCCCATGACCCATGATCGTCGGAATTTGAGCAAAGCCTCTGCTTTGGTCATCACTCTTATTCTCGTCATATACGTGATTAAAAATTATGAAACCCCCATCAAAATTCACCATTTTTAATGGCGAATTAATTTACATAAGTAAAGACATAAATCGTGATGATCGTTTTTCCCAAATTCTAGTTAACTCAAAATAAATGATATTTTTATTTTTTTATACTCGATAATAATTTATAACACAATTTTTGGAACAAAGTATAAATGAAAACAAATGTTTTTCCTTTTAACATCATGGCTAGAATCTAAATAGTTTGCACGGTAGAAAATTTGGAAGTAAGATACATGTTCTTTTCCAACCTACAGAGTAGAAAAATATGTACAGGCTTGGGTTCCTCTGGCTCTA
Source organism: Allium cepa (assembly GCA_030765085.1). Classification (NCBI taxonomy): domain Eukaryota; kingdom Viridiplantae; phylum Streptophyta; class Magnoliopsida; order Asparagales; family Amaryllidaceae; genus Allium; species Allium cepa. The sequence continues at coordinate 708,712,352 of CM060937.1, forward strand.
TATTGGAAATATATACATACATAAATATATATACACACACACATACATACATATATATATATATACATATATATATATACATATATATATATATACACATATATATATATACATATATATATATATATACATATATATATATACATATATATATTATACCCCCTGTTTTCAAGCTCCCCAGCTTCTATGTACACATTCAGTATGTATATATAACATGTCCACGGTATGAAAAGAATGTGTTTACTCACCTTCTTTCTTGAATAGAGAATTGTTTTTGGAAAAAAAATGCTGCTTGCGTTTTCCACTGCTTTAGGCTTTGATTTTTATTGAGTTTAATTTAGACTTGATTTTAAGTTGAAAAATGCAGAAATGTTTAACTTCGTTGATCAACTAATTTTTGAATGAATGAAGAATGAAGAAGGCAAAGGAGACATATATATATATATATATAGGAAAAGGTATACTCTATACAAAGTAAGCCTCCTTCGTTTTCCTTTTTAAATTTTTATTTTTATGCTGATTTTCTATATCTAATTTATCCTTTGGTCAGAGATTCTTGACCTGATTTGATTTTGTTTTGACTTGATTTAATTTCCCTATGACTTGATTTTGATCTTGATACAATGTTCTGTAAGCTTGACAAGATATGTCCCCTAACATGTCTATATGTACATTTATTGATATATATCCTTATGCATATATATATACATGCCTTTCCCATTTACTGATAATGTATAAATACATGTATGCCTTTATCATTTTATAATAATGTATATACTTATTTACACATGTATTTATATTCTTCATTTATACCGTTATATATATACTTATACCTGTACTTATTTATATGGTTATGCATAAGAATTTTTATCCTATTTTACTTGCATTTATACATATTGTCATTTCCTTATATAAAGTTGTATTTACATATATGTTTACATTTAACTATAATATAATATACATTTGTTTTGTATTTGTCATCATATACATACATCTACACTTATACATATTCTCCTATACTTGTATATTTTTTTCCAATATATATATATATATACACACACACCTTTAATAAAACTTCCATATATATTACTTGTAGACTTATGTATTTATATATATTCACAAACTTGTATGCATTTATCTTTACAAACATATGGATATTTTACCTTGGGTTTCATTGGTGGTGCTTACATATACTTTCTCTCCAAAATTTATCAATATATATATATATATATATATATATATATCCAGATATAGAAATATCAGAAAATTAATCTATTTGACTTGTAAAATAAATATCTCAATAGTTAATTATCCAATATCCAATAGCTTAAAAATCCGGGTCGTTAAATTCCTTCCCCTTTAGAACTTTTCATCCTCGAAAAGGAACGAAGTGAAAATTTCAATTTCTATGTTTATTATCGATTAAACCATCTTTAAAAACTTTAATTCTTTTTATTTTAAATTTTAAAACACTTTTAAAACTACATAATATTACAAAATTAGCTTTATATGAAAATATTTTTCATAACTCGATGTCTCAACAAGTCCATCCTTGTTCTCACAGAAATTCAGTCAAACGTTGATCAGGCGCATGACTGAAAATCTATAAGTTCTTAGTAAACCCATTTTAAAAATTCGGTGAAAATACTTGAATTTTTTTTTGTGAGAATGCTCTGGAAATCATCACCCCCTCCATGGGTCGTTGTTAGCACGATGGTTACGTCGCCATCCTGGCGAAATACATAGAAAACTGTAGGCATTCGCACCCCACGATTTCACCATGGAACTGCAATAGGTCGTAGCTACACATAGGTTACATTGTTATCGCAGCAAAAACATTGTAACTATAGGCATAAACGCCCTCGAATTTCGCTGCCAAATGAAACTTCACCACATAGATCGCAGACTACACCAGTCAAGTCCCAATGTAGCCTATAGGCACTCACTGTAACAAGACTTTCGCTATGGACCACATAGATCGCAATCTAATGATGTTACGTCGCTCTCCCAATGAAATCAAACATAGACTTTAGGCAATCACTTTCCCTCGACTTACGCTATGGAAACGCAGTAGATCGCAGTTGCACTGCCATCACAACAAAACCCCAATATCTCTACAGGCATCAGCGCCCTCGACTTTTGCTACCCTAATCACGATCCACATGAACTACAGTTTAGTATGGACGTCCTCTGGGATCAAAATTTAGAACCCCCTTAGGGCTCAAGGTAGAACCACCTCGTGGATCTCCTACTATAAGTTTCAACTCTAAATGGGAGCGCCTTCTTCCCCATAGCATTCTCAAAACATTTCATACTATACACATACAGTATCTTTCAAAACATACTCTTTATATGCATCTGATATAAACTTCAAAATTGATAACTCAAAATCAATAGTTCTCAAACATGGCTTTCCAAGTTCCCAAAATTTGATTTTTCCCAAAATCAAAATGTGACGATCCGGAATTTCTAACAACTTAAATTGGAATTGTTAATTGATTTTAAATATTTAAAAGTAAATTTTAACTTAAATTTCAAAATATCAACATTTACTTAGTAATTAAATTATTGAATTATATAGTTTAAATATGGAATCATATTTTGAAATTGGGTAAAATGTTGAATCTGGAGTTTTAAGCCTATTAAAAATAATTTGATGGCTTATAAAATTTATATTGATAGCACTGAAGGTAGTGAAGTGTTGAAATTGAGTTTGGAAGTGTTTTGTTCCATTTTAAAATTAATTGATATTTAAAAATAGCCTTCCAAAGCATAGTCTCGGAATTTAACGAAACCAGTTCCATTGGATCCGTAATAGTGTATTATTATCAGATTTCAAATTTCGCGGTGATTGAATTTGTTGTGTGAATATAGGATATATAAACGCATTGAAATTTTTATTGAAACAAATTAGAATTCAAATATAATATATATGTTGGTTGGACTGGTCAAACTCTTCTCCATCAACCGACCTAGGAAACATACTCGAGATGCTTGCTTTCTTTCACTTCGATATGCCCTTCCTCTTCGTTTTAAATCACGAGCAGTTTCAAAAAAAGGCAGAACAACAAAACAAAATGAGAAATAAATGGCTGAGCAAATCTCCTCCTCTTTCCAGTTAAATCGAAAACTATAAAAAAAATTAGGACGAGGCAGCTGAAAATCGCGAGTCCCCTTCTCAAAATTCCTTTTTGTTCGAATTCTTCGAAGTCGAGACATTGAGTCGTTTGACTTCAAATCGAATTCGATTTATGTCAAAGCCTAGATGCAAGCAGTTTAGAGGCAAGTCGGCACTGCAATTAAAGTCGCGATTTGGGCATCGCGACTGGTCTTGGCATGGCGCACGTCTTGGGTAGAGCTCGAGTTCATGGGGTTCGCGATGTAGGGTTTTTCGAAGCAGCGTGGAAGGGGGGATTCGGTAGTATGATGGTTCAAGCTCGCGAGAAGGAGGGTTTTCTTCTTTGGTAGGTGACTGTGAAGGTAATTTCTGTCTGTTTTATTTAAATTTTATATATATAAACATAATATAGGAAAATTATTGGTTTAAAATTGAAACATCATTAAAAAAAAGGTAATTAAGCTGTTGTAATTAACTTGTTTAATTTTTGAGTTGCTAAAAATAGTTTGTTAGAAGAAACTATTAGTTTAAAAATTTTAAATCAAATAATGAGTTAAATTAAATAAGTGAATGATAATAAACTATTGATTTAAAATTCAAGTGTTATTTAATTTATTTGATATTTATACGAGGTCTTAACTGAGAAGACAAAATCGAATTGGAATGGATTACAAACAGCAAAATCAAAGGTGAGTAATCTCATGATCTGGATTTTATTTAATTTAAATGGTTAAATTTAAAAGTTGGGTGAATGATTGAAATGTTTGGATGTGTATTGATGATCTAGTGATTTTAGATTTGGTTGTTTCTCGAGTTAATTGTGGTTTGACTTGAGGTATTTGAATTTTAAATGGTTTTGAACTTGAATCATAAATAGGTAAATGTTTCTGTTTAAAATCAAATAGGGTTTAATGATCAGTGATTCATTAAATAGGTGTGATAATTTAAATGGAAAGTTAATTAATTAAATTAATTAATGATTTGGGTTAATTAATTACGTTTATATTAAATTGGAATGATCATTGGGTGGTTTAATAAGTAATTACCAAATGTGATTAATAAAATATAATTACTTTGTGAAATTAATCAAGAGATTAACTAAAATAGTAAATAAAGGAGTAATTAGTTTATTTAATGTAGTAAATATAAAAAAAGATAGTAAATTACTGGTTGAGATAAATCAAGAGTGATAAATACTTATGAATTAATTAATGATTAATTATTTAATGTAATTAATTTAGATTAGGATAAGTTAAAATAGAATTGAAAATCCTTAATCTATATAATTAATGATGTAATCAAAGATTGATTAGTTAAGATTGATTAACCCATAAATAATGAGTTATGAAAAATTAACTAATATAATTTATTAAGGATTAATGTAATTAAAATAGTTAATTAATTTATGAAGTAATAAAGATTACTTATTGAATTTGGTTAAGAATAATTAATATCATGAAATTAAACAAAGATAATTACTTGAATGTAATTGAAAAATAATTAATCCAAGGTGATTAATTAAGATGAATCATGAAGGTGTTGACTAATTTATTGATTTGGAATTAACTAACGTTAAATGAAGGGATCCAAGTGATTGAGGTTTGAAATTCAATTAGAATCAATTGAATTGATTTGTATGTGATTAAGCTTTGCTTTTGAATGATTGAAAGGTATTGGATGATTTGAAGGAATTGATAACTCTGATATGATATGTTGTGTATTTCATTTGGATAACTTGGGATGGGATGATATGAGATTCGAAGAGACCGGGGTCGGGTATTGTAACGACCCTAGATTTTAATTTAATTTAGATTGATAATTTATTGAATTTTTGAATTAAAATTGTAAAATTAATGGTAAAATAAAGCGAGTTTCCCCGAAGACTAATAAATTTTGTATAAATCATTTAAATTTAAAAAAATATTGTAAATATTGTATATATGTGAATATATATGTATACGCGCATATATGAGGAAAAATTGAATATATATGTATTTGATTTGAATTTAAATCTCAAATAAATGGTTTAATAATAATAAATGATAATAATAAATATTAGAATTTATGGTTCATAATGGTTTGAGTTTATAAAATAATATAAGACAATAAATATTAAAGTAAGATAACAATAGAAAAATAATATGAGATAAATTTTAATAAAAATAGGAAGTAGAACATTTGCTAAATTCTAACAACATAATAAAATAGAAATTTATTTATATTACAAAACAAGAAGATTTAAAGAAAATAAAATACATTTAAATATGAATAAATGTAGACGAAAATAAAACAAACAAATGAAATACAAAGGACTAAAATAATGATAACTAATGCCATATCTCAGCCGAGACAAGCAAGCATGGGCAAAGCATGGGAACAAGGTATCAAGGCAATTAATGCAAGCCATGCTTTGATTTCACACCAGCCACTAAGTAATGAAAAAGATATCACTGCTTGGTTGTACTAAAAGAAGTATTACCCTGTACAATTCATTTTCTTATATCAAACTCATTCTTTTATCAACCTCTCTTCATTTCAAATTCGTTCGTTTCAAAACTGAGATAGTATCATTTTGAAAACTAAAACAAAATTCAACCTGGAAATTTCAAATGAAGATGGAATGCAAAGGTTCAAAACTGGAAACAAATAAAAATCAAAACAGGCTCATTCCTCTGTTCCTATCTTTCTTCATCAAAACCCATCAAAGTGAGTAAACATACTCTTCAAATACTTAAGTATCATTACATCTGTGCATGATATATTGAGTTTTGTGTATATATGTTCAAGTTGTAGCTCTGTGAACATTATTGTGATTATTCTGAGTAAACTGAAAATGTTTGTTCTTTTTCTGGGCTACAGAGTAAAGTAAAGTGGAGTTAAAAAAAAATTATAATCTTCATGCTACATTTTTTTAGGTTCAGAATTTCAAATTTTAAACAAGTTTGTTTGAACCTAAATCATGGCTTGGGATTTATTTTAAGCTTGATGTTGAAGTATGTTTCTGTAAATTGAGTTTATAGTAAAAAGTATGAACATATGAAAAGTTTGAAAATCTTAATTCATCGATTCAATTATATAATTCGAAACTGCATTCGAAAAAAAGATTTTCAAAACAAAAATGAGAACTTTTAATCAAGTATGCTTCGAACAGTATGTAAATGAACCAAAAATGTTTTTTATCCAAATTCCAGCGATCAAAGGAAAATTGGATGTTGTAATCTTGCTTGAAGCTAGTTGAGCCATTGATGATGTTAGGAAAATTGTCTAAATTTTTTTCTATTATGTGGGATGATAGAACGAGATCAACTTAGGGTTTAACAGCCTGTTTTATCGCCGAGTTTTCAAATGGGTTTCATGACGTCGAGACGAAACCGGAGTTGAACGCGAGGAGTGCTGGAGGTTCTAGGAGACGTGACGAAGCGAAGGCTGTAGTTGCGCGAATTTCGGTGGTCGAGGCATCGAGGACGAGGCACTGACAGGAAGAATGGTGGTTCCAGGTTCAAGTGAAAGGCTCGAATTCGAAATTGCGTTTGAATCAATGATCTGAAGTTTGAAATTGAGTTAAAGTATGATAGCTGACTTGAAGAGATCATCGTTGGTGATCGGCGGGGACGAAGTCGTTGGTGCAGGTGCACATGTAGTTGCGTGTGCCAGAGTTTAAGAAGATGGAGTTGAGGGTACTCGAGTAGCTCGTGGAAAATATGGTTTTGCCTCGGGTCATTCGAGTGTTTACTCGAAGCGATGGGGTTTTTTTTTTCTTTTTCTCGAAGCTAGTTTGTGTTGGCTCGAGACAGTGGAGCATTTCAGATTTTTGCAAACCTGACTGTTTCAGGTTTTAAAGCTCAGTTCAATTTTTTTAAAGCAGGATGTAAACAGTGTTTTGAAATTTAAATTCAGAATTTGATCTAGGTTTTAAACAGCGTTTGAATTCAAAGTTAAAGTAAAAATTTGAGATGAAACTTTTGAATCTTAAAATTGAAAAATAAAATTTGGAATTTGAAACAAGGTTTTAAAACAAGTTATCAAATGTTTAAAACTTGAATTTACAAGTTAAATAATTTATCTATTTTAAAAATCTGAATTTACATAGTTAAATAAGTTAATTTAAAAGCAATTGAATGTATGAGAAAAAATTGAATTTAAAATAGATTAAAATTGCAAAGTTAAATTTGTAGTTATTTTAAATTCGAATAGTTTGAAATGGAATTTAAAAGTGAATTTGAAACAAAATGTTTTCAAAAGTGTTTGAGAAATGATAATTGAATCAATTATAAAAATTATGATTGTATCTCAAAGATAGTTCATTAAAATGTTAAGTTAAATTAATTAATGATTTGGATTTAATTAATTAAGAAAGTAAGGGTTTAATTTAATAAATTAAAGGTTTAAGTGAATAAATCAAGAATTAATTAATTTTAATCAAGAAATCATTAATTAGATAGGATTAATTAATGGATTATTTATAGTTAGTAAATTTTTATAAAATACGGTTAAAGTTGATTAATCAAGTGATTAAGCAATAATTAATTCAAGGAAAATGTAATAAATTAATTAAGTAATTAATTTGAGATTAACCAATATAAGTCAAAGGTTGATTAACTAATGAAAATGATTAAAGGTTTAATTTCTTAAATGAAATTGAAATTAAGGTTAAAAGATTATGAAATCAACTTTAAGGTCAATCTAATTAATTTATTAATTAAGAAGAATTAATTAAAGTGTTTGATAAATTAATTTATATCAAATTATTTGTAATTAATTAATAAACCAGGATTAAATAATTAATTCATAAGTAATTAATTTAATTGGAAATAAATTGAATTACTTAGGATTAAACAATTAATTAATTCTGTTTATAAATGATAATTGAATGCTTGACCTTACTTATGAATGATTGTATTGTATGAATAGCCTTGAAATTGATTGTCCTATCTGATCTGTGATATTTTGTTGTGTGACTATGTATAATTCATCCATTCATTTATATTGTTATATTATCTGTGAATGGACGATAAGCGTTATAGTTTATATCGCTTATCAACTATATTCTGTGTTTTGATCCATGATGATTGAATAATGTTGCACTATTGTGTTAAACCCTTGACCACACCATACACACACAAAATATGGATTTCACAAGGAAATCGATTAAGTCACGGATTTTTGAAATGATTTTTAAAGTTGAATATTTTAATTCAAATGTTTTGGAAATGGATTGGGTTTAAAGTGAAAAGCAATTGAAATAGAATTTCAAAGATAAAATTATTTTGAATAACTTGATTAAGATTTGGAATTTACATATTTTGATTTCAATTTGAATTCAATACTTAAAATTGAATTCTATGATTCGAAACTAGGGATTAATGATATTATACTAGTCATATATGAGTCAAACCATCTTTGAAGTGTTGTTTTTGGGAATTTGAATTAACCCAAAGGATTTAACTTGTATAAATAAGATCGAATTTCTTCGAAACGAAAACTACTTGTTTTCAAATAATAACAGCTTTCATTCAAAGAAAGGATCTCCCAATTATGTTGAAAGGGTTTCAAGCTGAAATAGAATTGAAATGTTTTGAAATCTATGAAATAAATCTTTGATTCAAAGACCGAATGAGTTAATCCAACTTGAATTGAAATTGTTTTTGAAAGGCTATGAATGAATCTTTGGAAATGATTTTGAAAGCTATAAGTTGAATCTTTGATTTAAAGATTCAACAAGTTAATCGAATTTTGAAAGCTATGAGTTAAATCTTTGATTTAAAGATTTAACGAGTTAATCCAATGGAAATGGAAATTGTTTTGAAATCCGTAAATGGAATTTTGTGAAATTAATCTTTTGTTAAAAAGATTTGAAATGGTAATTTGTTTAAACCATTTGAAAGAAAAGTTTTGGATTATGAAGTTGTGACTTAATTGGAATTCCTTATCCATATGTTATAAATGTTGCGCTTACTATTCGGGTTAGCCGGGAAAGGACCTTTGGATCGTATAACCCATTCCGAATATGTGATACGTCGTTACGGATAGCATTTGAAGACCGGTGTTGAAGACCGGGTATTTGAAAGAACGATAGTATGACCTATCGATTGTCTCTGCACTGAGTTGCAATGGTATAGAGACTCCCTAAGTGATGGGAAATCCGATCGGGATTGTGAATATCCGGATTGCAAGGACTTCTTTGTAAGTGCCTTCGGTTCTGTTCGAGCCTGGACCAGACTTGTATGGATTGTATGTCTGACATTACAAATTGAGATGTAAAGCCAATTTCTTTCAAATATATTTCTGTTGGTGGCGGAGAATTTATTCTTTTAGCTTAACACCCTTCTCTGAGACGTACGAGCTCAGAGGTTATATAGTTGAATGTTATCAGCGATATATTCCCAATTTGGTAATGTGACATGCTGAGTGTTGCTGTGAAATGATCATTGTGTTGATTATTTGTGATAGGATTATTTATTTGATCGTCTATCCTGGTGATCATTTCTATGATCATTTGTTGACCCAAAGCATGGCTTTTGTATAAAGTATGTTTTTGTGGACGTGACTTCGTCGAGCCTCACACCCCGAAATGGTCAAAACAGGAAAGATGCGGCAAGGTTATGAGGGGTAGCGCCCTTTAGGATATGTGCATTTCCTTCTGGAAAAGGGTGGTATCATGGTATGGAGCCCAGATACTTACTCATGTTGAAAACACTTTATGATTGTGTAAATTGATTGCGAGCGCTCGATTAAAGGTCCCAAAGGACCGGGGGATGGCATATTCGGTCAGTTGTTACTCAGTTAGGGGTAACCCGGCCTTGTGTTGGTAGAGATCCAGTTTGGTTCTCGAGGACGTCCTTCCAAAGGCGTTCTCATGTGGCAATGGGAAGTTCCTTGGCCTGACCATTCGTTGGAAATCCAAAGAAACAATACGATCTTGTACGGTTTTATTTGTAGAACCTGCTTCCTCAGGAGGTAGCTATAGCAGGCATAATATAATGGTACCTATGCTGGCTAAGATTTATATTCTACTTTCGAAATGATTTGTTCTACACTATGCACCAGTAATAATATCAAATGTTTCTTTTTAATGCGTATCAATCATCTTTGACTAACATAAGAAGAAATCTCCTCCAAGTTTGCGTTTGCATTGTGTGTGTGGCGGGAGGTCTTATGGTAGTCTCATTTTTAAAAAGCATTGCGAATTGACTTTGAAAATCTTTTGTTGAATGTTTTAAAAGATAAACAGTTTTTGTTGCTCACACCAGTCCCACGACTGATCCGGAGTTTATTGTTTCTTTCCTGAACTCTGGGTGCTCATTATTTTCTACACGAGCAGTCTAGAGTTGGGTTTTTCGGATAGCTAGGTTTAGTAGATTATCTGGAGTTAGTTCAGTCTTTGGATCACACCAGTCTTGCTTAGCTTGGTGCATCGTTATTGGGGGTTCGAGCTATTGCTTGATTGATTATTGGAAATGGAGTTGCAATTCTAGGAGTTCTCTTTTGAAGACTATCTTAGAGTTATATTGTTCCGCTGCTAGATGTCATCTATTTTCTTTTCCGCTGCTATTTATTGTATCATATCTCTGATGTATATTTATATCTATTGGATCATCTGTTGTATCAGATATTGTATTAAAGCTGTATATCAATGTATTAGTCTTTTATTCCGCTGTGTTATTTATTTAATGTTGTTATAAGCTCCGGCGAATCGGATTTGAACGGTCGAATCTATGGCATTCGAATACGATATGAAGTATGGATGTCGATTTTCGAGCGGGCAAAATTCGCGTCATCACATTTGGTATCAGAGCTAAGGTTGAACTTTAGCTCAGGAGTGTAACACATTAAGTAGCTCATTAGAGATAGGATGAAGTATATCCTAGAATGAGTATATCCCTAAGATATCTGTTCGAATGTCTCAGTAAATTCTCTTGCTATTCACTGATAGTAAGTATGAGTGCAAGAAGAGAACGAGATAGGGGACAGGGAAAAGTACGATTATAAATGGTCAATACCCTATAACAGTGGAAATAATCTTTCTCTATCAAATTTTCTTTGATTCGTTTCCAAATTCTTTTGATTTGCTTCGTGGCAGTTGCAAGAAAGAAATTTCGGTGTGATGGTGGCTCTACGAATCGTTGTAGAAATTCTTACTTCGTATTTCATCGATTTCTTTTTAGTTTTTGATTTTAAACTTTAACGAATATGAATTTGAAATTTTGAATAAATTGTAAATTCTGTATAAATGGGAAATTTGAAATTGAAAATTTAAATAAATTGGAAATTTTAAATTGAGTTTAATTGGTTAATAGAATATGAAGCTAAATTTGAATTATATCAATAAAACGATTTCGTTTAAAACCAAAATTTAAATCTAGAAATTCTATTGTAATTTCTCGTGAATACCAAATTCCGAAGAGGGACAAATTGGTATGTATTTTGAGATATTCCAACTTGAGTTTGGAATTCATATCTTAAGTTTGAGGAATTATAGGAGATCGAATCTGTCTATCTCTGTGTTGTTTTCGTGCTTGCGAATTTCGAGGACGAAATTCTTTTAAGGGGGGAAGTTTGTAACGACCCTAGATTTTAATTTAATTTAGATTGATAATTTATTGAATTTTTGAATTAAAATTGTAAAATTAATGGTAAAATAAAGCGAGTTTCCTCGAAGACTAATAAATTTTGTATAAATCATTTAAATTTAAAAAAATATTGTAAATATTGTATATATGTGAATATATATGTATACGCGCATATATGAGGAAAAATTGAATATATATGTATTTGATTTGAATTTAAATCTCAAATAAATGGTTTAATAATAATAAATGATAATAATAAATATTAGAATTTATGGTTCATAATGGTTTGAGCTTATAAAATAATATAAGACAATAAATATTAAAGTAAGATAACAATAGAAGAATAATATGAGATAAATTTTAATAAAAATAGGAAGTAGAACATTTGCTAAATTCTAACAACATAATAAAATAGAAATTTATTTATATTACAAAACAAGAAGATTTAAAGAAAATAAAATACATTTAAATATGAATAAATGTAGACGAAAATAAAACAAACAAATGAAATACAAAGGACTAAAATAATGATAACTAATGCCACATCTCAGCCGAGACAAGCAAGCATGGGCAAAGCATGGGAACAAGGTACCAAGGCAATTAATGCAAGCCATGCTTTGATTTCACACCAGCCACTAAGTAATGAAAAAGATATCACTGCTTGGTTGTACTAAAAGAAGTATTACCCTGTACAATTCATTTTCTTATATCAAACTCATTCTTTTATCAACCTCTCTTCATTTCAAATTCGTTCATTTCAAAACTGAGATAGTATCATTTTGAAAACTAAAACAAAATTCAACCTGGAAATTTCAAATGAAGATGGAATGCAAAGGTTCAAAACTGGAAACAAATAAAAATCAAAACAGGCTCATTCCTCTGTTCCTATCTTTCTTCATCAAAACCCATCAAAGTGAGTAAACATACTCTTCAAATACTTAAGTATCATTACATCTGTGCATGATATATTGAGTTTTGTGTATATATGTTCAAGTTGTAGCTCTGTGAACATTATTGTGATTATTCTGGGTAAACTGAAAATGTTTGTTCTTTTTCTGGGCTACAAAGTAAAGTAAAGTGGAGTTAAAAAAAATTATAATCTTCATGCCACATTTTTTTTAGTTTCAGAATTTCAAATTTTAAACAAGTTTGTTTGAACCTAAATCATGGCTTGGGATTTATTTTAAGCTTGATGTTGAAGTATGTTTCTGTAAATTGAGTTTACAGTAAAAAGTATGAACATATGAAAAATTTGAAAATCTTAATTCATCGATTCAATTATATCATTTGAAACTGCATTCGAAAAGAAGATTTTCAAAACAAAAATGAGAACTTTTAATCAAGTATGCTTCGAACAGTATGTAAATGAACCAAAAATGCTTTTTATCCAAATTCCAGCAATCAAAGGAAAATTGGATGTTGTAATCTTGCTTGAAGCTAGTTGAGCCATTGATGATGTTAGGAAAATTGTCTAAATTTTTTTCTATTATGTGGGATGATAGAACGAGATCAACTTAGGGTTTAACAGCCTGTTTTATCGCCGAGTTTTCAAATGGGTTTCATGACGTCGAGACGAAACCGGAGTTGAACGCGAGGAGTGCTGGAGGTTCTAGGAGACGTGACGAAGCGAAGGCTGTAGTTGCGCGAATTCCGGTGGTCGAGGCATCGAGGACGAGGCACTGATAGGAAGAATGGTGGTTCCAGGTTCAAGTGAAAGGCTCGAATTCGAAATTGCGTTTGAATCAATGATCTGAAGTTTGAAATTGAGTTAAAGTATGATAGCTGACTTGAAGAGATCATCGTTGGTGATCGGCGGGGACGAAGTCGTTGGTGCAGGTGCACATGTAGTTGCGTGTGCCAGAGTTTAAGAAGATGGAGTTGAGGGTACTCGAGTAGCTCGTGTAAAATATTTTGCCTCGGGTCATTCGAGTGTTTACTCGAAGCGATGGGGTTTTTTCTTTTCTTTTTCTCGAAGCTAGTTTGTGTTGGCTCAAGACAGTGGAGCATTTCAGATTTTTGCAAACCTGACTGTTTCAGGTTTTAAAGCTCAGTTCAATTTTATTAAAGCAGGATGTAAACAGTGTTTTGAAATTTAAATTCAGAATTTGATCTAGGTTTTAAACAGCGTTTGAATTCAAAGTTAAAGTAAAAATTTGAGATGAAACTTTTGAATCTTAAAATTGAAAAATAAAATTTGGAATTTGAAACAAGGTTTTAAAACAAGTTATCAAATGTTTAAAACTTGAATTTACAAGTTAAATAATTTATCTATTTTAAAAATCTGAATTTACATAGTTAAATAAGTTAATTTAAAAGCAATTGAATGTATGAGAAAAAATTGAATTTAAAATAGATTAAAATTGCAAAGTTAAATTTGTAGTTATTTTAAATTCGAATAGTTTGAAATGGAATTTAAAAGTGAATTTGAAACAAAATGTTTTCAAAAGTGTTTGAGAAATGATAATTGAATCAATTATAAAAATTATGATTTTTTTCTCAAAGATAGTTCATTAAAATGTTAAGTTAAATTAATTAATGATTTGGATTTAATTAATTAAGAAAGTAAGGGTTTAATTTAATAAATTAAAGGTTTAAGTGAATAAATCAAGAATTAATTAATTTTAATCAAGAAATCATTAATTAGATAGGATTAATTAATGGATTATTTATAGTTAGTAAATTTTTATAAAATACGGTTAAAGTTGATTAATCAAGTGATTAAGCAATAAATAATTCAAGGAAAATGTAATAAATTAATTAAGTAATTAATTTGAGATTAACCAATATAAGTCAAAGGTTGATTAACTAATGAAAATGATTAAAGGTTTAATTTCTTAAATGAAATTGAAATTAAGGTTAAAAGATTATGAAATCAACTTTAAGGTCAATCTAATTAATTTATTAATTAAGAAGAATTAATTAAAGTGTTTGATAAATTAATTTATATCAAATTATTTGTAATTAATTAATAAATCAGGATTAAATAATTAATTCATAAGTAATTAATTTAATTGGAAATAAATTGAATTACTTAGGATTAAACAATTAATTAATTCTGTTTATAAATGATAATTGAATGCTTGACCTTACTTATGAATGATTGTATTGTATGAATAGCCTTGAAATTGATTGTCCTATTTGATCTGTGATATTTTGTTGTGTGACTATGTATAATTCATCCATTCATTTATATTGTTATATTATTTGTGAATGGACGATAAGCGTTATAGTTCATATCGCTTATCAACTATATTCTGTGTTTTGATCCATGATGATTGAATAATGTTGCACTATTGTGTTAAACCCTTGACCACACCATACACACACAAAATATGGATTTCACAAGGAAATCGATTAAGTCACGGATTTTTGAAATGATTTTTTAAGTTGAATATTTTAATTCAAATGTTTTGGAAATGGATTGGGTTTAAAGTGAAATGCAATTGAAATAGAATTTCAAAGATAAAATTATTTTGAATAACTTGATTAAGATTTGGAATTTAGATATTTTGATTTCAATTTGAATTCAATACTTAAAATTGAATTCTATGATTTGAAACTAGGGATTAACGATATTATACTAGTTATATATGAGTCAAACCATCTTTGAAGTGTTGTTTTTGGGAATTTGAATTAACCCAAAGGATTTAACTTGTATAAATAAGATCGAATTTCTTCGAAACGAAAACTACTTGTTTTCAAATAATAACAGCTTTCATTTAAAGAAAGGATCTCACAATTATGTTGAAAGGGTTTCAAGCTGAAATAGAATTGAAATGTTTTGAAATCTATGAAATAAATCTTTGATTCAATGACCGAATGAGTTAATCCAACTTGAATTGAAATTGTTTTTGAAAGGCTATGAATGAATCTTTGGAAATGATTTTGAAAGCTATAAGTTGAATCTTTGATTTAAAGATTCAACAAGTTAATCGAATTTTGAAAGCTATGAGTTAAATCTTTGATTTAAAGATTTAACGAGTTAATCCAATTGAAATGGAAATTGTTTTGAAATCCATAAATGGAATTTTGTGAAATTAATCTTTTGTTAAAAAGATTTGAAATGGTAATTTGTTTAAACCATTTGAAAGAAAAGTTTTGGATTATTAAGTTGTGACTTAATTGGAATTCCTTATCCATATGTTATAAATGTTGCGCTTACTATTCGGGTTAGCCGGGAAAGGACCTTTGGATCGTATAAACCATTCCGAATATGTGATACGTCGTTATGGATAGCATTTGAAGACCGGTGTTGAAGACCGGGTATTTTCAAGAACGATAGTATGACCTATAGATTATCTCTGTACTGAGTTGCAACGGTATAGAGACTCCCTAAGTGATGGGAAATCCGATCGGGATTGTGAATATCCGGATTGCAAGGACTTCTTTGTAAGTGCCTTCGGTTCTGTTCGAGCCCGGACCAGACTTGTATGGATTGTATGTCTGACATTACAAATTGAGATGTAAAGCCGATTTCTTTCAAATATATTTCTGTTGGTGGCGGAGAATTTATTCTTTTAGCTTAACACCCTTCTTTAAGACGTACGAGCTCAGAGGTTATACAGTTGAATGTTATCAGCGATATATTCCCAATTTGGTAATGTGACATGCTGAGTGTTGCTGTGAAATGATCATTGTGTTGATTATTTGTGATAGGATCATTTATTTGATCGTCTATCCTGGTGATCATTTCTATGATCATTTGTTGACCCAAAGCATGGCTTTTGTATAAAGTATGTTTTTGTGGACGTGACTTCGTCGAGCCTCACACCCCGGAATGGTCAAAACAGGAAAGATGCGGCAAGGTTATGAGGGGTAGCGCCCTTTAGGATATGTGCATTTCCTTCTGGAAAAGGGTGGTATCATGGTATGGAGCCCAGATACTTACTCATGTTGAAAACACTTTATGATTGTGTGAATTGATTGCGAGCGCTCGATTAAAGGTCCCAAAAGACCGGGGGATGGCATATTCGGTCAGTTGTTACTCAGTTAGGGGTAACCCGGCCTTGTGTTTGTAGAGATCCGGTTTGGTTCTCGGGGACGTCCTTCCAGAGGCGTTCTCATGTGGCAATGGGAAGTTCCTTGGCCTGACCATTCGTTGGAAATCCAAAGAAACAATACGATCTTGTACGGTTTTAGTTGTAGAACCTGCTTCCTCAGGAGGTAGCTATAGCAGGCATAATATAATGGTACCTATGCTGGCTAAGATTTATATTCTACTTTCGAAATGATTTGTTCTACACTATGCACTAGTAATAATATCAAATGTTTTTTTAATGCGTATCAAGCATCTTTGACTAACATAAGAAGAAATCTCCTCCAAGTCTGCGTTTGCATTGTGTGTGTGGCGGGAGGTCTTATGGTTGTCTCATTTTTAAAAAGCATTGCGAATTGATTTTGAAAATCTTTTGTTGAATGTTTTAAAAGATAAACTGTTTTTGTTGCTCACACCAGTCCCACGACTGATCCGGAGTTTATTGTTTCTTTCCTAAACTCTGGGTGCTCATTATTTTCTACACGAGCAGTCTAGAGTTGGGTTTTTCAGATAGCTAGGTTTAGTAGATTATCTGGAGTTAGTTCAGTCTTTGGATCACACCAGTCTTGCTTAGCTTGGTGCATCGTTATTGGGGGTTCGAGCAATTGCTGGATTGATTATTGGAAATGGAGTTGCAGTTCTAGGAGTTCTCTTTTGAAGACTATCTTAGAGTTATATTGTTCCGCTGCTAGATGTCATCTATTTTCTTTTCCGCTGCTATTTATTGTATCATATCTCTGATGTATATTGATATCTATTGAATCATCTGTTGTATCAGATATTGTATTAAAGCTGTATATCAATGTATTAGTCTTTTATTCCGCTGTGTTATTTACTTAATGTTGTTATAAGCTCCGGCGAATCGGATTTGAATGGTCGAATCTATGGCATTCGAATACGATATGAAGTATGGATGTCGATTTTCGAGCGGGCAAAATTCGCGTCGTCACATTGGTGTAAGTACCCGAAAACACTTTGAATTTTTATAGATTGATATGTGAATCTATAGGCTGGAATGAAGTGATTTAAAGGAATTGGACTATTTAAATCTAAACCATGGTACTTAAACAAAATTGATGTGTGGAATAAGTGATGTCTATAAATTGGGGCTTTGTGAATTGAAATGATTTACCCCGGGTTTTAATATAAGTTGTATGCTTTGTATTCCATGTTAGATAGGTTTACTCACGCTGGTTTCCAGCCTGACCCGGGTGTTACTTTGGTGTAATGCTCGGGTCAGATCGAGGATTATAGATTTTCAGGTAAGGACGTTCTGGAGCTCAGGAGTCGAGCCGGATGGCAGGAACGTATAAAGTATTTCTGCTGTGTTATATTATTATAAATTTGTGATATGATAATTGTGTATATTCAGTGACTGTATGTATGTGAAACTTTGATGTATTAAAATGTAATCGACAGATATAATATTCTTTTGTAGACTGTTATTATTTATTATTCTATTTTATCCGCTGTGATTGTGAGGTATTGATGTTTCTGTTCTTCTTATTTTTCTTCTATCACTTTCTTCTTTTCATAACTATCTAAAATTTTCGGCTTTGAAAATTTCGGGTCGTTACATTTGGTATCAGAGCTGAAAGGTTAAGCGAGAACCTTGGCTCTGGTGGGAGTTACTCATTCAATAGAGTCCGTAGTACTCTAGAATGGATTGAGTGTGTGTGTGTGTGTATGAGCGCGTACTTGTTATTTTCTTATATAAAGGTTTTGAATGATTTTATATAAAAATATATTTTTATATATAAAGCAATATTTCCTTGTAATAAATATTAAGGCGATTGGCTGTTTAATTATTGGAATTAAAATTAAGAAGTAATATAATACAACCAAATTAATGTCTTGAATTGGAATTAAATTAAGTAAAAATGGAAATATAACCAAATTAAAATTAAAATCACTTGAAAATGAAATTCTAAATCTGGACCCATAATTTGAAAATTTTGTTTCAAAGTAATGAAAAATAATAAATAAGTATTATTTAGATAATTGGAACTTGTTGCAAACAATGGGTTTCTTGAAAATTTGATTTGAATTAAAAACCAAAAGTGGTTTAAAATTTAAGGATGACCTTGTGTGTAAAGGAAATAATATGTAGGAATAAGGAATATACATAAATCAAAAATAGTTTGAATAAACTCTAAATGTTGAGTTTGAAATTTGGAATGGGATGTGATACCCAAGTGATAAGTGTTTTTTAGTGGAAAGATTATTAATGTGAAGTTTAAGGATTGAATGAGGTTGATTGGATTAAGTAAATTGAATTTAACTTGTGAGAAGTTAAATAAGTTTGAACGAACAACTTGAATTGGAGATTTTAAGATGAAATAGGAATTTAACTTGGAAAGTTAAATGGTTAAGTTGAATTGGTAGTTTGTGTGATCTCGAAATAGGTTTGGGATCTGGAAATTAGAAATGGATGGACGTTTTAAAATAAATTGGATAATACCATCCTATTGTTATTAAAAATCCTTAAACTGCGAATTGGATTTGCTTAAATGATTGAGAAATGAAGTGTGGTAATATATCCATTATTGAGATAAAAGGAAAATCTAACTTTAATTTGAAATTAAGGATATCGAATCTGTAACAACCCGGGATTTTTAGCAATATCAATTTAATAATTTGTATTTAAAATTAAATTGATTTGATATATCTTTGTTAATAAGGTTTAAATTGATCTTTTCTTCTAATAAATATCTAATTGGTAAATTTTATCTATTAAAAATTAATTGATTGTTTTCTATTTATATATGTATATATTTGTATACATTGTAAATAGGGAAGCTTTGTTATAAAATTTAACTAATAAACTATGTTTTCAAATTTATATATATACATTTTAGTGGATTGGGAATTATGTTTTATTTAATATAAGTTTTTCAAAGCTATTAAATAAATAAATATGTGATTTTAAATACATAAGATAAATGTTAAAATAGTTAAAAAAACTTTTTCAAGCTTAAGTTTAGATTCAAAATTTGTTAATAAAAAGATTTGTTTTATTTTCTTTTTAGTATAGCTTGATAAAAATATGGATTTAAAAGTATATATGAGTTTTAATACAATTTTGTCAAACGATACTTTAATATATATTATAAAATATGTAGTTTATAATAAAAAGATACTTTATTTTATCTATCATTTCAAATTGATAAATGTGTTACTTTTAAATAATATTATTAAATAAAATACAAGAGTATAAGATAAATTAGGGAAAAATATAAAGTAAGTACATTGGTTAAATTATAATAACATAACAACTATAGAATTCATTCTAATTACAAACAACAAAACAAAAGTGATAACATTCACATACATTTCAAAAATATAAAACAAGTAACATATTTATTCATAACACATGAATAGGTAAGTAGAAACAAACAAAATAACAAGGCAACAAATAAAATCTAGAAACAAATTAGATGTGTGCAGACTGAAAAGAGAAAAAAATAATATGTGAAGGTTTGCTAAGGAAGACAATATTATGTATCTTAAACAAACAAAAGCAATTAATGTAAATCTTTCTATCACACAATACATTTCATATCAGCCTCCACCCTAAACATATCTCTGTTTTAAATCTGTACAAACAAAGATTTATATGCTGTATTGTACAAGTATTGTCACAGTTATATGAAACATGATAATATACCCTGTCTACCATCCTTTGCTATATATCTCTGTTTCTCATTTCAGTTCGAAAAACTAAAACTAGAATCTGAAGTAAAACCATGTCAAACTAAAACAAAGCTTCTACTTAAACATCAACAAAGATTTAATACCACTGAGAATCAGAGGGGAGTTCAACCTGATAATTTTCAAGGCTGCTGCTAAGCAAACTAGGCCCTGTTCTTTCACATATCCGGTGAGTAACTTTTAAAAGCTAATGAATGAATCTGCTGAATGCTTATTGGTGAATAATTATTTATGTATATCTGTTGGTCCTCTTTGTGTATATTTTGAAATTGGATGTAGTGTTACAGGTTGTAGTTTCAAAGTATATCTTTTCTCAGTTTCAAAAACTCAATTATTGGATTCAAAAATCTTCTACTCTCTTTCTAATTGATGATTGAACTTAAGATTCAAACAAAAGATGTTTGTATCATTATAAACTAAGTTTAAAAATTCATTTAAGATTAAAACAACTTAAAAATTGTTTCTGGAAACCCAAATTCCTGAACAAACTTAAGATTAGCCAAATTTCAATCTTCACGAATCATTGATTTTGGTATCTAACTTGAATCCTTACCAGAAGCGATGATTTTTAAGGTAGGTTTGATGATTTTTAGTTGGGTGGTTTGGTAGTAGTTCAAAGATGTTCGTATTGGGTACTTCAGTTGATTTCCGGCGTTGTGACGATCTAGGGAGGTCGAGTTGCCTCGTGGAGATAGAGGGGTCTAGGGTGGTCATGGTAAAAATGCAGCGATGGTCGGCCGATGACCGGGGAAGCGGCAATGATGGTTTGAAGTTTTTAAACCTAATTTTCACTGTTCAGGGGGTATCGATCACGACGGCCAGTTCAGGCGTTCGTGTGTCACACGGGTTTAAGGGGAGGTAGAGGGGAGATGGACGACGCTGCGGCCGGAGTTTGGTGGCCTCCGGTGGTCGGAACATCGAACGCGTGACGTTGCTAGGTTAGAGGGGAAGTGGGGTAGTGTGTTCCAGGTTTTCGTATCGAGTTCGATTTTTTTCAATTTTCGGTGATGGACGTGGTTCTGATGGTGGTGGGTGGACCAGTGGGTGGTAGTCGACTTGTGGGGAGGATCGGCAATGGTCAGAGCCTCGCCGTGGATGGTGCACGTGCACCGTGCATTTTTGAGGTCTGGTGGGTTTTTGGGGTGTGCAGTTTTTTTCCTCGGGTTTCACTCGGGTTTTTGGAATATTGACTCGAAGCAATGAGGTTTTTTTTTTCTCGAAGTAGAAAAGGGGAAGGCTCGGGTTGATGTTGTTCAGGTTTTAAACCTGTAACAGTTTTGATAGTTTTTAAAACTTTTGTTTTAAAATTAAAATCAAAAGTTAAACCTAGTTCTAAATCAAAGTTTAATAGTGAATTCAAGTTAGTTTTGAAACAGAGTAGGGAATAATAAAGTTCCATAATTTAAATGATTGTAATAACTTAAAAGTGCTTGATATTTAAGTGTATTTAAAAAGAGTTGAATTCAAAAATGAAATTTAAATTGTTAAGGAAAGTTTTAAACAAAGTTAACTTCATAAATTGAAAACCAGGACTTAATTTGAAATTCTAGATGTAGAAATAAAATAAAGTTTTATAATTTAAATTGATTTAAATAAGTTTTAAGTGTTAAAATATGCTTTTAAACATGTGAGTTTCAAAGGGTTTCAAAAAAATTAGCTTTAAACTTTATTAAGGATAAATTGGAATTTATTTAGGAAGTAATCTGAAATAAATGTTTTTAAACATATTGAAAGTGGAAATTTAGTCAATAATATGAATAATTTACTTTAAGTAATGAATTAAGCAACTAGTATGTGATTAAGAACCATAGATTAGATTTTTATTTAAATTAATAAATTTTAATGGTTAATCAAAACTTATAATTAATAATGATTAAAATAAGTTAATTATTTTAGAAGAATAATAAAAAAACTGTTAATGAAGTTCATCAACCAGATTATTTTATAATTAATTAATGTGATTGATTTTTAATAATTAATTAGATTAATTAATTTAATAGTAATCATTTAATAGTTTAAATGTAATTATTTATTGGAAAGTAATTAAGGAATTAATTACTTATTAATTGAGTAAATTGATTTAATTTGAGTTAATTAATTTAGTTTAATTAATTTGGATTAATCAAATGATATTTTGGAAGTAAATTACTTAGAGAAGTAATTGAAGGATAATTACTGGATGTAATTAATTGGATGATGTTGTTAATGGAAGTAATTGGAGTATAATTACTCGAATTAATCAAGGGATTAATTAAGCATGTTATTGGGAAGTAATTAATTGAGGACGGTTAATTACTGTGTGTTATTAGTCAAGAGGGTTAATATATGTGAGTTGAAGATTTGTATTCTTAATATAATTAATGATGGAATTAAAAACTGATTAATTTGGGAATAATAAATCAACAAGGTAATTAAATTGTAATAAATCTATCTAAATGTAATTAATTAATGGATTTATTCAAAGATTAATCTCTGTAAATAAATTAAAGGAAGCTACTAGAACGTAGCAAAAGTTATTTAAATCAAAGGTGATTAATTGGAATACATAAGTAACTGATGATAAGATTAAATTAAGTTAATTAAATTAGTTTAATTAATTTAAGAAATCATTTGATGATTTGATATGTGAAATTACTTGGTGTAATTAATGGAGTATAATTACTTAGGAAAGTAATTAGATGATAATTACTTGATGAAATTAATACAAGATGAATTTTAAGTGAATTAATTAAGGGTAGTTAATTACTGGTTTGTTATTAATCAAGGGTGATTAATAATTGTGTTTAATAAAGATTAATCACTTAATGTAATTAATTTAAATAAAGTAATTTAATATAGGAATCATTCATGATGTAATACATAATTGGTTAATTAAGAAATAATTTATAATGTGGTGATTAATTTATGCAATTAATTAAGGATAAATGTAATTAATTATATTTAATTAATAAATGAAGTAATTAAATGTTAATTACTATAAATGGTTTAGAATAATGCATTTGTGAAATTAATTAAGGACCAAATTACTTATTGTAATTAGAGAATAATTAATTAATTTGATTTATAATTAATTAGTGATTGTATAAGCAAGATTTATAGATGAACTAATTAATTTAATTTACTTTAAATTAATTAGAGATAGAAGTAGTTAATTTAATTCATTTTAAATTAATTACAAATGGTATGATTATAAATCATTGCTTACGGATGAATGATATTGATATTTCATTTGATGATTGTGAATTCAGATGTGAGATGAGTAATATCTATGTGATAAGGAACCTGGTTTAAGTATGATAATATTTAATTATCTATTTGGATGATGATATCATTTATCTGTTTATGATGACAATGTGATTATCTATTATGAGATGTGAATTATCTATCTGTGTGTATATTGATAATATTGAATTGACTGTTAAGACTAAATAGACAACTTAGCCTTAAAAGATACGTTTTAGATTTCGATGAGACCGGGATCGGATTTTCCATATTTGGCCATCCGAAAACCACATCGATCCAAATTAATGATAGGTCGTTGTTATCCCATTTTTGGTCAAAACTGGAATATCAATAAATTGGCAAGGAATTATGGATATCAGGATTGGAGATCGGTTGGGATCAAGGTTACGATCGATATCATCAAAATTTGGTTGAGCTTCGATCGAGACGAAATTAATTGGAGACGATGATAAGGATTAGGAAAGGCTATGTTTCAAATTTCAGGTTAATCGGAGTTCGTATGGAGAAGTTATGACCGATTCAAGGTAGGAAAGGCATACTGTTCGAATCGATCAGGGGTAGCACTCACTTCGAATCGATACATTTCATATCGATCGACCTGGGTTCGACACTGCTGCTTCGTATCGATCGTAGGAAAGGCATAGGGTTGGTTCGAATCGATACTCTTCGTGTCGATCAATATGGTTTCGGCCTGGTGAACTTCGTATCGATCAATATGGTTTCGGCCTGGTGAACTTCGTATCGATCAACATAGGCGCGACTTGATGAAGTTCATATCATTGGTGGTTCGAATCGATGAAGTTCGTATCGATCAGGAGAGGAGGGGAGTCAGCTTCGTGGATTCGAAAGAGGGGAGTCGGCTTCGTGGATTCGAAAGAGGGGAGTCGGCTTCGTGGATTCGAAGGAGGGGAGTCGGCTTCGTGGATTCAAGGCGATGGATTTGAAGAGGACGGACTCGAGGGAGATGGATTCGAAGAGAGTGAATTCGAAGAAGATGGATTCGAGGGGGATGGATTCGAAGGGAGTGGGTTCGATGTATAGGTTTGAACCCAGGCAGAACACACGAAGCTTTGAATTTGAATCGATCATATCTTCCAAACCGTTGATCCAAATGCAATGAAATTTTTACAGGAGCTTACATACATGTTGAAGAATGTTCTCACCAAATTTCAGCTCAATTGGATGATTTCTTGATCAATTCGAATCTTACTTCGAATCGATCCCAAGGTGGGCCCGGACCTCCATATTTCGGGCATGTGGGCCCCCTCACGTGGCTGAAGCGGTCTTCCCGGATTTTAGGAGAAATATCAGCTTCCTACGCTTATAAATAGAGCCCCTAGTCATTCAGAAAAGGGGTCGGAGATTCTAGAGAGAGAAAGCACGCTCGGACGCTGCCAAAATCATTTCATATCATCATTGCTGCTATTTATTTCAAGTTTTGGACTTTGTAACTGCTGTAATCATCTGTAATCATCAAGGATAATAAATAAAAAGATAAAAACTTTGGAGTGGATGTAGGCCGGAGATAGCCGAACCACTATAAAACTTGTGTCTCTGTTCTTTACTTTGGGATTACTGTTTAATATTTGCTGAGATCTGAGATTTGTGTTTGAATATTATTGATTTGTATTCATACACTGGTGCTTTCACGGTATTCGGGGTTTGTGACCAATTTTGGCGCAAACACTTTGGTGCTTTCACTGAGAAGGACTAGCACCCGCTACGTCGGATTTGAAGTTTGGATTTGAAGATTTTAAAGAGTTTAGATTCAAGGACAATGACCAGGCAAAATAGTAGAAGGCAGAGGGCTGAGAGAAGCCAACAAGGAGGAAGTCAACAAGCATCCTCCGGAGCTGGGGAAGGACAGGCTTCAATCTACATAACCCGGGATGAAATGGAGGCTATGGCAAATTCTTTGCAAGAGAAATTGTTGAAGAGCCAACAGGAAATGATGCAGGCTTTCTTTGAGCAAATGAGAACGGCAGGGATGCATAATCTAGGGACAGGAACAGCCACTGTGGATGCAGGACAAGGGACTAGGGTTGTGGAACCCAATAGAGGATAGGATACAGAACCACAAAGCAATCAACGAGGGCTTAGGGGGCAGACCCACAGGATCCAATACAGGAGGGCCTCTGGAAGGAGTTCAACAGGCTAGAACCAACGTTGCTACTAACGAGCCACATGAAGAGTATGTGCCGGAGTTCCCTCAGGGGCAATCCCCGACAGACAACGCTGGGTTGGTAGAGATGATTAGGAAAACTGTGCGAGGTGGTTTGGCCAAAGGAGACTTGGAAGGAGTGAACAAGAGTCCGTTTGCTCGGGAAATAAGGATGGCTCAGAATCCACCTAAGTTTAAGTTGCCTAGCGTGGAGGTATATGATGGCAAGGCAGATCCAACAGATCACTTGATGTGGTACACCAGACATATAGAGGTGCTGGGGGCATCGAAGGAAGTGATGGCCCGATGCTTCCCTCTGTATTTGACGGACTTAGCTGCGATGTGGTTTAGGCAGCTGGAAGAAGGATCTATCAGGACTTGGAGGGAATTAGTGGAAAGGTTTTTGGGGCAGTTTCGGGTTCATGTCAAGAGACCAAAGAACGTGATGACATTAACATCGGTGAAGCAAAGAATGGATGAATCGCTTAGAGCTTTTCTAACTCGATTCAGTGCGGCAGTCGCTTCGGTGGATCGACCTGATCCATCGATGGTTTTAATGGCAGCAGTATCAGGAGTCAGGGAGGACTTTGATTTCAAGGTATCTCTGATACGAGATCCCCCGAAGGATCTCGACGAATTCTTTCACGAGGCAGAAAGGTTCCTTCGACAGGAGGATGCGAGTACGGATTTGAAAGTGAAAAAGGTTAGTGCAATCGAGGTTGGAGCAATATCCAGCGGTGGTTCGGATAAAGACAAAGGAAAAAGGAAATTGGATAATGATTCTGGAAATGCTAGGAAGCGATGGAAGGATCCAAAGTTTTCCACATACACAGGATTGAACGAGACGCTGGAGCGGATATACATGGATACTCGGAATCGCCTCCCCTACCGGAGGCCAGCCAGGAGAGATCCTTCTGAACGAGAGAGGGCATCAGGGAGGCATTGTCTCTTCCATGACTTAGACGGACATGACACCAACAGCTGCAGGCACTTGAAGGATATAATCGAGGAGCCTGTAAGGAATGGACAGTTACAGCAGTATGTCGGAGCTTGGAATGCAACGGTGGAGCAGGAGCAACCACCGACAACCTCTCGCCGTGATGATGGGAGACTCAGGGATGGTGGTCGATTGATCATCCACTAATCAGGATAATATGGAATAAGTAGCGAACTATTAGCAAGCAACCAAGTCATTTACACATGTACGGGGACGAAGATAGCCCCTAGGCATGCTCTGAATGATGATAAACTGCAACGCTATGGTTTGTGAAATCTATCTTTTGCTTTTGGATTGGACACTACTTTTCTTTTCGGATTTTGGTTTTGGAGTTTGAATCAAGCTCCTGGTTTTGCTTTCTTTTGATTTGGATTTTTCTTTGGATGATTGTTTCCGGTTTTGAATGTTGGTTTGGTTTTCTGGTTTTCTGGTTTATGATTTGGATTTTTTGGGTTTGGATGTTGGATTGGATTTTGATTGAATTTTCATCTAGTTTTTGATAAATGGTCGTCGGGTATGGATTATGCCTGGCAAGGGGTGAGTCACTTTGTCCGAACGTGGTAGATTGACTCATTCAGGTCGCTGAGTATGGACTATGCTCAGCAAGGGTCCGGAGTGACCAGGATTCGGCCTAGGACTTAGGCCCTGTATTATCAATTGTTATTTTCAGGTCGTTGAGTATGGACTATGCTCAACAGGGGTCTGGAGAGACCAGGATTCGGCTTAGGACTTAAGCCATGGCATTGTACAGCGTCCAGGGACACTGAACCAAGGTCGTCAAGTGTGGATTACGCTTGGCAAGGACCCGAAGAGGTTAGCTCAACGTCCAGGGACACTGGACCACGGTCGTCATATGTGGATCACGCTTGGCAAGAACCCGGAGAGGTTATGGACTTGGATATCAACCCGGAGAGGTCATGGATTCGGTTATTGGCTATTGGACAAGGATGGATTGGGATTCAGTTGTCGAGTTCAAATGGATATGGAATTGGCTAAGGCTTTGGTTACGGGATTTGGAATCAGGCATTGACTCGAAGCAGTCAAGGATGATATGCTCTGGCAATATGGCTATGGACTTCGGATATTAGATTCAGAACTATTCAAAACACGTCTTGTTATCACAAGGCATGTTTTGGGGGGCAAAGTGTTATCCCATTTTTGGTTAAAACTGGAATATCAATAAATTGGCAAGGAATTATGGATATCAGGATTGGAGATCGGTTGGGATCAAGGTTACGATCGATATCATCAAAATTTGGTTGAGCTCCGATCGAGACGAAAGTAATTGGAGACGATGATAAGGATTAGGAAAGGCTATGTTTCAAATTTCAGGTTAATCGGAGTTCGTATGGAGAAGTTATGATCGATTCAAGGTAGGAAAGGCATACTGTTCGAATCGATCAGGGTAGCACTCACTTCGAATCGATACATTTCATATCGATCGACCTGGGTTCGACACTGCTGCTTCGTATCGATCGTAGGCAAGGCATAGGGTTGGTTCGAATCGATACGCTTCGTATCGATCAATATGGTTTCGGCCTGGTGAACTTCGTATCGATCAATATGGTTTCGGCCTGGTGAACTTCGTATCGATCAACATAGGCGCGGCTTGATGAAGTTCGTATCGATGGTGGTTCGAATCGATGAAGTTCGTATCGATCAGGAGAGGAGGGGAGTCGGCTTCGTGGATTCGAAAGAGGGGAGTCGGCTTCGTGGATTCGAAAGAGGGGAGTCGGCGTTGTGGATTCGAAACCGTACAAGTTTCGTATTGTTTCTTTGGATTTCCAACTAATGATCAGGCCAAGGAACTTCCCATTGCCACATGAGAACGCCTCTGGAAGGACGTCCCCGAGAACCAAACCGGATCTCTGCCAACACAAGGCCGGGTTACCCCTAACTGGGTAACAACTGACACGAGTATGCCATCCCTCGGTCCTTTGGGACCTTTAACCGAACGATCGTCATTAACATCACACAATCATAAATAAAGTGTTTCAGCATGAGTAAGTATCTGGGCTCCATACCATGATACCACCCTTTTCCAGAAGGAAATGCACATACCCTAAAGGGAGCTACCCCTCATAACCTTGCCGCATCTTTCCTGTTTTGACCATTCCGAGGTGTGAGGCTCGACGAAGTCACGTCCACAAAGCCACGCTTTATACAAAAGTTGTGCTTTGGGTCAACAAATGATCATAGAAATGATCACAAAGATAAACGATCAAACAAATGATCATATCACAAATCATCAACACAATGATCATTTCACAGCAACACTCAGCATGTCACATTACCAAATTGGGAATATATCGCTGATAACCTTCAACTACATAACCTCTGAGCTCGTACGTCTCAGAGAAGGGTGTTAAACTAAAAGAATAAATTCTCCGCCACCAACAGAAATATATTTGAAAGAAATCAGCTTTATATCTCAATTTGTAATGTCAGACATACAATCCATACAAGTCTGTTCCGGGCTCGAACAGAACCGAAGGCACTTACAAAGAAGTCCTTGCAATCCGGATATCCACAATCCTGATCGGATTCCCTATCACATATGGAGAACTCTATACCGGAGCAACTCGGCGCAGAGTCAATCGACAGGTCATCCTATCGCTCTCGGAAATACCCGGTCTTCAACACCGGTCATCAATGTTATCCATTACGTCGTATCACTATTCGGAATTGGTAATCCGAATAACGAGCGCAATAATTTAAAAATAAGTGTAGCATTCAAATTCAGCAAATCCCAACAAATACCTTTCAAAGGTAAATATTGATAGTCGGTTATTGAACTATCAAAGGATATGCACGACATCACCAGATTCCAAATAATTTTCCAAATTATTTATTTTCCAAAAATATCTTTACAAGATATATAATTTTCATACTTCAAAAATAAATCAATATTTATTTTTAAACAAATTCCTCTTTCTTTTATAAATTCCATAGTGAATTTATATTTTCACAATATATATGAATATACGATTTTCAATTATTCATTTCAATTTATCTTCAAAAAGATAAATTCTCAAAACATTCACTTTATATTGGAAAAATATTTCCATACTTATTTAATAAGTAATTCACAAATCCATTTATTTTCAACACTTGGAAAATATTCAATATACTTGAATCGGGATTAAGTATATATTTCATTCTTTAAGGAAATCATTCTCTTAAACATATTTATTTGGGCCAAAACGAATGTTGCGTAAAACATTGTTACGACAACCCAAAATCACTAGTATAGGGATTCGAAATTAAAATAGATATATAAATCCCAATACTATACAAAACATTTCCTTTCGGAAATCATTTACTATAACAACAGTGTTATAGTCCACCATTTCCTTCTATTTCTCGAAAACGTCTATTTCAACAATGAATGTTGAAATCTATGGTTTCGAATCTCAACGCATTTTAAAAACATCGTTAGATCGTTTTAATTCTATTTAAAACATCATATCCAATACATTTCCTTTAACATATTATTCACTATTCAAAAACATGAATATACTACGTTAACAATTTAATCATTTCTATACGTTTCATTTTAAAGGATTATTCACTGTCTAAAACGTGAATATAACTCCATTAATAAGTTACAACAATTTACTTATCAAAATAAGTCATTTGCAGATTTATAAAACAATGTTTATAAATTCCATTTCTATTTATTTTATAACAACTTCCTTTTATAAATTCCTTTATTAACCTATCTCAATTCATATCTCAATGATATACTAGAAATTCATATTATAAGTCAAATACTTATAATTTGTTTGCAAAAATCATTCTTTTGAACTTCCAAAATTTTAAATCTTATAACTTATAAGATTCATTTATTTACCCAAAACTTATTCTTCAAATAACCTTTACAAATTTTATAAACTACTGCTTATAAAATTCCATTTATAACTTCACCGTTTATAATTCTATAAATTTCATTCATTTATGAAATTCATTCACAATTCATTCTAACACTTATAAAAACTTGTTTTATAATTCAAATGTTTTAATTTATAAATATCAATTTATAAATCTCTTATATAAATCAATTTATACTATTATTTTAAAACGTCTTTAATCTCCTTTATAATTTCACCATTCTCTTTGATTTATAAAATAATTAAATTTTATAAATCTTATTTCTAAATTTTCATAATAAATTCAAAAATCGCAATTTAAACTATTTTATAAAATCATTTACCTCATATTTTCAAAAATCAACTTTTAACTATATTTCTCGAAAATCATAATTTTTTAACATTAAAATTATACGTTTATTTTTTTTAAAACGAATCAATTCCAATTTTTTTTTAATAAAACGTATACTTTCAAAAATCACTTTAAAAATCCTTTTTCTAAAATTCCAAAATTTGGCCCAATGATGCTACACACCAAACAGTCAATCACGACAACAACGATATCATATATCGATATGATAATCCATCAAATATCAAAATATCCAAAATCAAATAAATACTGTTGAGGAATCTAGTTGGATCCCTCCAACCTGTTTTCCTGCATCCAAAGATGTTAGCACAGTACCAATTCCATTCCAGTACGAAATTATCGCGGTATATGGGATTTAAAATATTATCCGCTTTATAGACGACGCAATAGGGTCTCATCCATTATACAATGCGGGAAAATCAACAACTGCAATATATACATATGCCAATATATATATATTGCTATTATATATAATACCAATTTCACTATTTATGAAATATTCGCGGTATATGTTTTTAATAAATAACATCCTCTTACTAACGGCGCATAATGTCTATTTTAACAATCAATAGATAACAATCATCATCCAAACATGCATTCAAGAATTTTAAATCTAATATTTAAAATTAAAATCGAAACCGATTCGATTGAGTGAGAAGTTCTCACCTTGATTTCAATTTCGTTTTAGCAATTTATTTCGAATAAAATTAAACGGACGTTTAATTTTACCCGAAATTTTCACTAACTCCAAACGACTCCAATCCAATTCCATAGCGTAGTGCTCGTCCATACGATTCCAACGCTTCCTGTTTCGCGCGTTTTCGACCTCGTATGAAAAAATATGCATTTATGAAGTTACACGAATTTTAATATTCATAATTCTACAACATTCTTTTTATATTTTAACCTAAATATTTTTCTGGCCATTAGATCTGGTCCCCTCCCCCATCAGGCCGCACACCCCCATCCATCTTCCCCACTCACGTTTCTTTCTTTCTAGTAAACAATCACGCACTTGAACCCATTAGCTTCAAATTAGGTTTTGTTTTTGCAATCACCACAAGCGAAATGAACACGATCAGGACCCATCATCTCGAAGCCGACGTCGAGCTCCACCCTCACCAGCAAACACGTGAAACTCGGCCACCCCTTGCTCCTTGATTTTCCTGCGCAACCGGCCCCAAATGCGGCCACGTATCGTCCCCATCGAGCCTCCATTCGTGATCATATCCGTATAGATCTTTAGCTCTCACTTCGCTCTTCAATATTGCTGTTGAAAGTTTCGTGAATCGTTGCTTGGATTTGAAGAGATTGAGGAGAGAAAAAGGTGAATTCTCAGCCATCAAACTAGATAGTGGCGGCTGCTGTTAGGTTTAGGGTTTCTTTTTTTTTTCATTTGTGAAGAGATGGGCTATTTAAAGAAAATCGAACGAAACACTATTCATTTCGGAATTTTCGGACTCCGATTTACGCGCGGTGACCAGCGTTTCTAGGGTTTATCCCGCGTTCCGGACACAATGGAGCAGGTTTCGGAAGCTAATTCGGTCATCTGTGCGAGTTATGGCTATAAACGTTCGATTTAAAATTAAACCGATTAAACGATTTTCTAGGCTTTTTAGCTTGCACCGGACAAACGGTCAATTCAATTGACACGAAATTTGAAACCATACAATAATATCACATTACGGATCCGATGAAACTGGTTTCGTCAAAATCCGACACTGTTTTAAAAATGGCTATTTTAACTCGCTAAATTAATATTAAAACAATTTCGATGCGTTTCGAGCTGCAACGATCGAACGATAACTCCGATTGCTACGAAAATTGAAATCCGATAATAACTAACTATTATGGATCCAATGGAACTAGTCTCGTCCAATTCTGAGACTGTTCGAAAATTGGCTAATTTCACTAGTCGATTAAATATTAAAATATTCAATTTTCACAAATAAACTTTTAATTCGATTTTAAAAGTTCTATAACATCATTCTAACTCCAATATGATAAAATAAAATTTTACAAATCATTTTCAATCATATTTTACCCAAATTTCAATTATTTCTGTATTTTCACATTTTAAATTATTGATTTAATTATTCCATTAAATCCAATTATTCAAAATAAAATTTATTCGACTTATAAATTTCACTTATTAATATTTAAAATTAATTAAATATTCAAATTTTAAATAATTAAAATTCTGGGTCGTTACATACTTCCCCCCTTAAAAGAATTTTTTCCTCGAAATTATCAAGTAAGAAAAGTTACAAAATCTATCAACTTTCCCAAAATCCATAGTTAAATTTCTTACAATACTTTACTAAGTTTTCAAATCATACTTAGTTATCTTTTCAAAACCAAACCATATCGTTTAATTTCCAATTCCAAAATCAAAGTTAAGTTTTCAAAATTTTTCAATTTTTCTCAAATTTTTTCTAACGCCTTAAATTTTCGGAAAAATTCGCCATAGTCTCCTTTGCGCGGCTCGATCCGAAAAAATTGCCAGTATATATATCACAAATATACATCTCATCAAGTAATGAGGCATCCCGTAGGGAAAAAAGTGTAAAAGTACGATATGTAATCCGAGATATGTACCTTATATTTTATTAGCGAGCATATACGGCTAATATAGCGCGAAAGCGAGCTCCAAATGCGAAGCAAACGCGATCCGCACCTACTAAACACTAAACAAACAACATGAGAATATGTATATAGACAATAGTATCGATATACAACATATAGCAACATAATAACTATATATGCCAACATAGCAAATGTAGTAAAAGCAATAAATTCAACCATCAACCAACTAACATTCAATTCAACTAACATCCATAACCAATCAGTATTCATTCATATTCTCCTTAATATTCAATGAAATAGGTTTTCAATTTAATCACATTTGATTTATTAACAGTGGATGTTCTTACTAACATTCATTTTCAATTAGTTTATATTCACTAATTCATATACAAGTTGGTTCACTTCCAAATCAAATTCAATTCCATTTAAGATTCACTTAACTTCCAATTGAATTCCAATTACTTTAGCTTTCAATTTCATTAACTCAATTTCATTAATACTTAATGAATTATATACAATCAACCAATTATCATATAATAACCAATGTATATTAATTACAACCAAATTCTTCTGCTTATATTCATTCAATTTGGTTTAACACCATCACTTTTAATTGGTTCAATTAAATTGATTTTCATTCAATTATTCAACTTCCAATAACATTAGATTTTAATGAATTAACACTTATATCCATTATTTCATATCAACTTAATTTACATTCAATTGATTAAAATTCAATCCATTAATTCAATTCAATTTCTAAAGTTGAATTTCATTTACATAACTTAAGTTCACATTTATCACTTCACTTAATTATTTTACTTTGATATCAAAATCAACTTCATTCAATATCTCTTAAGTTATAATCCATTTAAACATTATTTGTTTTTACTTATCTTAAATTCCCACTTATAAATCAATTCAGATTCCAATTCTAAAGTGAATTTCCATTTAACTTTAAATTTATTTTTATTTACAACTCATATTTATAAATATATTCATATAGTTTCACTTCTTATATATATAAGTTTATTTTACAATTGTAAATCACTTTAGTTATAATTAAATTCTCATAATTCATTTTACTTATACAATTATTCTTTTATTTAGATTATTCAAACAACTTATTCAACAACCAAACAATCAACTTATATACAATTTAATAATTCTGAAAAATTATTCCTTTATATATAAAATATAATCAAGGTAAAATTATTTCATTTACCCAATTTAAAACAATATCATGTCGAATTGTTCTATTCAAATGTTTATAAACCCCTTCGGCATAGTTGTACAGACCGTGCTGACGAAGGTTCATATACCACTCAATAAACCAATCATCACAATATAAAACAATTTTATATTCACTAACAAATACGCACTCATAGCTATTATTACACTCAAACTCATTCTAGAGTACTACTGACTCTATCTCTAATGAGTAATACCCAACAGAGCCATGGTTGTCGCTTAACCATATGCTCCGATACCACCTGTGAGGGACCCGTAAATCCGTACTCCTTGAATATACACTAATCTCCATAGATTAACTCAACATGAACAGAAATACGAATTCTCAATGTTTAAGAAAAAGAAAGAAAAAGAAAAAGGGTAGAAGAAGAGAGAAAGAGATAGAAAATAGAGAGAAAAGTAAATAGAACGAAACAGAAAGAAAACAACAAAACAACATCAGAATCTCACAATTCGCAGCGGAACAACATATAATAAATAAATGAATAATCTTTAAACAAAGAACTATATCAGTTATTACATTTTATACATTACATTTCATTACATCAGAGTGTACAACAACAAACAACATCAAACAGCGAAAAAGAAATACTATATACTAATAATACGCCATGCCATCCAGCTTGCCTCCAGCAACTCCAGAATATCCTGATAAACCTAAACTTTTGACTGCCCGTGTGGAAGTTGGTGGGCACCCAGAATTTAGGAAGGAAAACAATAAACTCCGAGTCAGTCATGCGACTGGTGTGAGAACTCAAAACAGTTTATTTATCTTTAAAATCAAAATAGAGGAATATTTTTTAAGTCAATTCGCAATGCTTTTAAAAATGAGACTACCATAAGGCCTCCCGCATACACACACAATGCAAACGCAGAATCAGAGGAGATTTCTCCTAATGATAGTCAAAGATGCTTGATACGCATTAAAAAGAACATTTGATATTATTACTAGTGCATAGTGTATAAAATTTTTTCGAAAGTAGAATATAAATCTTAGCCAACATACGACCATTATTGTATGCCTACTATAGCTACTATGTTCAATAGCAGGTTACCGCCACATTCCATAGCAGGTTATACAACTAAAACCGTACAAGTTTCGTATTGTTTCTTTGGATTTCCAAATAATGATCAGGCCAAGGAACTTCCCATTGCCATACGAGAACGCCTCTGGAAGGACGTCCCCGAGAACCAAACCGGATCTCTGCCAACACAAGACCGGGTTACCCCTAACTGAGTAACAACTGACATGAGTATGCCATCCCTCGGTCCTTTGGGACCTTTAACCGAGCGCTCGTCATCAACATCACACAATCATAAATAAAGTGTTTCAACATGAGTAAGTATCTGGGCTCCATACCATGATACCACCCTTTTCCAGAAGGAAATGCACATACCTTAAAGGGAGCTACCCCTCATAACCTTGCCGCATCTTTCCTGTTTTGACCATTCCGAGGTGTGAGGCTCGACGAAGTCATGTCCACAAAGCCACGCTTTATACAAAAGCTGTGCTTTGGGTCAACAAATGATCATAGAAATGATCACAAAGATAAAAGATCAAACAAATGATCATATCATAAATGATCAACACAATGATCATTTCACAGCAACACTCAACATGTCACATTACCGAATTGGGAATATATTGCTGATAACCTTCAACTACATAACCTATGAGCTCGTACGTCTCAGCGAAGGGTGTTAAGCTAAGAGAATAAATTCTCCGCCACCAACAGAAATATATTTGAAAGAAATCAGCTTTATATCTCAATTTGTAATGTCAGACATACATTCCATACAAGTCTGTTCCGGGCTCGAACAGAACCGAAGGCACTTACAAAGAAGTCCTTGCAATCCGGATATCCAAAATCCTAATCGGATTCCCCATCACATATGGAGAACTCTATAGCGGAGCAACTCGGTGCAGAGTCAATCGACAGGTCATCCTATCGCTCTCGCAAATACCTGGTCTTCAACACCGGTCATCAATGCTATCCATTACGTCGTATCACTATTCGGAAAGGGTAATCCGAATAACGAGCGCAATAATTTAAAAATAAGTGTAGTATTCAAATTCAACAAATCCCAACAAATACCTTTCAAAGGTAAATATTGATAGTCGGTTATTGAACTATCAAAGGATATGCACGACATCACCAGATTCCAAATAATTTTCCAAATTATTTATTTCCCAAAAATATCTTTACAAGATATATAATTTTCATACTTCAAAAATAAATCAATATTTATTTTTAAACAAATTCCACTTTCTTTTATAAATTCCATAGTGAATTTATATTTTCACAATATCTATGAATATACGATTTTCAATTATTCATTTCAATTTATCTTCAATAAGATAAATTCTCAAAACATTCATTTTATATTGGAAAAACATTTCCATACTTATTTAATAAGTAATTCACAAATCCATTTATTTTCAACACTTGGAAAATATTCAATATACTTGAATCGAGATTAAGTATATATTTCATTCTTTAAGGAAATCATTCTCTTAAACATATTTATTTGGGCCAAAACGAATGTCGCGTAAAACATTGTTACGACAACCCAAAATCACTAGTATAGGGATTCGAAATTAAAATAGATATATAAATCCCAATACCATACAAAACATTTCCTTTCGGAAATCATTTACTATAACAACAGTGTTATAGTCCACTATTTCCTTTTATTTCTCGAAAACGTCTATTTCAACAATGAATGTTGAAATCTATGGTTTCGAATCCCAATGCATTTTAAAAACATCGTTAGATCGTTTTAATTCTATTTAAAACATCATATCCAATACATTTCCTTTAACATATTATTCACGATTCAAAAACGTGAATATACTACGTTAACAATTTCATCATTTCTATACGTTTCATTTTAAAGGATTATTCACTGTCTAAAACGTGAATATAACTCCATTAATAAGTTACAACAATTTACTTATCAAAATAAGTCATTTGCGGATTTATAAAACAATGTTTATAAATTCCATTTCTATTTATTTTATAACAACTTCCTTTTATAAATTCCTTTATTAACCTATCTCAATTCATATCTCAATGATATACCAGAAATCCATATTATAAGTCAAATACTTATAATTTATTTGTTTGCAAAAATCGTTCTTTTGAACTTCCAAAATTTTAAATCTTATAACTTATAAGATTCATTTATTTACCCAAAATTATTCTTCAAATAACCTTTACAAATTTTATAAACCTACTGCTTATAAAATTCCATTTATAACTTCACCGTTTATAATTCTATAAATTTCATTCATTTATGAAATTCATTCACAATTCATTCTAACACTTATAAAAACTTGTTTTATAATTCAAATGTTTTAATTTATAAATATCAATTTATAAATCTCTTATATAAATCAATTTATACTATTATTTTAAAACGTCTTTAATCTCCTTTATAATTTCACCATTCTCTTTGATTTATAAAATAATTAAATTTTATAAATCCTATTTTTGAACTTTTCATAATAAATTCAAAAATCGCAATTTAAACTATTTTATAAAATCATTTACCTCATATTTTCAAAAATCAACTTTTAACTATATTTCTCAGAAATCATAATTTTTATAACATTAAAATCATACGTTTATTTTTTTAAAACGAATCAATTCCAATTTTTTTTATAAAACGTATACTTTCAAAAATCACTTTAAAAATCCTTTTTTTAAAATTCCAAAATTTGGCCCAATGATGCTACACACCAAACAGTCAATCACGAGAACAACAATATCATATATCGATATGATAATCCATCAAATATCAAAATATCCGAAATCAAATAAATACTGTTGAGGAATCAAGTTGGATCCCTCCAACCTGTTTTCCTGCATCCAAAGATGTTAGCACAGTACCAATTCCGTTCCACTACGAAATTATCGCGGTATATGGAATTTAAAATATTATCCGCTTAATAGACGGCGCAATAGGGTCTCATCCGCTATACAATGCGGGAAAATCAACAACTGCAATATATACATATGCCAATATATATATAATGCTATTATATATAATACCAATTTCACTGTTTATGAAATATTCGCGGTATATATTTTTAATAAATAACATCCGCTTACTAACGGCGCATAATGTCTATTTTAATAATCAATAGATAACAATCATCATCCAAACATGCATTCAAGAATTTTAAATCTAACTATTTAAAATTAAAATCGAAACCGATTCGATTGAGTGAGAAGTTCTCACCTTGAATTCAATTTCGTTTTAGCGATTTGTTTAGAATAAAATTAAACGGACGTTTAATTTTACCCGGAATTTTCACTAACTCCAAACGACTCCAATCCAATTCCATAGCGTAGTGCTCGTCCATACGATTCCAACGCTTCCTGTTTCGCGCGTTTTCGACCTCGTATGAAAAAATATGCATTTATGAAGTTACACGAATTTTAATATTCATAATTCTAAACCGTTAGATCTGGTCCCCTCCCCCATCATGCCGCACACCCCCATCCATCTTCCCCACTCACGTTTTTTTCTTTCTAGTAAATAATCACGCACTTGAACCCATTAGCTTCAAATTAGGTTTTGTTTTTGCAATCACCACAAGCGACATGAACATGATCAGGACCCATCATCTCGAAGCCGACGTCGAGCTCCACCCTCACCAGCAAACACGTGAAACTCGGCCACCCCCTTCTCCTTGATTTGCGCGCGCAACCGGCCCCAAACGCGGCCACGTATCATCCCCATCGAGCCTCCATTCGTGATCATATCCGTATAGATCTTTAGCTCTCACTTCGCTCTTCAATATTGCTGTTGAAAGTTTTGTGAATCGTTGCTTGGATTTGAAGAGATTGAGGAGAGAAAAAGGTGAATTCTCAGCCATCAAACTATATAGTGGGGGCTGCTGTTAGGTTTAGAGTTTCCTTCTTTTTTTTATTTGTGAAGAGATGGGCTATTTATAGAAAATCGAATGAAACACTATTCATTTCAGAATTTTTGGACTCCGATTTACGCGCGGTGACCAGCGTTTCTAGGGTTTATCCCGCGTTTCGGACACAATGGAACAGGTTTCGAAAGCTAATTCGGTCATCTGTGCGAGTTATGGCTATAAACGTTCGATTTAAAATTAAACCGATTAAACGATTTTCTAGGCGTTTTAGCTTGCGTCGGACAATTGGTCAATCCAATTGACATGAAATTTAAAACCCTACAATAATATCACATTACGGATTCGATGAAACTGGTTTTGTCGAAATCCGACACTGTTTGAAAAATGGCTATTTTAACTCGCCAAATTAATATTAAAACAATTTCGATGCGTTTCGAGCTGCAACGATCAAACAATAACTCCGATTGCTACGAAAATTGAAATATGATAATAACTAACTATTATGGATCCAATGGAAGTGGTCTCGTCCAATTCTGAGACTGTTCGAAAATTGGCTAATTTCACTAGTCGATTAAATATTAAAATATTCAATTTTCACAAATAAACTTTTAATTCGATTTTAAAAGTTCTATAACATCATTCTAACTCCAATATGATAAAATAAAATTTTACAAATCATTTTCAATCATATTTTACCCAATTTTCAATTATTTCTGTATTTTCACATTTTAAATTATTGATTTAATTATTCCATTAAATCCAATTATTCAAAATAAAATTTATTCGACTTATAAATTTCACTTATTAATATTTAAATTAATTAAATATTCAAATTTTAAATAATTAAAATTCTGGGTCGTTACATACTTCCCCCCTTAAAAGAATTTTGTCCTCGAAATTATCAAGTAAGAAAAGTTACAGAATCTACCAACTTTCCCAAAATCCATAGTTAAATTTCTTACAATACTTTACAAAGTTTTCAAATCATACTTAGTTATCTTTTCAAAACCAAACTATATCGTTTAATTTCCAATTCCAAAATCAAAGTTAAGTTTTCAAAAAATTTCAATTTTTCTCAAATTTTTTCTAACGCCTTAAATTTTCGGAAAAATTCGCCATAGTCTCCTTTGCGCGGATCGATCTGAAAAAAAATGACAGTATATATATCACAAATATACATCTCATCAAGTAATGAGGCATCCCGTAGGGAAAAAAAATGTAAAAGTACGGTATGTAATCCGAGATATGTACCTTATATTTTATTAGCGAGCATATACGGCTAATATAGCGCGAAAGCGAGCTCCAAATGCGAAGCAAAACGCGATCCGCACCTACTAAACACTCAACAATCAACATGATAACATGTATATAGACAATAGTATCGATATACAACATATAGCAACATAATAACTATATATGCCAACATAGCAAATGTAGTAAAAGCAATAAATTCAACCATCAACCAACTAACATTCAATTCAACTAACATCCATAACTAACCAGTATTCATTCATATTCTCCTTAATATTCAATGAAATAGGTTTTCAATTTAATCACATTTGATTTATTAACAGTGGATGTTCTTACTAACATTCATTTTCAATTAGTTTATATTGACTAATTCATATACAAGTTGGTTCACTTCCAAATCAAATTCAATTCCATTTAAGATTCACTTAACTTCCAATTGAATTCCAATTACTGCAGCTTTCAATTTCATTAACTCAGTTTCATCAATACTTAATGAATTATATACAATCAACCAATTATCATATAACAACCAATGTATATTAATTACAACCAAATTCCTCTGCTTATATTCATTCAATTTGGTTTAACACCATCACTTTTAATTGGTTCAATTAAATTGATGTTCATTCAATTATTCAACTTCCAATAACATTAGATTTTAACGAATTAACACTTATATCCATTATTTCATATCAACTTAATTACATTCAATTGATTAACATTCAATCCATTAATTCAATTCAATTTCTAAAGTTGAATTTCATTTACATAACTTAAGTTCACATTTATCACTTCACTTTATTATTTTACTTTGATATCAAAATCAACTTCATTCAATATCTCTTAAGTTATAATCCATTTAAACATTATTTGTTTTTACTTAACTTAAATTCCCACTTATAAATCAATTCTGATTCCAATTCTAAAGTAAATTTCCATTTAATTTACATTTATTTTTATTTACAACTCATATTTATAAATATATTCATATAGTTTCACTTCTTATATATATAAGTTTATTTTACAATTGTAAATCACTTGAATTATAATTAAATTCTCATAATTCATTTTACTTATACAATTATTCTTTTATTTAGATTATTCAAACAACTTATTCAACAACCAAACAATCAACTTATACACACTTTAATAATTCTGAAAAATTATTCCTTTATATATAAAATATAATCAAGGTAAAATTATTTCATTTACCCAATTTAAAACAATATCATGTCGAATTGTTCTATTCAAATGTTTATAAACCACTTCGGCATAGTTGTATAGACCGTGCTGACGAAGGTTCATATGCCACTCAATAAACCAATCATCACAATATAAAACAATTTTATATTCACTAACAAATACGCACTCATAGCTATTATTACACTCAAACTCATTCTAGAGTACCACTGACTCTATCTCTAATGAGTAATACCCAACAGAGCCATGGTTGTCGCTTAACCATATGCTCCGATACCACCTGTGAGGGACCCGCAAATCCGTACTCCTTGAATATACACTAATCTCCATAGATTAACTCAATATGAACAGAAATCCGAATTCTCAATGTTTAAGAAAAAGAAAGAAAAAGAAAAAGGGTAGAAGAAGAGAGAAAGAGATAGAAAATAGAGAGAAAAGAAA
Organism: Allium cepa; assembly: GCA_030765085.1. Taxonomy (NCBI): domain Eukaryota; kingdom Viridiplantae; phylum Streptophyta; class Magnoliopsida; order Asparagales; family Amaryllidaceae; genus Allium; species Allium cepa. Next base: position 708,755,046 of record CM060937.1, read on the forward strand.
ATCGAACGAAACAGAAAGAAAACAACAGAACAACATCAGAATCTCACAATTCGCAGCGGAACAACATATAATAAATAAATGAATAATCTTTATACAAAGAACTATATCAGTTATTACATTTTATACATTACATTTCATTACATCAGAGTGTACAACAACAAACAACATCAAACAACGGAAAAGAAATATTATATACTAATAATACCCCATGCCATCCAGCTTGCCTCCAGCAACTCCAGAATATCCTGATAAACCTGAACTCTTGACTTCCCGTGTGGAAATTGGTGGGCACCCAGAATTTAGGAAGGAAAACAATAAACTCCGAGTCAGTCATGTGACTGGTGTGAGAACTCAAAACAGTTTATTTATCTTTAAAATCAAAATAGAGGAATATTTTTTAAGTCAATTCGCAATGCTTTTAAAAATGAGACTACCATAAGGCCTCCCGCATACACACATGATGCAAACGCAGAATCGGAGGAGATTTCTCCTTATGATAGTCAAAGATGCTTGATACACATTAAAAAGAACATTTGATATTATTACTAGTGCATAGTGTATAAAACAATTTCGAAAGTAGAATATAAATCTTAGCCAACATACGACCATTATCGTATGCCTACTATAGCTACTATGTTCAATAGCAGGTTACCGCCACATTCCATAGCAGGTTATACAACTAAAACCGTACAAGTTTCGTATTGTTTCTTTGGATTTCCAACTAATGATCAGTCCAAGGAACTTCCCATTGCCACATGAGAACGCCTCTGGAAGGACGTCCCCGAGAACCAAACCGGATCTCTGCCAACACAAGGCCGGGTTACCCCTAACTGGGTAACAACTGACACGAGTATGCCATCCCTCGGTCCTTTGGGACCTTTAACCGAGCGCTCGTCATCAACATCACACAATCATAAATAAAGTGTTTCAACATGAGTAAGTATCTGGGCTCCATACCATGATACCACCCTTTTCCAGAAGGAAATGCACATACCCTAAAGGGAGCTACCCCTCATAACCTTGCCGCATCTTTCCTGTTTTGACCATTCCGAGGTGTGAGGCTCGACGAAGTCACGTCCACAAAGCCACACTTTATACAAAAGCTGTGCTTTGGGTCAACAAATGATCATAGAAATGATCACAAAGATAAACGATCAAACAAATGATCATATCACAAATGATCAACACAATGATCATTTCACAGCAACACTCAGCATGTCACATTACCAAATTGGGAATATATCGCTGATAACCTTCAACTACATAACCTCTGAGCTCGTACGTCTCAGAGAAGGGTGTTAAGCTAAGAGAATAAATTCTCCGCCACCAACAGAAATGCAACCTCCCGCCTTTTTGCACACTTTAAACCGACACACATGCCAATTCAAACCATACGGAAGGGCGGATTGTTATGGGGTAAATAAGAAAAACAGAGAAGGAAAAAAACAAAATAGAATCTCACAGCGGAAGGATAAAATATAATAATAAAATATACAGTTTATAAAACTGTTTACAAACATTTATACAATACATATCAGAGTTACACATACCAATAACAATGCAGCGGAAAAATATGAGTGTAGTGGAAAAATAGTAGATAATAGTAATACAAATCTTCGTCTTCGTCCTCCAGAGCTAAATCCTCAAATCCTGAAACGCTCGGACTGACCCGAGCGAATTGAAAAGACAAAACACTCGAGTCAGAACTAAAAGATCTTACGTGAGTTAAATCAACAGGAGTAAATATGAGCGCACTCGGGATCTACATCTCCTAAGGATCCGTTAAACTATTTACTATGTAGTATATTGCGCCATTATAATAGTGTCTAATTGTAAAATAAACTTACTTTTAAATAGCGTTAAGGCTTTACGTTTTCCACCTTAACACGTAAAATGCCAATAGTCTATACAGTACCGTAATACCTCCTGATCGGGAAGCTACCAGAGGATAGTCCATAGGTACGACACAAATAGAAACTCGTAGTAAAGGCTCGGTATGGTAGGTGACACGGCACAACTAGGCAATGCCAGGGTAGATATACCAATTGCTATCCGGGCTGGTGGAAACGCGTAGCCGCAGTTACCGCCCACCTCGAACAAACTCCCCCAAAATCAAAAATAGAAGTGGCCACTGAATCAATCCAAAGTCAAAGTATAATATCGAAGAGGAGCGTCCGATCAGAGGTATGACCTCATTGGCCCGAGAATCACTCCTGTTTTAGCCACCTTATGCCAACTCACGGGAGTCGGGTCCACGTATTTACCTTACAGGAAGCGTCGCCACCACCTACTTCATTCTGGAATCTCCACCGCATACATGGCTAGTCAAAGTGGTTTTCGGTATCGACAGAGAGTATGTCCATATCCGATCCCGGTCTCTTTGCCAACCCATCGTTATTATAACACCGTGGTCATTTTAAAAATAGTTTATACCTTAAAACCAGAATAAAAATTTCTATTTCAAAACTATAAATACGATATCATTTTAAAAACCCAAACAATATGATATCACTTTATCTCAAAAAAAAAAAAATCCTTTTCCAAAATCATACTGCTTTAAAATTTATAATATCTGGAAACCAAACATTTGAATTATACTTTCAAACATAATATTCTGAATTCATACTTTTTAAAAACCATAACTTCTAAAACTTGAATGGTTTGGATAATAAATGGTTTAACTTTAAGGTTACTTTGTAAAGAAAATAATTTCCATAGTTTTACAAATATGTTTCTTTATTTAAAGTCTGAACCAAAATTTAAATATCACTTTCAAGTTCCAAACCACTTCAATTTCTATATATATATATATATATATATATATATCCATTTGGAGTAATAATATTTCAAACTAAAGTTGGAATTTATTCTTTCAACAAATTAAATGCTCTATTATTTAGTCTTGAATATTCACATAAATCCATAAATAAAACTCCAATTTTTTAGCAATTAAATATTTTATTCAATTTAATTATACTAGAATATTCATTTTAAATTTATCTTGGAAAAATCCAGTAATAAATATCATACCTTAAAAATTTCCAAATTTAAACACATAATATAAATTTCAAATTCCATTTTCTAAATTTCCATTTTTATTCAACAGATTTATACACAGCTTAAATTCAAAAAATTTAACTTCATATATATATATATATATATATATATATATAAAAGAATAATATTTATAAAATATCAAAATTTAAAATTTTTATAAACCGTATCCATCCAAACCATAGAAATCACTTTAAAATAATTTATATATAGACCACGGTGCCTGTATAAAATTTTCTATCCTATGGTCAACTGATACGGATATTTATCATTTCAATCCGCAATTTAAAAATAAAATTTGCGGTTGTATATCATTTCAAACCACAATCCCGAATGAAACGAAAAATGCATAATAACTTGCAGTTTAATGATATACAATAAAACATCCATTCATCAAAATCATCCATCATCCAAATCACAATCATCATCCAATAATAAATCAATATCAATATATATCTGGTAATATATAACAGGTAATAACTGGCAGTTATATTCAAAATAAAATTTAACAACTATTAAACTAACAATTTTATTCAGTAATAAATTTTATAACTGTTTACTAGCAGTTCTTATGCAAATAAATAAATTCTAACTGTCAATTAATATGCAATAAATAAAATAAACTAACAGTTAAATTAAATAACGCGATTTAGCAAATATGATGAACAAAACATGCCAAACAGTTATAAATAAATTTCTACTCATATCTAAAATAAATTTAACAAACATAAAAACTTTTAGAAGTTGTGAGTGGGTTAAAACACTCACCTTTTGAATTTAAATATAATTTAAATTCGATTTAAACCCAAAAATTGCACAGTCTCCAAATCTGTCCAAACCAGTGTCAAAAGATCTGGAATTTAATTTCGATCATAACCAAAAAAATTGCGTGAAACGGAGTCCGTATGTATGAGTTATGATTATTAGAACTAATTGAAATCAAAATTAACAAAAATAAATTAAACAAAAATAAAATACCGTGCCACATCCACTCTTCCCTCGTGAAAAACGCGTATGCTTCTTCTTGATTGCTAACTTTGTTCCGTAATTTTTCTTTTATTTCGATTTACTTTAATTCTCCTCCTTATTATATGAATGTATGCATTTTTAAAAGGTTTGAAAAAAAAAGATTTGAAAACGAAGAATTGAAAAAGAAAATGATTAAAATAAGAACTGAAAATGGAAGAGAAAATCTAGATTTGAAAAGAGAGAAGAAGGTTTGAAATAGAAGAAAATTTGAAAAAGAAGTATATTTGAAGAGGAAGGAAAAATTAAAATCAGAGATAATAAGGAGATTTGAAGGAAAAAAAAGAAAAAAAAAGAAGAAGATTATAATGGAGGCTGTGGTTTCATTTGCGTCATATCTTATTTATAAGGTTAGAGTTAGGTTTAGGATCAAAGAGATTTGAAAAGAGAGACCGCTATTAATTAGAAATAAATGAAATGACGTTTCAGAAAATGAAGTTGGAAAATGAATGGAATGAAATAAAGTAAAAATGAACAAACTTGGTTTTGAAATATAGTAAATATGAACAACCTTTTTAAAAGTAGAAGGTATTAAAAAGAGGTAATTATTTATTAGAAAGGGAATGAATGGACTAACTCTATACTGTAAACATACTTTTAGGATTCAAATTTCAAAACAATTGTTTACTTAATAAATTTTGTTAACCCTAAACACACCAAAATTAACTTCATTAACTCAAGTAATATTCGAATTTCTACGCATTTGGGTTTTTGTCTATGCATAATATTTTTTTATAATTACCTTAAAAATGAAAACATTTGATTTTTTTTCCCAAAATGATCTCTAATTACCATTAAAACACCCTTTTTGTTTACCATAAAACACGCGTTTTTTTATTATTAACTCTATTAATTGCAATCTCCGTTTTCTTTTTCTTTTAATTGAAATATTTGAACTACATTAATTGCAATCACACAAAATTAAATTTTAAAACATACAACTAAAATGCATAAAAATAAAAAAAATAAAAAAAATAGAAAAATTGTTTATACACAAGAGTAATAAATAGATAATTTCCTATTCTTGTAATTAGTTTGTAAGCTAAACACAGTTCAAATAAACATATATTTCTTTCTTTAAAAATCAATCTTTCTACATTTTTATTTAAATTAAATTAAACCTATATTCATAGATGAAACATTCATTTTATTGATGTAAATGTTTTTTTTTTTGAATCAAAACTTTTCTTATATTTCACAAAACATAAGCTGCTTTTAATTGCACCTATTACAATTAGTATTCTCTCTCCTATTAATTGAAAATTTTCAATTACATTAATTTCAGTTCATTAAGTTTCAAAATGGGCTAAATGAATGTAATGATAAGTAGAACAATTACTTCCTATTAACGTAATATTTAGATGTTAAATTTTCATTTATTTCGCAATATTTCAATTAAATTAATAAATATTGCTCTCTATACTTAAATCTATATTAACAAAACGTTAGCTTTGGATTGGTAGAATTTGATTTACCAAAGTTTACTTACATAATACAAACTATATTAATTTGCCACCTATTAGTTCTTAATTATATTTTTAAGTTCGTTACCTATCCACCTTGATTATAATTCCATCTATAAAGCAAATTTAGTTAGCCTTAACATTACTACACTAAATCTACAATCAGTTTCGATTAATATAGAATTATATCTTAAATACTTACCATTTATTTATAAATTAGGTTACCTTCCAATAATGTAACAACCCGCATATTTATCGATTTTATATTTAAATATTTTATTTAAATATTTCATCGTTAGTCGGATTTTAGTCCGAAAAGCTACTTTTTGCAAACAGCCGAATTAGGACTCGAGACCACCCCCATTGAGTTCAAAATGCCGTTTGCGACCTTTTTGAGTATAAGCTTCGATATGTTTGGAGAAAGTTGAATTTTGCTACTTTTCACTTAGGGTTTTGGTTTGGGCTGAGCCCACTTATGTATTTAGTCCCAACCCACTCCAACTCTTCATTACTTCATTTCTAATTCCTAACTCTTCAAGCTTTCAACAATGGTGGAAGAGAAAAAGAATTAGGAAATCCTAAACCCTAGTTTCCGTTTGCAAATCAAATTCTTGCTCCAAATTCAAAGAGAAGGATATGTAAGCCTCTTTTCCATCTTCTCCATCTCTTCTCCTCTTCAATTTCAGAAAATATCCTAAACCTAATTTAGGAAAATATGTGTTTTATTCTTAGATTGAAGTTTGTTGAGTAAGAGTGAAGAGTGGTTAGCCTTTCCTTTGCTTTGAGCTTCTTCTTCTTGTTCTTGAGTTAAAAAGGTGAGATTTTTATCTCACATCTATGCTTATATTTATCTTCGAATGTTAGGTATGAATTCCTAACACTTATTCGTGTGCATTTGCTTTTGGTTTGGATTGAATTGGTGTATATTCCAATTTTTAGTGTTTTGAGTTCAATTCGTTAAAAATCCTAACTTCTATGTTTGAACATGTTTTTGGTGATGCATCGAGGAGCATATAGGGACAGGTAGTCGATTGACATAAACCCTTAGCGCCGTTGCTCGTGCGAATGCAATTTTGGTCAAGATTGAACCTCATTTGTAATAGGCATGGATGAGGCTGGAAACAGGCTCGGCCGACCGACCACTCTGGGCCAGTCGACCGAACTGCTTCCAAGTGCATAAGCACTTTCTGTTTTAAGGTTCGGTCGACCGAGTACAGGGTTCGGTCGACCGACCTGCTGCCTCGAGAGGTTCCCAACCTTTGGTTCGGTCGACCGACTCAGGGAGTCCGGTCGACCGACCTGACGATTTTTGCCAGATTAGCCTATTTTGCTAATCCGTTTAAATATCCAACTTTAATCGATTCGTGTTGTCTCCCTTTTGTTGTTGTCATTTATTATCGACTTTGATGACCTTTTCTTTGGGAATTTTAGATATATCCACTTTGATGGATTTTATATCGATTTCTTTGGATTTTATTCACATTTTCGAATGTGAATCTTGGTGATTGATTGTTCCTACAATCTTCTTTGGGATTTGTCACTTTAAAAATATAAAGGTTTTCTATACTAGTAGTAAATATCAAAACTCTTTCCTCAAACGATTTCAATACTATTTTAATACCAAATTCGTTTACAAAACCGTTTTCCAATCTATTAGTATATATAAACATTTACCTCACTCGTATGAGAAATCTAATTAAACGACTTAGTAAAACAAGTGGTATGAAACGCTTGCGTTCACTTTGTTGGTTAATTCTTGGACTTGTTCGATTGAAACTCTTGTGACAATTTTCTAGTGGAGATCTACAATTTGTTCGCAAATATTTAAGTTAAGCTAGTGGTTATGGGACATGATGCTAAACTCATATATTTACTAGCTTATTGTAATTGACACATCTCGATGATCATGACGATCATTTTTGTGATTTAGACTAGCAATGTGCAATGTCTCTTTGTCTGCGAGGGAGACTAAACCCCGTTTTGTGGAGTTTTGACTCAAATTGGTGGGGTAGCAACCCACGGTCTTTGGACCATTCGTGTGTCAGGTCTTCGGACCATTCGTGTGTCAAATTAATGGCTAGCTACCATGAGATAGCTTCTTGCTCATGTGTTACAGCTGTTGGTGAGTTTTCATGCTCCCGTTCGTGTGATAAGCCTTCCCCCCTATTTTGTGTGATTTTTGGATTTCGTGTGTCGAATTCTAGGATTTTCTTCTTCACCTATTTTTGTAACTTCTATTGATATGATTTATCAATTTTTGTGCATAGGTGAATTTGTGTGTCATTTACTGGATTTCTTGAGATGATTTCTAGAATTTGTGCTTCACCAATTTTCGTGATTTCCATTGATAAGTTTTATCAATATTTGTGCATTGGTGAGTTTGTGTGTCATTGACTTTTGTGATTGACTTTGATATAATCGTCAATATTTGTGGTTTGATGAACGAAATAAGGAGTATGGCATTTCTTTGATTCTTGTGTAGATTTGGTGATATTGATTAATCTCTCGTTGATTTTCAATTACCTATTTATCACAGCTTGGCATTGTGATTATTATATGTGTTTGGTCATATCTCTTATTCTATATCGTTTCATCTGATATCTATAGTTAGACTGATCCGTTTATTATTTTCTTATTAAATAATACTCGGGTCAGACCGAGATGTTACAGGTGGTTCTGCTTGACTTCCTTCCGGGATTTGCTTCTCTGACTTTTGGTTAACTACTTTAGTTTAGTAGTTTTTGTTGTATACCTTTGAGATATAGACTCCATAATGTATACTTATTCTTTTGTGTAGTTCATGTAACTATTCTTTTGTGATATTGTGGATCTTTTTAGACCACTACTCCGACATAAACTTCCTAGTGTAATATTCATATCTAGTTCCGCCTTTGTGATATGAATTGTCTGTGACTGATTTATGTTATGTTTATTTCTGTATTTGTTTCCGAAGATATTATAGCCACTGTGTAGTAGCTTTGAGTTTGTGTCGGTATGTCGGATTTCCTTTTGAAATAAAATGCATGTTATACTATCTGACATATCGGTGCTCGCACAAAGCAATTACATGGATGGCGCTCCTCAACAGCCTTATTCTCCGTGCTAGTTGACAGCATTCACCGTAATGTTCTTGGCTAGAGTGGGTATAGAGGTGGGGCGTTTCAGCTTGGTATCAGAGCCAAACTTCGATACAATACAGAATAATTTAGCAAGGATCATGTCCTAAGTCTTTCTTAGGAGTTGTGCTTTAGGATTTTATTTGGGTCTTCGTACCGTTCTATCCTACTTTCTTATATGATCCCTTGTTTTATCTATCAAGATTGCTTGATATTCATTTGTGAATAACCTTCTTCTTCTTCCTTCTTTCTTTCTTAAGGAAGAGAAATGGTTAGACCAGGCCGCCCCAGCGCCGGTCAATCTAGTGCTACTCCCCAGGATGGAGTATTCATGTCTGCTCAGCAGCTTTTCGATCTAGTAAAGAACGCTCAAGCAGCCGGTCCCAATCCAGAACCTACTCATCCTAGATCCGGTTTTGCACGCCTATGCAGTGACTATACCGATTTGAGTGGAAGGCCATTCACGGGATCCGAGAGTGTTATTGAAATTCAAGCTTGGCTCAAATCATGCGATCGCATCTTTTCTCGCATGAACCTTATTGACCTTCATCGAGTCCAAGTGGCTTCTAGCATGCTCCAAGAAAGAGCGTTCGATTAGTATGAGCTTTTAATTTCTGAAATCGTTGAGGCGGATCTTACTTGGGAGCAATTCCGGGGAAGATTCGAATTGAAATTTTTGCCGGAGGCTGAAAAAGTAACTTTAGCCCGGCGTTTCATAGACCTTGTTCAAGGTGAATCTTCTGTGACAGACTATGTCGCATCCTTCGAATCTCTGTCCAAATACGGGGTTGAGTACATTAATACCCCATTGAAGAAAAATCAGAGATTTGTCTATGGCTTGAATAAGAATCTTAAGAAGCCATTACTTCTGAAACTTGAAGTTTCATTTGATCAGCTTATTGATATCGCTCTTCGTCTTGAAGAGGCCGATAATGAAGGTGATGTTGAAGTTGTGCGTGCCCAACAGAACTTCGGCAATAACTTGAAGAGGCCTATCAAATTCAAAGGCTCCAATTCTAATAAGAAAGGGAGGCAACAAATTCCGGTAGTATAGACTCCTACCTCTAGTCGTGGACAATGCTACAATTGTGGTTCCGCAGACCACTATGCAAGGGAGTGCCCGAAACCCCTCTTTTGTCGCTATTGCAAAGGTTCGGGCCATCTTTTATCTTCGTGCCCTAGGCTTCCAAACAAGAGAGAGGGAAAGCTGCAAGCCCCTAACAACTCTTCTCTTGGTCAAGGTATTTTACGTTCAATCCTTGATGGCGTTGTTTTATTTTGTGATCTTCTTAATTGAGTTCTTTTTGATATGGGTTCCATCTCACTAATTTATATCAAAAGAACTTGGTGATTCCTTTTCTTTGAAAATATTTTGGGCTTGATGACTTCTTTGAGGATTGCGAATCCGGATGTTAGGTCCGCAACACTCAATTCGCTTTCTATTGATGTCGAAATTATTTTATGTGATTTTTCTTTCCGAGCCGATATTTTTACTTAGGCTTCGGAATTGATTTTTTTGAAAGGATCGGCTTAATCATTGTGAAGCCCATATCCTATTTTTCGAGTGGACTATTCATCTTCGACATTTTCAATCTGTTAAGCAGATTTCTATTTTTCCTTTATGATTTTGATTCCAACTTGATGGCATCATTTTATTCCTCAACGCCACTTATAAGGAAAGTGTTATTTCTCTCATTCATATAGTTTGAGAAATTTTTCGGTATTTTTGAGTTTGTCTTAGGATTATGGCCTAAGAAATCTTTTGTGTGGTGTTAAGGTCTTTTCAGTTTGACTTCACCACCGGTTTTCATTTGCTACGAGTTGCGGAAGTTAGCATTCCACTTGCCGCATTCCGCACTCGTTATGATTCCTATGAATGACTTATTATGTCATTCAATTTTTCCAGCTTATTTCATCCATTTTATAAATCGAATATTCTATGAATATTTCGATGAGACCATTCTTGTATTTATTGATTTTGGATGAAAATAGTAATTTAAAGTTTTGCAAATCTTTTTCATAAGATTTATTTATAAGTAAAACTGGATTTTGTTCTTGAAACGAGCAAAGAATATTCTCAAATTTTTAAGAGATATTTTCATCATATAGAAGATGATTTTGTGATTGTATTGCCCGTTGAGTATTTTAAGAATTCTGGTCGATGCGCTTGATCAACGTTATCGATAGGAATTTCCTAAACGCTTTGATGAGACAATCTGACACGATATATTGACTTGTAAAATGTAAATTTTTCTAGAAATATTTTTACATAAAAATAAAAATGTAATTTTGAAAGTTTTAACTTTTCGGGAAAGAGGACTATTTAAAAGAAATTCTTTCTTTTCGATACTCTTATTCTTGTGATTCGTGGAGGGGAACCAAGACTTTGCTATTTGCACCGATACTAGTCATATTGGTTTGTATGTAGTTCTCTTGCAAAGGAGAACGTGCTATCACTTGTGCTTTTAAATCATTATAGCTTATCGAGACAAGGTATGCCACTCATGATCTAGTGCTCTCGGCTATTGTTTTTGCTTTTGGAATTTGGCATCATCATATTTGGATGAGAAATTTGTTCTCTATCTTGATCATAAATCTTTGGAATATTTATGTTCTCTTAAGGAACTGCATGTTGACTCGAGTTCCTAGCATATTATGATCTTGATATTCTTTTATTCCCGAAGGGGAAATCATGTTGCCTATACGTTTTGTCGTAGGCAATAGGGTGTTGATTCTTTGATGATGTCGGAATGGAATCATGTTTTTACCAAGTTCATCGGGCGTTTTGGTGTACTTCATTTTATTGAGTTTCATCTCATTTCTTTTATGGACTAGCGTCCGATGTCCATTTATTGTGTTCGGTTCATTGGACGTACCGTTTTTGTACTACGTCGGTGTTTCGAAATCATTCGGGCTTCGGTTCATTGGACGTACCGTTTTTGTACTGGGTCGGTGTTCCGAATTATTTGATACATTGGATGTACCGTTTGTACTACATCAATGTCTTTGCTATTTGATTCATTGGATGTACCGTTTGTACTACATCAATGTCTTTTCTTTTTGGATTCATTGGATGTACCGTTTGTACTACATCAATGTCTTTTCTTTTTGGATTCATTGGATGTACCGTTTGTACTACATCAATGTCTTTTCTTTTTGGATTCATTGTATGTACCGTTTGTACTATATCAATGTCTTCGCTATTTGATTCATTGGATGTACCTTTTGCACTACATCAATGTCTTTGCTTTTGGATTCATTGGATGTACTGTTATTATACTACATCGATGTTCCGTATTATTTGATACATTGGATGTACCGTTGTACTACATCAATGTCTTTCTTTTGATTCATTGGATGTACCGTTTGTACTACATCAATGACTTTGCTTTTGATTTATTGGATGTACCGTATGTACTACATCAATGTCTTTGCTTTGGTTCATTGGGCGTACCGTTTTTGTACTATGCTGATGTCCCAAATTATTTGAGTTTCTAGTTCCTTAGGCGTACCGTTTTTGTACTACGCCGTTGCACCGGCTTAATTTTATGCTATTCTTGACGTTCCCCACGTCTTTTATCTACGGAAATGCCTTAGGGATTCCGGTTTTCAATCTTGAGCCCGGTAATATTGTGGAAATTGAAGTTTCACCAGATTTCTTGCTAACTTTCTCGTGCTCTTTGAGGTGAACTTCTTATTTCAAACTTCTTTTGTGTTGAACATGCTTTTATGGTTGTTACTACATATCTTCTCCTTAAATATTGCGTGGAAGCAATTTCTTTAAGGAGGGGAGTCTGTAACAACCCGCATATTTATCGATTTTATATTTAAATATTTTATTTAAATATTTCATCGTTAGTCAGATTTTAGTCCGAAAAGCTACTTTTTGCAAACAGCCGAATTAGGACTCGAGACCACCCCCATTGAGTTCAAAATGCCGTTTGCGACCTTTTTGAGTATAAGCTTCGATATGTTTGGAGAAAGTTGAATTTTGCTACTTTTCACTAAGGGTTTTGGTTTGGGCTGAGCCCACTTATGTATTCAGTCCCAACCCACTCCAACTCTTCATTACTTCTTTTCTAATTCCTAACTCTTCAATCTTTCAACAATGGTGGAAGAGAAAAAGAATTAGGAAATCCTAAACCGTAGTTTCCATTTGCAAATCAAATTCTTGCTCCAAATTCAAAGAGAAGGATAGGTAAGCCTCTTCTCCATCTTCTCCATCTCTTCTCCTCTTCAATTTCAGAAAATATCCTAAACCTAATTTAGGAAAATATGTGTTTTATTCTTAGATTGAAGTTTGTTGAGTAAGAGTGAAGAGTGGTTAGCCTTTCCTTTGCTTTGAGCTTCATCTTCTTGTTCTTGAGTTAAAAAGGTGAGATTTTTATCTCACATCTATGCTTATATTTATCTTCGAATGTTAGGTATTAATTCCTAACACTTATTCGTGTGCATTTGCTTTTGGTTTGGATTGAATTGGTGTATATTCCAATTTTTAGTGTTTTGAGTTCAATTCGTTAAAAATCCTAACTTCTATGTTTGAACATGTTTTTGGTGATGCATCGAGGAGCATATAGGGCCGGGTAGTCGATTGACATAAACCATTAGCGCCGTTGCTCGTGCGAATGCAATTTTGGTCAAGATTGAACCTCATTTGTAATAGGCATGGATGAGGCTGGAAACAGGCTCGGCCGACCGACCACTCTGGTCCGGTCGACCGACCTGCTTCCAAGTGCATAAGCACTTTCTGTTTTAAGGTTCGGTCGACCGAGTACAGTGTTCGGTCGACCGACATGCTGCCCCGAGAGGTTCCCAACCTTTGGTTCGGTCGACCGACTCAGGGAGTCCGGTCGACCGACCTGATGATTTTTGCCAGATTAGCCTATTTTGCTAATCCGTTTGAATATCCAACTTTAATCGATTCGTGTTGTCTCCCTTTTGTTGTTGTCATTTATTATCGACTTTGATGACCTTTTCTTTGGGAATTTTATATATATCCACTTTGATGGATTTTATATCGATTTCTTTGGATTTTATTCACTTTTTCGAATGTGAATCTTGGTGATTGATTGTTCCTACAATCTTCTTTGGGATTTGTCACTTTAAAAATATAAAGGTTTTCTATACTAGTAGTAAATATCAAAACTCTTTCCTCAAACGATTTCAATACTATTTTAATACCAAATTCGTTTACAAAACCGTTTTCCAATCTAGTAGTATATATAAACCTTTACCTCACTCGTATGAGAAATCTAATTAAACGACTTAGTAAAACAAGTGGTATGAAATGCTTGCGTTCACTTTGTTGGTTAATTCTTGGACTTGTTCGATTGAAACTCTTGTGACAATTTTCTAGTGGAGATCTACAATTTGTTCGCAAATATTTAAGTTAAGCTAGTGGTTATGGGACATGATGCAAAACTCATATATTTACTAGCTTATTGTAATTGACACTTCTCGATGATCATGACCATCATTTTTGTGATTTAGACTAGCAATGTGCGATGTCTCTTTGTCTGTGAGGGAGACTAAACCCTGTTTTGTGGAGTTTCGACTCAAATTGGTGGGGTAGCAACCCACGGTCTTTGGACCATTCGTGTGTCAGGTCTTCGGACCATTCGTGTGTCAAATTAATGGCTAGCTACCATGAGATAGCTTCTCGTTCATGTGTTACAGTTGTTGGTGAGTTTTCATGCTCCCGTTCGTGTGATAGGCCTTCCCCCCTATTTTGTGTGATTTCTGGATTTCGTGTGTCGAATTCTGGGATTTTCTTCTTCACCTATTTTTGTGATTTCTATTGATATGATTTATCAATTTTTGTGCATAGGTGAATTTTTGTGTCATTTACTGGATTTCTTGAGATGATTTCTAGAATTTGCGCTTCACCAATTTTCGTGATTTCCATTGATAAGTTTTATCAATATTTGTGCATTGCTGAGTTTATGTGTCATTGACTTTTGTGATTGACTTTGATATAATCGTCAATATTTGTGGTTTGATGAATGAAATAAGGAGTATGGCATTTCTTTGATTCTTGTGTAGATTTGGTGATATTGATTAATCTCTCGTTGATTTTCAATTACTTATTTATCACAGCTTGGCATTGTGATTATTATATGTGTTTGGTCATATCTCTTATTCTATATCGTTTCATCTCATATCTATAGTTAGACTGTAACAACCCGCATATTTATCGATTTTATATTTAAATATTTTATTTAAATATTTATCGTTCGTTGGATTTTAGTCCGAAAAGCTACTTTTTGCATACGGTAGAATTAGGACTCGAGACCACCTCTATTGAGTTCAAAATGTCGTTTGCGACCTTTTTGAGTATAAGCTTCGATATGTTTGGAGAAAGTTGAATTTTGCTACTTTTTGCTTTGGGCTTTGGTTTGGGCTGAACCTGCTTACTAACTCAGTCCCAATCCCCCTCTCCTCTTCATTACTTCATTCTAACTCCTCAAACTCAGTTCCAACACTCTCCTCTTCATTCACTTCTCTTCTATTTTCCTAACACTCAAGCTCAAGCAAAAATGGAGGAAGAGAATGGGAAATAGAAATTCCTAAGCCCTAGCTTGCTTTGCCAATCCATCTCCTTGCTCCAAAGTTCATGAGCACCCATTGGTAAGCTTCCTCTTCTTCTTCTCCAACTCATTCTCTCTTTGAATTTCAGAAATTTCCTAAACCTAACTTAGGAAATGTTCTTCTTTTTAGCTTAGATTCAAGCTTCTAGAGTTGGATTTGAAGAGTGGTTGATTCCCCTTTGCTTTCAAGCTTCATCTTCATAAATTTTAGTGCAAAGGTGAGATTTTTATCTCACATCTATGACTATAATTATCTTTGGTTGTTGGGTATGAATTCCTAATACTTATTCATGTGCATTTGCTCTTGATTTGGATTGGTTTTGTGAATATTCCAATTTTTGGGTTTTTTAACCAAATTTGTGTGAAAATCCTTTTATGGATGTTTGATCATGCTTTTGGTGATGCATCGAGGAGCATATAGGGCCGGGTTGCCGATTGGCATAAACCCTTAGAGCCAATGTTCGTCCGGTTGCATTTTGGAAGAGTTTGCTCTTCATTTGAATAAGGCTGAAAAACAGCCCAGGCATGATTCAGTCGACTGAAAACTCTGTTCAGTCGACTGAACCTGAAACCCGAGAGTTTCCAGGCATGATTCAGTCGACTGAAAAACTCTGCACAGTCGACTGAAAATGGAAACAGAAAGTTTCCTGAACCTGGAAAATTTCCAGGTACAGGGTCAGTCGGCTGAAAAACTCTGTTCAGTCGACCGAACCTGCTGTTTGAGTCCAATTTGCCTTTTTGGATTGAAATTCCAATTTAAATCGATTCGTGATAGTCCTATTTGTTGTTATCCTCTATTATGACTTTGATGACTCTTTTTAGGGATTTTTGAATATCCATTTCGATGGATCCTTTATCGATTTCGTTGGATTTTATTCACCTCTTCGTATGTGAATTTTTGTGATTGATTTTCTTACAATCTTCTTCGTGATTTGTCACTTTAAAAATATAAAGGTTTTCTATACTAGTAGTAAATATCAAAACTCTTTCCTCAAACGATTTCAATACTATTTTAATACCAAATTCGTTTATAAAACTGTTTTCCAACCTATTAGTATATACAAACCTTTACCTCACTCGTATGAGAAATCTAATTAAACGGCTTAGTAAAACAAGTGGTATGAAACGCTTGCATTTACTTTGTCGGTTAATTCTTGGACTTGTTCGATTGAACCTCTTGTGACAATTTTCTAGTGGAGATTTAAAGTTTGTTCGTAAATATTTAAGTTAAGCAAGTGGTTATGGGACATGAAGCTAAACTCATATATTTACTAGCTTAGTGTAATCGACACTTCTCGCTGATCATGACGATCATCTTTGTGATTTAGACTAGCAATGTGCGATGTCTCTTTGTCTGCGAGGGAGACTAAACCCCGTTTTATGGAGTTTCGACTCAATTTGTGATGGGGTAGCGACCCATGGTCTTCGGGCCGTTTGTGGAGCTTCGGCTCAATTTGTGATGGTTAGCGACCATGGAATTAGCGTTCCGTTTGTGATACACGTGTTGGTGAGCTTTATGCTCCCGTTTGTGATAGGCATCCCCCCCTTTGTGATTTCTGGATTTCTTGTGTAGATTCCTAGAATTTGTGTTTCACCAATTTTTCGTGATTTCCATTGATAAGTCTTATCGATATTTGTGCATTGGTGAATTTGTGTGTCATTGACTTTTGTGATTTCTGGATTTCTTGTGTAGTCTTCTGGAATTTGTGCGTCATTGACTTTTGCGATTGACATTGATATTATCGTCAATATTTGTGGTTTGATGAACGAAATAAAGAGTATGACACCTCTTGGATTCTTGTGTAGATTTTGTGATATTGATTAATCTCTTGTTGATTATCAACTACTTATATCACAGCTTGGCCTTGTGATTATTACGTGTTTAGTCATATATCTTATTCTATATCGTTTCATCCGATATTTATAGTTAGACTGATCCATTTATTATTTTCTTATTAAATAATACTCGGGTCAGACCGAGATGTTACAGGTGCTTCTGCTTGACTTCTCTCTTGGGATTGATTTCTCTTGCTTTTGGGTTAACTACTTAGATTAGTAGTTTTTGTTGTATACATTTGAGATATAGACTCCATAATGTATACTTATTCTTTTGTGTAGCTCATGTAACTATTCTTTTGTGATATTGTGGATCTTTTTAGACCACTACTCTGATGTACACTTTCTAGTGTAATATTCATATCTTATTCCGCCTTTGTGATATGAATTGTCTGTGACTGATTTGTGTTATGCATATTTCTATATTTGTTTTCCGAAGGATTTATATAGCCACCGTGTAGTAGCTTTGAGTTTGTGTTGGTATGTCGGATTTCCTCTTGAATTAGAATGCATGTTATGTTATCTGACATATCGGTGCTCGCGCAAAGAAATTACACGGATGGTCGCTCCTCAACAGCCTTATTTTCCGTGCTAGTCGACAGCATTCACCGTAATGTTCTTGGCTAGCGTGGGTATAGAGGTGGGGCGTCACATAGACTGATCCGTTTATTATTTTCTTATTAAATAATACTCAGGTCAGACCGAGATGTTACAGGTGCTTCTGCTTGACTTCCTTCCGGGATTTGCTTCTCTGACTTTTGGTTAACTACTTTAGTTTAGTAGTTTTTGTTGTATACATTTGAGATATAGACTACATAATGTATACTTATTCTTTTGTGTAGTTCATGTAACTATTCTTTTGTGATATTGTGGATCTTTTTAGACCACTACTCTGATGTACACTTCCTAGTGTAATATTCATATCTAGTTCCGCCTTTGTGATATGAATTGTCTGTGACTGATTTATGTTATGTTTATTTCTGTATTTGTTTCCGAAGATATTATAGCCACTGTGTAGTAGCTTTTAGTTTGTGTCGGTATGTCGGATTTCCTTTTGAAATGAAATGCATGTTATACTATCTGACATATCGGTGCTCGCGCAAAGCAATTACATGGATGGTCGCTCCTCAACAGCCTTATTCTCCGTGCTAGTTGACAGCATTCACCGTAATGTTCTTGGCTAGCGTGGGTATAGAGGTGGGGCATCACAAATAAATTTTATTCCTAAGTATTTGATTGGATTGCCATCTTTACTATGTCTATTATTAATTAGCTTCAAATTCTGCAATTTCACTTCTTAAATCCACCCTTTGCTATATTATAAATAAAATTTACATTGGTTGCATTTCACATAAATGTATCATTTATTTACATTTATTACAAACTTATTTCCAATTCCAACTAAAAATCTAAATAAATGAATAGGCAACCTACCATAAACATTACCGTTACCTTTTTGTCACATATAAAATCTTTTATTACAAAAATCAATTTTTTGCATATATTTTCATACTACAAATTCAATTTACTTATGTTCAAATTGTAGCCAAACATGACTTTTAAATTATTTTATATAAAATTGGGATTTCATTAAGTTTATTAATTATTACCCTTAATTGGTATTTATCACCTTGTATTCTCGTTATCATTTCATAGATATGATTCCCAATTCCTTATTATTGACTTAAATTGGCATTACTAACATTGCATTAAACGTTGTTACTTAAATCTCTACCCAATAGTAATTAATACTCTAAATAAATACGCTTACTCCTTTCATTATTTATTAATTATCACAAGAAACGTTTAATCATTTCAACAACATTGTAATTTCAAATTACCTACATTGATTGTATACGTTTTCCATTATTATCATTTATTAGCATTCTATTCAACTTTCCATCTTATGCATATAGTTAACCTTTCTATTGATTTTTCCTTCAAAATTTCCAGTTACTTCTTAACTTCAAAAAGGCAATGATTAATTACATTTAATCGCTATAAATTAAATGCATTGGTAACGAACAATAGCTGTCACCATTATACAATTTTTAACATTTGTAGTTTATTCTCTACAACAATTATTACCTATCAATATTATTTCGCCCATAAATACAAACTTGCAATTGTTCTTATTATCATATTCCATTTACTGTTAACAATGTTTATTACATTATATTAGTTTAATATTTTCCTCAAATTCCTCATATTCAACTCATATATAGGTAAAATTCTTTTCACCAGTTAAAATCATTTGAATTAACTTCGAATTACTATAAGTAGGTTTTTAATTTATTTTTCTTCTAAATCTAATTACAACTTATTAATTTAACCAAATTAAATCCATAAAATCTACGGGTCGTTACACTCTCCCCCACTCAAAACTTTTCGTCCCCGAAAAGGAAAAGAAGGGTAAACGAAGACTAAGAAATCAATATACCTCATTCACACATTAACTTTATAACAATTAAATTTATAAAATTAATTAATTTAGATAAAATACATCAATTTATAACCATAAAAAAAAATTTATATCTAAATTACTAAAGTTTGGAAAAACATTTCAAAATATTTCTAAGTTCAAAATTTACGGAAAACTTTTGGCAGAGTCTCCTTTGAACGGAGAGACTAGGGAGAAAATATAATATCAAAATATAACAATTATATTACATATTTTATCCAAAATATTATATCTCAACCCGGGAAAATATATAAAATAGCGCTACAAATCGTAATCCGGAGCGTATCTATTTGTCGGGCAATTTACGCTTAATTTATGGAACCAAAAGCAATAGCAATTGCTTCCATAACCTGCATTTCACCTATAAACATCCAAAGGTTTAACAATTTATATAAAGCGAAATATTTTCATGGTTTCAACTACTAACAACACCAAATATACAATCATAAATTTCAACAAACAGCATACACAACAAAACAACCATTCGATCAAACATGCAAATAGTTGTTCGGGTTCAAAACTTGAAATGGTACGGAACGAAAAATAACTATCCAGTGCATCATTTACTCAACAGTGTTAGATGGGACAGAATAGATTATTTATTCATCCAACTACTTCAAATTTCCTTACCCGACCAACCATAGATCAAACAATGTCGATTTAAACCAACAAATCAAATTAACTTATATAAATTTTTTACCTCCTACACTAGCTGTTTGCCCTTTTCATTCATATAACAGTTTATCTTTTATTTTCATTTATTTTCACTTATTACTTACAATTATTTATTCAGGTCATGCAGATTTCTTTTATTTGTATTATATTTAATACACTTCTCAATTTCAATCATTTATTAAATGGTTACATTTATATTATATTTAATTATGGCAACGCTTTTTAATTTCACTTAATTCATAACTTTATAACATCCATTCTTATAAGTAAGTATTTTTATTAATTCTTTAACTAGGGTTTACAGTCATTTATTTATATTACCTACTTTCTATTATATTAAACTAGTAATATTTAAATCATACTTAAGTTAATAACCCTACACATCAATCTTTATTTATTAAAGAATCACATTTTATTTACTTAAGTTTAAAATCACTTATTAATAATACTTATCTTTAATTTTAGTAAGATTTCAATTTATAACTTAAGTTTACAGCATTAAATTCTTACTTATAATAGCAAATTTATTGAATACTTCACTACCTGCTTTTACTTGTACAAATTTCTATTACATCACTTATTAACATTTCAACTTTTAAATGTTTGGTAAGTTATATATATGTTATATAAGGGTGAAATTTGGAAGTTATACAAGTTTTCTATTTACCTATGATTAATTAAATGTTCAATAATAATATTCTTTATTTCGTAGGTTACAAATTTCAAATTTCATTTAATACCATTTATAACCTATCATAAAATCTCTTATTTCCTACAGCGAGTGAAATTTATTAATTAGCTACGTTACAATTCATTACAGTAATTGAAACTATTAATTAATTCATTGTTCCATAAGTTTTACAATTTCAGCTTACCTTTAATTTATTTAATGCTTCCATTCTATTGTTTTAATTATATTAACATTTTAATTAAACTTACATTTACAACTTTATAGCATCAATTCTTATCAATAAAGAATTTCATTAATTCAATTTCTAAGGTTTACAACACTTATTTACCTTTTTCTTATCTATCTATTATATTAAATTTTTACTTCAAATAAGGGTTCCAATTATTTATTACTAACCCTTCATTTCACTACAATAATTGAAACAATTAATTAATGGAAATTAAAAATTAAATACCGGGTAAAATTTCGATTTATTTTAAAATAATAGATAAATTATTCTTATAAATTATATACCTCTAATTATATTTAAAGCAATTTAAAATTTATATTTTTTTTCAAAAATGGATCTGCAGTAGAACAACTACAGTGGCCTTCCCCCTTCGAAACTCGAAAATGAAAGTCGATGATGCGGCCGCCATCACCGAAATTATTTTCCAGCGACAAAGAGGAAAGTACAAAACTTTTTCTTCAAAATCTTCTTTAAAACAATTTTTCGTAATTATAATGAAATATTTATATCGAAAAATACTTATAAACAAAATTATTATTTTTCAAAATCCTTTGAAAGCAATTTTTCAAAATCCCGGACTTAAGTCCTAAAATTTTCAATTTCCATTGATTTTAATTTCAATCTATAAATTTTAATCCTAACAACCAATCTATTGCAACCAAATATATCTTTTGGAAAATTTATTTTATATATAGAAAATATAATAGGCGAAATTATTTCATTCACCTATATTAAAACATATATTATGTCGGTCTGTCCTATTAAGTGTTTAGAAATCCCTATTGATGACATAACGTCCCATGCACCAACCAGAATTTGTAAATACAAAACGGAACAGATTAACACAATATCAAAATCTTTTTATAACACTAACAAATACGCTCTCTCATATATATACAGTCAGCGACTCCCATAGGGTATTACTACCCTATTAACGAAGAGTCAAACCCCACAAAGCCAAGGTTTATCGCTAAACCAAAGCTCTGATACCAACTGTAACCTCCCGCCTTTTTGCACACTTTAAGCCGACACACATGCCAATTCAAACCATACGGAAGGGCAGATTGTTATGGGGTAAATAAGAAAAACAGAGAAGGAAAAAAAACAAAATAGAATCTCACAGCGGAAGGATAAAATATAATAATAAAATATACAGTTTATAAAACTGTTTACAAAAATTTATATAATACATATCAGAGTTACACATACCAATAACAATGCAGCGGAAAAATATGAGTGTAGTGGAAAAATAGTAGATAATAGTAATACAAATCTTCGTCTTCGTCCTCCAGAGCTAAATCCTCAAATCCTGAAACGCTCGGACTGACCTGAGCGAATTGAAAAGACAAAACACTCGAGTCAGAGTTAAAAGATCTTATGTGAGTTAAATCAACAAGAGTAAATATGAGCGCAGTAACTCAAGAGACGCTCGGGATCTACATCTCCTAAGGATCCGTTAAACTATTTACTATGTAATATATTGCGCTATTATAATAGTGTCTAATTGTAAAATAAACTTACTTTTAAATAGCGTTAAGGATTTACATTTTCCACCTTAACACGTAAAATGCCAATAGTCTATACAGTACCGTAATACCTCCTGATCGGGAAGCTACCAGAGGATACTCCGTAGGTACGACACAAATAGAAACTCGTAGTAAAGGCTCGGTATGGTAGTAACACGGCACAACTAGGCAATGCCAGGGTAGATATACCAATTGCTATCCGGGCTGGTGGAAACGCGTAGCCGCAATTACCGCCCACCTCGAACAAACTCGCCCAAAATCAAAAATAGAAGTGGCCACTGAATCAATCCAAAGTCAAAGTATAATATCGAAGAGGAGCGTCCGATCAGAGGTATGACCTCATTGGCCCGAGAATCACTCCTGTTTTAGCCACCTTATGCCAATTCACGGGAGTCGGGTCCACGTATTTACCTTACAGGAAGCGTCACCACCACCTACTGGAATCTCCACCGCGTACACGGTTAGTAAAAGTGGTTTTCGGTATCGACAGAGAGTATGTCCATATCCGATCCCGGTCTCTTTGCCAACCCATCGTTATTATAACACCGCGGTCATTTTAAAAATAGTTTATACCTTAAAACCAGAATAAAAATTTCTATTTCAAAACTATAAATACGATATCATTTTAAAAATCCATACAATATGATATCACTTTATCTCAAAAAAAAAAATCCTTTTCCAAAATCATACCGCTTTAAAATTTATAATATCTGGAAAACAAACATTTGAATTATACTTTCAAATATAATATTTCTGAATTCATACTTTTTAAAAACCATAACTTCTAAAGCTTGAATGGTTTGGATAATAAATGGTTTAACTTTAAGGTTACTTTGTAAAGAAAATAATTTCCATAGTTTTACAAATATGTTTCGTTATTTAAAGTCTGAACCAAAATTTAAATATCACTTTCAAGTTCCAAACCACTTCAATTTCTATATATATATATATATATATATATATATATATATCCATTTGGAGTAATAATATTTCAAACTAAAGTTGGAATTTATTCTTTCAACAAATTAAATGCTCTATTATTTAGTCTTGAATATTCACATAAATCCATAAATAAAACTCCAATTTTTTAGCAATTAAATATTTTCTTCAATTTAATTATACTAGAATATTCATTTTAAATTTATCTTGGAAAAATCCAGAAATAAATATCATACCTTAAAAATTTCCAAATTTAAACACATAATATAAATTTCAAATTCCATTTTCTAAATTTCCATTTTTATTCAACAGATTTATACACAGCTTAAATTCAAATTTTTTAACTTCATATATATGTATAGAAGAATAATATTTATAAAATATCA
Source organism: Allium cepa (assembly GCA_030765085.1). Lineage (NCBI taxonomy): Eukaryota > Viridiplantae > Streptophyta > Magnoliopsida > Asparagales > Amaryllidaceae > Allium > Allium cepa. Next base: position 708,779,035 of record CM060937.1, read on the forward strand.
AAATTTAAAATTTTTATAAACCGTATCCATCCAAACCATAGAAATCACTTTAAAATAATTTATATATAGACCACGGTGCCTGTATAAAATTTTCTATCCTATGGTCAAGTGATACGGATATTTATCATTTCAATCCGCAATTTAAAAATAAAATTTGCGGTTGTATATCATTTCAAACCACAATCCCGAATGAAACGAAAAATGCATGATAACTTGCAGTTTAATGATATACAATAAAACATCCATTCATCAAAATCATCCATCATCCAAATCACAATCATCATCCAATAATAAATCAATATCAATATATATCTGGTAATATATAACAGGTAATAACTGGCAGTTATATTCAAAATAAAATTTAACAATTATTAAACTAACAGTTTTATTCAGTAATAAATTTTATAACTGTTTACTAGCAGTTCTTATGCAAATAAATAAATTCTAACTGTCAATTAATATGCAATAAATAAAATAAATTAACAGTTAAATTAAATAACGCGATTTAGCAAATATGATGAACAAAACATGCCAAACAGTTATAAATAAATTTCTATTCATATCTAAAATAAAGTTAACAAACATAAAAACTTTTAGAAGTTGTGAGTGGGTTAAAAACTCACCTTTTGAATTTAAATCTAATTTAAATTCGATTTAAACCCAAAAATTGCACAGTCTCCAAATCTGTCCAAACCAGTGTCAAAAGATCTGGAATTTAATTTCGATCCTAACAAAAAAAATTACGTGAAACGGAGTCCGTATGTACGAGTTATGATTATTAGAACTAATTGAAATCAAAATTAACAAAAATAAATTAAACAAAAATAAAATACCGTGCCACATCCACTCTTCCCTCGTGAAAAACGCGTATGCTTCTTCTTGGTTGCTAACTTTGTTCCGTAATTTTTCTTTTATTTCGATTTACTTTAATTTTCCTCCTTATTATATGAATGTATGCATTTTTAAAAGGTATGGAAAAAAAAGAAGATTTGAAAAAGAAGAATTGAAAAAGAAAATGATTAAAATAAGAACTGAAAATGGAAGAGAAAATCTAGATTTGAAAAGAAAGAAGAAGGTTTGAAGTAGAAGAAAATTTGAAAAAGAAGTATATTTGAAGAGGAAGGAAAAATTAAAATCAGAGATAATAAGAAGATTTGAAGGAAAAAAAAGAAAAAGAAGAAGAAGATTATAATGGAGGCTGTGGTTTCATTTGCGTCATATCTTATTTATAAGGTTAGAGTTAGGTTTAGGATCAAAGAGATTTGAAAAGAGAGACCGCTATTAATTAGAAATAAATGAAATGACGTTTCAGAAAATGAAGTTGGAAAATGAATGGAAAGAAATAAAGTAAATATGAACAAACTTGGTTTTGAAATATAGTAAATATGAACAACCTTTTTAAAAGTAGCAGGTATTAAAAAGAGGTAATTATTTATTAGAAAGGGAATGAATGGACTAACTCTATACTGTAAACATACTTTTAGGATTCAAATTTCAAAACAATTGTTTACTTAATAAATTTTGTTAACCCTAAACACACCAAAATTAACTTCATTAACTCAAGTAATATTCGAATTTCTACGCATTTGGGTTTTTGTCTATGCATAATAATTTTTTATAATTACCTTAAAAATGAAAACATTTGATTTGTTTTTCCCAAAATGATCTCTAATTACCATTAAAACACCCTTTTTGCTTACCATAAAATGCGCGTTTTTTTATTATTAAATCTATTAATTGCAATCGCCGTTTTCTTTTCTTTTCATTGAAATATTTGAACTACATTAATTGCAATCACAAAAAATTAAATTTTAAAACAGACAACTAAAATGCATAAAAATAAAAAAATAAAAAAATAAAAAAAATAGAAAAAATTGTTTATACACAAGAGTAATAAATAGATAATTTCCTATTCTTGTAATTAGTTTGTAAGCTAAACACAGTTCAAATAAACATATATTTCTTTCTTTAATAATCAATCTTTCTATATTTTTATTTAAGTTAAATTAAACCTACATTCATAGATGAAACATTCATTTTATTGATGTAAATGTTTTTTCTTTTTTTTTGAACCAAACTTTTCTTATATTTCACAAAACATAAGCTGCTTTTAATTGCACCTATTACAATTAGTATTCTCTCTCCTATTAATTGAAAATTTTCAATTACATTAATTTCAGTTCATTAAGTTTCAAAATGGGCTAAATGAATGTAATGATAAGTAGAACAATTACTTTCTATCAACGTAATATTTAGATGTTAAATTTTCATTTATTTTGCAATACTTCAATTAAATTAATAAATATTGCTCTCTATACTTAAATCTATATTAACAAAACGTTAGCTTTGGATTGGTAGAATTTGATTTACCAAAGTTTACTTACATAATACAAACTATATTAATTTGCCACCTATTAGTTCTTAATTATATTTTTAAGTTCGTTAACTATCCACCTTGATTATAATTCCATCTATAAAGCAAATTTAGTTAGCCTTAACATTACTACACTAAGTCTACAATCAGTTTCAATTAATATAGAATTATATCTTAAATACTTACCATTTATTTATAAATTAGGTAACCTTCCAATAAATTTTATTCCTAAGTATTTGATTGGATTGCCATCTTTACTATGTCTATTGTTAATTAGCTTCAAATTCTGCAATTTCACTTCTTAAATCCACCCTTTGCTATATTATAAATAAAATTTACATTGGTTACATTTCACATAAATGTATCATTTATTTACATTTATTACAAACTTATTTCCAATTCCAACTAAAAATCTAAATAAATGAATAGGCAACCTACCATAAACATTACCGTTACCTTTTTGTCACATACAAAATCTTTTATTACAAAAATCAATTTTTTGCATATATTTTCATACTACAAATTCAATTTACTTATGTTCAAATTGTAGCCAAACATGACTTTTAAATTGTTTTATATAAAATTGGGATTTCATTAAGTTTATTAATTATTACCCTTAATTGGCATTTATCACCTTGTATTCTCGTTATCATTTCATAAATATGATTCCCAATTCCTTATTATTGACTTAAATTGGCATTACTAACATTGCATTAAACGTTGTTACTTAAATTTCTACCCAATAGTAATTAATACTCTAAATAAATACGCTTACTCCTTTCGTTATTTATTAATTATCACAAGAAACGTTTAATCATTTCAACAACATTGTAATTTCAAATTACCTACATTGATTGTATACATTTTCCATTATTATCATTTATTAGAATTCTATTCAACTTTCCATCTTATGCATATAGTTAACCTTTCTATTGATTTTTCCTTCAAAATTTTCAGTTACTTCTTAACTTACAAAAAGGCAATGATTAATTACATTTAATCGCTATAAATTAAATGCATTGGTAACGAACAATAGCTGTCACCATTATACAATTTTTAACATTTGTAATTTATTCTCTACAACAATTATTACCTATCAATATTATTTCGCCTATAAATACAAACTTGCAATTGTTCTTATTATCATATTCCATTTACTGTTAACAATGTTTATTACATTATATTAGTTTAATATTTTCCTCAAATTCCTCATATTCAACTCATATATAGGTAAAATTCTTTTCACCACTTAAAATCATTTGAATTAACTTCGAATTACTATAAGTAGGTTTTTAATTTATTTTTCTTCTAAATTTAATTACAACTTATTAATTTAACCAAATTAAATCCATAAAATCTACGGGTCGTTACAAGAAATATATTTGAAAGAAATCAGCTTTATATCTCAATTTGTAATGTCAGACATACAATCCATACAAGTCTGTTCCGGGCTCGAACAGAACCGAAGGCACTTACAAAGAAGTCCTTGCAATTCGGATATCCACAATCCTGATCGGATTCCCCATCACAAATGGAGAACTCTATACCGGAGCAACTCGGTGCAGAGTCAATCGACAAGTCATCCTATCGCTCTCGCAAATACCCGGTCTTCAACACCGGTCATCAATGCTATCCATTACGTCGTATCACTACTCGGAATGGGTAATCCGAATAACGAGCGCAATAATTTAAAAATAAGTGTAGCATTCAAATTCAGCAAATCCCAACAAATACCTTTCAAAGGTAAATATTGATAGTCGGTTATTAAACTATCAAAGGATATACACGACATCACCAGATTCCAAATAATTTTTCAAATTATTTATTTCCCAAAAATATCTTTACAAGATATATAATTCTCATACTTCAAAAATAAATCAATATTTATTTTTAAACAAATTCCACTTTCTTTTATAAATTACATAGTGAATTTATATTTTCACAATATCTATGAATATACGATTTTCAATTATTCATTTCAATTTATCTTCAAAAAGATAAATTCTCAAAACATTCACTTTATATTGGAAAAACATTTCCATACTTATTTAATAAGTAATTCACAAATCCATTTATTTTCAACACTTGGAAAATATTCAATATACTTGAATCGAGATTAAGTATATATTTCATTCTTTAAGGAAATCATTCTCTTAAACATATTTATTTGGGCCAAAACGAATGTTGCGTAAAACATTGTTACGACAACCCAAAATCACTAGTATAGGGATTCGAAATTAAAATAGATATATAAATCCCAATACTATACAAAACATTTCCTTTCGGAAATCATTTACCATAACAACAGTGTTATAGTCCACCATTTCCTTCTATTTCTCGAAAACGTCTATTTCAACAATGAATGTTGAAATCTATGGTTTCGAATCTCAACGCATTTTAAAAACATCGTTAGATCGTTTTAATTCTATTTAAAACATCATATCCAATACATTTCCTTTAACATATTATTCACTATTCAAAAACATGAATATACTACGTTAACAATTTCATCATTTCTATACGTTTCATTTTAAAGGATTATTCACTGTCTAAAACGTGAATATAACTCCATTAATAAGTTACAACAATTTACTTATCAAAATAAGTCATTTGCGGATTTATAAAACAATGTTTATAAATTCCATTTCTATTTATTTTATAACAACTTCCTTTTATAAATTCCTTTATTAACCTATCTCAATTCATATCTCAATGATATACTAGAAATTCATATTATAAGTCAAATACTTATAATTTATTTGTTTGCAAAAATCGTTCTTTTGAACTTCCAAAATTTTAAATCTTATAACTTATAAGATTCATTTATTTACCCAAAACTTATTCTTCAAATAACCTTTACAAATTTTGTAAACCTACAGCTCATAAAATTCCATTTATAACTTCAACGTTTATAATTCTATAAATTTCATTCATTTATGAAATTCATTCACAATTCATTCTAACACTTATAAAAACTTGTTTTATAATTCAAATGTTTTAATTTATAAATATCAATTTATAAATCTCTTATATAAATCAATTTATACTATTATTTTAAAACGTCTTTAATCTCCTTTATAATTTCAACATTCTCTTTGATTTTAAAATAATTAAATTTTATAAATCCTGTTTTTAAACTTTTCATAATAAATTCAAAAATCGCAATTTAAACTATTTTATAAAATCATTTACCTCATATTTTCAAAAATCAACTTTTAACTATATTTCTCAGAAATCATAATTTTTATAACATTAAAATTATACGTTTATTTTTTTAAAACGAATCAATTCCATTTTTTTTATAAAACGTATACTTTCAAAAATCACTTTAAAAATCCTTTTTCTAAAATTCCAAAATTTGGCCCAATGATGCTACACACCAAACAGTCAATCACGACAACAACGATATCATATATCGATATGATAATCCATCAAATATCAAAATATCCGAAATCAAATAAATACTGTTGAGGAATCCAGTTGGATCCCTCCAACCTGTTTTCCTGCATCCAAAGATGTTAGCACAGTACCAATTCCGTTCCAGTACGAAATTATCGCGGTATATGGGATTTAAAATATTATCCGCTTAAAAAGGTCTCATCCGCTATACAATGCGGGAAAATCAACAACTGCAATATATACATATGCCAATATATATATATTGCTATTATATATAATACCAATTTCACTGTTTATGAAATATTCGCGGTATATGTTTTTAATAAATAACATCCGCTTACTAACGGCGCATAATGTTTATTTTAACAATCAATAGATAACAATCATCATCCAAACATGCATTCAAGAATTTTAAATCTAACTATTTAAAATTAAAATCGAAACCGATTCGATTGAGTGAGAAGTTCTCACCTTGATTTCAATTTCGTTTTAGCGATTTATTTCGAATAAAATTAAACGGACGTTTAATTTTACCCGAAATTTTCACTAACTCCAAACGACTCTAATCTAAATCCATAGCGTAGTGCTCGTCCATACGATTCCAATGCTTCCTGGTTCGCGCGTTTTCGACCTCGTATGAAAAAGATATGCATTTATGAAGTTACACGAATTTTAATATTCATAATTCTACAACATTCTTTTTATATTTTAACCTAAATATTTTTCTGGCCGTTAGATCTGGTCCCCTCCCCCATCTGGCCGCACACCCCCCTCCATCTTCCCCACTCACGTTTCTTTCTTTCCAGTAAACAATCACGCACTTGAACCCATTAGATTCAAATTAGGTTTTGTTTTTGCAATCACCACAAGCGACATGAACACGATCAGGACCCATCATCTCGAAGCCGACGTCGAGCTCCACCCTCATCAGTAAACACGTGAAACTCGTCCTCCCCCTAGTCCTTGATTTGCGTGCGCAACCGGCCCCAAACGCGGCCACGTATCGTCCCCATCGAGCCTCCATTCGTGATCATATCCGTATAGATCTTTAGCTCTCACTTCGCTCTTCAATATTGCTGTTGAAAGTTTTGTGAATCGTTGCTTGGATTTGAAGAGATTGAGGAGAGAAAAAGGTGAATTCTCAGCCATTAAACTAGATAGTGGCGGCTGCTGTTAGGTTTAGGGTTTCTTTTTTTTTTATTTGTGAAGAGATGGGCTATTTATAGAAAATCGAACGAAACACTATTCATTTCGGAATTTTCGGACTCCGATATACGCGCGGTGACCAGCGTTTCTAGGATTTATCCCGCGTTCCGAACACAATGGAACAGGTTTTGGAAGCTAATTCGGTCATCTGTGCGAGTTATGGCTATAAACGGTCGATTTAAAATTAAACCGATTAAACGATTTTCTAGGCGTTTTAGCTTGCACCGGAAAAACGGTCAATCCAATTGACACGAAATTTGAAACCTTGCAATAATATCACATTACGGATCCGATGAAACTGGTTTCGTCGAAATCCGACACAGTTTGAAAAATGGCTATTTTAACTCGCTAAATTAATATTAAAACAATTTCGATGCGTTTCGAGCTGCTACGATCAAACGATAACTCCGATTGCTACGAAAATTGAAATCCGATAATAACTAACTATTACGGATCCAATGGAACTGGTCTCGTCCAATTCTGAGACTGTTCGAAAATTGGCTAATTTCACTAGTCGATTAAATATTAAAATATTCAATTTTCACAAATAAACTTTTAATTCGATTTTAAAAGTTCTATAACATCATTCTAACTCCAATATGATAAAATAAAATTTTACAAATCATTTTCAATCATATTTTACCCAATTTTCAATTATTTCTGTATTTTCACATTTTAAATTATTGATTTAATTATCCCATTAAATCCAATTATTCAAAATAAAATTTATTCGACTTATAAATTTCACTTATTAATATTTAAAATTAATTAAATATTCAAATTTTAAATAATTAAAATTCTGGGTCGTTACATACTTCCCCCCTTAAAAGAATTTTGTCCTCGAAATTATCAAGTAAGAAAAGTTACAGAATCTATCAACTTTCCCAAAATCCATAGTTAAATTTCTTACAATACTTTACTAAGTTTTCAAATCATACTTAGTTATCTTTTCAAAACCAAACTATATCGTTTAATTTCCAATTCCAAAATCAAAGTTAAGTTTTCAAAAAAATTCAATTTTTCTCAAATTTTTTCTAACGCCTTAAATTTTCGGAAAAATTCGCCATAGTCTCCTTTGCGCGGCTCGATCCGAAAAAAAAAATGACAGTATATATATCACAAATATACATCTCATCAAGTAATGAGGCATCCCGTAGGGAAAGAAGTGTAAAAGTACGGTATGCAATCCAAGATATGCACCTTATATTTTATTAGCGAGCATATACGGCTAATATAGCGCGAAAGCGAGCTCCAAATGCGAAGCAAACGCGATCCGCACCTACTAAACACTCAACAAACAACATGAGAATATGTATATAGACAATAGTATCGATATACAACATATAGCAACATAATGACTATATATGCCAACATAGCAAATGTAGTAAAAGCAATAAATTCAACCATCAACCAACTAACGTTCAATACAACTAACATCCATAACCAATCAGTATTCATTCGTATTCTCCTTAATATTCAATGAAATAGGTTTTCAATTTAATCACATTTGATTTTTTAACAGTGGATGTTCTTACTAACATTCATTTTCAATTAGTTTATATTCACTAATTCATATACAAGTTGGTTCACTTCCAAATCAAATTCAATTCCATTTAAGATTCACTTAACTTCCAATTGAATTCCAATTATTTTGGCTTTCAATTTCATTAACTCAATTTCATTAATACTTAATGAATTATGTACAATCAACCAATTATCATATAATAACCAATGTATATTAATTACAACCAAATTCCTCTGCTTATATTCATTCAATTTGGTTTAACACCATCACTTTTAATTGGTTCAATTAAATTGATTTTCATTCAATTATTCAACTTCCAATAACATTAGATTTTAATGAATTAACACTTATATCCATTATTTCATATCAACTTAATTTACATTCAATTGATTAATATTCAATCCATTAATTCAATTCAATTTCTAAAGTTGAATTTTATTTACATAACTTAAGTTCACATTTATCACTTCACTTTATTATTTTACTTTGATATCAAAATCAACTTCATTCAATATCTCTTAAGTTATAATCCATTTAAACATTATTTGTTTTTACTTAACTTAAATTCCCACTTATAAATCAATTTAGATTCCAATTCTAAAGTAAATTTCCATTTAACTTTAAATTTATTTTTATTTACAACTCATATTTATAAATATATTCATATAGTTTCACTTCTTATATATATAAGTTTATTTTACAATTGTAAATCACTTTAATTATAATTAAATTCTCATAATTCATTTTACTTATACAATTATTCTTTTATTTAGATTATTCAAACAACTTATTCAACAACCAAACAATCAACTTATATACACTTTAATAATTCTGAAAAATTATTCCTTTATATATAAAATATAATCAAGGTAAAATTATTTCATTTACCCAATTTAAAACAATATCATGTCGAATTGTTCTATTCAAATGTTTATAAACCCCTTCGGCATAGTTGTACAGACCGTGCTGACGAAGGTTCATATGCCACTCAATAAACCAATCATCACAGTATAAAACAATTTTATATTCACTAACAAATATGCACTCATAGCTATTATTACACTCAAACTCATTCTAGAGTACCACTGACTCTATCTCTAGTGAGTAATACCCAACAGAGCCATGGTTGTCGCTTAACCATATGCTCCGATACCACCTGTGAGGGACCCACAAATCCGTACTCCTTGTATATACACTAATCTTCATAGATTAACTCAACATGAACAGAAATACGAATTCTCAATGTTTAAGAAAAAGAAAGAAAAAGAAAAAGGGTAGAAGAAGAGAGAAAGAGATAGAAAATAGAGAGAAAAGAAAATAGAACGAAATAGAAAGAAAACAACAGAACAACATCAGAATCTCACAATTCGCAGCGGAACAACAAATAATAAATAAATGAATAATCTTTAAACAAAGAACTATATCAGTTATTACATTTTATACATTACATTTCATTACATCAGAGTGTACAACAACAAACAACATCAAACAGCGGAAAAGAAATACTATATACTAATAATACGCCATGCCATCCAGCTTGCCTCCAGCAACTCCAAAATATCCTGATAAACCTGAACTCTTGACTGCCCGTGTGGAAATTGGTGGGCACCCAGAATTTAGGAAGGAAAACAATAAACTCCGAGTCAGTCATGTGACTGGTGTGAGAACTCAAAACAGTTTATTTATCTTTAAAATCAAAATAGAGGAATATTTTATAAGTCAATTCGCAATGCTTTTAAAAATGAGACTACCATAAGGCCTCCCGCACACACACACACACACACAATGCAAACGCAGAATCGGAGGAGATTTCTCCTTATCATGGTCAAAGATGCTTGATACGCATTAAAAAGAACATTTGATATTATTACTAGTGCATAGTGTATAAAACAATTTCGAAAGTAGAATATAAATCTTAGCCAACATACGACCATTATCGTATGCCTACTATAGCTACTATGTTCAATAGCAGGTTACCGCAACATTCCATAGCAGGTTATACAACTAAAACCGTACAAGTTTCTTATTGTTTCTTTGGATTTCCAACTAATGATCAGGCCAAGGAACTTCCCATTGCCACATGAGAACGCCTTTGGAAGGACGTCCCCGAGAACCAAACCGGATCTCTGCCAACACAAGGCGGGGTTACCCATAACTGGGTAACAACTGACACGAGTATGCCATCCCCCGGTCCTTTGGGACCTTTAACCGAGCGCTCGTCATCAACATCACACAATCATAAATAAAGTGTTTCAACATGAGTAAGTATCTGGGCTCCATACCATGATACTACCCTTTTCCAGAAGGAAATGCACATACCCTAAAGGGAGCTACCCCTCATAACCTTCCCGCATCTTTCCTGTTTTGACCATTCCGAGGTGTGAGGCTCGACGAAGTCACGTCCACAAAGCCTCGCTTTATACAAAAGCTGTGTTTGGGTCAACAAATGATCATAGAAATGATCACAAAGATAAACGATCAAACAAATGATCATATCACAAATGATCAACACAATAATCATTTCACAGCAACACTCAGCATGTCACATTACCAAATTGGGAATATATCGCTGATAACCTTCAACTACATAACCTCTGAGCTCGTACGTCTCAGAGAAGGGTGTTAAGCTAAGAGAATAAATTCTCCGCCACCAACAGAAATATATTTGAAAGAATTCAGCTTTATATCTCAATTTGTAATGTCAGACATTCAATCCATACAAGTCTGTTCCGGGCTCGTACAGAACCGAAGGCACTTACAAAGATGTCCTTGCAATCCGGATATCCACAATCCTGATCGGATTCCCCATCACATATGGAGAACTCTATACCGGAGCAACTCGGTGCAGAGTCAATCGACAGGTCATCCTATCGCTCTCGCAAGTACCCGGTCTTCAACACCGGTCATCAATGCTATCCATTACGTCGCATCACTATTCGGAATGGGTAATCCGAATAACGAGCGCAATAATTTAAAAATAAGTGTAGCATTCAAATTCAGCAAATCCCAAAAATACCTTTCAAAGGTAAATATTAATAGTCGGTTATTGAACTATCAAAGGATATGCACGACATCACCAGATTCCAAATAATTTTCCAAATTATTTATTTCCCAAAAATATCTTTACAAGATATGTAATTTTCATAATTCAAAAATAAATCAATATTTATTTTTAAACAAATTCCACTTTCTTTTATAAATTCCATAGTGAATTTATATTTTCACAATATCTATGAATATACGATTTTCAATTATTCATTTCAATTTATCTTCAAAAAGATAAATTCTCAAAACATTCACTTTATATTGGAAAAACATTTCCATACTTATTTAATAAGTAATTCACAAATCCATTTATTTTCAACACTTGGAAAATATTCAATATACTTGAATCGAGATTAAGTATATATTTCATTCTTTAAGAAATCATTCTCTTAAACATATTTATTTGGGCCAAAACGAATGTTGCGTAAAACATTGTTACGACAACCCAAAATCACTAGTATAGGGATTCAAAATTTAAATAGATATATAAATCCCAATACTATACAAAACATTTCCTTTCGGAAATCATTTACTATAACAACAGTGTTATAGTCCACCATTTCCTTCTATTTCTCGAAAACGTCTATTTCAACAGAGAATGTTGAAATCTATGGTTTCGAATGTCAACGCATTTTAAAAACATCTTTAGATCATTTTAATTCTATTTAAAACATCATATCCAATACATTTCCTTTAACATATTATTCACTATTCAAAAACGTGAATATACTACCTTAAAAATTTCATCATTTCTATACGTTTCATTTTAAAGGATTATTCACTGTCTAAAACGTGAATATAACTCCATTAATAAGTTACAACAATTTACTTATCAAAATTAGTCATTTGCGGATTTATAAAACAATGTTTATAAATTCCATTTCTATTTATTTTATAACAACTTCCTTTTATAAATTCCTTTATTAACCTATCTCAATTCATATCTCAATGATATACTAGAAATTCATATTATAAGTCAAATACTTATAATTTATTTGTTTGCAAAAATCGTTCTTTTGAACTTCCAAAATTTTAAATCTTATAACTTATAAGATTCATTTACTTACCCAAAACTTATTCTTCAAATAACCTTTACAAATTTTATAAACCTACTGCTTATAAAATTCCATTTATAACTTCACTGTTTATAATTCTATAAATTTCATTCATTTATGAAATTCATTCACAATTCATTCTAACACTTATAAAAACTTGTTTTATAATTCAAATGTTTTAATTTATAAATATCAATTTATAAATCTCTTATATAAATCAATTTATACTATTATTTTAAAACGTCTTTAATCTCCTTTATAATTTCGCCATTCTCTTTGATTTATGAAATAATTAAATTTTATAAATCCTATTTTTAAACTTTTCATAATAAATTCAAAAATCGCAATTTAAACTATTTTATAAAATCATTTACCTCATATTTTCAAAAATCAACTTTTAACTATATTTCTCAGAAATCATAATTTTTATAACATTAAAATTATACGTTTATTTTTTTAAAACGAATCAATTCCAATTTTTTTTTATAAAACGTATACTTTCAAAAATCACTTTAAAAATCCTTTTTTTAAAATTCCAAAATTTGGCCCAATGATGCTACACACCAAACAGTAATTCACGACAACAACGATATCATATATCGATATGATAATCCATCAAATATCAAAATATCCCAAATCAAATAAATTCTGTTAAGGAATCCAGTTGGATCCCTCCAACCTATTTTCCTGCATCCAAAGATGTTAGCACAGTACCAATTCCGTTCCAGAACGAAATTATCGCGGTATATGGGATTTAAAATATTATCCGCTTAATAGACGGCGCAATAGGGTCTCATCCGCTATACAATGCGGGAAAATCAACAACTGCAATATATACATATGCCAATATATATATATTGCTATTATATATAATACCAATTTCACTGTTTATGAAATATTCGTGGTATATGTTTTTAATAAATAACATCCGCTTACTAACGGCGCATAATGTCTATTTTAACAATCAATAGATAACAATCATCATCCAAACATGCATTTAAGAATTTTAAATCTAACTATTTAAAATTAAAATCGAAACCGATTCGGTTGAGTGAGAATTTCTCACCTTGATTTCAATTTCGTTTTAGCAATTTATTTCGTCCCGAAATTTTCACTAACTCCAAACGACTCCAATACAATTCCATAGCGTAGTTCTCGTCCATACGATTCCAACGCTTCCTGTTTCGCGCGTTTTCGACCTCGTATGAAAAAGATATTCATTTATGAAGTTACACGAATTTTAATATTCATAATTCTGCAACATTCTTTTTATATTTTAACCTAAATATTTTTCTGGCCATTAGATCTGGTCCCCTCCCCCATCAGGCCGCACACCCCCATCCATCTTCCCCACTCATGTTTCTTTCTTTCCAGTAAACAATCACGCACTTGAACCCATTAGCTTCAAATTAGGTTTTGTTTTTGCAATCACCACAAGCAACATGAACACGATCAGGACCCATCATCTCGAAGCCGACATCGAGCTCCACCCTTACCAGCAAACACGTGAAACTCGGCCACCCCCTGCTCCTTGATTTACGTGCGCCACCGGCCCCAAACGCGGCCTCGTATCGTCGTCCCCATCGTGCCTCCATTCGTGATCATTTCCGTATAGATCTTTAGCTCTCACTTCGCTCTTCAATATTGCTGTTGAAAGTTTTGTGAATCGTTGCTTGGATTTGAAGAGATTGAGGAGAGAAAAAGGTGAATTCTCAGCCATCAAACTAGATAGTGGCGGCTGCTGTTAGGTTTAGGGTTTCTTTTTTTTTTTTTAATTTGTGAAGAGATGGGCTATTTATAGAAAATCGAACGAAACACTATTCATTTCGGAATTTTCGGACTCCGATTTACGCACGCTGACCAACGTTTCTAGGGTTTATCCCGCATTCTAGACACAATGGAATAGGTTTCGGAAGCTAATTCGGTCATCTGTGCGAGTTATGGCTATAAATGTTCGATTTAAAATTAAACCGATTAAACGATTTTCTAGGCGTTTTAGCTTGCACAGGACAAACGGTCAATCCAATTGACACGAAATTTGAAACCTTGCAATAATATCACATTACGGATCCGATGAAACTGGTTTCGTCGAAATCCGACACTATTTGAAAAATGGCTATTTTAACTCGCCAAATTAATATTAAAACAATTTCGATGCGTTTCGAGCTGCTACGATCAAACGATAACTCCGATTGCTACGAAAATTGATATCCATTAATAAATAACTATTACGGTTCCAATGGAACTGGTCTCGTCCAATTCTGAGACTGTTCGAAAATTGGCTAATTTCACTAGTCGATTAAATATTAAAATATTCAATTTTCACAAATAAACTTTTAATTCGATTTTAAAAGTTCTATAACATCATTCTAACACCAATATGATAAAATAAAATTTTACAAATCATTTTCAATCATATTTTACCCAATTTTCAATTATTTCTGTATTTTCACATTTTAAATTATTGATTTAATTATTCCATTAAATCCAATTATTCAAAATAAAATTTATTCGACCTATAAATTTCACTTATTAATATTTAAAATTAATTAAATATTCAAATTTTAAATAATTAAAATTCTGGGTCGTTACATACTTCCCCACTTAAAAGAATTTTGTGCTCGAAATTATCAAGTAAGAAAAGTTACAAAATCTATCAACTTTCCCAAAATCCATAGTGAAATTTCTTACAATATTTTACTAAGTTTTCAAATCATAATTAGTTATCTTTTCAAAACCAAAATATATCGTTTAATTTCCAATTCCATAATCAAAGTAAAGTTTTCAAAATTTTTCAATTTTTCTCAAATTTTTTGTAACGCCTTAAATTTTCGGAAAAATTTCGCCATAGTCTCCTTTGCGCGGCTCGATCCGAAAAAAAAATGACAGTATATATATCACAAATATACATCTCATCAAGTAATGAGGCATCGCGTAGGGGAAAAAGTGTAAAAGTACGGTATGTAATCCGATATATGTACCTTATATTTTATTAGCGAGCATATACGGCTAATATAGCGCGAAAGCGAGCTCCAAATGCGAAGCAAACGCGATCCGCACCTACTAAACACTCAACAAACAACATGAGAATATGTATATAGACAATAGTATCGATATACAACATATAACAACATAATAACTATATATGCCAACATAGCAAATGTAGTAAAAGCAATAAATTCAACCATCAACCAACTAACATTGAATTCAACTAACATCCATAACCAATCAGTATTCATTCATATTCTCCTTAATATTCAATGAAATAGGTTTTCAATTTAATCACATTTGATTTATTAAAAGTGGATGTTCTTACTAACATTCATTTTCAATTAGTTTATATTCACTAATTCATATACAAGTTGGTTCACTCCCAAATCAAATTCAATTCCATTTAAGATTCACTTAACTTCCAATTGAATTCCAATTACTTTAGCTTTCAATTTCATTAACTCAATTTCATTAATACTTAATGAATTATATACAATCAACCAATTATCATATAACAACCAATGTATATTAATTACAACCAAATTCCTCTGCTTATATTCATTCAATTTGGTTTAACACCATCACTTTTAATTGGTTCAATTAAATTGATTTTCATTCAATTATTCAACTTCCAATAACATTAGATTTTAATGAATTAACACTTATATCCATTATTTCATATCAACTTAATTTACATTCAATTGATTAACATTCAATCCATTAATTCAATTCAATTTCTAAAGTTGAATTTCATTTACATAACTTAAGTTCACATTTATCACTTCACTTTATTATTTTACTTTGATATCAAAATCAACTTCATTCAATATCTCTTAAGTTATAATCCATTTAAACATTATGTGTTTTTACTTAACTTAAATTCCCACTTATAAATCAATTCAGATTCCAATTCTTAAGTAAATTTCCATTTAACTTTAAATTTACTTTTATTTACAACTCATATTTATAAATATATTCATATAGTTTCACTTCTTATATATATAAGTTTATTTTACAATTGTAAATCACTTTAATTATAATTAAATTCTCATAATTCATTTTACTTATACAATTATTCTTTTATTTAGATTATTCAAACAACTTATTCAACAACCAAACAATCAACTTATATACACTTTAATAATTCTTAAAAATTATTCCTTTATATATAAAATATAACCAAGGTAAAATTATTTCATTTACCCAATTTAAAACAATATCATATCGAATTGTTCTATTCAAATGTTTATAAACCCCTTCGGCATAGTTGTACAGACCGTGCAGACGAAGGTTCATATGCCACTCAATAAACCAATCATCACAATATAAAACAATTTTATATTCACTAACAAATACGCACTCATAGCTATTATTACACTCAAACTCATTCTAGAGTACTACTGACATTATCTCTAATGAGTAATACCCAACAGAGCCATGGTTGTCGCTTAACCATATGCTCCGATACCACCTGTGAGGGACCCGCAAATCCGTACTCCTTGAATATACACTAATCTCCATAGATTAACTCAACATGAACAGAAATACGAATTCTCAATGTTTAAGAAAAAGAAAGAAAAAAAAGGGTAGAAGAAGAGAGAAAGAGATAGAAAATAGAGAGAAAAGAAAATAGAACGAAACAGAAAGAACACAACAGAACAACATCAGAATCTCACAATTCGCAGCGGAACAACATATAATAAATAAATGAATAATCTTTAAACAAAGAACTATATCAGTTATTACATTTTATACATTACATTTCATTACATCAGAGTGTACAACAACAAACAACATCAAACAACGGAAAAGAAATACTATATACTAATAATACGCCATTCCATCCAGCTTGCCTCCAGCAACTCCAGAATATCCTGACAAACCTAAACTCTTGACTGCCCGTGTGGAAATTGGTAGGCACCCAGAATTTAGGAAGGAAAACAATAAACTCCGAGTCAGTCATGTGACTGGTGTGAGAACTCAAAACAGTTTAATTATCTTTAAAATCAAAATAGAGGAATATTTTTTAAGCCAATTCGCAATGCTTTTAAAAATGAGACTACCATAAGGCCTCCCGCAAACACACACAATGCAAACGCAGAATCGGAGGAGATTGCTCCTTATGATAGTCAAAGATGCTTGATGCGCATTCAAAAGAACATTTGATATTATTACTAGTGCATAGTGTATAAAACAATTTCGAAAGTAGAATATAAATCTTAGCCAACATACGACCATTATCGTATGCCTACTATAGCTACTATGTTCAATAGCAGGTTACCGCCACATTCCATAGTAGGTTATACAACTAAAACCGTACAAGTTTCGTATTGTTTCTTTAGATTTCCTACTAATGATCAGGCCAAGGAACTTCCCATTGCCACATGAGAACGCCTTTGGAAGGACGTCCCCGAGAACCAAACCGGATCTCTGCCAACACAAGGCCTGGTTACCCCTAACTGGGTAACAACTGACACGAGTATGCCATCCCCCGGTCCTTTGGGACCTTTAACCGAGCGCTCGTCATCAACATCACACAATCATAAATAAAGTGTTTCAACATGAGTAAGTATCTGGGCTCCATACCATGATACCACCCTTTTCCAGAAGGAAATGCACATACCCTAAAGGGAGCTACCCCTCATAACCTTGCCGCATCTTTCCTGTTTTGACCATTCCGAGTTGTGAGGCTCGACGAAGTCACGTCCACAAAGCCATGCTTTATACAAAAGCTGTGCTTTGGGTCAACAAATTATCATAGAAATGATCACAAAGATAAACGATCAAACAAATGATCATATCACAAATGATCAACACAATGATCATTTCACAACAACACTCAGCATGTCACATTACCAAATTGGGAATATATCGCTGATAACCTTCAACTACATAACCTCTGAGCTCGTACGTCTCAGAGAAGGGTGTTAAGATAAGAGAATAAATTCTCCGCCACCAATAGAAATATATTTGAAAGAAATCAGCTTTATATCTCAATTTGTAATGTCAGACATACAATCCATACAAGTCTGTTCCGGGCTCGAACAGAACCGAAGGCACCTACAAAGAAGTCCTTGCAATCCGGATATCCACAATCATGATCGGATTCCCCTTCACATATGGAGAACTCTATACCGGAGCAACTCGGTGCAGAGTCAATCGACAGGTCATCCTATCGCTCTCGGAAATACCCGGTCTTCAACACCGGTCATCAATGTTATCCATTACGTCGTATCACTATTCGGAATTGGTAATCCGAATAACGAGCGCAATAATTTAAAAATAAGTGTAGCATTCAAATTCAGCAAATCCCAACAAATACCTTTCAAAGGTAAATATTGATAGTCGGTTATTGAACTATCAAAGGATATGCACGACATCACCAGATTCCAAATAATTTTCCAAATTATTTATTTTCCAAAAATATCTTTACAAGATATATAATTTTCATACTTCAAAAATAAATCAATATTTATTTTTAAACAAATTCCTCTTTCTTTTATAAATTCCATAGTGAATTTATATTTTCACAATATATATGAATATACGATTTTCAATTATTCATTTCAATTTATCTTCAAAAAGATAAATTCTCAAAACATTCACTTTATTTTGGAAAAACATTTCCATACTTATTTAAAAAGTAATTCACAAATCCATTTATTTTCAACACTTGGAAAATATTCAATATACTTGAATCGAGATTAAGTATATATTTCATTCTTTAAGGAAATCATTCTCTTAAACATATTTATTTGGGCCAAAACGAATGTTGCGTAAAACATTGTTACGACAACCCAAAATCACTATTATAGGGATTTGAAATTAAAATAGATATATAAATCCCAATACTATACAAAACATTTCCTTTCGGAAATCATTTACTATAACAACAGTGTTATAGTCCACCATTTCCTTCTATTTCTCGAAAACATCCATTTCAACAATGAATGTTGAAATCTATGGTTTGGAATCTCAACGCACTTTAAAAACATCGTTAGATCGTTTTAATTCTATTTAAAACATCATATCCAATACATTTCCTTTAACATATTATTCACTATTCAAAAACGTGAATATACTGCGTTAACAATTTCATCATTTCTATATGTTTCATTTTAAAGGATTATTCACTGTCTAAAACGTGAATATAACTCCATTAATAAGTTACAACAATTTACTTATCAAAATAAGTCATTTGCGGATTTATAAAACAATGTTTATAAATTCCATTTCTATTTATTTTATAACAACTTCCTTTTATAAATTCCTTTATTAACCTATCTCAATTCATATCTCAATGATATACTAGAAATTCATATTATAAGTCAAATACTTATAATTTATTTGTTTGCAAAAATCGTTCTTTTGAACTTCCAAAATTTTAAATCTTATAACTTATAAGATTCATTTATTTACCCAAAACTTATTCATCTAATAACCTTTACAAATTTTATAAACCTACTGCTTATAAAATTCCATTTATAACTTCACCGTTTATAATTCTATAAATTTCATTCATTTATGAAATTCATTCACAATTCATTCTAACACTTATAAAAACTTGTTTTATAATTCAAATGTTTTAATTTATAAATATCAATTTATAAATCTCTTATATAAATCAATTTATACTATTATTTTAAAACGTCTTTAATCTCCTTTATAATTTCACCATTCTCTTTGATTTATAAAATAATTAAATTTTATAAATCCTATTTTTAAACTTTTCATAATAAATTCAAAAATCGCAATTTAAACTATTTTATAAAATCATTTACCTCATATTTTCAAAAATCAACTTTTAACTATATTTCTCAGAAATCATAATTTTTATAACAATAAAATTATACGTTTATTTTTTTAAAACGAATCAATTCAATTTATTTTTTATAAAACGTATACTTTCAAAAATCACTTTAAAAATCCTTTTTTTAAAATTCCAAAATTTGGCCCAATGATGCTACACACCAAACAGTCAATCACGACAACAACAATATCATATATCGATATGATAATCCATCAAATATCAAAATATCCGAAATCAAATAAATACTGTTGAGGAATCCAGTAGGATCCCTCCAACCTGTTTTCCTGCATCCAAAGATGTTAGCACAATACCAATTCCGTTCCAGTACGAAATTATCGCGGTATATGGGATTTAAAATATTATCCGCTTAATTGACGGCGCAATAGGGTCTCATCCACTATACAATGCGGGAAAATCAACAACTGCAATATATACATATGCCAATATATATAATTTGCTATTATATATAATACCAATTTCACTATTTATGAAATATTCGCGGTATATGTTTTTAATAAATAACATCCGCTTACTAACGGCGCATAATGTCTATTTTAACAATCAATAAATAACAATCATCATCCAAACATGCATTCAAGAATTTTAAATCTAACTATTTAAAATTAAAATCGAAACCGATTCGATTGATTGAGAAGTTCTCACCTTGATTTCAATTTCGTTTTAGCGATTTATTTCGAATAAAATTAAACGGACGTTTAATTTTACCCGAAAATTTCACTAACTCCAAACGACTCCAATCCAATTCCATAGCGTAGTGCTCGTCCATACGATTCCAACGCTTCCTGTTTTACGCGTTTTCGACCTCGTACGAAAAAATATGCATTTATGAAGTTACACGAATTTTAATATTCATAATTCTACAACCTTCTTTTTATATTTTAACCTAAATATTTTTATGGCCGTTAGATCTGGTCCCCTCCCCCATCAGGCCGCACACCCCCATCCATCTTCCCCACTCATGTTTCTTTCTTTCCAGTAAACAATCACACACTTGAACCCATTAGCTTCAAATTAGGTTTTTTTTTTGCAATCACCACAAGCGACATGAACACGATCAGGACCCATCATCTCGAAGCCGACGTCGAGCTCCACCCTCACCAACGAACACGTGAAACTCTGCCACCCCCTGCTCCTTGATTTGCGTGTGCAACCGGCCCCAAACGCGGCCACGTATCGTCCCCATCGAGCCTCCATTCGTGATCATATCCGTATAGATCTTTAGCTCTCACTTCGCTCTTCAATATTGCTGTTGAAAGTTTTGTGAATCGTTGCTTGGATTTGAAGAGATTGAGGAGAGAAAAAGGTGAATTCTCAGCCATCAAACTAGATAGTGGCGGCTGCTGTTAGGTTTAGGGTTTCTTTTTTTTTATTTGTGAAGAGATGGGCTATTTATAGAAAATCGAACGAAACACTATTCATTTCGGTATTTTCGGACTCCGATTTACGCGCGGTGACCAGCGTTTCTAGGGTTTATCCCGCGTTTCGGACACAATGTAACAAGTTTTGGAAGCTAATTCGGTCATCTGTGCGAGTTATGGCTATAAACGTTCGATTTAAAATTAAACCGATTAAACGATTTTCTAGGCGTTTTAGCTTGCACCGGACAAACGGTAAATCCAATTGACACGAAATTTGAAACCTTACAATAATATCACATTATGGATCCGATGAAACGGGTTTCGTCAAAATCCGACACTGTTTGAAAAATGGCTATTTTAACTCGCCAAATTAATATTAAAACAATTTCGATGCGTTTCGAGCTGCTACGATCAAACGATAACTCCGATTGCTACGAAAATTGAAATCCTATAATAACTAACTATTAAGGATCCAATGGAACTGGTCTCGTCCAATTATGAGACTGTTCGAAAATTGGCTAATTTCACTAGTCTATTAAATATTAAAATATTCAATTTTCACAAATAAACTTTTAATTCGATTTTAAAAGTTCTATAACATCATTCTAACTCCAATATGATAAAATAAAATTTTACAAATCATTTTCAATCATATTTAACCCAATTTTCAATTATTTCTGTATTTTCACATTTTAAATTATTGATTTAATTATTCCATTAAATCCAATTATTCAAAATAAAATTTATTCGACTTATAAATTTCACTTATTAATATTTAAAACTAATTAAATATTCAAATTTTAAATAATTAAAATTCTGGGTGTGGGTGATGGTATCTGTTGTAGTTGTGATTTACTGAAGAAGCATAGGACTCGGGTCATAGCTTGAAGATGAACGTGATTTTCTCGAAGCAACAGTAACGCGAGGGGAAACCTGAAGTAAGGCTCGAGAAGATTTTGAAAATACTCGGGTCCGTGGAATTAAGAGAAAAGCAGTTTTTAACTTTAGAGAAAATAAAAAATTTTGACACAATTTTGTTAAAACCAAAGTTTTTGTGAATGTTAGAAGTTATCCAAGTTTAAAATTGGTTAAATGGCTTTAAATAAAATTTAATTTAAATTAACTAGGTTTTAAATTTGTTAAAAGTTTTTAAAGTAAAGTTATTTCAATTTAACTGAGTTTTGAGTATCTAATCTATATAACCTTTATTTTAAAAGTTTAATTTATATAAACTTAATATTGTAAGATGGAATGTTTTTGTTATATAAAAAACTAATTTAAATTAGACATATTAAGCTAATAATGAATCTATTTCAAAGATTATTTGAAAAGACTAATTAATTTGTTAAGAGTTAATTTATTTATGATGAGTAATTAAGGATAATTAATCTATGAGATTTGATTAAGGATAATTAATTAATTAAAAGAAATTAATTAGTAAAAGTAATTATGGGTAATTAATTGCTTAAGAATTTTTTAAAAAGTAATTAATTAATAATTAAAGTTGATTAATCAAGTGATTAAAAGTAATTTGTGATTTATCACTAATTGTAATTAATCAGGGATAATAAATTAAATGATGATTAATAAAGGGTTAATTAATTAATGTAATTAATTAAGGATAATTAATTAAAGAATAATTAAATAATTAAAGGTTAATTATTTAATGATTAATTAATTTATTATTAAAGGTTAATTAATTAATTATTAAATGTTAACTAATAAATGATTAACGATTAATTAATTAATATGATTTGCAATTAATTAATGTTAATAAACCAGGATTAGTAGTTTATTCATAAGTAATTAATATGATTTAAATTAATCAGATAATTAATTAATCTAACTTATGGATGTTTGGATGCTATTGAATATTTGAATTGTTGATATCTCTGGTGCGTACTACTTTATGATATGAATTGTTTAGATTTGAATTGTGATTTGATTATCTGTGATGAATGTAATTTATTTATCTGTAATAAATTTACATTATTTATCTATGGATTTGTGAATGGAAGACAAGCATTATAGATACTGCTTATCGATATTAATATGATTGAATCTTTGATGATTAATGATGTTGCACTATTGTATAAAACCCCTGGATTACACTATATACACAGAAATATGGAATGCACGAGGAAATTGGTTAAGTCACAGATTTTTGAAATGGTTTAAAGTTGAATTTTGAATTCAAATGGTTATAGAAATGGAAAAGCTTTTGAAAAGGAATTTCGAAGATACAAGTTATTTCGAATAACTTGATAAAATTTTAATAATTTGATTTAAATTTGAATTCAAAATTTGAAATTGAATTCTATGTTTGGAACTCATGGTTTAAAAAGGTTTATACAAATTATAAATGTGTTTATATAGGTTTTAAACCATTTTAAAAGTATTGTTTTGGGAATTTGAATTAAATCTAAATTTTATACTTGAAGAGCTTTAACTCATGCAAATGTAATTGGATTTTTCCGAAAGGAAAGCTATTTGTTTTCAAATAATAATAGCTTTCATATAAAGAAAGGATTTCCAATTTGTGTTGAAAAAAATTTCAAGTTGAAAAAAATTTCAAGTTTGAAATGAAATTGAGAATTGTTTTGAAAGTTATGAATGGATCTTTGGAAAGGGTTTCGAAAGCTATGAATTGATTCTTTGATTTAATAATTTGATAAGTTAATCCAATTTGAAAAGGAAATTGTTTTCAAAAGCCGTGAATGAATCTTTGTGAAAGATGGGTGAATTTTGTGAAGTGAATCTTTATGTTTAAAGATTTGAAAATGGTAAATTGTTTAAACTATTTGAAAGGAAAGTTTTGGATTTTAAGTTGTGACTTAACTGAAATCCCATTATCCATATGATTTTTAAATATTGCGCTCATTATTCGGTTTAGCCAGGAGAGGACCTTGTGTCATATAACCCGTTCCGAATAATGATACGACGATATGGATATCATTTGAAGAACGGTGGTGAAGACTGGATATTTTCGAAAGCGAAAGGATAACTCATCGAATGCCTGCACCGGCTGATCCCCGGTATAGAGATTTGATCATCCTTTGTGATGGGGGGTCCGGACGTGATTAGGGATTATCCAGATTTGCAAGGGCTTCTTTGGAGGTGCCTTCGGTTCTGTTCGAACCCGGAATAGACTTGTATGGATGTGTGTCTGACATTACACTTTGAGATGTAAAACCAGCCTCTATCAAATACATTTCTGTTTGGTGGCGGAGAATTATCCTCTTAGCTTAATACCCTTCTCTGAGACGTACGAGCTCAGAGGTTATTTAGCTGATGGTTACTAGTGATACATTCCCAATTTGGTAAGGTGGCATGCGAAGTGCTACTGATCATTTGTTGATCAAAGCGTGACTTTGTGAAAAGTGTAGCTTTGAAGACGAGACTGCATCAGGACCTCACACCCAGAAATGGTCGAAACAGGAAATATGCGGCAAGCTTATGAGGGTCGCGCCCTTTAGGGTGTATCATTCCCTTATGGAAAAGGGTGGTATCATGGTATGGAGCCCATATACTTAACTCATGCGGTCACTGCAAATCTATTACTTTGTGATTGCTTTGTGGTTGTTGGTGTAGAGGTACCTCGGATAAAGGTCGCAAACGACCGGGGGATGGCATGCTTGAGTAGTTGTTACCTAGTTGCAGAGATAACCCGGCCTAGTGTTGGCAGAGAGCCGAGTAGGTTCTCGGGACGTCCCTCCAGAGGCGTACCCATGTGGCAGTAGGAAGTTCCTTAGCCAGACCATTTGTTGGAAATTCAATCTCCAATATGCGCCTTGTACAGTTTTAGTTGTATAACCTGCCATTTACTTATGGTGGCGCCCCATTATTTAGATGGTAGCTATAGTAGGCATATAATAATGGTTGTATGCTGACTAAGATTAATATTGTACTTTCAAAAGGTTTTCTGCACTATGCACTAATAATAATATCAAATGGTTTCGTGTAACAAGCATATTTGACTATCATAAGGGTCCTCCAATTCCGCGTTTGCATTGTGTGTGCGGTGGGAGGCCTTATGGTAGTTTCATTTTCCAAAAAGCATTGCGGTTCTCAATGTTTTAAATTCTTTGTTGTTTGTTTTAAAGAAACTGTTTTTGTTTGCTCATATCAGTCCCATGACTGACCTATAGTTTATTGTTCCCATCCTAGACTCTGGGTGCCCACAATTTTCCACACGGGCAGTTTAGAGTAAGGTTTTTCAGATAATCAAATAGTAGGAGTAGATTCGATAGCATTCAATCTCTGGATATTGGCAATCGCGTTTGGGATCGCATCTGCTTAATTCAGCTTGATGGGTGTTTGAGATATCTTTGGATTGGAGATGGAGTTGCAGATATTGGATTTCTAACTTGGGGGTTCAAGTTCAAGTTATTGATTCCGCTTCAGCATTGTATGTTGCAATGATATATTTTAGTGATCAGCGTTGTATCATATTTGGATATTGTATCATTGGAGTTATATGATATATTCATTCATTTGTTCTGCTGTGTTGTTATACTTAATGTGTTATAAGCTGCGACGAACCAGATTCGACGTTTGAATCTGCGGCATTCGAGTACAAGTGAAGTACGGGTATCGATTTTCGAAGGTCGAGCCAGGGTCGTTTCGATTGGTATCAGAGCTGAAGGTTGAAACTTTAGTTCAGGAGTATAACACATTAGGTAACTCATTAGAGATACGGTGAAGTATACCCTAGAATGAATATTCCCTAAGATATCCATCTGTATGCCTCAGTAAGTTCTCTTACTATCCACTTATAGTGAGTATGAGTGCAAGAAGAGGACGAGGTAGGGGACAGGGGAATACCAGTACAAATGGAAAATACCCTGCAACAATAAGGAAATAACTTTCTCTATCATTCTCCTTTGCTGATCATCCAATTTCAAAATTCTTTGATGTCTTCGTGGCAGTTGCAAGGAGAAGCTTTGGCGTGATGATGGCCTTGCAAATTGTTGTAGAAAACTCCTATTTCGTATTCTCTTCACCGGTTCATTATCATCATTTCGTTTTAAACTTTAATGAATTTGGAATTTTTAATTGGAATAAATTGGTAGGTTAAATATGAAGATTTGTATCAATAAAATGATTTCCGGTAAAACCAAATTAGAAATTCTATTGAAATTTTTGGTGAGTATCAAAGTACGAAGAGGGACAAGTTAATATATACTTTGGGTATTCCGACCTGAATTTGGAATCCATACCTAGTGTTTGAGAGTTGTAGAAGATTGAATCTATCTGTTTGTTCTGTTGGGTTCAGCTATATTCTACGAATGGTTAGTTATCCCTTCAAACTAACCAATCCTCGACATATTTCGTAGACCGACAACCTGGGTATCTTGTGAAGTGTTGAATGAGTTAGTTCTCGTATCTATTAGTGATATTCTGATTTGGTAAGCCAAATGCAGAATAGATATTCATTTTGACTTGGTAAATCAATTTTCTATATCAGATGTCCATCTGCACTTTGTTGTCTCCCTTACAAATTTCGAGGACGAAATTTTCTTAAGTGGGAATCTGTAACAATCTCGTATTTTAGTTAAATTTAATTTGGTAATTAAGGTTAAATTGGGAAATTAATGGTGAATTAATTCAAAATTTTCCAAATTAATAAGTATATGTTTTGTTATTTATATTTATAAATTTATTTTAAATTGAATCTGGGAAATGAAATTCAAAATATTGGATTTGAATACATTATATTTTCAATAAATAAAAGATTAAAAAATTGATTAATTAAGATATATTTATTTATACAAATTGATTTTAGTTTGGAATTTGATTTAAATTAATTCAAGGATAAGTATCTTATAAATAATATTAGATTTATTAAACTTTATGTTTCAAGGAACTAATATATATATATAATTTTTATGAGCAATGAATAATTTGATTTCAAATCATTTGTTATAAAATTGTATAAGTATAAAACAAACTGTGATTTTGAAATTAAATAAATATATTGGAAATAAAATTTGATTTAATAAAATTAGATTTAAAAAGTTTTATAAATCAAGAACAATATATGTATGATTATTTCTTAATTGTTTTCAATTCACTTTCTTTATAAATTGTATAAGTATAAGTAATTGGGAAATGTATGTAATAAAGTGTGTATATATATATATATATCTTTTGAAATAAATACAGTTGTAAATATAAAAGAATAAAACATTAATCGTAAATATATTAACATGAAGATTTAAAAACAAAATGTATAAATAAATTTTAGAGGATGGACTTAAACATAAAGTTTGGTCTTTGACAAGTGTTTGACAAATAATCATATAGATTAACAAATGTAAATTTATGAGACAAGTGGCAAAAGAAATAAAATTTTCTTTTAATTTGAGATGAGAAAAAAATTATAGGAATACATGCAAAGAAAGAAAAAGAACTGGCTACTTCATTTTCAATTCAAACTTCCCAAAATCCTTTTTCTCTTCATTTTCTAAAATGAAAGTCAAAATGAAAAAACAAAATTTGCTTTAGTTTCAAAGCCAGCAACTCAAAGATGAAGCAATAATTCAACTTAACAAATCAAAGATCAAAGAACAACTTTATTCCAGATTTTTACAGCAAACCTGGAAAAAAATCAAAGATCTACATCAAAACCCAATTCCAGGATCAGATCAGAGAAATTAAAGAAAGTTCGAAAGATTTCAGTCTGGAAATTCAAAAGAAATCAAGCAGAGAAGTTCAAGAATAATTCAAATAATAAAATCAAGTAGGAACAAGGTTTAAAAAAACAAACAAGAGTTGCAGTCTGGAATCAAACCTCAATTAAGGCAAGAATTCAACTCAAACAATAAGCAAAGTTTCATATTACAAAAACAAAAGCAGTTCCAGGTTTTTAAAGCAAAGCCTGTCCTCTGTTCTTCAAAACCCAAGGTTGGCAATCTGGCCCTGATTTTGTTACATATCTTGGTAAATGCTTGAATGAATTGTCTCCTCTGATATGTGATGATTCTGGAATGATTTTGGTTAAAAGGCTTTAAATAAAATTTATTTTAAATTTACTAGGTTTTAAATTGTTAAAGGTTTTTAAAGTAAAGTTATTTCAATTTAACTGAGTTTTGAGTATTTAATCTATATAACCTTTATTTTTAAATTTTAATTTATATAAACTTAATATTGTAAGATGGAATGTTTTTGTTATATAAAACATTAATTTAACTTAGACATATTGAGTTAATAATGAATCTATTTCAAAGATTATTTGAAAAGACTAATTAATTTGTTAAGATTTAATTGATTTATCATGAGTAATTAAGGATAATTAATTTATGAGATTTGATTAAGGATAATTAATCAATTAAAAGAAATTAATTAGTAAAAGTAATTATGGGTAGTTAATTGCTTAAGAATTTTTTAAAAAAAGTAATTAATTAATAATTAAAGTTGATCAATCAAGTGATTAAAAGTAATTTATGGTTTATCACTAATTGTAATTAATCAAGGATAATAAATTAAATGATGATTAATAAAGGGTTAATTAATTAAGGATAATTAATTAAAGAATAATTAAATAATTAAAGGTTAATTATTTAATGATTAATTAATTTATTATTAATGGTTAATTAATTAATTATTAAATGTTAACTAATAAATGATTAACGATTAATTAATTAATATGATTTGCAATTAATTAATGTTAATAAACCAGGATTAGTAGTTTATTCATAAGTAATTAATATGATTTAAATTAATCAGACAATTAATTAAGCTAACTTATGGATGTTTGGATGCTATTCAATATTTGAACTGTTGATATCTCTGGTGTGTACTGCTTTGTGATATGAATTGTTTAGCTTTGAATTGTGATTTGATTATCTGTGATGAATGTAATTTATTTATCTATAATAAATTTACATTATTTATCTATGGATTTGTGAATGGAAGATAAACGTTATAGATACTGCTTATCGACATTAATATGATTGAATCTTTGATGATTAATGATGTTGCACTATTGTGTAAAACCCCTGGATTACACTATATACACACAAATATGGATTGCACGAGGAAATTGGTTATGTCACAGATTTTTGAAATGGTTTAAAGTTGAATTTTGAATTCAAATAGTTTTAGAAATGGAAAAGCTTTTGAAAAGGAATTTCAAAGATACAAGTTATTTTGAATAACTTGATAAAATTTTAATAATTTGATTTAAATTTGAATTCAAAATTTGAAATTGAATTCTATGTTTGGAACTCATGGTTTAAAAAGGGTTATACAAATTATAAATGTGTTTATATAGGTTTTAAACCATTTTAAAAGTATTGTTTTGGGAATTTGAATTAAATCTAAATTTTATACTTGAAGAGCTTTAACTCATGCAAATGTAATTGGATTTTTCCGAAACGAAAGCTATTTGTTTTCAAATAATAATAACTTTCATATAAAGAAAGGATTTCCAATTTGTGTTGAAAAAAATTTCAAGTTTGAAATGAAATTGAGAATTGTTTTGAAAGTTATGAATGGATCTTTGGAAAGTGTTTTGAAAGTTATGAATTGAGTCTTGCATTTAATAATTGAATAAGTTAATCCAATTTGAAAAGGAAATTGTTTTCAAAAGCCGTGAATGAATCATTGTGAAAGATGGGTGAATTTTGTGAAGTGAATCTTTTTGTTTAAAGATTTGAAAATGGTAACTTGTTTAAACTATTTGAAAGGAAAGTTTTGGATTTTAAGTTGTGACTTAACTGAAATCCCATTATCCATATGATTTTTAAATATTGCGCTCATTATTCGGTTTAGCCAGGAGAGGACCTTGTGTCATATAACCCGTTTCGAATAATGATACGACGATATGGATATCATTTGAAGAACGGTGGTGAAGACTGGATATTTTCGAAAGCGAAAAGGATAACTCGTCGAATGCCTGCACCGGCTGATCCCCGGTATAGAGATTTGATCATCCTTTGTGATGGGGAGTCCGGACGTGGTTAGGGATTATCCAGATTTGCAAGGGCTTCTTTAGAGGTGCCTTCGGTTCTGTTCGAACCCGGAATAGACTTGTATGGATGTGTGTCTGACATTACACTTTGAGATGTAAAACCAGTCTCTATCAAATACATTTCTGTTTCGTGGCAGAGATTTATCCTCTTAGCTTAATACCCTTCTCTGAGACGTACGAGCTCAGAGGTTATTTAGTTGATGGTTACTAGTGATACATTCCCAATTTGGTAAGGTGGCATGCGAAGTGCTGCTGATCGTTTGTTGATCAAAGCATGACTTTGTGAAAAGTGTAGCTTTGTTGACGAGACTGCATCAGGACCTCACACCCAGAAATGGTCGAAACAAGAAATACGCGGCAAGGTTATGAGGGTCGCACCCTTTAGGGTGTATCATTCCCTTATGGAAAAGGGTGGTATCATGGTATGGAGCCTATATACTTAACTCATGTGGTCACTGCAAATCTATTACTTTGTGATTGCTTTGTGGTTGTTGGTGTAGAGGCACCTCGGATAAAGGTCGCAAACGACCGGGGGATGGCATGCTCGAGTAGTAGTTACCTAGTTGCAAAGATAACCCGACCTAGTGTTGGCAGAGAGCCGAGTAGGTTCTCGGGACGTCCCTCCAGAGGCGTACCCATGTGGCAGTAGGAAGTTTCTTAGCCAGACTATGACGACCGCCCATAACTCCTGTACTAAACAAGGAAATAGTGCGCTGAAAATTGTGTTAGGCCGCCATGGACGATCATCAGGGTTAAGGTAAAATAATAAACTCTATCGTATTACTCACAGCGCAGGGATAAAATACAATAGAGAAATATATATAGTGAAGCTTCACTAAATAGAATCTCATCAATACACTACAAAACAATCTGATACAAACATCTGAATAGTCAATACATCAAGCCTCACTACATAACACTCAGAGAATCATACAAGCAGCGGAACATCCAGTACATATAGTAAGAAAAACAATATGCAAGCCTCCAGCTCGTCTTCGTCATCAGCATCGTTGGTCACTAAGAACAAGACCTGTCACCTGCTACCTAGTCTGCCCATCCCAAAATGGATGAACAGCCCAAGGTAATAAGAGTTGAACATAAAACCTTGAGTCAGACAAAAGTCCTAGTGAGCGGTAAATCAGCTATCAAACATACCAAAAGAGCATAAAGGGTAAAAAGGAATAGGAATCCAACCCTCCCACTCCACCTCTTTCTACAGTGATAGCCCCTAGACCAACTAAGCAGAAATAAACATAGAAAAGCAGACATTTAAAATAAAACAATTATCACTCGAGTCAAGGTCGATGTTTTCCAAGCACAAACCCACAAGGCCTAAACCAAGATCAGATAAGAACCCATAAAACATCGCTGTTGAGACCGAGTGACGATACAACCAAAGCATCCAAACATCCATGACTTTGGCTATCACTGTTATCATTGCCTCGATATTATCGTTAATTGAATGTCCGGCTCATTCTTTCATCTGTTCGTCAAGGGCTAATGGTAACCCCGGTTCTAGACAGAACTCCGCATGTCGTCGTGACCCGTGCCTAGGACTATCGAATCTGCCCAGAGTACTCGACCATCAACTATTAGTCGATTGGGACTATCGAATCTGCCCAGCGTACTCTTGCTTTGAGCCTGCTAGAACCTTCAACAACGATGAAATCTTAGCCTTCTAGTCATCCTCCTCGACGACTATTCTCATACTAGATCAAGCGCCTCTTGAGCCAACCATTATCAACAAACTCGAACCATATCACCTAGTTATCAACATGCTTGGGAAGATCCCGTCTGGATTAAACCAAGGCATTCTCACATCATGCTTTGCTTCATCGCATCATAGCAATGTCCTATCTCAACATCATCATCAAATCTATCCATATGAGCTTTATCATCCGCTCATATGCCACGAGCAGCTTTCCTTATTCAAGAGCCTTTCCACTTAGCTTTTGAATCATCTTCGACCAACTTGTCCAAATCAAATCATCAATCGATTAATATATAACAATTAATCAGATCAATCGTTAATCCAAGTAATCAATCATTCAAACAAGATCTAAATAAACAGTTATAACAATAATGGCAATTTCGTAAATAAAGAGTCCAAATCTAACAAGCATGAATTCTAAGTAATATCTTGATGAATGAACTATCATAGGTTAACATGTAGTAAAGTGGATATCAAAACTTTATGAATGATGGATCTACATGCAGACTTAAGGAAAATGCATGAAATCACTATCTTTAACACACAAACAAGCCACCGATCCAATATACTCCCTTGGGTTCGTGTGCGAGATAACCACCACTCACCGAATCGCCTAAACGCTTCAAAAGCAACTAACTTCAGATCTGGACAGCAAAGGATATAGCTTGATCCGTCAAAATTCCGCTTCAAACGATGAAGTCTCTCTTTGAAGAATGTAGATATTCAAACTTGGATGGAAGGAAGCACTAGATTAAAGAAGAGAAAAGAAGTGAAGAAATGTAGCACTCGAGCTCTCAAAATGGCAGCACTTCGTCGCTTCAAAATCCGGATCCCAAAAATGATGATAGGAACTTCTATTTATAGGCCAAACCTATGAGTCGTTCGCCCCCCTTTAGTCGGTCACGACTTAACAAGGCCCCACGACTTACGACTCATCAACCCCACGGCCTACCGACTCAAGCCTCTACGCGACCTAACACAAACACGGCTCAACACATACGCGACATAACATGCAAGCCGCGTTCCTTCCTAAGTCGTCTGGACGACTTAACAACCTACCGACTCACGACTCAACGACTCATGCCATCATGCGACTTACGGCCTAACTACACACACGGCTTAGCGACCCAGCGGCCTAACACCCTTGCCTTATCTCGTCCACAACCTAAGCCGCTAACTACTTTAAGTCGCTTCACCAACCTATCATCCTTAGGTCGGTAACTCGGTCAACAGACCTATCTCCTATACCACTATCCCTTAGGTCGTTTACTAACTTAAGCCGTTAACTCCTAAGTCGTTAGTTCCCTTAAGTCGACAACCACTACCACTAACTTCTCTAAGTCGTCTAATCTCTTAAGTCGCTCACCTCCTTAAGCAGGTCACTTTCCTTAGGTCACTTCACCCCCTAAGTTGCTCCACCGACTTGTGCTACGACACGACCTAACCCTGGACGACTCATCTCTGGATGACTTAAGCTCCAAACGACTTAACAACACTAACAACCTAATGACAACAGTTCTACGATCCTTCGATCCGTAAAATACGGGTCGTTACATTCTCTCCGCCTTAGGAATTTCGCCCCCGAAATTCCAAACAAACAAGAGCAACCAAAACTATTCTGCATGCCTACCATCCATAGCAATCAACAAACCATGCATCAAATTACTAGCCTAGCATGCAAAATTCTAAGACTAGAACAAGATACAAATTCATGAGATGTCACGACACCTTCGGGCCATACCTCGAAGAGTTCAGGATGAGCTGCCTTCATCCTCTCTTCCTCCTCCCATGTACAGTCGTTAACATCATCACTCCATTGTACCTTGAGCAACCTGACTACCTTCCTCCTAAGCTGTTTCGTGTCAGTTTCCACTACACGAAGCGGTTTACGAGGTCTCTCAACGATTGGATCAACTTCTAAATCTTCACAACTATCAGCAGAAACCACTGTATTCGAGTCGTGCACATACTTCTGTAGATACGATACATGAAAAACATTGTGCACACTCACTATCTTTTCCGGTAACTCCAATTTATACGCGAGCTTTCCAATTCGCTCAACGATCGGGAATGGTCCAACAAATCTCGGAGTCAATTTTCCTTTCTTCCCGAATCGAATAACATTCTTCAGTGGAGAAATCTTCACAAAAACCCTATTGCCTACGTCGAATTCCAAATCCTTGTTTATCGGCATAACCTTTTTGACGTTCTTGGGCTGCCTTCATTCGTCGCCGAATGATCTTTATACAATCCGAAGTCTGTCGAATCATTTCTGGCCCAAGTATTAACTTTTCTCCTGTTTCCAGCCAACATGTCGGAGAGTTACACGGTCTTCCATACAATGCCTCATATGGTGCCATACCAATGCTTGACTGATAACTGTTATTATATGAAAACTCCACCAAATGAAGATGATCTTCCCATGATCCTACGAAGTCCAAAACACATGCTCTGAGGAGATCTTCCAAAACTCTGTTGACTCTCTCGGTCTGACCATCTGTTTGAGGGTGATAAGCTGTACTCAAACACAACTCGGTTCCCAAAACTTCTTGCAAGCTCTTCCAAAATCCACTAGTGAACAATGGGTCTCGATCGCTCACTATGCTTTTCGGAATACCATGGAATCGAACTATCCACTTAACATACAGCTCAGCCAATTTCGATGCAGTCCTGGTTGATCGAACAGGAATGAATCTTGCACTCTTAGTCAAACGATCTACGATGACCCAAATCCCTTCATTTCCTGCTCTGGTTCTAGGTAGCCCATCGATAAAATCCATCGATATTTGCTCCCACTTCCATGTAGGAACTTCTCATGGCTGAAGTAATCCACTTGGCTTCTTCTGTTCAGCTTTTACCTACTAGCAGTTCATACATTTGGAAATAAAATTTCCAACATCCTTCTTCATACCTTCCCAATAATAGGTTCTCTTCATATCCCGGTACATCTTGTTTCCACCTGGATGAATTGTCAGCTTCGAGTGATGACTTTCCTTCAGAACTTCATCCCTCAATTTATCTATATCGGGAACAACTAGTCGTCCTTGTTTTCGAAGCCAACCCTCTCGATCGACCTCGAATCCTTTATCCTTCTCTGGGTCCAATCCAGATTCCAAATCACGGATAATCTTGACAAGCTTATCGTCTCGCTTTTGGCTCTTGCCAATTCTTTCCACAAGAGTAGGTCTTATCGATAAGTTTGCCAACATCTCAGGTTCCAATTCACATCTAGGCCTGAAGTCAAATCCAGCCAAATACTCAAGATTCTTCCATTCTGAAAACATGGCTCCCAATCCTGCATGTCTTCGACTTAACGCATCTGCCACTGCGTTACCCTTTCCCGGAGTATAGGTTATAATAAAATCATATGATGCTAAAAACTCTATCCATCGTTGCTGTCGAAGATTCAAATCTTTTTAGGAGAAAATATACTTCAACGACTTATGATTTGTAAACCACTCGAACCGAACTCCCAATAGGTTATGTCTCCACATCTTCAGAGCAAATACAATCGCCGCCAACTCCAAATCATGAGTCGGATAATTCCTTTCATGCGGCTTTAGTTGTCGACTTGCATACGCAACAACTTTATTGTGACGCCCCACCCCGAGACCCACATTAGTAAAGAGAATTAACGAGTAATTCCGTCTACTAATGCAGAGAATAGGGCTAGTCAAGGGCGACCGAATAGTAATGCACTAGCTAATGACTAAGTATGTCGATGCTTACCTTTTTTTCGCGAATCTCAAGTAGTGGACATAATCAGTGATTAACTAATATGATACTACACGGCTAACGGATCTATTCAGAACAAAGCACAATAACATTATAACATGTCGCAGAAACAACAACCACAGATAAATATGTATACTGATACAAAACCAAACATCTGATGTAATACCATTCACCACATAATGTAATACAACATCATCCCATAAAAGAATATATACATGAAGTGATAAATAAAAGATCCATCAAAAGTGGAGATATCCAAGTCCATAGTCATGAGCCCACAAAAGATAGCAAAACGGATCCAAGCATAAAGGATAGTCATCCAACCTAACCTGCAACTCGGTCTGACCTGAGTGATAAACACACGGGTCAGGCAACTGAATCATATCATTATCCAAGGCATAAAAGATAAGGTAAATAAGGGA
Organism: Allium cepa; assembly: GCA_030765085.1. Lineage (NCBI taxonomy): Eukaryota > Viridiplantae > Streptophyta > Magnoliopsida > Asparagales > Amaryllidaceae > Allium > Allium cepa. The sequence continues at coordinate 708,815,661 of CM060937.1, forward strand.
AACATGTACCTAGCGAAGTATAAAAGGAATTTGAGTAACTTAGCTCGATAGCATGACTATAACACTACGCTAGAGGTTTGCATCCACATTTACTAAGTTTGATAAAGAGGGCTTTATGCATATAATACAAGAATACCATCAACACTATCCATGCATAAATAAATTTCTCATTATAAAGTCTCAAGTATAAGTTTTAATTCGAAATCACCAAAGCCCTCAAATAAGTCATATCGCCTTATTTATCTCTATAAGGCTAGGTAAAATACATCAAAGAAGTGAAATCAAAATCATCATAACTCATAAAGAAAATCCCAGATTGGCCAATTGTTACATGCAGAAAGCATGTTGCACGTGCTAAAGTTCTCAGACTAGCGCTTGTAGAAAGGTTAGGTACCCACATGACTCTCTAAGGCGACCGAAGTCACACTTTCCCAGATTCTTAATTTCCCAGATTCTCAGATTCCCAGATTCTCAGATGACCCAAAGGTCATAGCACTAGTAATTCCCAGAATGTGTAAGAAACCCTCGGATAGTAACCCGAAATGTGGTTACGTACGTCCCGTACTGTACGTCCTCACTCAACGGTTTTCTAGCCGCTAGTCGATGCCACACTAACAAAAGCATCAAAATCTCAAAGAATTGCCTCATATCATTGGCGTAAGGCATAAAATATCTAACATGTCTCATCTCATTGACAAGTGGAAAATTCCATAAAATCATAAATCTCAGAAAATCTCATATAAAACAATTGCCTCGTATCATCGGCAATATGTTTTTCCCAAGATAGTCCCATGTCGTATATGCTTCCGAATACGAAATATTAGACTAAAGTTATTAGTCTAAAAGACTAATATAACACTCTATCCCAGACCACAAAGTAGTAAATCCCAAGGAGGAAATCAAAAAGATTTCTCAATGCCGTTTCGATTGTACAAGTCCATAATTAACCGATTAAGTGAATGCACGAGTCCCATTCCTCGCGGATTTACTAGGTCGTTTAATTTATTTTCTTATACGCCCGAATATATATATATATATATATATATATATAAATAGTAAAAATAAGTAAAATTATACATATAATATTTTTCACGAGAAAACATGATTTTAAAACAATTTCCAGCAATTTATAGAAAAGATTTTAGAGAGAAAACGGCTTATTTTCAGAGTTTCTAATAAATTATAAAATCTTAGAAAATAAGAAAAATCCTCAAATCCCCAACCATATATGATTTATTTATATAATGGTTTAATCATATAAGCTCAAACAATTCGCAAATCAAGTAAAAGAAAAAATAATCATCATCAGAAAACTCCTCAACCAAAGAAAATACAACACTCAGGGCTACATGCAAGTGCTCAGGATAGCGATCTTGCATCAGCTATTTCGACCCTTTAGTCACAAAATTTCAGAAAGTGATACAAATTAAAGTTGTCACAATCTTCCTGTAGTTTCCAAAACTTTAAAAATTATAGGATTTGGATAAGAAATGCAAAAGTTATGCCTAAAATACAAGCTTAGGTTTGCACAAAACACTGAGTACTCAACAACAACATGACAATGAGTTTGCAAGAGCTTTTTCAACTTTTTATTCAATGAATATCATAAAGTGATACAAATAAAAGTTGTCACATTCTTTCTGCAATTTCCAAAACTTTAAAAATTATTGAATTTGGATAAGAAAAGAAAAAATTATGCGCAAAATACTAGCTCAGGTTTGCACAAAACGAAAACAGAATAAAAAATTAATCACTCGATACAGCCACTTCGGCAACTGATTTCACTGATCAAACCATTTCAGAACGCCATGAAAATTTTCATGATTAAACTACACACATAGAACTTCAAAATGACACCAAGATTGCCTCAATCCGACACCGGATGAGGGAGATATAACCAAAACGAACTAGGCTATTTTCAGCAACAAAGCAGAAACAAATTGAATATACTGTACGTATATTCAAGCATAGACTTCAAAATTTTTTTTTGCTTTATGGAAGCGAAATTTCATGCTTACAATTTCTATAAGTTTGCTAACTTACCTTTTGCGACAAAAAGGAGCGAAATTGGCTGGAAGATGAGATCTTCAAGCTAGCAATGGCCTAGCCAGTACCTATAGTTGCTGAAAAATGGACATGCAAAGGAGAAAACCCATTAAAACAGCAATAGTAACTGAAACTAAGATTTTTCCCGGATTTAAGATGGAGATTGGTTAGGAGATTACCTGGCTTTAATTTTTAGATGAGAGAATCTCTTAATTTTGTGTGGAATTAACAAAGATTTAGCAAGGGTTTGAGGTTGCCATTGATTTTTCTTTTGAGCTTCTGTTACTAACTGGAGGAGGAGATAGGACAAGGAAACTGTAGGTACACAATTTTCCTCACCAGAAACTTCTTTATGGGCTAATGGATCAACACTTCAGCTCAAAAACATACTTAACCAAAAATTCTAATTTATGTTTTTATTATGTATATAATGCTATTTCTCTCATATTTTACACATTTTATATCCGAATTCAACGAAATAAAAATGCGTTGGATTCGTTAAAACACAAGGAATCCAATAAAAGAATAAAATTTTATTTTACCAAGTTTTATTATATATTTACCATTTATTTCCTTTTTATGGAAATTTACACTATTTATCCAACTAATGTAAATATGGACATATTTTGTCAAATAAAATGGGTTATCTCATTTTATTATGGGGGAATGATTTATTTTTAACTCCTCAAAATATTTACCCTCATTATATATCATTTATAACATGATTAATTATTTATTCAACACTTTTCCTGCTGTATATAAAAAAAATGTAATTTAGACATTACATACATTATTGCCAAATTGTGCATGCTAATGGAATATAGGCACAAATCTCTTTTCAAAACTCATGAAATAAAGAGATATTATATTTTTTTTTCCATTCCCATATATGTATTACACAACCCTAAAATATATATTCCCCTTTTCATTTTCTTTCTTCCTAAATTTATTTCAAATCATAAAATTGGAATAAATCTCATTTTATTTTATTCTCCTAAGATTAACTCACATAATATTGTTCTATCCCTAACGACAATATTATCCTCATTTTCTCCCCATTAATTTAATTAATGAATCTAATATTAAATCATGACTATAATTATGACTTAATACTAGCGGTAATCTCCAACCAGGGTTGTTACACACTTCCCCCCTTAACAAAATTGCGTCCACGCAATTTCTAAAGGAAAAACCCATAACAATGCAATAATTCACTCAAAAGAAACAAGAAAAGGCTTGAGAAAGAAAGTTCTCACCGGTGTCAAATGAAGAAAGAAAACCCGGAAAAGAACGCTCGATAGATTCTCTGGTTTCCCAAGTGCAATCTTTCGGATTCTCCGACCATTGAATCTTAACAAGAGAAACGTTCTTGCTTCGAAGGCGTCTCACCTCCGAATCAAGCACGCGAATAGGCTGCTGAGAAGTAGATAAACTCGGTGAAATCTCAAGCTCAAGCTACTCGGAAGGATCAATGACTGAATCTCGAATACATTTTCGAAGCTGAGAAATGTGGAAGACATCATGAATACCCGATAAATGAGATGGCAGAGACAATTGATATGCTACAGGACCAATGCGCTCAATAATCGAAAATGGTCCTATAAAGCGAGAAGCCAATTTCCCAGTGGAGCTAAAGCGCATTACTCCCTTCATAGGGGATACACGAAGGAATACAAGATCACCCACTGCGAATTCCAAAGGCTTTCTACGGTTGTCCGCGTAGGATTTCTAACGATTCTGTGCCTCTTTCATCCATTGTCTAATCAAAGATATCTTCTCAGAAGACTCACGAATCGAATCAGGACCGAGAATGAACTTCTCACCCGATTCTAACCAACAAGAAAGTGAACGGCACAGTCTACCATAAAGAGCTTCAAAGGGTGCCATACCGATACTGGATTGGAAGCTATTATTATAAGAGAATTCAACCAATGGAACGTGATCTTCCCAAGAGCCACCGAAATCAAGAATACATGCACGGAGGAGGTCTTCAAGCACACGATTCACCCTCTCAGTCTGACCATCAGACTGGGGATGATAAGCTGTAGAGATATTTAGCTTTGTTCCCAAAGTTTGCTGAAAGCTAGTCCAGAAGTGACTAGTGAACAAAGGATCACGATCACAAACTATCGAAGAAGGAACACCATGTAATCGAACAATTTCCTTAATATAAAGCTTCGCTAAAAGAGGAGCATTCCTATTAGATTTAATAGGGATGAAATGGGCGGATTTAGTAAGACGATCCACAATAACCCAAATGTTAGAATGACCCAACCTCGAACGAGGTAGGCCGTCAACGAAGTCCATCGATACTTGGTCCCACTTCCACTGTGGAACCTCAAGAGGCTGAAGAAGACCGGATGGCCGCTGATGCTCGGCCTTAACAAGCTGACAGGTAGGACACTGGCTCACATATCTCGCAACATCACGCTTCATACCATCCCAATAATAAAGACGATGCATATCCACATACATTTTACTGCTACTCGGATGGATGGTATACTTAGAGCGATGACAATCATCAAGTATGTCACGCCTAAGTGCTGAATCAGATGGAACAACTATACGGTTCCTTAGACGAAGGCAACCATGAGAATCAATCGAATAATCCCGCAACTCCTCATCACGGGACTCAGATGAGCAAGACTGAATGAGGCGCATAATATAAGCATCACGTCTCTGGGCCTCAGAGATACGATCAAGATGAGAAGGTCGAGCCACCATACTGAATAATAAGACCGGTGAATCAGATGACGGTGCTCGATCACGAATGTCGAAGCTGGATAAGGTCTTAAGAACATCCCATTCGGCTAACATCATGGAAACAACTGCGGAATGCTTGCGGCTAAGCGCATCAGCTACACGATTACCCTTCCCAGGGGTATACTCAATGTCAAAGTCATATGAGGTGAGAAACTCTAACCATCGCTTTTGCCTCATATTAAGGTCTTTCTGCGAAAGAGATATCTAAGAGACTTATGATCGGTATAAAGGACGAAATGCTCACCAAGGAGATAATGACGCCATATCTTCAAGGCAAAGACGATGGCTGCAAGCTCTAAATCATGTGTCGCGTATCGAACCTCGTTTGGACGTAATTGCCTTGAAGCGTAGGCAACAACCCGATCCTTCTGCATAGAACCGCACCAAAACCACTAAGGGTGGCATCGGTATAAACGATGAGATCCTGATTCCCCTCAGGAACTACAAGCACGGGAGCATGAGTGAGAAGTTCCTTCAATCGTCGGAAGGAAGTCTCACACTTATCAGACCAAATATAACGAACACCCTTCCTAGTAAGACTTGTAAGAGGAAGAGCGATACGAGAGAAATCCTTAATGAAACGGCGATAATAACCCGCTAAACCCACAAAGCTACGGATCTCATGAACATTCTCAGGCCTCTTCCAATTCTGAATAGCCTCAATCTTAGATGGATCGACTGAGATGCCATTGGAAGATACAACATGACCTAAGAATTTCACTTGCTTCTCCCAGAAGTGGCATTTAGAAAGCTTTGCCTTGAGTTGACGCTTGCGGAGAGTACTCAAGACAATTCTAAGATGTCGAGCATGATCTTCTTCGGATCTAGAATAAACTAAGATGTCGTCGATGAATATAAGGACGAAATTATCGAGATATTCCCTGAATACTCGATTCATGAGATCAACAAAGAAAGAAGGAGCGTTCGTCAATCCGAACGGCATGACGAGCCACTTATATGAACCATATCGAGTGCGGAAAGCTGTAAGTGGAATGCTATCTTCCGCAACACGAAGCTGATGAAAACCCGTGGCTAGGTCCAAATGAGAAAAGACCTTTGCACCACTCAACTGATCGAACATGTCATCAATACGAGGCAATGGGTAGCGATTCTTGATGGTTAACTCATTAAGCTCGCGATAGTCGACGCAAACCCTAAGAGTATTATCGGACTTCTTCACGAATACCACCGCGGCACCCCACGGTGAAGAACTAGATCGAATGAAGTGTTTAGCTTCGAGCTCAATGAGTTGCTTCTTAAGTTCCTCATTCTCCTTAGTAGACATCCTCGTGGGAGGACGACTAACGGGTTGCGCACCAGGAATGAGGTCAATACGAAACTCTATTGCCCGCTTGGTTGGCAAACCCGAAACGTGCTCAAAAATATCAGCGAAGTCACAAACAATCGGAATACGAGACACATCATCATCACTGTCTCGCGAATCAAGAGCATGCAAAGATGCTAAGGCATCAACATCGGTATCCCGGAGAACCAGGGATAACTGAGAAGAGGAATCTGGATGTCGAAGATAAACGACTCTGTCTGAACAAAGAATCCTGGCATCGTATCGAACTAGCCAGTCCATACCAAAGATCATATCAAAACCAAGCGATGGAATCACGTGCAGATTCGCGCGGAAAGAAAACCCACAAAGCATAACCTCAACATCATCACAATATAAGCTAAGGGTTGCAAACCCCCCAACAGGATTTGAAATCCACAAAGAAGTAAGCAAACATGAAACATCCAAAGAACAAGCATCCACGAGTTCCTTTGATACGAATGAGTATGACGCACCCATATCAAAGAGCACTCTAATCGATCGATCATGAAATAGAATAGAACCTTCAAGACAGAAGGAAATATACCTTTCGTCTGAGATGCATCACTAGAAGCTGCTACTATATTCAGATTTCCCGGACGAGAACCTTTGTTCTTCTTAGGACAAGAGAAACCAATATGTCCTTTGGCCTTGCAATAATTGCACTTCTTAGGCTTTGGACATTCACGGGCTGGATGGTTAGGAGAACCACAATTGTAGCATGCGAAAGGTTTAGGCTGAGAAGGAGCTTGAGATTGAGATGAAGACGATCCACCTTGTTTCTTCTTCTCGGAATGCGGAAATCGAGACTTGCGGAAAGGAAACTTCTTCTTCTTAGGATTGGACTGAGGACCACCTTCGTCATCACTCTCTTTCTCATTCTCCACTGTCTCGAGATTGAGAGCTGCATCAACTAATTCTTCAAAAGATAACTTGAGTTGGAGCATCAAAGCTTTCTTCAAATATTTCTTAAGTCCAGATACGAACTTAAGATTTTTCTTGTATGGAGTATCAATGAATTCCAACCCATACTTAGATAGAGACTCGAAGGAGGAGACATAATCAGATAACGATGACTTTCCTTGCTTCAACTCAATAAAGCGACAAGTGTGATGAGCCTTCTCAGAAGCGGGAATAAACTTAAGCTCAAATCTATCTCGAAACTGCTGCCATGTGAGGGTAGTCTCATCCACCTCAGCTATAAGAAGCTCGTAGCAGTCAAGAGCATGCTCTTGTAGCATACTAGATGCCACAAGAACTCGATGATGATCAGATAAGTCCATACGAAGAAACACACGCTCGCAAATGCGAAGCCAAGCATGCACATCAAGAACCGACTCGGAGCCTTTGAATGGCTTGCTCCGAGATGAGTGAAATCACTACATAGACGTGCGAATACAGATTTGCGAGGAGATGAAGATGGAACAGGAGCAGGAGGTTGTGTGCTCCCAAGAAGCTCTCGAATCTGATCGATAGTCATATAAATGCCTTCGGGTCGGGAACCACTGGACGGTCCTGCTGCCGAAGTGCGACCTCTACCTCTACCAGACATAGCTGAAAGATAAGACAAGAATAGATTATTCACAGGGTAGACATATATATCGCAATAAAAATGCAGTAGGTAAGGAATACTGCGGAATAGTATTTAACATTCCTAGACGTATTCCATCCTATCAACCCCGAAGGAATCGAAAGGATAAGGACATGACTAGGCTTGGCCACTTCTAAGGGATGAGATGCATAAAGGTGTTACACTAGATGTATGGTTCTTAGCGTCTGCTGTTCTGTATGTATTCTATTTTGTTCTGAAACACAGCTCTGATACCAAGCTGTGACGCCCCACCCCGAGACCCACATTAGTAAAGAGAATTAACGAGTAATTCCGTCTATTAATGCAGAGAATAGGGCTAGTTAAGGGCGACCGAATAGTAATGCACTAGCTAATGACTAAGTATGTCGATGCTTACCTTTTTTTTGCGAATCTCAAGTAGTGTACATACTCAGTGATTAACTAATATGATACTACACAGCTAACAGATCTATTCAGAACAAAGCACAATAACATTATAACATGTCGCAGAAACAACAGCCACAGAAAATATGTATACTGATACAAAACCAAACATCTGATGTAATACCATTCACCACATAATGTAATACAACATCATCCCATAAAAGAATATATACATGAAGTGATAATCAAAAGATCCATCAAAAGTTGAGATATCCAAGTCCATAGTCATGAGCGCACAAAAGATAGCAAAACAGATCCAAGCATAAAGGATAGTCATCCAACCTAACCTGCAACTTGGTCTGACCCGAGTGATAAACACACGGGTCAGGCAACTGAATCTTATCATTAGCCAAAGGATAAAAGATAAGGTAAATAAGGGAACATGTATCGAGCGAAGTACAAAAGGAATTTGAGTAACTTAGCTCGATAGCATGACTATAACACTACGCTAGAGGTTTGCATCTACATCTACTAAGTTTGATAAAGAGGGCTTTATGCATATAATACAAGAATACCATCAACACTATCCATGCATAAATAAATTTCTCATTATAAAGTCTCAAGTATAAGTTTTAATTCGAAATCACCAAAGCCCTCAAATATGTCATATCGCCTTATTTATCTCTATAAGGCTAGGTAAAACACATCAAAGAGGTGAAATCAAAATCATCATAACTCATAAAGAAAATCCCAGATTGGCCAATTGTTACATGCAGAAAGCATGTTGCACGTGCTAAAGTTCTCAGACTAGCGCTTGTAGAAAGGTAGGTACCCACATGAATCTCTAAGGCGACCGAAGTCACACTTTCCCAGATTCTTAATTTCCCAGATTCTCAGATTCCCAGATTCTCAGATGACCCAAAGGTCATAGCACTAGTAATTCCCAGAATTTGTCAGAAACCCTCGGATAGTAACCCGAAAAGTGGTTACGTATGTCCCATACCGTACGTCCTCACTCAACGGTTTACTTGCCGCTAGTCGATGCCACACTAACAAAAGCATCAAAATCTCAAAGAATTGCCTCATGTCATTGGCGTAAGGCATAAAATATCTAACCTGTCTCATCTCATTGACAAGTGGAAAATTCCATAAAATCATAAATCTCAGAAAATCTCATATAAAACAATTGCCTCATATCATCGACAATAGTGTTTTTCCCAGATAGTCCCATGTCGTATATGCTTCCGAATACGAAATATTAGACTAAAGTTATTAGTCCAAAAGACTAATATAACACTCTATCCCAGACCACAAAGTGGTAAATCCCAAGGAGGAAATCAAAAAGATTTCTCAATGTCGTTTCGATCGTACAAGTCCATAATTAACCGATTAAGTGAATGCACGAGTCCCATTCCTCGCGGATTTACTAAGTCGTTTAATTTATTTTCTTATACGCCCGATAATATATATATATAAATAGTAAAAATGTGTAAAATTATACGTGTAATATTTTTCATGAGAAAGCATGATTTTAAAACAATTTCCAGCAATTTATAGAAAAGATTTCAGAGAGAAAACGGCTTATTTTCAGAGTTTCTAATAAATTATAAAATCTTAGAAAATTAGAAAAATCCTCAAATCCCCAACCATATACTATTTATTTATATAATTGTCTAATCATCTAAGCTCAAACAATTCGCAAATCAAGTAAAAGAAAAAAAAATCATCATCAGAAAACTCCTCAACCAAAGCATATACAACACTCAAGGCTACATGCAAGTGTCAGGACAACGATCTTGCATTAGCTATTTCGACCCTTTAATCACAAAATTTCATAAAGTGATACAAATGAAAGTTGTCACAATCTTCCTATAGTTTCCAGAACTTTAAAAATTATAGGATTTGGTAAGAAACGCAAAAGTTATGCGCAAAATACAAGCTCAGGTTTGCACAAAACACTAAGTACTCAACAACAACAGGACAACGAGTTTGCAAGAGCTTTTTCAACATTTTAATCAATGAATATCATAAAGTGATAAAAATAAAAGTTGCCACATTCTTTCTTCAGTTTCCAAAACTTCATAAATTATTGAATTTGGATAAGAAACGCAAAAGCTATGCACAAAATACTAGCTCAGGTTTGCACAAAACGAAAACAGAATCAAAATTGAAATCACTCGATCCAGCCACTTCGGCAACTGATTTCACTAATCAAACCATTTCAGAACGCCATGAAAATTTTCATGATTAAACTACACACATAGAACTTACAAATGACACAAAGATTGCCTCAATCCGACACCGGATGAGGGAGATATAACCAAAACGAACTAGGCTATTTTCAGCAACAAAGCAGAAACAAATTGAATATACTGTACGTATATTCAAGCATAGACTTCAAATTTTTTTTTTGTTTTATGGAAACGAAATTTCATGCTTACAATTTCTATAAGTTTGCTAACTTACCTTTTGCGACAAAAAGGAGCGAAATTGGCTGGAAGATGAGATCTTCAAGCTAGCAATGGCCTAGCCAGTACCTATAGTTGCTGAAAAATGGACATGCAAAGGAGAAAACCCATTAAAACAGCAATAGTAACTGAAACTAAGATTTTTCCCGGATTTAAGATGGAGATTGGTTAGGAGATTACCTGGATTTAATTTTTAGATGAGAGAATCTCTTAATTTTGTGTGGAACTAACAAAGATTTAGCAAGGGTTTGAGGTTGCCATTGATTTTTCTTTTGAGCTTCTGTTACTAACTGGAGGAGGAGATAGGAGAAGGAAACTGTACGTACACTATTTTCCTCACCAGAAACTTCTTTATGGGCTAATGGATCAACACTTCAGCCCAAAAACATACTTAGCCAAAAATTCTAATTTATGTTTTTATTATGTATATAATGCTATTTCTCTCATATTTTACACATTTTATATCCGAATTCAACGAAATAAAAATGCGTTGGATTCGTTAAAACACAAGGAATCCAATAAAAGAATAAAATTTTATTTTACCAAGTTTTATTATATATTTACCATTTATTTCCTATTTATGGCAAATTTACACTATTTATCCAACTAATGTAAATATGGACATATTTTGTCAAATAAAATGGGTTATCTCATTTTATTATGGGGGAATGATTTATTTTTAACTCCCCAAAATATTTACCCTCATTATATATCATTTATACCATGATTAATTATTTATTCAACACTTTTCCTGGTGTATATAAAAAAAATGTAATTTAGACATTACATACATTATTGCAAAATTCTGCATGCTAATGGATTATAGGCACAAATCTCTATTCAAAACTCAATGAAATAAAGAGATATTATATTTTTTTTCCATTCCCATATATGTATTACACAACCCCAAAATATATATTCCCCTTTTCATTTTCTTTCTTCCTAAATTTATTTCAAATCATAAAATTGAAATAAATCTCATTTTATTTTATTCTCCTAAGATTAACTCACATAATATTGTTCTATCCCTAACAACAATATTATCCTCATTTTCTCCCCATTAATTTAATTACTGAATCTAATATTAAATCATAGCTATAATTATGACTTAATACTAGCGGTAATCTCCAACCAGGGTTGTTACATTTATCCTTCTGCATTAGCACTGCTCCAAGTCCAGTACCACATGCATCGGTGTAAACCACCATCTCACCATTTCCACTTGGAATAGTCAAAACAGGAGCACTTGTTAGTCGCTCTTTTAGTATTCCGAAAGCTTGCTCACACTTAGCATCCCATCTGAATACTTGATTCTTTTTCGTCAATCCGGTTAATGGTGCAGCTACCTTGGAAAAGTCTTTGATAAATCGACGATAATATCCTGCTAATCCAAGAAAACTTCTCACATCAGATGCATTCTTAGGTCTAACCCAATCCTGGATCGCTACCACCTTGGCGGGATCAACCGCTATTTCACTTCCAGAGATAACATGGCCTAAGAACCTCACTTCGCTCTTTCATAAGTGACACTTCGAAAACTTAGCCTTCAGCTGATGTTTTCGCAGGGTTTCCAAAACAATACGCAAGTGCGTCTTGTGCTCTTCTTCAGTTTTGGAATAAATCAAAATATCATCAACGAACACAAGTACAAACTTGTTCAACTGATCCCTGAACACTCTATTCATAAGATCCACAAAATATGCTGGTGCATTGGTCAATCCAAACGGCATTACTAACCACTCATGGAAACCGGATGGTGTCCTAAAAGCAATCTTCGGCACACTATCCTTTGCCACTCTTAACTGGTGAAATCCCGTTGCCAAATCCATCTGAGAAAACACCTTAGCTTCGTGAAGCTGATCAAACAAGTCATCTATTCTCGGCAATGGATACTTGTTCTTCTTAGTCACTTTATTCAGCTCACGGTAATCCACACACAACCTCAACGATCCATCCGCTTTGGTTGCAAACACAACTGGTGCACCCCATTCGGACACACTACGCCAAATGAATCCTTTCTGTAAAAGGTCATCAACTTGCACCTTCAACTCTTGCTGTTCCCTAGGCGCCATCCGCCTAAGAGACATCACAACAGGTCTGGCTCCTTCAACTGGATCGATACGAAACTCGATCTCTCTATGCGGCGGTAACCCTTTGACCTCGTCAAAAACATCCTCAAATCCATTCACAATAGGCACCGATGACAGTCCATCCCTTGGAACATCTAGCGAATACATGAAGCTCATGAAGACGCCTTCTTCATGCTTACATCGTATCACAACCCTTCGCCCCTCCACATTCTCGACTGTCACCTTCAGCCTCTTACAATCAACCCTTGCCGCATACTTCCTAAGCCAGTCCATACCCAAAATAATTCTGAACCCCACAAAGTTCAGAACAAAACAATCACAAACAGAAGAGAAATCATGACTCGATACAACCAGACCACGGCATATCATACGCAAACAGGACGAACCCCCAACTGGATTAGTCACAACCAATGGTCTACAACCTATATCTGTTTCCAAACCCAACCGGCCTACAAGTTCATTACAAACAAAAGAATGCGACGCTCCAGTATCGAACAACACTCTAACTGGAACACCACAAATGGAAAGAGTACCTTGTACCACCACACTCTTTCCTTTCTCTTCCGTAGTAGGGGCTTTTGATGATGATGGCACAGCCCCCAAAGCATAAGCTTGCACAATCTGTTTGTCCTTTCGCGGTTCTGGACAATTCCTCTTAATATGCCCCAGCTTGTCACAGTTGTGGCACTTCACCGGCACCTTTGGATTCTTACAATCTCTGGATAAATGGACCTTCTGCTGGAAATTGTAGCAGGTCACTTCGCCCTTCGATATCTTCTGGCCATCCTTACCCTTCTGTTGCTGCTGCTTCCTCTTCTTATTCCCACCTTGCTGTGGTTTAGAATCTTCCTTGGTCACAGCAACAACAGATCCTTCCTTAGGAAACAGATTCTCATGCCCGAGAGCCTTCTCCACAAGCTTCTCAAACGGATCGTCCAAATGGTCCACCAACTGCCTCCCAAGATAAGTGTCCAAACCTGTCACAAACTTCTCATTCTTCTGATAGGGAGATTCAATATACGACCGAGCATACTTGGACAAAGCTTCAAACTCAGAAACATACTCAAGAACTAGTCTTCCACCTTGCTTGAGCTCCACAAATTTCTTAAACAGAACGGATTTATGAGCTTTTAGAAATGAGCTTAGCCTCAAATCTAGCTTGGAATTGCACCCAAGTGATCTCTTCCTCCGGAGTATCAATGGTGATAGAATTCCACCAATTAGAAGCTCTTCCTTGAAGCTGTCTTGATGCAAGCTTCCTCTTAGTTGCATCCTCAATTACCAAGTCACCAAAGATCCTTCTACAAGCATCAATCCACCCTTGAACTTCAATGGTTGACTCTGTCCCCAAGAAAACCTTTCCTCCAAGAGCAGTATAGTCTTTGCACAACTTAGCAAAATCCACTGGTTTTGGGGCTTCAACCTGAACTCCAACATCTCCCGATGGCCTTGGAGCTGGTATTCTTTTCATGATCGAAGTCATCATAGCCTCGAACATAGCAGCATAATCAGCAGCCCCCTCAGAATCACGGCCTTCCCTAGCAGCTGGTCTCCCTCTTTGACTCATTCTTAATATCTATAAAAGAATGATTAGTACACCTTGAGAAACAACTGCATAATAGGTTCTAATCCTTCTAAACTACTATATTATATATAGTAATCATCCATCAAAATAAATTACGTCTCTCATACGTAGTTACGTCAGCGAGCATTGGCTAAAATCGATTAACCAAAGCTCTGATACCAAATGTGACGACCGCCCATAACTCCTGCACTAAACAAGGAAATAGTGCGCTGAAAAGTGTGCCAGGCCGCCACGGACGATCATCAGGGTTAAAATAAAACAATAAACTCTATCGTATTACTCACAGCGCAGGGATAAAATACAATAGAGAAATATATATAGTGAAGCTTCACTAAATAGAATCTCATCAATACACTACAAAACAATTTGATACAAACATCTGAATAGTCAATACATCAAGCCTCACTACATAACACTTAGAGAATCATACAAGCAGCAGAACATCCAGTACATATAGTAAGAAAAACAATATGCAAGCCTCGAGCTCGTCTTCGTCATCAGCATTGTTGGTCACTAAGAACATCACCTGTCACCTGCTACCTAGTCTGCCCATCCCAAAATGGATTAAAAGCCCAAGGTAATAAGAGTTGAACATAAAACCTTGAGTCAGACAAAAGTCCTAGTGAGCGGTAAATCGGCTGTCAAACATACCAAAAGAGCATAAAGGGTAAAAAGGAATATGAATCCAACCCTCCCACTCCACCTCTTTCTACAGTGATAGCCCCCAGACCCACTAAGCAGAAATAAACATAGCAAAGCAGACATTTAAAGTAAAACAATTATCACTCGAGTCAAGGTCGATGTTTTCCAAGCACAAACCCTAAGGCCTAAACCAAGATCAGATAAGCACCCACAAAACATCGCTCTTGAGACCGAGTGACGATACAACCAAAGCATCCAAACATCCATGACTCTGGCTATCACTATTATCATTGCCTCGATATCATCGTTAATTGAATGACCGGCTCATTCTTTCATCCGCCCGTCAAGGGCTAATGGTAACCCCGGTTCTAGACAGAACTCCGCACGTCGTCGTGACCCGTCCCTAGGACTATCGAATCTGCCCAGAGTACTCGACCATCAACTATTAGTCGATCCGGACTATCGAATCTACCCATCGTACTCTTGCTTTGAGCCTGCTAGAACCTTCAACAACGATGAAATCTCAGCCTTCTAGTCATCCTCCTCGACAACTATTCTCATACTAGCTCAAACGCCTCTTGAGCCAACCATTATCAACAAACTCGAACCATATCACCGAGTTATCAACATGCTTGGGATGATCCCGTCTGGATTAAACCAAGGCTATCTCACATCATGCTTTGCTTCATCGCATCATAGCAAAGTCCCATCTCAACATCATCATCAAATCTATCCATATGAGCTTTATCATCCGCTTTATATGCCACGAGCAGCATACCTTGTTCAAGAGCCTTCCACTTAGATTTTGAATCATCTTCGACCAACTTGTCCAAATCAAATCATCAATCAATTAATTTATAACAATCAATCAGATCAATCATTAATCCAAGTAATCAATCATTCAAACAAGATCTAAATAAACAGTTATAACAATAATGGCAATTTCGTAAATAAAGAGTCCAAATCTAACATGCATGAATTCTAAGTAATATCTTGATGAATGAACTATCATAGGTTAACATGTAGTAAAGTGGATATCAAAACTTTATGAACGATGGATCTACATGCAGACTTAAGGAAAATGCATGAAATCACTATCTTTAACACACAAACAAGCCACTGATCCAACATACTCCCTTGGGTTCGTGTGAGAGATAACCACCACTCACCGAATCACCTAAACGCTTCAAAAGCAACTAACTTCAGATCTGGACATCAAAGGATCTAGCTTGATCCATCAAAATTCCGCTGCAAACGATGAAGTCTCTCTTTGAAGAATGTAGATCTTCAATCTTGGATGGAAGGAAGCACTAGATTAAAGAAGAGAAAAGAAGTGAAGAAGTGAAGAAGTGTAGCACTCGAGCTCTCAAAATGGCAGCACTTCGTCTCTTCAAAATCCGGATCCCAAAAATGAAGATAGGAACTTCTATTTATAGGCCAAACCTATGAGTCGTTCGCCCCCCTTAAGTCGGTCACGACTTAACAAGGCCCCAAGACTTACGACTCATCAACCCCACGACCTACCGACTCAAGCCTCTACGTGACCTAACACAAACACGGCTCAACACACACGCGACCTAACATGCAAGCCGCGTTCCTTCCTAAGTCGTCTGGATGACTTAACAACCTACCGACTCACGACTCAATGACTCAAGCCATCATGCGACTTACGGCCTAACTACACACACGGCTTAGCGACCCAGCGGCCTAACACCCTTGCCTTATCTTGTCCACAACCTAAGCCGCTAACTACCTTAAGTCGCTTCACCGACCTATCTTCCTTAGGTTGGTAACTCGTTCGACCGACCTATCTCCTATACCACTATCCCTTAGGTCGTTTACTAACTTAAGTAGTTAACTCCTAAGTCGTTAGTTCCCTTAAGTCGGAACCACTACCACTAACTTATCTAAGTCGTCTAATCTCTTAAGTCGCTCACCTCCTTAAGCCGTTCACTTTCCTTAGGTCGCTCCATCCCCTAAGTCGCTCCACCGACTTATGCTACGACACGACCTAACCCTGGACGACTCATCTCTGGACGACTTAAGCTCCAAACGACTTAACAACAATAACAACCTAATGACAACAGTTCGACGATCCTTCGATCCGTAAAAATACGGGTCGTTACACAGACCATTTGTTGGAAATTCAATCTCCAATGTGCGCCTTGTACAATTTTAGTTGTATAACCTGCCATTTACTTATGGTGGCGCCCCATTATTTAGATGGTAGCTATAGTAGGCATACAATAATGGTTGTATGCCGGCTAAGATTAATATTGTACTTTCGAAAGGTTTTCTACACTATGCACTAATAATAATATCAGATGGTTTCGTGTAACAAGCATATATGACTATCATAAGGAGAAATCTCCTCCAATTCCGCGTTTGCATTGTGTGTGCGGTGGGAGGCCTTATGGTAGTTTCATTTTCCAAAAAGCATTGCGGTTCTCAACGTTTTAAATTCTTTTTTTTTAAGAAACTGTTTTTGTTTGCTCATATCAATCCCATGACTTACCTGGAGTTTATTGTTCCCATCCTAGACTCTGGGTGCCCACAATTTTCCACACGGGCAGTTTAGAGTAAGGTTTTCAGATAATCAAATAGTAGGAGTAGATTCGATAGCATTCAATCTTTGGATATTGGCAATCGCGTTTGGGATCGCATCTGCTTAATTCAGCTTGATGGGTGTTTGTGCTATCTTCGGATTGGAGATGGAGTTGCAGATATTGGATTTCTAACTTGGTGGTTCAAGTTCAAGTTATTTATTCCGCTTCAGCATTGTATATTATGCACTGATATATTTTAGTGATCAGTGTTGTATCATATTTGGATATTGTATCATTGGAGTTATATGATATATTCATTCATTTCATCCATTGTGTTGTTATACTTAATGTGTTATAAGCTCCGGCGAACCAGATTCGACATTTGAGTCTGCGACATTTGAGTATAAGTGAAGTACGGGTGTCGATTTTCGAAGGTCGAGCCAGGGTTGTTTCGATTGGTATCAGAACTGAGGGTTGAAACTTTAGCTCAGGAGTATAAAACAATAGGTAACTCATTAGAGATACGGTGAAGTATACCCTAGAATGAATATTCCCTAAGATATCCATCTGTATGCCTCAGTAAGTTCTGTTACTATCCACTTATAGTGAGTATGAGTGTAAGAAGAGGACGAGGTAGGGGACAGGGGAATACCAGTACAAATGGAAAATACCCTGCAACAGTAAGGAAATAACTTTCTCTATTATTCTCCTTTGCTGATCATCCAATTTCAAAATTCTTTGATGTCTTCGTGGCAGCTGCAAGGAGAAGCTTTGGCGTGATGATGGCCTTGCAAATTGTTGTAGAAAACTCCTATTTCGTATTCTCTTCACCGGTTCATTATCATCTTTTCGTTTTAAACATTAATGAATTTGGAATTTGGAATTGGAATAAACTGGTAAATTAAATATGAAGATTTGTATCAATAAAATGATTTCCGTTAAAACAAAACTAGAAATTCTATTGAAATTTTTGGTGAGTATCAAAGTACGAAGAGGGACAAGTTAATATATACTTTGGGTATTCCGACCTGAATTTTGAATCCATACCTAGTGTTTGAGAGTTGTAGAAGATTGAACCTATCTGTTTGTTCTGTTGGGTTCAGCTATATTCTACGAATGGTTAGTTATCCCTTCCCCGACATATTTCGTAGACTGACAACCTGGGTATCTTGTGAAGTGTTGAATGAGTTAGTTCTCGTATCTATTAGTGATATTTTGATTTGGTAAGCCAAATGAAGAATAGATATTCATTTTGACCTGGTAAATCAATCTTCTATATCAGATGTCCATCTGCACTTTGTTTTCTCCCTTGCAAATTTCGAGGACGAAATTTTCTTAAGTGGGAATCTGTAACAATCTCGTATTTTAGTTAAATTTAATTTGGTTATTAAGGTTAAATTGGGAAATTAATGGTGAATTAATTCAAAATTTTCCAAATTAATAAGTATATGTTTTGTTATTTATATTTATAAATTTATTTTAAATTGAATCTGGGAAATGAAATTCAAAATATTGGATTTGAATACATTATATTTTCAATAAATAAAAGATTAAAAAATTAGTTAAATAAGATATATTTATTTATACAAATAGATTTTAATTTGGAATTTGATTTAAATTAATTCAAGGATAAGTATCTTATAAATAATATTAGATTTATTAAACTTTATGTTTCAAGGAACTAATATATATATATAATTTTTATGAGTAATGAATAATTTGATTTCAAATCATTTGTTATAAAATTGTATAAGTATAAAACAAAATGTTATTTTGGAATTAAATAAATATATTGGAAATAAAATTTGATTTAATAAAATTAGATTTAAAAAGCTTTATAAATCAAGAATTATATATGTATGATTATTTCTTAATTGTTTTCAATTCACTTTCTTTATAAATTGTATAAGTATAAGTAATTGGGAAATGTATGTAAAAAAGTGTGTATATATATATCTTTTGAAATAAATACAGTTGTAATATAAAAGAATAAAACATTAATCGTAAATATATTACTATGGAGATTTAAAAACAAAATGTATAAATAAATTTAAGAGGAAGGACTTAAACATAAAAGTTTGGGCTTTGACAAGTGTTTGACAAATAATCATATAGATTAACAAATGTAAATTTATGAGACAAGTGGCAAAAGAAATAAAATTTTCTTTTAATTTGAGATTAGAAAAAAATTATAGGAATACATGCAAAGAAAGAAAAAGAACTGGCTACTTCATTTTCAAATCAAAATTCCCAAAAACCTTTTTCTCTTCATTTTCTAAAATGAAAGTCAAAATTAAAAATCAAAATTTGCTGCAATTTTAAAGCCAGCAACTCAAAGATGAAGCAATAATTCAACTTAACAAATCAAAGATCAAAGAACAACTTAATTCCAGATTTTTACAGCAAACCTGGAAAAAAAAATCAAAGATCTACATCAAAACCCAATTCAAGGATCATATCAGAGAAATTAAAGCAAGTTTGAAAGATTTCAGTCTGGAAATTCAAAAGAAATCAAGCAGAGAAGTTCAAGAACAATTCAAACAACAAAATCAAGTAAGAACAAAGTTTAAAAAAAACAAACAAGAGCTGCATTCTGGAATCAAACCTGAATTAAGGCAAGAATTCAACTCAAATAATAAGCAAAGTTTCAGACTACAAAAAAAAAGCAGTTCCAGGTTTATAAAGCAAAGCCTGTCCTCTGTTCTTCAAAACCCAAGGTTAGCAATCTGGCCTTGATTTTGTTACATGTCTTAGTAAATGCTTGAATGAATTGTCTTCTCTGATATGTGATGATTCTGGAATGATTTTGGTTAAAAGGCTTTAAATAAAATTTATTTTAAATTTACTAGGTTTTAAATTTGTTAAAGGTTTTTAAAGTAAAGTTATTTCAATTTAATTGAGTTTTGAGTATTTAATCTATATAACCTTTATTTTAAAAGTTTAATTTAAATAAACAAAATACTGTAAGATGGAATGTTTTTGTTATATAAAACATTAATTTAACTTAAACATTTTAAGTTAATAATGAATCTATTTCAAAGATTATTTGAAAAGACTAATTCATTTGCCAAGAGTTAATTGATTTATGATGAGTAATTAAGGATAATTAATTTATGAGATTTGATTAAGGATAATTAATTAATTAAAAGTAATTAATTAGTAAAAGTAATTAAGGGTAATTAATTGCTTAAGAATTTTTTTAAAAAGTAATTAATTAATAATTAAAGTTGATTAATCAAGTGATTAAAAGTATTTTGTGATTTATCACTTATTGTAATTAAGCAAGGATAATAAATTAAATGATAATTAATTAAGGGTTAGTATATTAATATAATTAACTAAGGATAATAAATTAAAGAATAATTAAATAATTTAAGGTTAATTATTTAATGATTAATTAATTTATTATTAAAGGTTAATTAATTATTATTAAAGGTTAGTTGATAAATGATTGAAGATACTTAATTAATATGATTTGTAATTAATTAATGTTAATTAACCTAGATTAGTAGTTTATTCATAAGTAATTAATCTGATTTAAATTAATCAGGTAATTAATTAATCTAACTTATGGATGTTTGGATGCTAATGAATATTTGAATTGTTGATGTCTATGGTGTGTACTGCTTTGTTATATGAATTGTTTGATTTGAATCATGATTTGATTATCTATGATGAATGTAATTTATTTATCTGTAATAAATTTACATTATTTATCTGTGGATCTGTGAATGGAAGATAAGCGTTATAGATTATACCGCTTGTTGATATTAATATGATTGAATCTGTGATGATTGATGATGTTGCACTATTGTGTAAAACCCCTGGACTAGACTACACATACAAATATGGACTGCACGAGGAAATTGGTTAAGTCATAGATTTTTGAAATGGTTTTAAAGTTGAATTTTGAATTCAAATGGTTTTGGAAAAGGAAAAGATTTTGGAAAGGAATTTCAAAGATACAAGTTATTTTGAATAACTTGATAAAATTTTAATAATTTGATTCAAATTAGTTTTCAAAATTTGAAATTGAATTCTATGTTTGGAAATCATGGATTAAAAAGGGTTATACAAATTATAAATGTTTTATATGGGTTTTAAACCATTCTAAAAGTATTGTTTTGGGAATTTGAATTAAATCTAAATTGTATACTTGAAGAGCTTTAACTCTTGCAAATGTAATTGGATTTTTTCGAAACGAAAACTATTTGTTTTCAAATAATAATAGCTTTCATATAAAGAAAGGATTTCCAATTTGTGTCGAAAAAAATTTCAAGTTTGAAATGAAATTGAGAATTGTTTTGAAAGTTATGAATGAATCTTTGGAAAGGGTTTTGAAAGCTATGAATTGAGTCTTTGATTTAATAATTGGTTAAGTTAGTCCAATTTGAAAAGGAAATTGTTTTCAAAAGCCATAAATGAATCTTTGTGAAAGATGGGTGAACTTTGTGAAGTGAATCTTTTTCTTTGAAGAATTGAAGATGATAACTTGTTTAAATCATTTGAAAGGAAAGTTTTGGATTTTAAATTGTGACTTAACTGAAATCCCGTTATCCATATGATTTTTAAATATTGCGCTCATTATTCGGTTTAGCCAGGAGAGGACCTTGTGTTATATAACCCATTCCGAATAATGATACGACAATATGGGTGTCATTTGAAGACCGGTGGTGAAGACCGGATATTTTCGAAAGCGAAAGGATAACTCGTCGTATGTCTCTACACCGACTGATCCTCGGTATAGAGATTTGATCATCCTTTGTGACGGGGAGTCCGGACGTGATTATGGATTATCCGGATTTGCAAGGCTTTTTTGGAAGTGCCTTCGGTTCTGTTCGAACCCGGATGTAACAACCCGCATATTTAACGATTTTATATTTAAATGTTAAATTTAAATATAGCGTCGTTAGTCGGATTTAGGTCCGAAAAGCTACTTTTTGCAAAGGCCGAATTGGAGCTCGAAACCACTTCCATTGAGTCCAAAATGGCGTTTGCGATCTTTTTGAGTATAATCTTTGATACGTTTGGAGTTTGTGAACATTTGCCCCTTTTTCTACTTGGGCTTGAGTTTGGGTTCAGCCCCAATCTCCTCTTAACCCTCTAGCTCACTAACTCTTCATCCATTCATCCTCATTTCATTCCTTTAGCTTAAGAAAACTGAAAATGGGGGAATGAAAGAAGAATTAGAAACTCCAAGCCGTAGTTCCATTTGCAAACTCCAAATTCTTGCTTGAAATTCAAAGAGAAGGATAGGTAAGCCTCCTCTTCATCTTCTCCATCACTTCTCCTTTTCAATTTCAGAAATTCTAAGCTCTAATTTGGGAAATATATGTTTTGGTTCTTAGATTGAAGGTTGTAGAGTTGAAGTGAAGAGTGGTTAACCTCCTTCTTGTGTTGGTGCTCTCATCTTTGTTTGTGTGCAAAAAGGTGAGATTTTTATCTCAGGTTTATGACTATAAGTATCTTTGGTTGCTAGGTATGAATTCCTAACAATTATTCATGTGCAATTGCTTTTGAGTTTGATTGGTTTTGTGAACGTTGCAATTTTTGGTGTTTTGAAGTCAAAAGTTCTAAAAATCATAACTTTGATGTTTTAATCATGTTTTTGGAAATGTATTAAAGAGCCAATAGTGCTGGGTTGTCGTATGGCATAAACCCATAGCATCCATTGCCCGTTCGTTTGCAATTCATTTGGATTTTTGCCTTCATGGGCTTGGCTGATTTTTTTGCCTACAGGGGGATTTCAGACGTCTGAACTCTAATATCAGACGTCTGTCTTCAAATTCAGACGTCTGGTTTGGAAACCCAGACGTCTGGAATTGGTCCCTGGAAGAGCAAAAAGGCAGAGACAAAATCCAGACGTTTGGAAATCCATTCAGACGTCTGGTAGTGGTTCAGACGTCTGGAAGGTAATTTCAGACGTCTGAAATGCGCAGTTTTACCAATTTTGGCTAATTTTGAGTTAATTTCCAACCTTTATCGATTCGTGTTGATTCCAATTTGTTGTTATTACATATTTGACTTTGATGTCTTGTTTTTGACCTCATTCACAAGTTTTATAAATAATCTCTCTAAATTGTATTAAAAGCTCCCTTCTCCAAATTATAAATTCTATTTATAATGCACACACACAATTTCGCACTTCGAGCGAAGTGGAAGGAAGATTAAATGGTTAGGTAAAACACGGACCATGAATCCATGCGTTTGTCTTCCCGATTAGTCCCCGACCTATTCTATTGATCGTTTTGACCTTCGGGTTTGGTTTATCGATGATATGAGGTAAACTTTGTACTACTTTGAGTGTGAAAGTGACCGACGGATAGTAAACCATTTAGTGCGAACGAGTGGTTATGGGACGCACGTTAAAACTTTTCGGATTGCTTTTCGAGAGTTGTAACACATTACGCCAGTTAGAGGTGTCCAGTACTGGGCCTCCGGACCTTCACCACTACGGTTTGTCGCCCTATAGTATCGCTTACTATGTTGGTCTTTATGAGCCGCATGGGTGATATTGGGTTTGTGCCTTCAGGTTTGTTGCCCTTTAGTATCGCTTCCGATGTTGGTCGTTATGAGCCGCATGGGTGATATTGGGTTTGGAGTCTTCGAGCTCATGGATCCGTGTTTATACAGTACTGAGCTCGAGCAATTTTATGATGTTTCATTGATATGTATATTCCTTTGGTATCGCCCTTCGGTGTTGGTCTTTTCGAGCCACATGAAGTATAGCGATTACCTTGTGGAACTTGTATACCTTATGGATATTTGTTATTTGCCTTTTGGCTTGATTTGGGATAATTGTATCCTTTGTTTATCTATGTCGCCGATGATATGAGGCTTGTTCTATATGATTCACCTTTTGTTGATGATTGTGTTATCTCATTTAGAGATATTTGTTATACTTTGTAACCTTGCAGGTTTATTGTTGTTCAGTTTATCTAACTGATTTGTTTAGCTAGACTGACCCGTGTATTTTATATTCGGGTCAGACCGAGATGTTTCAGGTTAGGTACTTTGGACTTAGCCTATTTTGCTTCCGCATGGACTACTACGCTAGCTTCTTTTTGTCATAGCTTTTGTGTAGTCCTATTATGTTGAAACTCTGATATTTATTCTTCTGGATTTGTCTGTATATTGTGGTTGGCTATACCACTTGACATGTATTATTTTGTATACTCTGCTATGTATTGATATATATGTATATGATGGTTTACTATTTTGTGATGTTTCCTACATTTGAGTTGTTATATTCTGTTCTGATAGATCCTCCAGCCACCTATGGTTTTGTTTTAAGTATTCATTGGATATGTCGATCGGTTTGGTGTGATTATTGTCGACGTATTTAATAGATAGTTAAAGCAAGACTATAGATGGTCGCTCCTATCCAGCCTTATTCTCCGTGTTAGCAGATGGTATTATCTACTAATACTCTTTGCTAGCGTGGGCATAGAGGTGGGGCGTCACAGCTTGGTATCAGAGCTGAGTTCAGAACAAAGTATGATAAACACAGAATAGAAGCACATATTACGATACATCAAAGTGTATAAGTGATACAAATCTTTGAATCATCGTGTCTCTCTATTCCATCAAGGTAATATAGAATTTGGGAGTACGTCGAGGAATGCATTTTATTCCGTAGTATTCCATATTGTAATATCTACCTTGTGAATAATCTCGTTCTTAACTTACTTTCAGCGTATGGCTGGAAGAGGCAGTGGACGACGTTCGGATGCTGGGCAATCCAATAGCACACATCTGGATGGCGTTTATATGTCTGCCGATCAGTTTATGGAGTTGTTTAGGAGCACTCAGCCTCCAGTTCCTCCTCGAGTGTCTCCACCTCGCAAGTCTGCTTTTGCACGTCAGTGTAGTGATTTTTCTCATCTTGGAGGAAAGCCGTTTAAAGGCTCTGAATCCGTTCTTGAAGTCCAAGCTTGGTTTCGCACATGCGAGCGTATCTTTTCTCGTATGGATCTTTCTGACTATGATAGAGTTCTTGTAACTTCTAGCTTATTACAAGAGCGTGCCCTTGATTGGTATGAGCTTCTTATAGCCGAAATTGATGAGTCTACTCTTTCTTGGACTCGATTTCGGTAGCGATTTGAACTCAAGTTTGTTCCTGAATCTGAAAAAGTTTTATTGACCCGTCGCTTCCTTGAATTGAAGCAAGGGAAGTCTTCTATTTCTAAGTATGTTGCATCATTCGAGGATTTATCTAAGTATGGTCTTGAATTCATTAGCACTTCTTATAAGAAGAATTTAAAGTTTGTCTTCGGTCTTAAGAAGTATCTTAAGAAGTCTTTGTTGCTTCAGCTTAAACTTTCTTTTGAAGAATTAGTAGATTCGACACTTCATCTCGAAGCTGTCCAGAAGGAGTGTGATAGTGGTGAGGATGTTGAGGTTTCTAAGAACCCCAACAAGAAGCAGTTTCCGTTTCAGAAGAGGTCTTTTCCTTCTAAGAAGAAGAAGACTGGTGGTTCTAGCTCTCAGACTCAGCCTTTTGGAACACCTTTTATCCGGAAGTGTTTTAATTGTGGCTCTCCGGATCATATTATTCGAGCTTGTCCTAAGCCTCTCTTCTGCCGCTATTGCAAGAAGGAAAGTCATCATGTTTCAGCTTGCCCTACTGTTCCTGGTGGTGCCAAGTCTGCAAGCTTAGTGCTGCCAAGGCTTCTGAAGGTCCTTCTCAACCCAAAGGTATATCTCCATCTAGTTTGGAAGGTTCTATTTTATTTCATGATCATAGTATTCGAGTTCTTTTTGATACAGGTGCTTCAGATTCCTTCATATCGAAAAAGCCCGTCGATGATTTATCTTTTGATGTTTCTTGTATGGTTACTTCTTTAAGGATTGCGAAGATGATGTTGAGATTGTTTTATGTGGTTTTTCTTTTCGTGCGAATCTGCACGTTATCTCTTGTTTGGGATTTGATATGATTTTAGGTATGGACTGGCTAGTGAGACATGATGTCAGGATTATTTGTTCGAAGAGAATTATATATCTTCGACATCCGGATTCGCCTACTCAGCTATCTCTTGTTCTTCGGGATGTGGATAATTCCAAGATGGCTTTATATTCTCTTGGCTCGCGAGATGATGATGATATATCTCGTATTCTTATTGCTTGTGACTTTCCTGATGTTTTGAGCCTATATCGCGTTTGCCACCCAAGCGGGCAATTGAGTTCTACATTGATCTCATTCCAGGTGCGCAGCCAGTTAGTCGTCCTCCTACGAGGATGTCTACAAAGGAAAATGAGAAACTCAAGAAGCAGCTTTTAGAGCTTGAGTCCAAGCAGTTGATTCAATCCAGTTTTTCCCCAAGTGGATCCGCGGTCGTCTTCGTGAAGAAAACTGATGGAACACTTAGGCTTTGCATTGACTATCGCAAGCTTAACGAGTTAACCATCAGAAATAGGTATCCATTGCCTAGGATCGATGATATTTTCGATTTATTGAGTGGTGCTAAGGTCTTTTCTCAACTCCACCTTGCCGCAGGTTTTCATCAATTACGAGTCGCGGAGGACAGCATACCTCTTACAGCTTTCCGCACTTGATATGGTTCTTTCGAGTGGCTCGTTATGCCGTTCGGTTTGACGAACGCTCCTGCTTTCTTTGTAGATCTAATGAATCGAGTATTCCGGGAATATCTCGACAAGTTCGTCCTTTTATTCATTGATGATATCCTTATTTATTCTAAGTCTGAAGCCGAGCATGCTAATCATTTGAGTATTGTCTTGAGTACTCTCCGTCATCATCAACTTAAAGCCAAATTCTCCAAGTGCCACTTTTGGGAGAATAAAGTTAAGTTCTTAGGCCATGTTGTATCTTCTGACGGCATTTCGGTCGATCCCTCAAAGATCGAAGCAATCCAGAATTGGAAGAGGCCTGAGAATGTGCATGAGATCCGTAGTTTCCTTAGATTGGCGGGTTATTACCGTCGGTTCATCAAGGACTTTTCCCGTGTTGTGCTTCCCCTCACCAGCCTTACTCGGAAAGGCATTCGTTATGTTTGGTCCGACAATTGTGAAGCTTCCTTTCAGACATTGAAGGAACTTCTCACAAATGCTCCTATTCTTGTTGTTCCCGAAGGGAATCATGATCTTGTTGTCTACACCGATGCTTGTGGTAGTGGTCTCGGTGCTGTTCTTATGCAGAAGGATCGGGTAGTTGCATATGCTTCTAGGCAACTACGTCCGAATGAAGTTCGCTATGCCACTCATGATCTTGAGTTTGCCGCCATCGTCTTCGCCTTGAAGATTTGGCGACACTACTTATTAGGCGAGCGCTTCATTCTCTATACCGATCATAAATCCTTGAAGTATTTGTTTACTCAGAAGGAACTCAATATGAGACAACAACGTTGGCTCGAGTTTCTTGCCTCCTATGACTTTGATATCCAGTATACACCTGGTAAGGGAAATCGTGTTGCAAATGTGCTTAGTCGCAAACATTCGGCTGTTGTTTCTATGATTCTTGCCGAATGGGATGTTCTTGAGACTCTATCTTTTTGTGAAATTCGTGATCGAGGTTCATCTTCTAATTCTCCTATTCTATTATTTAGTTTGTGAGCTCGACCTATTTTATTAGATCGTATTGCCGATGCTCAGCGGCGTGATCCTGATTTGTTGCATCTTATTCAGCTTTGTGAGTCTGGATCTTGTGATGAGGCGTTGCAAGATTTCAGCATTGATTCTCATCGGTGTCTTCGTAAGAAGAACCGTCTTTTTGTGCCTTCTGATTTTTCACCTAGTGTAACGACCCAGAATTTTAATTAATTAAAATTTGGATATTAAATTAATTTTAAATATTAATAAGTGAAATTTATAAGTTGAATAAATTTTAATTCAAATAATTGGATTTAATTGAATAATTAAATCGATAATTTAATATGTGCAAATATAGAAATAATTTAAAATTTGGTTAGATATGATTGAAAATGATTTGTAAAATTTTATTTTATCATATTGGAGTTAGAATGATATTATAGAACTTTTAAAATTGAATTTAAAGTTAATTTGTGAAAATTGAATATTTTAATATTTAATCGACTAGTGAAAATAGCCAATTTTCGAACAGTCTCAGAATTGGACGAAACTAGTTCCATTGGATCCGTAATAGTTTGCTATTACCGGATTTCAATTTTTGTAGCAATTGGAGTTATCGTTTGATCGTGGCAGCTTGAAACGCATCGAAATTGTTTTTAATATTAATTTAGCGAGTTAAAATAGCCATTTTTCAAAAGTCTCGGATTTCGACGAAACCAGTTTCATCGGATCCATAATGTGATATTATTGTATGGTTTCAAATTTCGTGTCAATCGGATTTACCGTTTGTCCGGTCCAAGCTAAAACGCCTAGAAAATCATTTAATCGGTTTAATTTTAAATCGAACGTTTATTTCCATAACTCGCACAGATGACCGAATTTGCTCCCGAAACACGTTCCATTGTGTTCGGAACGCGGGGTAAACTGTAGGAACGTTGGTCACTGCGCGTAAATTGGAGTTTGGAAAATCCAAAATGAATAGTGTTTGAGAAAATTCTAAAAATAGGGCTTTTATTCACAAAAAAATAAAAAATAAATAAAACCTAACCCTAATTCTTCAGGAGCTGCCAGCCCCTCAATCTATGGCCGAAATTCTCGTTTCTTTTCCCCTCATTTTCTTCAAATCCGTTCATCAATTCAAACTTTGAGTTCTTGAAGTTCAACGGTTATGATCGTGTTTGGAGCTTTGGATCATCGGGAAAGTGGCTGCAAAGGCCATGCGTTCGGTCTTGTTTTTTGTGCAAATGGCTTGACCGAGCTCATCGTGGTGGTGGCCGAAGGTAGAGCATGTGAAGGGCTTCAAGATGGCATTGTTTGATCAACGTGAAAATGCTTGAATTTGTCGCGCGATTTAGGGCATGAAGGCGTGCAAATCGGTTCGGCTTCCCGTTAATTATCGCGTGATGGAGGAAGAAATGATGGAGCTGCCGTGATTTTTGGATGCAAGGATGAATGGTAGTGATTTGGTTAGGGTTTTAAATATAAAGTTAAGTTGTAAATATTAATATTTAAAATTCGTGAATGTTTAAATTAACGTGTCGTTTTCATACAAGGTCGAAAACGCACGAAACCAGTTGCGTTGGAATCGTATGGACGAGCACTACGCTATGGAACTGGAGTGGAGTCGTTTGGAGTTAGCGAAAATTTCGGGTAAAATTAAACGTCCGTTTAATTTTATTCGAAATAAGAGCTGAAAACGAAATTGAAATCAAGGTGAGAACTTCTCACTCAATCGAATCGGTTTCGATTTTAATTTTAAATAGTTATATTTAAAATTCTTGAATGCATGTTTGAATGATGATTGTTATCTATTGATTGTTAAAATAGACATTATACGCCGTTAGTAAGCGGATGTTATTTATTAAAAACATATACCACGAATATTTCATAAACAGTGAAATTGGTATTATTTATGTACTTGGAATTGATTTCCCGCAGTATATAGCGGATGAGACCCTATTGCGTCGTCTATTAAGCGGATAATATTTTAAATCCCATATACCACGATAATTTTGTACTGGAACAGAATTGGTATTGTGCTAACATCTTTGGATGCAGGAAAACAGGTTGGAGGGATCCAACTGGATTCCACAACAGTATTTATTTGATTTCAGATATTTTGATATTTGATTGATTATCATATCGATATATGATGTCGTTGTTGTCGTGATTGACTATTTGGTGTGTAGCATCATTTGGGCCAATTTTGGAATTTTAAAAGGATTTTAAAATTGATTTTTTTTCAAAGTATACGTTTATAAAATATTTTTTGGAATTTATCCATTTTAAATAAATAAACGTTATAATTTTAAGGTTATAAAAATTATGATTTTTGAGAAATATACTTAAAAGTTGATTTTTGAAAATATGGGGTTAATGATTTTATAAAATAGTTTAAATCAGGATTTTTGAATTTATAGGAAAAAGTTTAAAATATAGGATTTACAAAATTTGATTATTTTATAAATCAAAGAGACGTTTTAAAATAATAGTATAAATTGATTTATATAAGAGATTTATAAACTGATATTTATAAATTAAAATATTTGAATTATAAAATGAGTTTTTATTAGTGTTAGAATGAATTGTAAATGAATTTCATAAATGAATGAAATTTATAGGATTATAAACGGTGAAGTTATAAATGGAATTTTATAAGCAGTAGGTTTATAAAATTTGTAAAGTTATTTGAAGAATAGATTTGGGAAAATAAATGAATCTTATAAGTTATAAGATTTATGATTTGGGAAGTTTAAAAGAACGATTTTGTAAACAAATAAATTATAAGTATTTAACTTATAATATGAACTTTTGGTATATAATTGAGTTATAAATTGAATAGGTTAATAAAGGAGATTTATAGAAGGAAGTTGTTATAAAATAAATAGAAATCGGAAATTATAAACATTGTTTTATAAATCCGCAAATGGCTTATTTTGATAAGTAAATTGTTGTAACTTATTAATGGAGTTATATTCACGTTTTAGACGGTGAATAATCCTTTAAAATAAAATGTATAGAAATGATGAAATTGGTTAACGAAAGTATATTCACGTTTTTGAATAGTGAATAATATGTTAAACAAAATGTTTTGGATGTGATGTTTTGAATAAATTTAAAACGATCTAACGATGTTTTTAAAAGGTGTTAAGATTAGAAACCATAGATTTCAACATTCATTGTTGAAATAGATGTTTTCGAGAAATAGAAGGAAATGGTGGACTATAACACTATTGTTATAGTAAATGATTTTCGAAAGGAAATGTTTTGTATAGTATTGGGATTTATATATCTATTTTTATTTCGAATCCCTATACTAGTGATTTTGGGTTTTCGTAACGATATTTTACGTAACATTCGTTTTAGCCCAAATAAATATGTTTAAGAGAATGATTTCCTTAAAGAATGAAATATATACTTATTTTCGATTTAAGTATATTGAATATTTTTCAAGTGTTGAAAATAAATAGATTTTTGAATTACTTATTAATAAGTAAGTATGGAAATGTTTTTCCAATGTGAAATAAAACGTTTTGACAATTTATCTTTTTGAAGATAAATTGAAAATGAAAAATTGAAATCGTATATTCATAGATATTTTGGAATATAAATTCATTATGGAATTTATGAATGAAAAGGGGAATTTGTTTAAAGATAAGCGTTGATTTATTTTTGAAGTATTGAAATTTTATATCTTGTAAAGATATTTTTGGGAAAATAAATAATTTGGAAAATTATTTGGAATCTGGTAATGTTGTGCATATCCATTGATAGTTCAATAACCGAATATCAATATTTACCCTTGAATGGGTATTTGTTGTGATTTGCTTGAATTTGAATGCCACACTTATTTTTGAATAAGCACTCACTATTCAGGTTAATCGGGAAAAGACCTTGGTGTCGTATAACCCATTCCGAATATGTGATACGTCGTTATGAATTGCATTTGAAGACCGGTGTTGAAGACCAGATATTTTCAAAAGCGAAAGGACAACTCGTCGAATGTCTTTGTATCGACTGGTCCCCGGTATAGAGACTCCATATGTGATGGGAAGTCCGAACGTGATTAGTGAATATCCGGATTGCAAGGACTTCTTTGTAAGTGCCTTCGGTTCTGTTCGATCCCGGAACAGACTTGTATGGATTGTATGTCTGACGTTACAAATTGAGATATAAAGCAGATTTCTTTCAAATACATTTCTGTTGGTGGTGGAGAATTTATTCTCTTAGCTTAACACCCTTCTCTGAGACGTACGAGCTCAGAGGTTATGTAGTTGAAGGTTATCAGTAATATATTCCCAATTTGGTAATGTGACATGCTGAGTGTTGCTGTGAAATGATCCTTGTTTGATCATTTGTGATATGATCATTTGTTTGATCACTTATCTTTGCGATCATTTCTTTGATCATTTGTTGACCCAAAGCATGGCTTTGTACCAAAGCGTGGCTTTGTGGACGAGACTTCGTCGAACCTCACACCCCGGAATGGTCAAAACAGGAAAGATGCAGCAAGGTTATTGGGGGTAGAGCCCCTTAGGTTATGTGCATTTCCTTCTGTAAAGGGGTGGTATCATGGTATGGAGCCCAGATACTTACTCATGTTGAAAACACTTTATTTATCATTGTGTGATGTTGGTTATCGAGCGCTCGGATAAAGGTTCTAAAGGACCGGGGGATGGCATATTCATGTCAGTAGTTACCCAGTTAGGGGTAACCCGACCTTGTGTTGGCAGAGATCCGGTTTGGTTCTCGGGGACGTCCTTCCAGAGGCATTCTCATGTGGCAATGGGAAGTTCCTTGGCCTGACCATTTGTTGGAAAATCCAAAGAAACAATACGATCTTTTACGGTTTTAGTTGTAGAACCTATCATTCACTTATGGTGGCGCCCCACTGTTTGGATGGTAGCTATAGTAGGCATAAGTGCGGAATGCCTATGCTGGTTAAGATTTATATCTTTACTTTCAAAATGATTTCCTCTACACTATGCACTAGTAATAAAATCAAATGTTCTTTTTAATGCGTATCAAGCATCTTTGACTATCATAAGGAGAAATCTCCTCCGATTCTGCGTTTGCATTGTGTGTGTGTACGGGAGGCCTTATGGTAGTCTCATTTTTAAAAGCATTGCGAATCTATTTTAAAAATATTCCTCTATTCTTTGTTTTAAAAATAAACTGTTTTGAGTTCTCACACCAGTCACATGACTGACTCGGAGTTTATTGTTTTCCTTCCTAAACTCTGGGTGCCCACCACTTTCCACACGGGCAGTCAAGAGTTAGGTTTATCAGGATATTCTGGAATTCAGGAGTTGCTGGAGGCAAGCTGGATGGCATGGCGTATTCACTAGTATATAGTATTTTTTTTTTCTGTTGCATTGTTTGTGTGGTACAATCTGATGATGATGTAATGAAATGTGATGTAATGTAATAACTGATATAGTTCTTTGTTTAAAGATTATTCATTTATTTATTATATATTGTTCTGCTGCGATTGTGAGATTCTGATATTGTTCTGTTATTTCTTTCTGTTTTGTTCTATCTTTTCTCTCTCCTTTTCTCTCTTTCTTCTTCTTTAACCCTAACGGTACGGTTTTTCGGCCTTCGATTGCTCGACAGTTGATACAGTGGACGTATTGATGTCGGCGTTCGTGGACGAAAAATCGCAAACGTTACACTTAGGCATGACATTCTTGATGACTGTCACCATTCTAAGTATACTATTCATCCTGGTGGTAGCAAGATGTAAGTCGATATGCGTCGCCTTTGTTATTGGGAAGGCATGAAGCGCGATGTGGCAAGTTATATGAGTAATTGCATAATTTGTCAGCTTATAAAGGCCGAACATCAGCGTCCTTCTGGTCTTCTTCAGCCTCTTGAGATTCCATTGTGGAAATGGGATCGGATATCTATGGATTTCATTGACGGCCTACCTCGCTCGAGATCAGGCCATTCTAGCATTTGGGTTATTATTGAACGCCTCACTAAGTCTGCTCATTTTGCCCCTATTAAGTCTAGTAGGACTGCTTCACATTTGGCTAAGTTGTATGTCGAGGAAATCGTGAGACTTCACGGTGTTCCTAGTTCTATTGTGAGTGACCGTGATCCTTTATTCACGAGTCATTTTTGGAAGAGTCTTCGGCAAGCTTTAGGGACAAAGCTTAATTTTAGTACAGCTTATCATCCGCAGTCTGACGGACAGACTGAACGGGTGAATCGTATCTTGGAATATCTTCTTCGTATTTGTATTTTTGATTTTGATGGAAGTTGGGAGGATCACCTACCTCTTGTAGAATTCTCCTACAACAATAGTTTTCAATCTAGTATCGGTATGGCTCCTTTCAAAGCCTTATACGGAAGGCCATGTCGATCACCTTCATGTTGGTTGGAATCTGGGGAGAAGCTTATTCTTGGCCCGGATTTTCTTCGTCATTCTTCCGAGAAGATTGATCTTATTCGGTTGAGAAAGGAAGAGGCACAAAGTTGCCAGAAATCCTACGCGGATAGCCATAGGAAACCTCTCGAGTTCTCGATCGGTGATCTTGTTTTTATTCGTGTTTCTCCTTTGAAAGGTGTTATGCGCTTCAGTACGACTAGAAAATTGGCTCCCCTTTATGTAGGACCATTTTCTATTACTGAACGTATTGGCCCTGTGGCTTATAGAGTTTCACTTCCAGCTCATTTATCTGGTATTCATGACGTGTTTCACGTCTCGCAACTTTGAAAGTGTCTTCGGGAGTCGGATTCTGTTATTGCTTCTCCTGATTTGCAAGAGCTTGAGATCTCACCGGACTTATCTATTATACAGCAGCCTATTCGCGTACTTGACACGGAGGTGCGACACCTTCGAAACAAGGACGTGCCGCTCGTTAAAGTTCAATGGTCCGCTAATCCCAATGATTGTACTTGGGAAACCAAAGAATTTATTGAGCGATCTTATCCGGGTTTTCTTTCTTCGCTTTGAAACGGTGAGTATGTCTTTTCATCTCAAGCTTATTTCCTTTACTTTTGGATGTTGTATGTTTGTAGTTGTTACAAATATCGTCTCTAGGAGTTGCGAGGACGCAATTGTGCACGGAGGGGAGATCTGTAACAACCCGCATATTTAACGATTTTATATTTAAATGTTTAATTTAAATATAGCGTCGTTAGTCGGATTTAGGTCTGAAAAGCTACTTTTTGCAAATGGCCGAAATGGAGCTCGAAACCACTTCTATTGAGTCCAAAATGGCGTTTGCGATCTTTTTGAGTATAATCTTTGATATGTTTGGAGTTTGTGAAAATTTACCCCTTTTTCTACTTGGGCTTGAGTTTGGGTTCAGCCCCAATCACCTCTTAACCATCTAGCGCACTAACTCTTCATCCATTCATCCTCTTTTCATTCCTTTAGCTTAAGAAAACTGAAAATGGGGGAAAGAAAGAAGAATTAGAAACTCCAAGCCCTAGTTCCATTTGCAAACTCCAAATTCTTTCTGGAATTCAAAGAGAAGGATAGGTAAGCCTCCTCTTCATCTTCTCCATCTCTTCTCCTCTTCAATTTCAGAAATTCCTAAGCTCTAATTTGGGAAATATATGTTTTGGTTCTTAGATTGAAGATTGTAGAGTTGAAGTGAAGAGTGGTTAACCTCCTTCTTGTGTTTATGCTCTCATCTTTGTTTGTGTGCAAAAAGGTGAGATTTTTATCTCACATCTATGACTATAAGTATCTTTGGTTGTTAGGTATGAATTCCTAACAATTATTCATGTGAAATTGCTTTTGAGTTGGATTGGTTTTGTGAACATTGCAATTTTTGGTGTTTTGAAGTCAAAAGTTCTAAAAATCATAACTTTGATGTTTTAATCATGTTTTTGGAGGTGTATAAAACAGCCAATAGTGCTGGGTTGTCGTATGGCATAAACCCATAGCATCCATCGCTCGTTCGTTTGCAATTCATTTGGATTTTTGCCTTTATGGGCTTGGCTGATTTTTTTGCCTACAGGGGGATTTCAGACGTCTGAACTCTAATTTCAGACGTCTGGTTTCTAATTCAGACGTCTGGTTTGGAAACCCAGACGTCTGGAATTGGTCCCTGGAAGACGCAAAAAGGCAGAGACAAAATCCAGACGTCTGGAAATCCATTCAGACGTCTGGTAGTGGCTCAGACGTCAGGAAGGTAATTTCAGACTTCTGAAATGCGCAGTTTTACCTATTTTGGCTAATTTTGAGTTAATTTCCAACTTTTATCGATTTGTGTTGATTCCAGTTTGTTGTTATTGCATATTTGACTTTGATGACTTGTTTTTGACTTCATTCACAGGTTTTATAAATAATCTCTCTAAATCGTATTAAAAGCTCCCTTCTCCAAATTATAAATTCTATTTATAATGCACACACACAATTTCACACTTCGAGCGAAGTGGAAGGAAGATTAAATGATTAGGTAAAACACGGACCATGAATCCATGCGTTTGTCTTCCCGATTATTCCCCGATCTATTCGATTGATCGTTTTGACCTTCGGGTTTGGTTTATCGATGATATGAGGTAAACTTTGTACTGCTTTGAGTGTGAAAGTGACTGACGGATAGTAAACCGTTTAGTGCGAACGAGTGGTTATGGGACACACGTTAACACTTTTCGGATTCCTTTTCAAGAGTTGTAACACATTCCGCCAGTTAGTGGTGTCCAGTACTGGGCCTCCGGACCTTCACCACTACGGTTTGTCGCCCTATAGCATCGCTTACGATGTTAGTCTTTATGAGCCGCATGGGTGATATTGGGTTTGTGCCTTCGGGTTTGTTGCCCTTTAGTATCGCTTCCGATGTTGGTCGTTATGAGCCGCATGGGTGATATTGGGTTTGGAGTCTTCGGGCTCATGGATCCTTGTTTATATAGTACTGAGCTCGAGCAATTTTATGATGTTTCATTGATATGTATATTTCCTTGGTATCGCCCTTCGGTGTTGGTCTTTTTAAGCCGCACGAAGTATAGCGATTACCTTGTGGAACTTGTATACCTTATGGGTATTTGTTATTTTCCTTTTGGCTTGATTTGGGATAATTGTATCCTTTGGTTATCTATGTCGCCGATGATATGAGGCTTGTTCTATATGGTTCACCTTTTGTTGATGATTGTGTTATCTCTTTTAGAGATATTTGTTATACTTTGTAACCTTGCAGGTTTATTGTTGTTCAGTTTATCTAACTGATTTGTTTAGCTAGACTGACCCATGTATTTTATACTCGGGTCAGACCGAGATGTTTCAGGTTAGGTACTTTGGACTTAGCCTATTTTGCTTCCGCATGGACTACTTCGCTAGCTTCTTTTTGTCATAGCTTTTGTGTAGTCCTATTATGTTGAAACTCTGATATTTATTCTTCTGGATTTGTCTGTATATTGTGGCTGGCTATAACACTTGACATGTATTATTTTGTATACTCTGCTATGTATCGGTATATATGTATATGATGGTTTACTGTTCTGTGATGTTTCCTACATTTGAGTTGTTATATTCTGTTCTGATAGATCCTCCAGCCACCTATGGTTTTGTTTTAAGTATTATTGGATATGTCGATCAGTTTGGTGTGATTATTGTCGACGTATTTAATAGATAGTTAAAGCAAGACTATAGATGGTCGCTCCTATCCAGCCTTATTCTTCGTGTTAGCAGACGGTATTATCTATTAATACTCTTTGCTAGCGTGGGTATAGAGGTGGGGCGTCACACTGAAACAGACTTGTGTGGATGTGTTTCTGACATTACACTTTGAGACGTAAAACCAGTCTCTATGAAATACATTTCTTTTTGGTGGCGGAGAATTTATTCTCTTAGCTTAACACCCTTCTTTGAGACGTACGAGCTCAGAGGTTATGTAGTTGATGGTTACTAGTGATACATTCCCAATTTGATAATGTGGCATGCGAAGTGCTGCTGATCATTTGTTGATCAAAGCATGACTTTGTGAAAAGTGTAGCTCTGTGGACGAGACTGCATCAAGACCTCACACCCCAGAAATTGTCGAAATAGGAAAGATGCGGTAAGGTTATGAGGGTCGCGCCCTTTAGGATGTGTCATTCCCTTCTTGAAAAGGGTGGTATCATGGTATGGAGCCTAGATACTTAACTCATGTGGTCACTGCAAATCTATTACTTTGTGATCGTTTTGTGGTAGTTGGTGTAGAGGTACCTCGGATAAAGGTCACAAACGACCGGGGGATGGCATGCTCGAGTAGTAGTTACCTAGTTACAGAGGTAGCCCAGTCTTGTGTTGGCAGGGAGCCAGGTAGGCTCTTGGGACGTCCCTCCAGAGGGGAACCCATGTGGCTGTAGGAAGTTCCTTAGCCTGACCATTTGTTGCAAATCCAATCTCCAATACGCGCCTTGTACGGTTTTAGTTGTATAACCTGCCATTTACTTAGGGTGGAGCCCCATTGTTTAGATGGTAGCTATAGTAGGCATACAATAATGGTTGTATCCTGGCTAAGATTAATATTGTACTTTGGAA
Source organism: Allium cepa (assembly GCA_030765085.1). Lineage (NCBI taxonomy): Eukaryota > Viridiplantae > Streptophyta > Magnoliopsida > Asparagales > Amaryllidaceae > Allium > Allium cepa. Next base: position 708,854,101 of record CM060937.1, read on the forward strand.
AGGTTTTCTGCACTATGCACTAATAATAATATCAAATGGTTTTTGCGTAACAAGCATATTTGACTATCATAAGGAGAAATCTTCTCTAATTCTGCGTTTGCATTGTGTGTGCGGTGGGAGGCCTTATGGTAGTTTCATTTTCCAAAAAGGATTGCGGTTTTCAATGTTTTAAATTCTTTGTTGTTTGTTTTAAAGAAAACTGTTTTTTTGCTCATACCAGTCCCATGACTGACCTGGAGTTCATTGTTCCCTTCCTAAACTCTAGGTGCCCACAATTTTCCCCACGGGCAGTTTAGAGTTGGGTTTTTCAGACAATCAAATAGTAGGAGTAGATTCAATAGCATTCAATCTCTGGATATTGGCAATTGCGTTCTGGATCGCATCTGCTTAATTCATCTTGAAGGGTGTTTGAGCTATCTTTGGATTGGACATGGAGTTGCAGATATTGGAGTTCTAACTTGGTGGTTCAAGTTCAAGTTATTTATTCCGCTTCAGCATTGTATATTGTACTGTGATATATTTGAGTGATCAGTGTTGTATCATATTTGGATACTATATCATTGGAGTTATATGATATATTCAATCATCTCTTCCGTTGTGTTGTTATGTTTAATGTGTTATAAACTCCGGTGAACCAAATTCGACGTTTGAATCTGCGACATTCGAGTACAAGTGTAGTAGGAGTGCCGATTTTCGAAGGTCGAGTCTGGGTTGTTTCGAAGTTTCTTTGAAAACCAGGGTAACTCGTATATCGAACAAGTTTTTGCTAGATTAAAACCAACACTTTTACAGAAAATCCATCGATATTGTTATAATGTCCTAATACGCTACGTATTTTAAATAATCCAGTTATCTTAATTTATTCAGTTCCATCCTATTGGATTCTAAAATCAACCCCGTGAAGATTTATAGCAATTACTTAATCGAAGTGGTTCCGGATATGCTGATATCCGATACCGGCCCCTTCGAATCCAAGTGATAAATTTAAAATGGTAAATTGTTTTACAATAAACAATTTATTATTCAGGGTGTCGATATTCAAATATGGGAATATATTTCAGATGCCTTACTCCAAATAAAACGTATTATCATTTTGATCTAATTATTTCATCCTGTTCGACCCTTTGATGGTATAAACAAGAATGATTAAAATTAATATCTGATAAAGATAAGCAAAGATATAGAGTGGTATCAAATATCAAGTCGATCCACTCTTCAAAATTTTATTAGCTTACTTAGTCAATTTCATTTATATTTCAATCCGGATTAATTTCAATTTAAACCATTTATTTACTAATAAATAAATTATAAAACGCTGTTAATTTTCCACGATTTAAGACAAGTAATATAACTAACTTGTCTTTATAAATATCATTAAATTTTAGATTATGGGTTAAAATAAAAAATAAATAATAGTTTTTAAATAAGAGAAAGAAAATATAACTTATCATATGTATGTATATAAATTTATTCCTTCTTTCTTTTTCTTTATTTTTTTTCTTTTATTTCTTCTATTCTTTATGTTTTCTTTTATTTCTTCTATTCTTTATCTTTTCTTTTATTCCTTTTCTCTTCTTTACTCTTGTTCTTTTTTTTCCTTTCCTTATCTTTTTCTTTCTCCTTCCTTTCTTTTTATCCTTTACTTTTTTTCTTTCTCTTTGTTTATTTCGGGCCCAAAACCCGGCCCACCTCCCACTTCTCCCTTTCTTTTCTTCCTTCTATTTCTCTGCTCCTTTCTTCCTTCCCTACTTCTTCTTCCCCAAACGTGCACGCACTACACCATGCACGTGTATACGATGCCGAGCCCCTATCGTCCCCCTCCGACCATTGTCCTACGTCACCGCTGACCTCCAGCACCCCTAGCCACCACAATTTCCCTACGACAAACCGATTGGCAGAAAATCGATCTCACCATACTTCCAGTAAAACAATCCCGACCCTATCTTTGCCTCGTCCAGCCACCGTCGACCACCGGAGCTTTCAAAAATTCACCAGCACCATCGCCCCAGTCGCCCATTCTTTTCCACCATACCGAATCTCCAACTCGTCCCCATGACACCACTATCCCCTCAAAACCGAAGCTACCATAAAACACATCTCGAACCCTAAAATGGTGTCGACCCGCCAAATCATGCAACAGAAAAACATCGAACCATTTTTCCTAACTCCGACATTACTCCAGCAACCCTCAGGCTCAACGACATGCCCCCATGACCCCTGATCGTCAGAATTTGACCAAAGCCTCACCTTCGGTCATCACTCTCCTTGTCATATATGTGATTAAAAATTATGAAACCACCGTCAAAATTCACCATTTTCAATGGAGAATAAATTTACACAAGTAAAGACATAAATCATGATGATCGATTTTTCCCAAATTCTGGTTAACTCACTGTAAGTGATATTTTTATTCTTTTATACTCAATAATAGTTTATAAAACAATTTTTGGAACAAAGTATAAAGGAAAGCAAATGTCTTCCCTTTTAACATCATGACTAGAATTTAAATAGTTTGCATGGTAGGAAATTTTGAAGTTTGATATATGTTCTTTTACAAACTACAAAGCAGAAAAAAAATGTACAGGCTTGAGTTTCCTTTGGCTCTATATTGGAAATACTTCTGTATATATATACACACACCTTGTTTTCAAGCATACCACTCCCCAGCTTCTATGTACACATTCAATATGTATATATAACATGTTCATAGTATGCGAAGATTGTGTTTACTCACCTTCTTTCTTAAATAGATAATTGTTTTTGAAAAAAATGTCGCTTGCTTTTTCCACTGGTTCAGGCTTAGGTCTTTTTTGAGTTTAGTTTGTATTTGATTTTAAGTTGAAAAATGAAAAAAAGTTTATCTTTGTTACTTAATTGATTTTCGAATGAATGAAGAATAAAGAATGAAGAAGCCAGAGGAGGTATATATAGGAAAAGGAAGGCTCTGTACAAAGTAAGCCTTCTTCGTTTTACTTTTTAAATTTTTATTTTTATGTTGATTTTCTTTATCTAATTTATCCTTTGGTCAGAGATTCTTGACCAGATTTGATTTTTTTTTGACTTGATTTAATTTCCCTATGACTTGATTTTGATCTTGATACAATGTTTTGTAAGCTTGACTAGATATGTCCCCTAGCATGTCTACATGTACATTTATTTATATATATCCTTATGCATATTTATACATGCCTTTCCTATTTCTTGGTAATGTAAAAATACATGTATGCCTTTCTCATTTTATAATAATGTATATAATTATTTACACATGCATTTATATTCTTCATGTATAATATTATATATATACTTATACATATACTTATGTATATAGTTATGCATATGAATTTTTATCCTATTTTACTTGCATTTATACATATTGTCATTTCCTTATATGAAGATGTATTTACATATATGTTTACATTTCACTATTTAATATAATATACGTTTGTTTTGTGTTTGTCACCATATACATACATCTACACTCATACATATTCTCCTATACTTGTATATTTTTTTCCAATATACATATATTTACCTTTATTCAAACTTCCATATATATTACTTGTACACTTATGTATTTATATATATTCACAAACTTGTATACATTTATCTTTACAAACATATGGGTATTTTACCTTGGGTTTCAATGGTGGAGCTTACATATATTTTCTCTCTAAAATTTATCAATATATATATCCAGATATAGAAATATCACAAAATTAATCTATTCGACTTGTAAAATCAATACCATAACAGTTAATTATCCAATATCTAATAGCTCAAAAATCCGAGTCATTACGTTAGTCCACAAGAAGGAGATTTCCCTTGATATATGCATCATTTTTCAGTCTATAAGATGAGGACAATGTAACGACCCGATATTTTCAACCATTCGCATCCACACATGTCGGACTTGAATAGTTAAAGATACCGAATTGATAATTTAAATTTGGCAAAATTCAGAATATATAGTAAATAAATAAATCACAGATCATGGACACAGAGTAATTGTTAACCTCGTTTTGCCAGCGATTCAAGGACTGGACCGACTCATCCAACCAAGGACTGGACCGACTCATCCAACCAAAGACAGGACCGACTCATCTACTCAAGGGATGGATCGACTCATCTACTTAAAGGGATAGGACGACTCAAGGGGTTAACGGTTCACAAGGCAGGACGACTCAGTGAGTTACCGACTCATCAAGACTATCGTCTCAACGACTCATGGTAAGCAGCGACTCAGAGCTTACAACGACTCAGTGGATCAACGACTCAACAAGTTCGCGACTTATCATATGAGATGACTCAGGGGAAGTAACGACATATGAAGGTGGATCCTTGTGCCGCTTCATTTACATACCGCTACCTGATAAGTCGTTAACGACTTAACGACTCACAACATAGAATGACTTGTCCACGACTTAAAGCCATTGGGTCGTAATCCATTGCCACAGTGCCTATGCCAAGGAAGATTGACTCGTAAGCGACTCAGGACTTAGCATAAAATCTAGCAAAGGAATAAGCCATGGAGAAATCAAGAGTTGGTTCGATGAGTCGGCCACGACCTAATTTGACTCGGCCACGAGCCAAGCATGGGTCGAACACGACTCACGACTCAGGGCTGAAAACTCCTATAAATACATGACCACCTCCAACATTCAGGGGACCTTTTTGGCCAATCATTTCAAGCGCCAATACTCTGCTGAATTCTCAACTCACCCGACACTTCAAGTTCGAAAGACATTTCAACTAACTTCAAGGGAAAATCTAACGCCATCTACATGGATTCGAAGAATTCTTCTCTACCAAAGATCTAGTTGTTTGTCTCGTCATAATTGTAATTGAAGATTGTTGTAAAGTTGTAATCGGTTTAGCAATAAAGAGAATTAAAGTGGACGTAGGCTTGCCTTGAGCCGAACCACTATAAAATCGTTGTTATTCACTGTTTTTTCTGTGATTTTCTGCTTATACTCTGCTCCCGAATCATCGGGTGGTGCTTTCACAACTACACTTCATACACCGGGGTGTTAGCGTTCAAATTTTAGCGTTAACATTTTTGGTGCTTTCACTGAGAACCGAACTCAGGCAAACCGTCATCATTGCTCCACGAAAGTTTGTTGAAGTAACCTCTCTGAAGACTAGAAGTTTATCTGAAATCATGGCTCCGGGGAGAAAGAGTAGATCTGTTAGATCTGGAAATGTTCAAGAGGGAACCTCCGCTTCCCCAGTACTTAGTCAAGCCACTCCACCTGTTGGAGTTACAAAAGCGGAGTTGGATCCTGTAATCTTAGGGCTGAACCAGCAGATAAATGCCCAAAGTGCACAATTGGAAGCTCAGAACGCCCAAAATGCCCTAATTTTGAATAAGTTGAATGACTTGCTTGGGGTAAACCGTCAACCAATGGGTAATGAAAGGAACTTTGCTGGCAACATTCATGAGGATGAAGAAAGAAACATTCCTAAGAGGGCTGCTAGCCCCTTTGAGCGGACATTTCCTGAAATTGGTGGATCTAAAGCTCGAAATGATGAGGGATATCTTTCTGAAATGGTTCGAAAAATTATGAAGGAAAGCATGCAAAGGAATGAAGATGAGAAGGAATAGGGTTTCGCTCCAAGTAAAACCCCGTTTACCGAAAGAATCTTAAAGGCTGAGTTCCCAAGGAAGTTCGTCCCTCCAACTATCCCAGCTTACGAAGGAACAAGTGATCCGAACGAATTCTTGTATAAGTATGATTGGCACATGACAGGTGCCAGAGCTTCCGATGAAATAAAGTGCCGATATTTTCCTGTATACCTGGAAGGTGTAGCTCTGCTTTGGTTCACCAAGCTGCCAGGCCGGTCTATAGATCAGTTTTCTGACTTAACCCGGAAATTCAAGGAGCAGTTCAGACTATACGCTTCAAAAGCCAAAGATATTATGTCGTTGTCAAGTTTAGAGCAGAATCCAGGTGAAACTATCAGATCTTTCTTGAATTGCTTTAATATAGCGCTGGCCGAGGTAGACAATGCAGAACCACGGATGATCTTGACCTATCTGATGAGGGCCATCGACAAGTCGAGCGAATTTGGAAAATGGCTTAACATGAAGGAACCAAATTCCCTTGAAAAATTCTACAAGAAAGCAGATGAGTTCATACGCCTGGAAAGCCGTCCTGTACCGGTAAAGGCAGTGTTAGAAAAAGCTGAAGATAACATTGCTGCTCCACGCAAGAGTGAATCTCTAGGACAGAAAAGGGAAAATAACGATGGAAAGAAACAGAAAAATCTGAAGAAGCCTCGTTCCTTCAAACCATCAGAATATACTCCTTTATCAGATACGCCGGAGCGTATATACCTTGCAACTAAAGATTCTGTTGATTATCCTAAACCTCCCGTTCTGAGAAACGGGAAAAAAGCTGTACAAAGCGGGAAGTTCTGTCGCTTTCATAATCAACCTGGTCATGATACCGATGAATGCCGCCAATTGAAAATTTTGATTGAAGAATTGATAAGGGAAAACAAGCTGCAGTAATTTGTGGAAAAGAATAGCAGCAATCCCCCTTCGACTAGTCAGGGGCAACGAGCTCCTGCCCATCAACCCAGGACAGGTGAAAAGACCGCAGGGCATGAATCCGGAAGGCCTGTTATCAATGTCATTACGGGAGGACCTCACCCAGCAGGCAGGAGCTGGGGTGAGATGGAAAGGTATACCCGAGCTTTGAAGTATGTACCGACTGAGGAAGATGTATTTTTTTTGGAAGGTGCTATGCCCCTGAAGCAACAAAGAACTTTCAATGATGATATTGTGTTCAGAGCCAGGGATTCCGCAGGTATTGAAGCTCCTACCTTGGATCCCTTAGTCATCTCGGCTGGTATCGGGCCAGCTATTGTCAGAAGAGTTCTCATTGATTGTGGCGCATCCTGCAATATCCTCTTCAAGAAAACATTCGACCAAATGAAGATCCCTATGGCTGATGTGCAAGCTTCATCGCCGAAAATCGCTGGCTTCACTGGGGAGCCAAAACAGCCGATAGGAACCGTTGATTTGTTTGTGGAACTTGGAGAAGGAGAGAGAAAAGTGGTCCGCAAGCAAACTTTTGTGATTGTCGACGAATTTTCTGCTTATAATGCTTTCCTTGGCCGTCCAACTCTCGCAGCATTCAAAGTTGTTCTGGCCCCATGGTGCCTCACCATTAAATTTCCCACAGATAATGGAGTGGGAGTTATAAAAGGGGATCAAAATGCGGGGCGGGAATGTTATCTAACAGAGCTACGAGAAACCAGAAAAAGAGAAATGGGAAAGGATGCGGTAGCCCCAGTCCGCATCAAAGAACCAGCCTTGTAGCAATTACAGGGCGGACCCTACACTGGCGAGCACAGCGGAGCAAGGAAAGAGATGGATCCCAGAAAAGTCAGTGCAGGGGAGAATAGAGTGGTACCAGTGGAAATGACAATACCAGTACCTGTTGAACCAAAGTATCTACCTATCCGAATTGGGTTTCAAATCCAGTGCTGGTTAAGAAAGCCAACGGAAAATGGAGAGTATGCATCGATTTTTCAGATCTAAACAAGGCCTGCCCCAAAGACTGTTTCCCATTACCCAGGATCGATCAACTGGTTGACGGAACAGCGGGACACGAATTGTTATCTTTTATGGATGCCTACTCCGGATATAACCAGATCATGATGCATGAGCCAGATCAGGAGGACACGAGCTTTATCACCGACGTTGGTCTTTACTGCTACAGAGTTATGCCCTTCGGGCTGAAGAATGCAAGGGCAACATACCAAAGACTTGTTAATACTATGTTCAAACCGCAATTGGGCAAGACTATGGAAGTCTACGTCGATGACATGTTAGTAAAGTCTAAGAAAGTAGTGGATCACATAGAACACTTAGCAGACATGTTCGCAGTCCTCCGAAAATACGGAATGAAGCTCAATCCTTTAAAATGTTCATTTGGAGTGGAATCCGGCAAGTTTTTAGGTTTCATCGTGAGAGCTAGGGGCATTGAGGCTAGTCCAGCTCAAATTACCGCCTTAAAGGAAGTCAAAGCTCCTAGAACAAAGAAGGAATTGCAAAGTCTCAATGGAAAAGTCGCCGCCTTGAGTCGGTTCATTTCCAAAGCCACAGATAAATGCATCCCAATCTTTGACGCCCTAAAGAAAGGAAAGAAAAACTTCGATTGGACTCCCGAATGCCAAAAAGCCTTTGATGAATTGATTCGCCATATGGAAACGCCTCCAATACTTTCTAGGCCTGGCGATGGCGAGGATCTTCTTATATACTGGGCAGTATCATCTCATGCTTTAAGTGCAGCGCTGATACGAGAAGACAAGAGGATTCAACATCCAGTTTACTATATCAGCAAAAGACTCACTGGGGCAGAGATGAATTACTCTAAGTTGGAAAAACTCGCCTATTGCCTACTAATTGCATCTAGGAAGTTGAGGCAATATTTCCAAGCTCATCCTATCAGAGTCCTCACTGATCAACCTTTAAACCAAGTCCTGTTTCGCCCTGAGACTTCGGGCCGTCTTCTAAAGTGGAATATTGAACTCAGTCAATATGACATCACTTATCATCCCCGAAAAGCAATCAATGGACAAGCTTTAGCAGATTTCATCGCAGAATTCACAGATAAGGATAACAGTGAGGAGGAAACGATCGACGATTCCCCAATCCAATGGAAGTTATATGTCGATGGCGCGAGAAACGACTACTGTTCTGGAGCCGGAGTTGTACTCGAGACCCTTGAAGGTCGATCATTATGCTATGCACTAAGATTGGAATTTCCTTCAACAAACAATGAAGCAGAATACGAAGCCCTTATCGCTGGCTTAAGGATTGCTAAAGAACTAAACATCCGAGCGTTACAGATCTTCAGTGATTCTCAGCTTATTGTATGCCAAGTCAAAAAGGAATTCCAAGCGAAAGGGGGGAATCTGCCCGCCTACTTGTCAAAGGCTTGGGAACTCCTGGGTGATTTCGATCATTACATAATAAGTCAGATTCCTCGAGAAGAAAACACGAAAGCAGATTCTCTCGCAAAGTATTCTAGCACAGGCGAAGCTCAATTTCTGGGGTTAACTCCAGTGGAGGTCCTGTCGACTCCGAGCATTGATGAGATGGATATTGATTGGATCATGAGCGTGTCTCAAGAGCAAAAATCATGGATGACTCCAATAATAGAATATCTGCTCAATGGATCTTTACCGGAAAACTCAAAAGAACGAAAGAAGCTACTGAGGAAAGCCTCTCGCTATATAGTCCAGGATGGCCAGCTATACAGACGGGGATTCTCAATGCCGTTACTTCGATGTGTATCCAGGGAAGAGTCCAAAACAATCCTAGCTGAGGTGCATGGGGGAGAATGTGGTGATCATTTAGGTGGTCAAACTTTAGCGAAAAATATTCTCCGATACGGATATTTTTGGCCAGAAATTAATCGAGATGCAGCAGACTATTCCCGAAAATGTGACAGATGCCAGAGGTTCGCCAAAATTCCTAGAGCTCCTTCCACTGAACTCATACAGATGGTCAGTCCATGGCCGTTTGCAATATGGGGGATAGGCCTTGTAGGACCGTTACCAACCGCCAAATCTGGAATTAAATATGCCATTGTTGCTGTAGATTATTTTACTAAGTGGGCAGAAGCTGAACCACTGGCTACTATCACTTCAAAAAAGATGATAAGTTTTGTGACTAAAAGTATCATTTGCAGATATGGTGTGCATCAAAAAATAATTACAGACAATGGTACTCAGTTCGAAAGTGAAGAATTCCAAGATTTTGCAAACGATTCAAAATCCGAAAGAGCTTCTCAGCAGTAGCCCATCCGCAGGCAAACGGGCAAGTGGAAGCAGTAAGTAAAATTATCAAGTCAACCATCAAGAAGCAACTTGAAAGAGCAAAAGGTGGTTGGGTCGATAAGCTACCTCTGGCACTATGGGCCTACAGAACTACCCACAAAACTGCGACTGGGCATACTCCGTTTTCATTGGCATGCGGATCAGAAGCAATGATTCCGGTAGAAACAGAGGTCTCTTCACATAGAAGAATCCATTTCAATCAAGCGGGGAATGAGAAACTGCAGCTTGAGGCACTAGATCTCCTTGACGAAAAAAGAGAAGAGGCTGAGCTCAGAATCGCATCTCATCAGCAAAGGATAGCCAGACATTTCAATTCCAAAGTTCGCCAACGCAGCTTTGAAATTGGAGATCTAGTCCTAAAGAGAATTATGACAGCGACAGGTGTGTTTGGGCCAAATTGGGAAGGACCATATGTCATAGGTCAAAAGGTTCTGGACGGCACATTCAAACTCACTACTATCGAAGGAGATCAAATTCCAAGAGCTTGGAACAGCAATCACTTGCGTCCATACTTTACTTGATAGCTTTGTTGAAATATTGTAAAAAGAATTATGAATGTATGATTCCTGTAATTGAAAGCGATTGTAAAACTGATGCAAGTGAATAATGAAAGACTATAAAGTGGATGTAGGCCCAAATTCTTGGCCGAACCACTATAAATCTTGTGTTCCTTATTATTATTACATGTGTGCTTTATTTTCGATATGAAAAGTACATTAAATGTAATACTGAAATGTCGATTTAAATTTTTGCAGGCAACGAAAACAAAACTTGCACATTACAAGACCAAGTGATTCTTGTTATCATTCAACAAACAAATTCCAAGTCGCAAAATTCCCGAGCTTAAATCCTAGATAAGAAGTGCTTCAATTGAACGGTCAATGATTTCGCCGAAAACGGGCGTTAGCTAATAAATTGAGAAGTTTGAACAAACAAACATCCAATTAAGAAGCTTATGTCCATTCTCGTGAACTGGCCTAGCAATGAAATACACTTCTTTGGATTAAACAAGCTACTTGTAAGAGAAGGGAGTGCAAGCTTTTAAAAAAAAAAATAGAGGATCACTGAAAAGGCATAAGAAAGTGGATAAGGAACAACTAAAGTCCTCTTCGGAGGCACAACTCTTCGGAGGACAAAGACCTCTAACGAAGCATATGCCATAAAAAAGAAAGTTCTCTACTCAACCAAAAAAGATTGAAGGAGTCATGACCCTCCAACCATGAGAGAGTAACTTCCAGGCAATCTTCGGAGGCCCATTTCACCAGGAGTTGAAGTGTTACAACCGCTCTTCGGAATTTCACTTCCCCAGAGTTGAAATGTAAAACAAAATAAAAGCCCTCTTCGGAGGCCCATTTCACTAGGAGTTGAAGTGTTACAACCGCTCTTCGGAATTTCACTTCACCAGAGTTGAAATGTAAAACAAAATAAAAGCCCTCTTCGGAGGCCCATTTCACCAGGAGTTGAAGTGTTACAACCGCTCTTCGGAATTTCACTTCACCAGAGTTGAAATGTAAAACAAAATAAAAGCCCTCTTCGAAGGCCCATTTCACCAGGAGTTGAAGTGTTACAACCGCTCTTCGGAATCTCACTTCACCAGAGTTGAAATGTAAAACAAAATAAAATCCCTCTTCGGAGGCCTATTTCACCAGGAGTTGAAGTAGCCGCTCTTCGGAGTTTCACTTCACCAAAGTTGAAATGCAAAACAAAATAAAGATCTCCTCCCCGAGACACAATCAAGAAGAAAGACCTCTTCGGAAGCCCACGTTTCACCGAGATTGAAATAAAACTTCCAAGTGTTGAAACGTGAAAAGGCTTTCTTCAAAGGCACAACTCTTTGGAGGTACACGTTTCACCAAGATTGAAATAAAACTTCCAAGTGTTGAAACGTGAAAAATCCCACCTCAGAGGTACAACTTTCTATTTTTTTTTCTAAAAAAAAAAGAAAAGTTGAAGTATCCTTCAGAGGCCCGCTTTACCTCATAGAAGAATTCACTTGGTAAAATGTGTACATAAGCAAAAGAAAAAAGTGATTTCTTCGAAGGACAAAGCGTATAAACTTATATGAAGGGAGTTATACTCTGCGAAAAATTTCTTCAAGAATGAAGTAATTATTCTTCAGAAAATAAGAGTGCAAGTCCCCTTGAAGTATAAAATATTGCAGCAAGCTTATGGTATGGGGGCAACATGGTATAATTACATACAATATGGTATAGCCACATCGGCAAAAGTAATGCTCAAACAACATGCCATAAGCCCGCTGCAATATCATATAAATAAACTTGTGCAAAAATGAATAATAAATGCATTCTCAAATTCAAACAGGAGTCTGTACAAATAAAGGATCATTTTATTCAATTGTATTGCAGATACAAGTTTCAAAATAAAAAGCAGGGGCCGGTACCCGCACAATTCTCGACCAGTACATGCAAAAGACAAGAAGCTAAAAGCTGGAATCTTCATATCTTCTTGCCACCTTTGGACCCTTTACCCTGCCGAATGGTTAGCTTTTCAGGTCGGTATGAAGGCATAAGGGAAGAAGGAGAGGGAGGTGCAACTGGTGCAACTTCCGGTTCCTCTTCAGTAGCAATGATTTTCTTCCCCCTCCTCTTCGATGTTCCGTGCTTCTTTCTCCTCTTCGAAGAAGACTCACTACCTGGAGTAACAAGAGCAGACAAAATTACGTCATCAGAAGGAGTCCGCTCCGGAGAGATCTCACCTCCTTCAAGTCCCTCGTCTTTCTGCTCTTGCGAAGCGATAGGTTCATCTAAGCCATGAAGAGCCTCAATTTGCTCCTCTTGTGACCCGGGCTGTGAAGCAGAAGGAGGAGCCACCTGAAGAGACGGAGGAGGGATAACCGGAGGAGGCGAAGTTTGCACAGCACTTGGTGTTTCAACTGCAGAAGAAGAGAAGTTAAAAATATTAGTATCTCCCCAAAAGAAGGGAGATATGGGTTCGTCAAGATTCAAGAAGTAATCGAGAAGTTCATCAAACTTTTGAGGAGCAAGCAGGCAATCCACCTGAATCGGACCAATGTCAAAGTTACCTGAAGATATTTGCTTCGTTAGTTCAATCTCATAATTTTGAGCTCCAATATCCTCCAAAGCCTCATCATCAGTAGGGGTAATTACCCCGGTTCTTGTAGGAGGCGGGGAATGAGCACTGGAACCTGTGATGTCAACCCCAGGGGAAACTAAAGGACGTTCAGATGTAGTAGGTGGTACTTCTTTTTCAGAACTTTCCTCTTCCGCCATCCCAGTCCGCACTCTGGCGAGTTGCTCTTTTCCCTTCGCAAGAGCAGCGCGAGTTTCCTCATCTAGGTAGCGCGCCTCAAGCTCTTCCTCGGTATACCCGGCGCCTCTGAACATGTCGAGAGCAGCTTCCCACACTTCAGCCAAGGTGATTTCGTATTTAGGACCGAGAAAAGAGAGACTGCCGTGCCCCAAGACGCTGTGCAAATAAAAGTCGAATAGATTTGAATTGACGTTGGCTTCCATGGTTTGAATAGATTCTTCAGCTGCGATTTTACCAGCCATGGACTCATCTCGTTCTTTTTCAGTTTTAGCAAGTTGAGCTTTTAACGCTTCAATCTCCATGTCTTGGGTGCTCATTTTGCTCCGCAACTGAGCGACATCAGTGCGGTAATTCTCTACGACCTCTTCTAGCCTCTCAACTTTAGCTTCGGCATCTCTTTGGCCAGCATGTGCATCCCACACTTGTTTTTGTAGCACCTCTTCTCTTTGAGTGTAAGTGTTAGAAGAGGTGGTAAGATCGTCTTTAAGCTGCTTGACTTCAGCTTCAAGTTTCTCGTTATACTCGGTTATGTTTTTCATCTCGATGTTGTGCTGGTCAAGAATCTTCTGCCATTCCGACTTATCGTTCTCCATAGTTAGCATCGCCTCGATATTGGCCCGATTGACCCTTTGAAGTTCATCAACAAGCTTTTTCCATCCAGACAATCTTTCAATATCGAGTCTGACGGCATCAAGATTTTGGTACATGGCTTCTTTATCAATGGGGACTAAATCAAGATCGAAGCGCACCCCCTTCAAGCACCAATTCGGGAATCGACTCTGTAGGGTCGGTGGGCCCCTTTCAACACGATATGAAGGCCTATTAAGAAGTGTTTGAATAGCGCTTCCTTTAAGAGCAGGGGATTTGGAAGGAATGTCGATAGAGATGGGAGCGTCAACTTTTCAGATATTGCAGATGCGTGCTTCTCACTAGGTTTGGCCCGCTTGCTCGGGTCCTCAACAATGTGGCTCTTCCCCCGACCATCATGTGTTTTACGTTTGTGAGAGTCATCGCCTCTTGAAGAAGACTCATGTCGCACATCTATCCTCTCATGACGCTCTTCATATTGTCTCCTCTCTCTAGCTTTTCGAGCAGCTCTCTGCTCATCGGTTTCTCTGGGACCAGTAAGGTAGCGTCTATAATCATAGTTGCCACGCCCTCCATAGCGCTGAAAGTCTTTATAGTAAGAGCCGCTGCCGCTACGCCCCATTGCAGGATCTGAAAGGCAAAAAGACAAGTCTTAAAAGCCTTTAGAGAAAAGAAGTCAAACACAAACAAGTGCTGAAAAATCCTAAGTGTTGTGTAATGTGTAAACTACACGCATAAAGCTACAGACCACTCCGTGGAGTAGAGGTGGTGATCACTTGAGTAGGAGGAGTTGACATTTGTTGTAGAGAAGATGTCGCCTCGATTACAGAAGAGATAGTTTTGGAAACACCATCTTTAAAAAGTTCTTGTGAAGTCACAATTAGGTCGCTCAACCCCTCAAAAACATCATCACCATCATGCTTTTTGGGGCTTGCTTTCTCAACTCCTTCGTTAGCAGATCTCCCGAAAGATCGTGGAGGTTCTTCCTCTTCGATAACTGGGGAAAGTGTCAAATTGCTAGACGGCCCCGCAACATCAGTGAGAGTGGGGCACTTCACCAGTAAAGTTTCAGTGGAAGGATCTTTTGGGATAAGCTTTTCAGCCTCCGCTGGAGAATCGGGAACTTCACAAAGCTGAGTGGAACGAGAAGGGTGAAGGAGTCCAAATTGACGGAAAAATTCATCATTTAACAAAAACTTTATACTCCTCTCTTCTGCCGCCACGGCATTCAGTCTTTCAAAAATTTTCTTATAGCATGGATCTCTAGAGGGAGGAGGAAGTGCTAAAACAGAAAAAAAAGAAGAAGCGAAGTTAGCATTTAGCAACTCAGATTTCGAAAAGCTCAAGAATGGAGAAATAAAAACAGGAAATCTTACTTCCTACTCTCCAGATGGCATAAAACCCTGGAGGACAGCGAACAAAGAAAAACTAATTTAGAAATCCATGAACGCTTTCAGGAAGATCAGTGATGAGTTTGCGGTTTCGAGCACTCCTTATAACTACGATAGATGGATGATCTTTAATTTTTGTGAATGAGCAGAAGTAGCAGATTTCCCCAAAGCTCGGTAATCGGTCCAAAACTCTCCTAAATAGCACACATAACCCCATCAGAATGGCATGGCCGTTGGGGTGCAATTGGAATGGAGAGATAGATAACCGAAGCAGGAACTGCTAAAGGAAGTCATTAAAAGGTGGGATGGCACCGCTCAAGCACATTTGGCGATTGACAGCAATAAAGCCAAGAGGGGGCCTATCTGCAGTATCATTTGGCCTCGGCAGTAAGGCATCAGCTTCGGCAATGCCAAACTGGATGCGCAATTGGTTAAACACCCGCTGATTCAGAGTTGTGGAAGTTCTCTCCGGTGGGTTATCCAATGGGTTAGCTATTGGGAAGACATCTTCAGCCTGGCCCATCGGTTCTTCTTATTGAGAAGTCATTTTACACAAGCAACTGGATGTTCAAATGCGAAGGTGCACGTTTCCTAAAAGTGTGAAGTGTTGTGTAGAACTAATGAAGATAAACAAGTAAATATAACTGAAGTTAAGCTAGTTGGCAATTGATCAATTACTAAATTTCAGGACTTGTTAATTTAAAGTTTCAGGTATAGTGTTAGTGCAAACCGGTCAATTTCAGTTGACTATTTCAACATTGCTTTAGCACTCTACTTGGATTCGTTGGTTTAAAGTACTTCATTCACGCAATCCATTCAAATTAATTATCTTCTATTGACTAATCTGTCATTAGATCTGGGCAATCAATGGCAGTATATTCCTCCCAATCTTCTGTGATTGTTGTATTAAACAGGTTGTATACTTGCAAATTGAAGCAATCTGTAAAACTAAAGTATGCAATAATGTTTAACAGGTTAAAGTCCAGACAATTCAATATTCAGGCAGTTTATTTCAGCAATTCAAGTCAAAGATCGAGTCAGAATTATGCTTCAAAGCAGTACAATGTGATAACTCATTCATGTTTTAAAGGTTATGAGGCAAGTTAAGCCAGGTCGTTTATGCTCCAAGTCATTAATGCATCGAGTCACTAGTTCTCTAAGTCGTAAGGCATGGTAAAAGGAGAAATTTTTTAGTTCAAAGCAGTGTGAAATTCTCCAAGTCCTGTCTCGGCCGTGACTCAAATCCTAGGTTGCATCTAATTGAGCCGGTCATAGGTTCAAACCACAAGGAGCAACTCGGTATGAAAAATAGTCCAAGTGCTGAGTCGTTCACGACCTATGACTTGAGTCGTTCATGGCCTATGGCTTAAGTCGTTCGCGGCAGATGGTTTGAGTCGTTCACGGTTCAAAGGATGAGTCGCGGTGAGGATCTAAAGGGCTGAGTCGCTCGTACGACCAAAAACCTAAGTCATCAGAAAACCAATTAGGCCGTATGAATCCTAAGTCATTTCCTCAACCGATCGTCCACTCTCCAACCCATTAACCCGTTAAGGGTCATTTCATCTCTTCCAAATCCACAGACCAGATGATTCGAGGCGCTATAATCCATTGCCCTCTCCTCACACCATCAGAAAATCACTCAGAAGACCAACTCGAATCGCTTCAAGCGCTACTGTGTCATCATGGACAATAACGACAGCATGATCGATGGCAGTTGTAAATGGATCAAAAGATGGGTCGCGATGGAACACGACACAGAAATGTATCGAAGTAAAAAATGGAAATGGGGAGTCTGGATCCGTGAATCAATGGTGATCGTAGATTGAACAAAAGGCGAATTCACTTACGCAATATGAGAGTAAAGATGGATTGGCAATTGATTAGCTTGGATTCGTCTCTGGAAGATTGAGGGATCGCAAATGGCAGGATCAACTGAAACAGATAAACAGTAAAAGTATGGTAAGAGTAACGACTCAAGTCTTTTATAGCTTTGAGCAGTGAAAGTTGAATCGGCACACGAGACAGGATGAGTCGAAGCACACGACCTACGACTTAGGCGTGTACTTCGAGGGGCAAGTGTTAACCTCGTTTTGCCAGCGATTCAAGGACTGGACCGACTCATCCAACCAAGGACTGGACCGACTCATCCAACCAAAGACAGGACCGACTCATCTACTCAAGGGATGGACCGACTCATCTACTTAGAGGGATAGGACGACTTAAGGGGTTAACGGTTCACAAGGCAGGACGGCTCAGTGAGTTACCGACTCATCAAGACTATCGTCTCAACGACTCATGGTAAGCAGCGACTCAGAGCTTACAACGACTCAGTGGATCAATGACTCAACAAGTTCGCGACTTATCATATGAGACGACTCAGGGGAAGTAACGACATAAGAAGGTGGATCCTTGTGCCGCTTCATTTATATACCGCTACCTGATAAGTCGTTAACGGCTTAACGACTCACAACTTAGAATGACTCGTCCACGACTTAAAGCCATTGGGTCGTAATCCATTGCCACAGTGCCTATGCCAAGGAAGATTGACTCGTAAGCGACTCAGGACTTAGCATAAAATCCAGCAAAGGAATAAGCCATGGAGAAATCAAGGGTTGGTTCGATGAGTCGGCCACGACCTAATTTGACTCGGCCACGAGCCAAGCATGGGTCGAACACGACTCACGACTCAGGGCTGAAAACTCCTATAAATACATGACCACCTCCAACATTCAGGGGACCTTTTTGGCCAATCATTTCAAGCGCCAATACTCTGCTGAATTCTCAACTCACCCGACACTTCAAGTTCGAAAGACATTTCAACTAACTTCAAGGGAAAATCTAACGCCATCTACATGGATTCGAAGAATTCTTCTCTACCAAAGTTCTAGTTGTTTGTCTCGTCATAATTGTAATTGAAGATTGTTGTAAAGTTGTAATCGGTTTAGCAATAAAGAGAATTAAAGTGGACGTAGGCTTGCCTTGAGCCGAACCACTATAAAATCGTTGTTATTCACTATTTTTTCTATGATTTTCTGCTTATACTCTGCTCCCGAATCATCGGGTGGTGCTTTCACAACTACACTTCATACACCGGGGTGTTAGCGTTCAAATTTTAGCGTTAACAGTAATAAAATGCAGTGGAAGTAAGAGATAGTAGTTCATGAAGCTACTATATACATATACATCAGAGTTAAACAAGATACTACAGAAGCAACAAGATGATAATCAAGTACAAAGCTGAATACAACACTAGAATCAACTCGATAACTAGAAGCGAATCAGATAGCTGGATCTTCAAGCAAAAGCTCCAACTCCGAAGGCAAGTCTCAAATGCTGTATCACTCAGTCTGACCCAAGCGTAAAGCAAAACACAAAACACTCGAGTCAGGACATACATACTTATACAATGTAAACCAACTCAAGTGAACTGTAATATAAGGTACAAGTAGCTTAAAGGATGCTTGGGACCACCCATCCTCTAAGGATCCGCTAAACTATTTACTATGTAGTAATATTTCGCTGTTATAATAATGTCTAATAGTAAAATAAAATTACTTTAAAATAGCGTTAAGGCTTTACATTTTCCACCTTAAGACATAATAGTGCCAATGGTCTATACAGTACCTGCGTACATCCTGATCGGGAGGCTACGAGAAGATACTCCATGGGTACGACACAAATCAAACTCGTACAAGGCGCGCTAGGTTAGGTGACACAGCACAACTAGGTAATGCCATGGTAGATATACCAATTACTATCCGAACTGGTGGTGATGCATCGCAGCACTACCGCCCACCTCGAGCCACACCCCTAAAATCAAAAGGGCCCCAAATCAATCAAAAAGTAATAGAATGGTATCGAAGGAGTATGTCCGATAAGAGGAGCTACGTCACTGTCTCGGAATTACTCCTATTTTAGCCACCTTACGCCAACTCATGGGAGTTGGGTCCATACATATACCTCAAAGTAACGCTGCCACCATCCTACTTCATTTTGGAATCTCCACCGTGTACACGGTTGTTAAAGTGGTTTTCGGAGTTGGCAGATAGTACGACAACTTCCGATCCCTGTCTCTTTAACAACCCAACATTATTATAGCCCATGGATATTTATTTCAAAATCATTTATACTTTTAAAACCAAAATATCATTTCCATTTCAAAAACCCAATGTAATGATATATCATTTAAGTCCCAAAGCCAAATCAATATATCTTTTAAATAAACTCAAATTTCCAAATCATTGCATATTCCTTCAATTTATTAAATTGAAATATTCCTTTAAGTCATCTTAAATCAAACCACTTTATAAAGTCATATTCTTAAACCTTCAATTTTCTTAAGTTCAAATTTATGTATTTAAAGACAATTCTTAATTATATACAATTTCAATAATTTCATTTTCAAAACCATATTACGTTCAAGTTATAACAACTTTGAAACCAAACATTTTGAAACATATTAATTTAGACTATCTAAATTCAATTCCAATATCTTCCAAACAAGATTCATTTAACCATTTAAATTCAATGTCAAATAATATTCATTTTAAAATTTTAGTATTTATAAGTTTATTCATTCAATTATAAACTTTCCAAATACATTGTATATTTCAGCTACATTAAAATTTCAATTTTTAGGCAATTTAACTTATAAATATCACATTTCCCACTTCAAAATATTCATTTGGATATCATTTAACTTATGATTTAATAAAATAAAATTTTATCAATAAATATCCAAATTAAACTATAATTCATTTATTAAGTCAAAAACACATTCTTTTACTTCTTTTATTTCAACAAATAACTTACCACTTTATTTTAAAATACCCCCTTCATAAATAAGACTAAATTCCCATTCATTTACTTAACTTAACAATTTTAATTAAAACCAAATTTCCAATTATCAAGCTAAGTCATATTTTGAAAATACACTTTTCCACTTAAATCATAATTATTCAATTTCCAAACATTTCCATTTCATAAATAAAGTAATTTATCATAGTAAATATAACGATCAATTTCTTTGCAAATTTATTCATATAGGCATCAATTAAACTATGATTTCAGGATAAATACATTTATTACAAAATGTACAATTAAAATTGATTTCATTTTATCAATTTAAAGGATATCATTTATTATACAAACATATTCAATTCATAAAATAAAAATTGATTGGAGTTACCAGGCTAGACTTTAAAATTCCATATTAATTAACTTTAATTATTAAGTTATTTACCACAATTAAAGCTCTTTAAATTACCATTACAACCAAATAAAGATTTTTAAATTACAATCTAAACCAATCATCAACTTATAAAATTTTAACTTGCTGAAAGCCAATATCTCTTTATATTTTAAACCATTAAATCAAATTTCAAGGTAAAATTTCATATTTTCTAAATGTTTAAAATACTTAATAAATTTTTAGGAAAGTATTATCTTAAAAAAATTAACCATGGGCCTGTATAATATTTTTAACGTAGGTCAAGTGATATGGATTTATATCATTTCAATCTGTAATTTAAAGGAAAATCCGGGTTCTATCATTTCAAACCTGCAATCCCAAGTAAAATAAATACAATAAAAATCAATAAAATCGCTCAAGCCAATCATTTCAGCTCATAATGATTTTTTCTTATCCTAAAGTCCATTCGGGTATGAATCATTTCAACCCATAGTGATAGGGAGCTTGCAGTGTGATAAATAGGAAATAAAATAACAGTATAGTAAATAATATCATATCAGATGATTAACAAATATATATAAACATGATTTAACATCATGTAATCACATCACATGCATATATGAATAACACATCAATTTTACAGATTCACTTGTCATCAATTTACAATTATACAAGTACGTAATGTCTAGAGTGAATAACTCACCGTTTTGAAAGCTGAAATCAAAATCAAACACACATCCAAACTCTGCAAAGCATGAAAAGGTACGATAAAGAAGACTATATTTTTGAGTGGATGAAGAGTTAGATCCAAACTTGTAAACAACACAATATATACATGTATAAGCAATGATTCAGTACAAAAGAATATCGATAAAAACAATATAACGGTATGAAATAAATTGACATAACCTTGATAAATCAAATCAATGTTATCAATACGTGACTTGGTTAGGGTTTTTTTATCAAACTTAGGTGATGTATGCTTCCATGGTGGTCACGGCTAGGCTTTGGTGGTGAGGATGAGGTGGTGTGGTCGGTAATAGGGTGAGGCCAAGCAAGGCATGAAGGAAACAAAAGAAAAAAAAATAGAAAAGAGGAAAAGAAGGAGGAAGCCATGGATTTAGATCTAGTATTTTTTTTCTCACGCAAATAAGAAATGAGGAGAAAATTTTCACGTGAAAAAAATAGATGGCGGCTAGGTTTTAGGAAATACACGTCCAAAAGAAAGAAACGGCAAGAAATAAAGAGGCTAGGCAATAAAAGGCAGGAGTTTGAATGGTTTGGGAAATAAAAAGGCATCAAATAACTTGATGTATTTATTAATTTTTTTCTTTGTTTGCACGCAATGAAAAGAGGTGTTTGAGGAACAATATGTACGTGAATTATGAGAAGAATTCATGGCTATGAATGTGGAAATTAATTGGCGATGCAAATGGAAAGGCAAGGGAAAAGAAAAAGGCAACAAATAAACAAAACAAGTAACCTATATCTCTTGAAATTTCTAAGCTATTATTAAAAATAAAATCAATCAAAAATCAGATAAATATATTCAAAGTTTATACAAATAAAATAGAAAATAAAAATTAGAGAAACAAACATAGGGAAATAAAATATAGAAAGTCATTACGTGTTAATACTGTATTTTATCTAATTTAAAATGTATAAGTTTAAATCCCCAATAAATCCATATGTTTGATTTCTCAATTTTGTTATTGAATCAACTATTAACTTATCCTCTTATGGGTAATATTGACATAGGTTTATATACTAATACATTAATAACTTTCAAATTCATCCAAATTTCAATTTACATAGTATTTAATTTCATTTACCTAAAATAAATCCATTTATTACGGACTGAATTCCAATTAATTTATTTCCAATAACCGCCTTGCATCAATTCTACTCTTTTTATTAAGTCTATTATTACTCTATAAACTTAGTTATTATTTGTTTATCTTTTCAATACATAAATATATATTCGAATTTTCATCTTTCTTTTGTAATAACTGTTATTTTCAATTATATTGAATTTGCCAAATATATACATTTATTATAATTAAAACCTCAATCAATTTTCAACTTGGTTTCATTCCTTTATTTCATCTTATGAATAAAATATACATTTCAATTTATGTCATTACATTCACACTTTACAATGCAGTTCTATCTCACATTAATGAACCTTTACCTACGTTTAAATGTAATTGATTTCCTACTCTGAATTTAGCAGCCTAAATAAAAAGGCGACTTGCATAAATGTTATCACTAACTTTATATTACACTTAAGTTTATTATTTCCACTAATTATTAGAATTGCTCATATATGTTGAATTCATTCAATTACCATACATGTATTTACTTATATTGAAATTTATACCCAAATGCAATAGTTAAAACTACATTAATAGACCAATTAAATAGCAACTTACGACCATTAATATAACCTTTAATTTATATTTCATTTTTAACACTCACTTCATTAATAATTTAGAAGTTTTTTCTTTATAAATTTAATTTCAAAATCCTATTAAATAAACCAATTTAATTATCATAATTTATGGGTCGTTACACTCTTCCCAGTCAAAACTTTTCTTTCTCGAAAAGGAAAAAGAGGGGCAAAGGAAGAATTAGGTAAACAATACGTCTTATTCAAAATTAACATCTTTATAAACAAATAAATTTACAAAATTAATTAGTTTGAATAAAATATACCGATTTATCTATAAATTCCTTTAACACCATTTTATATTGTAAGTTATTCAATTAACCTTTTATTCTATTTACCTCAATTAATCCTTTTTATAACTAAAATTTAAGTGTATAACATTTATTATAAACACTCAAATTTTATTTATAAAAATACCTTTTATATTGTATATTATCTAATTACAATGTTAACCTCTAATAATTAAGGTAAGTTATATTGGAATGTAATAGAATATTATACAAATAAAATTTTCTAATTCAATTATCTCAAGCTCAAATATTTACTCAAAATTTTGGTTTCATTGTATATTTGACATTATTCTTTAAGACAAAGTTTAAGAATTAGATTTTCGATTAACTTCAAACGATTTTAGAGATAAATAAATATACACAATATATATATATATATATATATATATATATATATATATATCAAATCAAATTTTAGAAATCCAAATCCATTTAATTCTCCCAATCATGTGTAATGATCCCGATTTTGAGTCAAATTTAAATTGGTATTTAAAATAAATTTTTGAATTAAATTGTGAATAAATTTGAATCTTTCCAAAATTAATGAAACATTTGTTTCTTTATTTGAATATGTATATGAAATAGATTTTTAAAATAATTTTTAAATTTGGAATTCAAGAATAAATATGTTAGAAAATAAATTGAATTTAATTTAGGAATTCAATTGTAGATATTTAATAAATAAATTGGATTTATCAACCTTATATTTCAAAGGAACTAATATATATATGTATATATATGTTTATTTATTTGTGTATAATTAAATTTTAAATCATTTTCTTTAAAAAACTTGAAATAATATAAAAAGTATGAATACAACAAATTCTGTTTGAATTTTGAAATCAAGTTTGGAAAATTCTATTTTTAAATTAGTATGGTAATTTTCAAAAGCTATTTGAAAGTTAATTTTTATATTTTAAAGGCTTATATAAATATATAGACAAAGGAAAATGTCCATAAATAAATAATTATTAGAACTGATAAAAAGGTTTAATACATTTTCTTTTGTAATTTAAGTAGAGACTAATGAAAATATAATTTGAATAAGATATAAATAAAGGAATAATATTATTTTCCTTTAAAATAATATATATAAAAGGAAATATAAATTGAAAATGTAATAACACATATTTAAATATTTCAAATGACATGCGTAGGTATTAAAATAAGAAGGATACAAGTGTAAACCTTTTTAAAACACATTTAAACATTTGTAGCTAAATAAATATATCCATTAACTAGTGTTAATAATGCTGCCATGCAAATAATACAAGTGGCAAAATATGTTTTCCTTTCAAATAAAATTTCAATGTAAATATCAAAATGGGTAACCAGGCTTCTCATTCGTTTCTCAAAATTGAAAACTACAAAACATAGAAGAGAAAAAAAAACTTGAAACTAGAAAAGAAATCAGACTACAAAGTAATCAGACTGAAACAAAACCTAAAAAACAAAAGCAAGTTTCAGATCCTCTTAAATCTGATGCATACAAACAACTACAAACCCAAACCAAATTCAAAGCAATCAGATCAGTGCAACCAGATCAAAATAAAAATACTGTCTCTGTTTTCTGGAAATCTAAGCAAAGTTCAAAATCTCAAGCAAGCAACTGATTCAACTCAGATTAGGATCAAGCAAATTAAAAAATTATCAAGCATGCATCAAACAATATTTAACAAGTTCAACTAAAATAGAAAGCTAAGATCAAGCAATTGCAGTTTAAAATTAAAGCATCAAGTCTCAAATCCTTTCCCAGTTTTAAAGCCTGATTTCTGTTCAAAACCAATCCAGGTAAGCAAATCCCCTGAGCCCTGCTACATTTCTAAGTTTTGGATTTGTATTTGAAGTTATGATGTATATATGCCTGTATGATTATGAAAAAAATGCTTATATGTTGTGTGTATATATGTAGTTTGTGTGTGTGCATGTCTATATATAACTCTGTTTAGAGGTTACAGGCATAAGATAATTTGAAAACTCAAATCTCGTTCCTCAATCTCTGTTAGAATTTGATGTTTGAACAAAATATAATTTAAATATCAGGATTTAAATTTTAAAAATACTTTTAAGTATTAAAACTAGATGGATTTACTGGGAACTTTAAAAACACAGCGAAATCAAATTTTGTTCAAAATTTGAGTTGATCAAAACTTGAGTTTTGACCGCATGATCCTACTCACCTTCATAAAACATGAATTTTAAAGATAAAATCATAAATTTTAAATTTATATTAGTCGAGAAAATATGAGTTGATCGAAAATTGGTTGTGAGACAAATTCCAATGAACGCAAGGTTTCTGGATGTCGGGATTAAGGTCAGAGGAGGCTTGGAGGGTGGTGAATACTGGAAAATTAGTGGTTGAATTTATAGTGGGTCGTGGTAGTGGCACGGTAGACTTGTAGGGTTTGAGACCCGGTTTGACTCGTCGAAGTTTGAGGTACGAATTCATCGTTGATATGGTGTCGGAGAGGACAAGACTAGGGGGAGTCGACGCGTAAGGTTGTGGTGAAGCTTTGGTCAAGCTTGCGTGGATTCTGGTGAGCTAGATAGTCGAGGCAAAGAGGTGTCCGTCGGAGGTGTTGGTTCCAGTATTTGGTTGAGCAGCTCGATTTTGATTGCCGACGAAATGATGGATTCTGGATGATCGTGGTGGTTGAGGGGGTAGTCGTTGACCTGTAGAAAATGTCAGCGTCGATCACCGTTGCTCAGACGACTTGTACACCTGCACGCATGGGTAATGGTATCTGATGTAGTTGTGGATTTAGGGAAGAAGCATAATACTCGGGTCATAGCTCGAAGGCGAACGCGATTTTCCCAAAGCAATGGAAGAAAGTGCATAGCTCGAAGTTAAACTCGGGTTTCTCACGGGTTTGATTCGGGTTCAGGGTGACAATGGTAAAAAAAATTAAAAATTAAACAAGTTTAAAGAGTACAAATCAAGTTTCAATGAATTTTGTTAAATAAATTATTTTATACAATATGTGTTTAATTTTGGATAAATCAAAGGCTTTAAGTCTAAATTATTTTAGTTAATCAATTTGATATGTTTTAAAATATGTATATATACATATTGTTTTTCATTAATTAATTTTTAAGCCTATTTTTAATAGCTTAATTAAGAAGTTGATTAAGTAAATAAATAGCTTATCTGAAAATAATATTTTAAAGCATTAGTTAACTTAAAAGTTTAAACTGAATTACATGATAATGATTTATTTTAAAAGTTTATTTTATGAGGTTTAATCATTGTAATTAAGCGAGTAAGTAAATAAAATTACTTTGTGTAACCAAATGAAAGATTACCTTAATGTAATTAATTAAGGATAATTAATTAAAGATTTAGTAATTAAAGGTTAATTACTTAATATGATTACTTAAAGATAATTACTTAATGAAAGTAATTAGGGATAATTAATTATTGATTTAAAGTTAATTCATCCAACGATTAAAATCGGTTTGTGATTTATTAATATAAGTGATTAGGAATAATCACTTATGGTAATAAATTAAGGAATAATTAACTAATGGTAATTAATTAAGGGTTGATTAATTATGTAATTAACTTAAGATTAATTCAATTAATGTAATTAATTAAGGATAATTAATTAAAGGATAACTACATAATTAAAAGGTTAATTATTTGATGATTAAAGGTTAACTGATTTATTAATTGAGATTTATTAATTAATGTTTTAAGGTAAATTAATTTATTTAAGATTAATTAATCAAAATGATTCGTAATTAATTAATATTAATTAACCAGGATTAGTAATCTATTCATAAGTAATTAATCTGATCAGATAATTAATTGATCTTACTTATGGATGTTCGGATTCTATTGGATGCTGAATTGTTTGATATCCCTGATGTATGATGCTTTGTGATACAAAGTGTTTTGATTTGAGTCGTGATTTGTTTATCTATGATGAATGTAATTTATTTATTTGTGATGAGTTTATATTATATGTGAATTTGTGAATGAAGATAAGCGTTATAGTATTATACCTCTTATCGATATTGATATGATTGAATCTGTGATGATTGATGATGTTGCACTATTGTGCAAAACCCCTGGCTACACCATACACACAAAAATATGGATTGCATGAGGAAATCAGTTAAGTCACAAATATTTGAATTAAATATTATGAAATGGTTTTGAAAGTTGAATTTTGAATCCAAATGATTTTTGAAATGGAATTGAATTGAATATGAAAAGCTTTTGAAAGCGAAGTTTTGAAATTGAAATTTAGCTTGAATATAATATATCTTTTTTAAGATTTGAAATTATTTTGCAAACTATGTTTTTAAAGGGTTATACAAGTTATACCATATATATATATGGATTTTTAACCACTTTTGAAGTATATTAAAAGTATTATTTTGGGATTTTAAATTGAACCCAAGTTTATACTTTAAAAGGCTTTAACTTGAGCAAATTAAATCGAATTTTCCCAAAAGAAAACTTTTTGTTTTCAACTATTAATAGTTTTCAAAGAAAGAAAGGATTTCCAATTTTGTTAAAGGGGTTTCAAATTTGAAATGGAATTATTTTGAAAGCTATAATCGAATCTTTGTGAAAGGTTTGTGAACTTTGTTTCCAAATTTAAGACGAACTTAAAGGTGTATCTTTTATATAAAAGGTTAGAATTGAAAATAGTTTTGAAAGCTATGAATGAATCTTTATGAAAGATTGGTGAACTTTGTGAAGTGAATCTTTTTGTTTAAAGATTTGAAAATGGTAATTTGTTTAAACCATTTGAAGAAAGGTTTTGGGTAATAAGTTGTGACTTAATTGAGATCCCAATATCCATATGTTTTAAATTTTACGCTCATTATTCGGTTTAGCCGGAAGAGGACCTTGTGCCATATCACCAATTCCGAATAATGATACGACGTTATGGATTGCATTTGAAGACCGGTGGTGAAGATTGGGTATTTTCGAAAATGAAAGGATTACCCATTGAATGACTCGACACTGAGTAGCTACGGTATAGAAATCTCCATATATGATGGGGAGTCCGATTGGGATTGTGAATGCCCGGATTGTAAGGGCTTCTTTGTGAAGTGCCTTCGATTCTGTTCGAACCCGAAACAGACTTGTATGAATCTGTGTCTGACATTACACTTTGAGATGTAAAGCTAGTTTCTATCAAATACATTTCTGTTTAGTGGCGGAGAATTTATTCTCTTAGCTTAATAACCTTATCTGAGACGTATGAGCTCAGAGGTTATGTAGTTGATGGTTGCTAGTGATACATTCCCAATTTGGTAATGTGGCATACGAAGTGCTACTGATCATTTGTTGATCAAAGCATGGCTTTTGTGAAAAACGTAGCTTTGTGGACGAGACAGCATCAGAACCTCACACCCCGAAAATGGTCGAAACAGGAAAGATGCCGCAAGGTTATTAGGGGTCGTGCCCCTAGGGTATGTCCATTTCTTCTGGAAAAGGGTGGTATCATGGTATGGAGCCCAAATACTTAACTTATGTGGTCACTGCAAATTTATTACTTTGTGGTTGAGAGCTCTCGGATAAAGGTCGCAAACGACCGAGGATGGCATACTTGTAGGTGTTACTTCCGGGCAGGGGTAACCCGGCCTTGTGTTCATAGAGAGCAGGGTAAGTTCTTGGGGCGTCCCTCCAAAGGCGTACCCCTGTGGTAATAGGAAGTTCCTTAGCCTGACCATTTGTTGGAAATCCAAAGAAAGAATGCATGCCTTGTATGGTTTTAGTTGTATAACCTGCCATGGAATGAGGCGGTAACCTGCTATTGAGCATGGTAGCTATAGTAAGCATACAACGAAATGTTATATGCTGGCTAAGATTAATATTTTACTTTCGAATGGTTTTCTGCACTATGCACTAATAATAATATCAAAAGGTTTTTGCGTATCAAACATGTTTGACTATCATAAGGAGAAATTTCCTCCAATTCTGCGTTTTCTTGGTGTGTGCGGTGAGGGGCCTTATGGTAGTTTCATTTTCCAAAAAGCATTACGGATTTCAATCTTAAATTCTTTTATTGTTTGTTTTTGTTTAAAACTGCTTTGTTTTCTTATGCCAGTCTTATAACTGACCTGGAGTTTATTGTTCTCTTTCTAAACTCTGGGTGCCTAAAATTTTCCACACGACCAGTCTACAGTTAGATTTTCCAGACAGCTAGATAGTAGATGTAGATTTGGAAGCTTTTAGAAATCTTCGAAGCCTTTGGATTTGGTGATCGTATTTGTTTCACTTGGACCGACCTTGCTTAATACATCGTGATCGGGGGTTTCAGCTATCTTTGGTTTGGAGACGGAGTTGCAGTTGCAGTATGGAGTTGGATTCTTTTGGAGACTCTTCTGTCTTTTGGTGTTATTTTTCCACTGCCATTTGTTCCGCTGTTGTATTTTGCTCTGATATTTATGGATATGTTGTATCATATTATATCAAACATTGTATTCATTGTTGTATATCAATAAAATTTCATTCTATTTCCGCTGTGTTGTATTTACTTAATGTTTTATAAGCTTCGGCGAACCAGATTCGACGTTTGGATCTACGGCATTCAAATACGGGTGATTTATTCAGTGCCGATTTTCGAAGGTCGAGTCAGGGTCGTTATAATTGGTATAAGAGCTGAAGGCTGAGTAAGAACCTTAGCTCTGGAGTATAACACGTTAGGTAACTCATTAGAGATAGGGTTATAAATACCCTAGAATGAGTATATCCCTAAGATGTCCGTCTGTATGCCACAGTAAATTCTCTTACTATCCATTGATAGTGAGTATGAGTGCAAGAACAGGACGAGGTAGGGGACATGGGAGTACCACTACAAATGGTCAATACCTGCAACAAGCAGGAAACAATCTTTTCTTTGTCAATCTCTTTGATCATCAATTCTTTGTTGGCTTTATGATAGCTACAAGAAGAAGCTTCGGTGTGGTGGTGGCCCTGCGAATCGTTGTAGAAAATCCTTACTTCGTATCCTCACCAGTTTCTTTTTAATCCTTCCGTTTTAATTTTAATAAATTGAAATTTTAATTGAATAAATTGGTTAATTAAATACAAGACTGAATTAAAGTTGAATCTGTTTGTCTATTCTTTGGGGTCTAGATATATTCTATGAACGGTTAGTTATCCTTTGGACCAACCAATCCCCCTGTATATTTCGTAGATCTGGTGACCCAAGTATCTTGTGTAGTATTGAATGAGTTTGTTCTCCTTGGTGATATTCTGATTTGGTAAGCCAAATGCAGAATAAATATTCAGTTTGATCTAGTGAAACATTCTCCATCTATTCTTTGGTTTTTCTCCCTGTCTAGTAAATTTCGGGGATGAAATTTTCTTAAGGGGGAAAATCTGTAACGATCCTGTTTTTGAGTCAAATTTAAATTGGCATTTAAAATAAAATTTTGAATTAAATTGGGAATAAATTTGAATCTTTCCAAAATTAATGAAATATTTGTTTGTTTATTTGTATATGTATATAAAATAGATTTTTAAACAATTTTTAAATTTGAAATTCAAGAATAAACGTCTTAGAAAATAAATTGAATTTAATTTGGGAATTCAATTGTAGATATTTTATAAAACCTTATATTTCAAAGGAACTAGTATATATATATATATATATATATATATGTTTATTTATTTGTGTATAATTAAATTTTAAATCATTTTCTTTAAAAAAGCTGAATAAGTACAAATAATATAAAAAGTATGAATATAACATATTCTGTTTGAATTTTGAAATCAAGTTTGGAAAATTTTATTTTGAAATTAGTGTGATAATTCTCAAAAGCTATTTGAAAGTTAATTTTTATATTTTAAAGACTTATATAAATATATCAATAATGGAAAATGTATATAAATAAATAATTATTAGATTTGATAAAAAGGTTTAATAATTTTCTTTTGTAATTTAACTAGAGATAAATGAAAATATAATTTGAATAGCATATAAATAAAGAGATATTATTATTTTTCTTTGGAACAATATATATAAAAGGAAATATAAATTGAAAATGTAATAACACATATTTAAATATTTAAAATGATATGTGTAGGTATTAAAATAAGAAGGATGCAAGTGTAAACCTTTTTAACACACATTTATACATTTGTAGCTAAATAAATATATGCATTAACAAGTGTAATAATGTTGCCATGCAAATAATACAAGTGGCAAAATATGTTTTTCTTTCACATAAAATTTCAATGTAAATATCAAAATGGGTAACCAGGCTTCTCATTCATTTCTCAAAATTGAAAACTACTAAACATAGAAGAGAAAAAACCTGAAACCAAAAAAGAAATCAAACTACAAAGTAATCAGATTGAAACAAAACTAGAAAAACAAAACAAGTTTCAAATCCTCTTAAATCTAGTGCAAATAAACAACTACAAACTCAATCCAAATTCAAAGCAATTAGATCAATGCTACTAGATCAAAATAAAAATATTGTCCCTGTTTTATGGAAATCTAAGCAAAGTTCAAAATCTCAAGCAAGCAATTGATTCAACTCAGATCAGGATCAAGCAAATTAAAAATTTATCAAGCATGCAACAAACAATCTTTAACAAGTTCAACTAAAATAGCAAGTTAAAGATCAAGCAATTGCAGTTTAAAATTAAAGCATCAAGTCTCAAATTATTTCCCAGTTTTAAAGCCTGATCTCTTTTCAAAACCAATCCTGGAGAGAAAATCCCCTCAACCCTGTTATAATTCTATGTGTTGGATTTGTATTTGAAGTTATGATGTATAAATGCCTATATGATTGTGAAAAAAATGCTTATATGTTGTGTATATATATGTAGTTTGCGTGTGTGCATGTTTGTATATACCTCTGTTTAGAGGTTACAAGCATAAGATAATTTCAAAACTCAAATCTCGTTCCTCAATCTCTGTTACAATTTGATGTTTGAACAAATTATAATTTATATATCAGGATTTAAATTTTAAAAATACTTTTAAGTATTAAAACTGGATGGATTTACTGGGAACTTTAAAAACACAGTGAAATCAAATTTTATTCAAAATTTGAGTTGATGAAAACTTGAGTTTTGATTGCATGATACCACTCATCTTCATAAAACATGAATTTTAAAGATGAAATCATAAATTTTAAGTTTACATTGGTCGAGAAAATATGAGTTTATCGAAAATTGATTGTGAGACAAATTTCGATGAGCGCAATGTTTCTAGATGTGGGGATTAAGGTCAGAGGAGGCTTGGAGGGTGGTGAACATAGGAAAATTAGTGGTTGAATTTATAGTGGGTCGTGGAAGCGGCATGGTAGACTTGTAGGGTTTAAAACCTGGTTTTACTCATCGAAGTTTAAGGTAGGAATTCGTTATCGATATGGCATCGGAGTGGATAGGACTCGGGGGAGTTGATGCGTAAGGTTGTGACGAAGCTTTGATCAAGCTCGCGTGGATTCTGGTGAGCTAGATAATCGAGGAGTAGTGGTTTTCTTCGGAGGTGTTGGTTCCAGTATTTGGTCGAGAAGCTCGATTTTGATTGCCGACGAAATGATGGATTCTGGATGATCATGGTGGTTGTAGGGGTAGTCGTTGACGTTTGGGAAGTGTCAGCATCGATCACCGTTGCTCAGACGACCTGTACATGTGAACGCTTGGGTGATGGTATCTGATGTAGTTGTGGATTTGGGAAGAAGCACAGTACTCGGGTCATAGCTCGAAGGCGAATGTGATTTTCTTGAAGCAATGGAAGAAAGTGCGTAGCTTGAAGTTAAACTCGGGTTTCTCACGGGTTTGACTCGGGTTCAGGGTGACAATTGTAAAAATTTTAAAAATAAATTTTTTTTTAAAGAGTTTAAATCAAGTTTCAACGAATTTTGTTAAATAAATTATTTTATACAATATGTGTCTAATTTTGGATAAATTAAAGGTTTTAAGTTCAAATTATTTTAATTAATCAAATTGATATGTTTTAAAATATGTATATATACATATATGTTTTTCATTAATTAATTTTTAAGCCTATTTTTAATAGCTTAATTAAGTAGTTGGTTAAGTAAATAAATAGTTTATCTTAAAATAATATTTTAAATCATTAGTTAACTTAAATGTTTAAAATTGAATTACATGATAATGATTTATTTTAAAAGTTTATTTAATGAGGTTTAATCATTGTAATTAAGTGAGTAAGTAAATAAAATTACTTTGTGTAACCAAATGAAAGATTTCCTTAATATAATTAATTAAGGATAAATAATTAAAGGTTAATTATTTAATATGATTACTTAAAGATAATTACTTAATGAAAGTAATTAGGGATAATTAATTAATGATTTAAAGTTGATTTGTCCAATGATTCAAATTTATTTGTGATTTATTAATATAAGTGTTAGGAATAATCACTTATGGTAATAAAGGATAATTAATTAAATGGTAATTAATTAACGGTTAATTAATTATGTAAATAACTTAAGGTTAATTTAAATAATGTAAATAATTAAGTGTAATTAATTAAAGGATAATTACATAATTAAAAGGTTAATTATTTGATGATTAAAGGTTAACTGATTTATTAATTGAGATTAATTAATTATTGTTTTAAGGTTAATTTATTTATTTAAGATTAATTAATCAAAATGATTTGTAATTAATTAATATTAATTAACCAGGATTAGTAGTCTATTCATAAGTAATTAATCTGATCAAATAATTAATTGATCTTACTTATGGATGTTTGGATTCTATTGGATGATGAATTGTTTGATATCCTTGATGTATGATGCTTTGTGATACAAAGTGTTTTGATTTGAGGTGCGATTTGTTTATCTGTGATGAATGTAATTTATTTACCTATGATGAGTTTATATTATATGTGAATCTGTGAATGAAGACAAGCATTATAGTATTATACCGCTTATCGATATTGATATGATTGAATCTGTTATGAATGATGATGTTGCACTATTGTGTAAAACCCCTGGCCTACACCGTACACACACAAATATGGATTGCATGAGGAAATCGGTTAAGTCACAAATATTTGAATTAAATATTTGAATTAAATATTATGAAATGGTATTAAAAGTTGAATGTTGAATCCAAATTATTTTTGAAATGGAATTGAATTGAATATGAAAAGCATTTGAAAGGGAAGTTTTGAAATTGGAACTTAGCTTGAATATAATATATCTTATTTAAGATTTGAAATTACTTAAGAAACTATGTTTTGAAAGGGTTATACAAGTTATACCATATATATATATATGGATTTTTAACCATTTTTAAAGTATATTGAAAGTATTATTTTGGGAATTTAAATTGAACCCAAGTTTATACTTTAAAAGGCTTTAATTTGAGCAAATGAAATCGGATTTTCCCGAACGAAAACTCTTTGTTTTCAAATAACAATAGCATTCAAAGAAAGAATGGATTTCCATTTTTGTTAAAAGGGTTTCAAATTTGAAATGGAATTGTTTTGAAAGCTATAATTGAATCTTTGTGAAAGCTTTGGGAACTTTGTTTCCAAATTGAAGAGGATCTTAAAGGTGTATCTTTTATATAAAAGATTGGAATTGAAAATAGTTTTGAAAGCTATGAATGAATCTTTGTGAAAGATTGGTGAACTTTGTGAAGTGAATATTTCTGTTTAATGATTTGAAAGTGGTAATTTGTTTAAACCATTTGAAGAAAGGTTTTGGGTAATAAGTTGCGACTTAATTGAGATCCCAATATCCATATGTTTTTAAATACTGCGCTCATTATTCGGTTTAGTCGGGAGAGGACCTTGTGTCATATAACCCATTCCGAATAATGATATGACTTTATGGATTGCATTTGAAGACCAGTGGTAAAGATCGGGTATTTTCGAAAACGAAAGGATTACCCATCGAATGACTCTGCATTGAGTAGCTAAGGTATAGAGATCTCCATATGCGATGGGAAGTCCAATCGGGATTGTGAATGCTCGGATTGCAAGGGCTTCTTTGTGAAGTGCCTTCGGTTCTATTCAAACCCGGAACAGACTTGTATGGATGTGTGTCTGACATTACACTTTGAGATGTAAAGCTAGTTTCTATCAAATACATTTCTGTTTGGTGGCAGAGAATTTATTCTCTTAGCTTAACACCCTTATCTGAGACATACGAGCTTAGAGGTTATGTAGTTGATGGTTACTAATGATACATTCCAAATTTGGTAATGTGGCATACGAAGTGTCGATGATCATTTGTTGATCGATGCATGGATTTTGTGAAAAACATAGCTTTGTGGACGAGACTGCGTCAGGACCTCACACCCCGGAAATGGTCGAAACACGAAATATGCGGCTAGGTTATTAGGGGTAGCGCCCCTAGGGTATGTCCATTTCTTCTAGAAAAGGGTGGTATCATGGTATGGAGCCCAGATACTTAACTCATATGGTCAATGCAAATTTATTACTTTGTGGCTGCTTTGTAGTTGAGAGCTCTCGGACAAAGGTCGCAAACGACCGAGGATGGCATACTTGTAGGTGTTACTTTCGGACATGGGTAACCCGGCCTTGTGTTGGCTGAGAGCTGGGTAAGTTCTCGAGACATCCCTCTAGAGGCGTACCCATGTGGTAATAGGAAGTTCCTTAGCCTGACCATTTGTTGGAAATCCAAAGAAACAATACGCGCCCTATACGGTTTTAGATGTATAACCATGGAATGTGGCGGTAACCTGCTATTGAGCATGGTGGGTATAGTAGGCATACAACGAAATGTTGTATGCTGGCTAAGATTAATATTATACTTTCGAAAGGTTTTTGCGTATCAAGCATGTTTGACTAACATAAGGAGAAATCTCCTCCAATTCTGTTTTTGCATGGTGTGTGCGGTGGGAGGCCTTATGGTAGTTTCATTTTCCAAAAAGCATTACGGATTTCAATCTTTAATTCTTTTGTTGTTTGTTTTTGTTTAAAACCGTTTTGTTTGCTTATACCAGTCCCATGATTGACCTGTAGTTTGTTGTTTCCTTTCTAAACTCTAAGTGCCTAAATTTTCCACACGGGCTGTCTAGATTTAGATTTTCCAGATAGCCAGAGAGTAGATGTAGATTTGAAAGTTTTTAGAAATCTTCGAAGCCTTCGGATTTGGTGATCGTATTTGTTTCACTTGGACCGACCTTGCTTAATACATCATGATCGGGGGTTTGAGCTATCTTTGGTTTGGAGATGGAGTTGCAGTTGCAGTTGCAGTATGGAGTTGGATTCTTTTGGCGACTCTTCTGTCTTTTGTGTTATTTTTCCACTGCCATTTGTTCCGCTGTTGTATTCTGCTCTGATATTTATGGATATGTTGTATCAGACATTGTATTCATTGTTGTATATCAATAAAAGTTTCATTATGTTTCCGCTTTATTGTATTTACTTAATGTGTTATAAGCTCCGGGGAATCAAATTCGATGTTTGGATCTGCGACATTCGAATATGGGTGATGTATTCAGTGCAGATTTTTGAAGGTCGAGTCAGGGTCGTTATAGCAGGACTGTAGTAAAACTACAGAATGGTCTCATCACATTTCGAAACTCGAAAATGAATGTCCATGATGCTGCAGTCATCACCGAAATTATTTTCCAACGACAAAGAAAAGAGCACTGATTTATAAATTAAAAATTCTTTGAAACAAATTTTTGTTCAAATACTTTAAATAATACACACTTTAAACCTTTAAAACCCAAAGTTTGAAACCATTTTTAGTTTCTTGCTTTAAAATCATTTAAATTTCCAAATTAAATTATAGCCATATTTATGGTTCAATTATTTATATAAGAAACAAAAGCTAATGGTTACAAACTATATACAAATCAAATATTATTTCTCAACATCCAATTGTATTAACTATCAAAATTCAAAAAATTATACTTGTATACATATACAAAATTTATTTCATTTACTAAATTTTGAAAACTATATTGTCGCAATTTGCTCTTTTCAAGTGTTTTGGAGATCCTATCGATAGCGTTGATCAGACGAATCGATCGAAAACCCAAATCAACATCAACAACTCAGACAACTCACTATATAAAACATTTTAAATATAGATTTACAAGTACACTATACAGGAATAGATTTTCAAAGCAAGGATAGAGATTCAAATTTGATTAATTCAATTCAATTTTTTTTGATTTGAGGATAAGTTGAAACAGAAATAAGATGATTAACTAACCGAATAAAGAAATGGATAAGCTTATATAAATCGCGGGCAACCACGAATTCAAGAATAAGATAGATGTAGAATTCTAAGACAAATCTACGTTTGATCTCAAAAGGTAGAATTTGGGATAACAAAAGATATTAGCATCTAAACCAAGGATATAGAAATCTCCGATGAATCAGTGCCTATTGTAAAGGAGCTTCACTCCTTTACAAGTCATTCAATGGAGTTATGGGATGCTCTAGAATTTAGAAGAATGCGAGACAAGAATGTATTTCGGAGCCGCAGGGAACGTTCCAAAATTCAAAAGGAATCGAGTCAAAAAGGAAGAGATTCACACTCGAATGAAAGTGATTCTGTAAGTAAATTTACCATATATGCTAAGTTTTTCCTACAGCCAAAGCTCTGATACCAACTATAACGACCCGATATTTTCAACCATTCGCATCCGCACATGTCGGACTTGAATAGTTAAAAATAAAGAATTTATAATTTAAATTTGGCAAAAATCAGAATATAAAGTAAATAATTAAATCACAGATCACATACACAGAGTAATAAAATGCAGTGGAAGTAAGAGATAGTAATTCATGAAGCGACTATATACATATACATCATAATTAAACAAGATACAACAGAAGTAACAAGATGATAATCAAGTACAAAGCTGAATACGACACTGGAATCAACTGGATAAGTGGAAGCGAAACAGATAGCTGGATCTTCAAGCAAAGCTCCAACTTCGAAGGTGAGTCTCAAATGCTGTATCACTCAGTCTGACCCGAGCGTAAAGCAAAACACAAAACACTCGAGTTAGGACATACATACTTATACACTGTAAACCAACTCAAGTGAACTATAATATAAGGTACAAGTAACTTAAAGGATGCTTGGGATCGCCCATCCTCTAAGGATTCGTTAAACTATTTACTATGTAGTAATATTTCGCTATTATAATAATGTCCAATAGTAAAATAAACTTAATTTAAAATTGCGTTAAGGCTTTACATTTTCCACCTAAATACATAATAGTGCCAATAGTCTATATAGTACCTACGTACCTCCGGTTTGGGAGGCTACGAGAAGATACTCCATAGGCACGACACAAATCAAACTCGTACATGGCGCGCCAGGGTAGGTGACACGACACAACTAGGCAATGCCATGGTAGATATACCAATTACTATCCGGACTGGTTGTGGCACATAGCAGCACCACCGCCCACCTCGAGCCACACCACCAAAATCAAAAGGGCCCCAAATCGATCACAAAGTAATAGAATGGTATCGAAGGAGTGTGTCCGATAAGAGGAGCTACCTCACTGGCCTAGAATCGCTTCTGTTTTAGCCACCTTACGCCAACTTATGGGAGCCGGGTCCACGCATATACCTCAAAGGAATGCCACTACCATCCTACTTCATTCTGGAATCTCCACCGTGTACACGGTTGTCAAAGTGGTTTTCGGAGTTGGCGGAGAGTATGACAACTTCCGATCCTGGTCTCTTTAACAAACCAACGTTATTATAACCCATGGATATTTATTTCAAAATCATTTATACTTTTAAAACCAAAATATCATATCCATTTCAAAAACCCAAAGTAATGATATATCATTTAAATGCCAAAGCCAAATCAATATATCTTTTAAATAAACTGAAATTTCCAAATCATTGCATATTCCTCCAATTTATTAAACTTGAAATATTCCTTTAAGTCATATTAAACCAAACCACTTTATAAAGATATATTCTTAAACCTTCAATTTCCATAAGTTTCAAATTTATGCATTTAAAGATAATTCATCATTAAATACAATTTCAATAATTTCGTTTTCAAAACCATATTACTTTCAAGTTATAACAACTCTGAAACCAAACATTTTGAAACATATTTATTTAGACCATCTAAATTCAATGTCTATCTTCAAAACAAGATTCATTTAACCATTTAAGTTCAATGTCAAATAATATTCATTTGAAAGTTGTAGCATTTATAAGTTTATTCATTCAATTATAAACTTTTCAAATACATTGTATATTTCAGCTACATTTAAATTTCAATTTTTAGCCAATTTAACTTATAAAAATCACATTTCCCACTTCAAAATATTCATTTGGATATCATTTAACTTATGATTTAATAAAATAAAATTTTATCTACAAATATCCAAATTAAACTATAATTCATTTATTAAGTCAAAAACACATTCTTTTACTTCTTTTATTTCAACAAATAACTTACCACTTTATTTTAAAATACCCACTTCATAAATTAGACTAAATTCCCATTTATTTACTTAGCTTAACAGTTTCAATTCCAAATTTCCAATTATCATGTTAATCATATTTTGAAAATACACTTTTCCACTTAAATCATAATTATTCAATTTCCAAACATTTCCATTTCATAAATAAAGTAACTTATCATAGTAAATATAACGATCAATTTCTTTGCAAATTTATTCATTTAGGCATCAATTAAACTGTGATTTCAGGATAAATACATTTATTAAAAAAATGCACA
Organism: Allium cepa; assembly: GCA_030765085.1. Lineage (NCBI taxonomy): Eukaryota > Viridiplantae > Streptophyta > Magnoliopsida > Asparagales > Amaryllidaceae > Allium > Allium cepa. Next base: position 708,893,815 of record CM060937.1, read on the forward strand.
ATTAAAACTATATTCATTTTATCAATTAAAAGGACATCATTTATTATACAAATATATTCATTTCATAAAATAAAAATTGATTGCAATTACCAGGCTAGACTTTAAAATTCCATATTAATTAACTTTAATTATTATGTAACTTATCACAATTAAAGCTCTTTAAATTACCATTACAACCAAATAAAATTTTTAAATTACAATCTAAACCAATTATTAACTTATAAAATTTTAACTTGCTGAAAGCCAATATCTCTTTATATTTTAAATCGTTAAATCAAATTTCAAGGTAAAATTTCATATTTTCTAAATATTCAAAATTCTTAATAAATTTTTAGGAAAATGTTACCTTAAAAATATTAACCATGGGCCTATATAATATTTTTTAACCTAGGTCAAGAGATACATATATATATCATTTCAATCCTTAATTTAAAAAAAAATCCAAGTTCTATCATTTCAAACCCGTAATCCCAAGTAAAATAAATACAATAAAAATCAATAAAATCAATCAATCCTATCATTTTAGCTCATAATGATTTTTCCTTATCCTGAAGTCCGTTAGTGTGATGCCCCACCTCTATACCACGCTAGCCAAGAACACTGCGGTGTAGTGCTGTCAACTAGCACGGAAAATAAGGCTGTTGAGGAGCGACCATCCATGTGATTTCTTATCACACGGTGGCTATAAATAATCTTCGGAAACAAACATAGAAATAAGCATAACACAAATCAGTCACAGACATCCATATGACAAAGGCGGAAGAAGATATGAATATATAACTAACACATTAAAGTGTACATCAGAGTAGTGGTCAAAAAGATCCACAATAATACAAAAGAATAGCAACACGTGCTATACAAAAGAATACAACTACGAGTCTATGTCTCAAGTGTATACAACAAAAACTGCTAATCTAAATAGTTAGCCAAAAGTCAGAGTAACAAATCCCGGGAAGAAGTAAAGCATAAGCACCTGTGACATCTCGGTCTGACCCGAGTATTATTTAAGAAAATAATAAACAGATCAGTCTAGCTATAAATATCAGATGACATGGTATAAAATAAAAGATATGGCATAAACATAAAATATCCACACTGACATACTACTATAAGTATGCAAATGATGATCAACAGAAGATCAATCAATAAGAGATAAATCGATATCACAAGAATCTTCTCAAAGATCAAAGAGGGCATCATACCCTAAACTTGTACTCATAACAAGTCAATGACATAAATTCCAGAAATCAACACAAGAAATCCAAAAATCACAGAAAAAGGAAAGAGGCCTATCACATGACGGTCCGAAGGCCATGGGGAGCTACCTCATATGGGAGAGTCGGAATCGCCCAGATGAGGTCCAGGCTAACCAAAAAGCAAAATGGTATGTGTGAGTGGAAACACACAAATGGTGTCTAGCCTAACCTCGCAAAAAAAAGGTATGTGTGAGCGGAATCACACAAATGGTGTCTAGACTAACCGTGCGGACAAAGAGATATGTGTGAGTCAGAATCGCACCAATAAGGTCTAGTCTAACCTAGCAAACAAAGAGACATCGCACATTTGCTAGTCTTAATCACAAAGTGATCGTCATGATCAACGAGAAGTGTCAATTACACTAAGCTAGTAAATATAAAATTTTATCTTCGTGTCCCATAACCACTTGCTTAACTTAAATATTTACGAACAAACTATAAATCTTCACTAGAAAATTGACACAAGAGGTTCAATCGAACAAGTCCAAGAGTTAACTGACGAAGTGAACGCAAGCGTTTCATACCACTTGTTTTACTAAGCCGTTTAATTATATTTCTCATCCGAGTGAGGTAAAGGTTTGTATATACTAGTAGATTGGAAAACGGTTTAAGAAAAGAGCTTTGCTATTGAAAATAGAGTTGAAATCATTTTGTTGAAAGAGTTTTGATACTTACTACTAGTATTGAAACCTTCATATTTCGAAAGTTGTTATCCTTCCTTTTTAGCAAGGCCGTGATACCATAAAATCGACCGAGAAGCCAAAGATAGTTTGTCTCGAAGAATGGTCAACTCAGCAACTCAACAAAGCAAGTTCTGTTGAATGTTTTCAGATAAGATCCCCTACGGAGGGGGGGTCCGGGGGGGTGGCAACCCCCCAAGGTGGGGGTGCGGGGGCAACGCCCCTGCTATGGGGTTCGACCTAGTGAAGACCTAAGGGAGGATAGGATCGAGCGACCTAATGGTTGCGACCTAGGGGTGTTCGCGAGTTAGCAGAAGCGAGCGACCTAACAGAGGCAAGCGACTTAAGGGACTCGCGACCAAACAAAAGCACAGGCCAAGCGACCTAACTTTTTAAGGCCGAACGACCTAATTAAACTCGCGACCTAACAGGGTACATGACCTAAAGGTATAAAGGTCATGCGACCTAACGGTATAAAGGTCTGAAGGAAGTGGCTCGAGCTAAGGTGGGCGACCTAACACGGTCACGCGACCAAAGTGGTCAGGCGACCTAAGTGGTCAGGCGACCTAAAATGGTGAATGGTCGAGCGACCTAATGGTGCCACGACCTAATGACGAGCGACCTAATGGAGCGACCTAGGTCAAATGACCTAGTGCAGAACAAGCCAAGGCCAAACAACCTAAGGCCTACAGTGGAGCGACTTACGACCTACGACCTAATGACTTAGAGGCCGAGTGACCTACGACCTACGACCTAACGACTCAAAGGTTGAGCGACCTAAGGGAGTGGGCGTAAGGCCAAAGGGGAACGACCCAGTATCTCGCGACCAAACGATGTAGTAGCGAGCGACCTACGACCTAAGCCCTAACGACCCACGACCCACGACCTAGCGACCTAACTCCGAAGTGACAGTACGAGGCAGTGCGACCTAATAGCAGAAATTCACCAAAAACACTAAAAATTCAAGTTTTTCGCCGATCTAACCCAAACCAAATGCAAATGTACATGCTAAAGCGACGAGAATTCATTCCCAACAGTCCAAGATAGTTATACACAAGAATGTGAGATAAAAAACTCACTTTTGCACCAAATTTATGAAGAAAAGCTTGAAAGCAATGGAGAAGTAATCACAAGCTTGAATCCAATATCTTCTTCTTGAATTTGGAATTGAATGTTGGATTTCCAATAGAATTTGAGCTTGGAATAATAATTTCCCCTTCCACTCACCATTAATGCTAAACCTTGGTTGTTAGGAAATTTATGAAGAGTGAGGAGAAGGGGAGAAGTGGGTTTGAGTTCTAATGGCTAATCTAACCCAAAGTCCAAAGCGGGAAAAGTAAGTGAAATTCCACTAACTCCAAACCTATCAACGTTTATACTTAAAAAAATTGTAAATGGCATTTCGAACTCAATGGAAGTGGTCTCGAGTCCTAATTTGACCATTCGCAAAAGGTAGCTTTTCGGACCAATATCCGATTGACGACAAAATAATTAAATATAAAATCGATAAATATGCGGGTTATTACTGACTCCCCTCCTTAAAGAAATTGCATCCTCGAAATATAAGATGGAAACAAAAAGTAACAACCATAAAAACATATTAACGCAAAAGAAATTTGAAATAGGAAGTTCACCTCAAAGAGCAGGAGTAAGTAAGTCCGGATGTGTTCGCTCGATGAATTCTCTGGATTCCCAAGAGCAATCCTTAGGATTTGAGGACCATTGAACCTTCACAAGTGGAACATCTTTATTTCGAAGTCGTTTGACCTCCGAAGCAAAAATTCGAATAGGTTGATGCTCATAGGTTAAATTTGGCGAGACTTCAATTTCTTCCACAATACCGGGCTCAAGAATAGAATCGGAATCTCGAAGGCATTTCCGTAATTGAGAAACGTGAAACACGTCATGCATGGTAGAAACTGAGCCGGTTATGAAAGGCGATAAGCCATGGAACCAATACGTTCAGTGATAGGAAATTGCCTAATATATCGAGGTGCTAACTTTCCCAACCGACTGAAACGTATAACACCTTTCATAGGTGAAACACGAATAAAAACAAGATCTCCAACAGAAAATTCTAATTTCCTTCTTCGATTATCGGCATAGGATTTTTGTATACTCTGGGATTCTTTCATCCTATGTCGAATAAGTTCAATCTTTTCGGTGGAATCACGAATAAAGTATGGACCTAAAACCAGCTTCTCACCGGCCACAAGCCAACAAGAAGGAGATCGGCATGCCTTCCATAGAGTGCCTCGAAAGGTGCCATACCAATACTAGATTGGAATCTATTATTATAGGAAAATTCAACAAGTGAAATATGATCTTCCCAACTTCCCCTAAAATCGAGCACACAAGCACGAAGAAGATCTTCAAAAGTTTGATTCACACGCTCGGTTTGTCCATTGGACTGGGGGTGATAAGCAGTGCTAAATTAAGCTTCGTTCATAAAGCTTTTTGAAGACTCTTCCAAAATCAACTAGTAAACAATGGATCTCGATCGCTAACAATAGAAGTAGGAACTCCATGCAATTTAACAATTTCTTTGATAAAGAGTTTGGCCAAAAGAGGAAAGGTTCGGTTAGACTGAACGGGAATAAAGTGGGCGGATTTAGTAAGTCTATCAACGATCACCCATAAGTATCATGACCCGAACGAGAAGGGGGAAGGCCATCTATAAAATCCATGGAAATTTGGTCCCACTTCCAAATTGGAATTTCTAAAGGTTGCAACAACCCACCAGGCCTTTGATGTTCGGCCTTGACAAGTTGGCAAGTCATGCAACATTTAACAAAGTTAGCAATATCAGATATCATTCCCTCCCAATAATAAAGTCGCTTCATATCAGCGAACGTTATACTACTACCGGGATGAATGTTGAATTTAGAACGATGGGAATCTTCTAAAATATCTTTACGAAGATCACCAATATTTGGTACGATAAGTCTACCAAATTTTCGAATGCCGCCACGGGAATCAATATCAAAGTCTTTCAAACCTTCAATATCAATTTTATCCTTAACATTTTGGCCAAGAAGAGCCAATTCAGGATCTAGCCCTTGAGCTTCAAGAACGCGGTCTAAAAGAGAAGGTTGGGCCTCAAGGCTACATAAAACAAGTGATGAGCATAAATTGGATGCGCACTCTCGAATCTCACAAGTGGATAAAATATCGAGATCATTCCATTCGGATACCATCATAGAAACAACTGCTTGTTGTTTACGTCTAAGAGCAACAGCGACACGATTACCCTTACCGGGGGTATAAAGGATATCAAGATCATAAGGTGCAAGGAACTCGAGCCATCGCTGTTGACGTAAATTAAGTTCCTTTTGTGAAAATAAATATTTCAAAGACTTATGATCCGTGTAAAGAATAAATTTCTCTCCCAATAGATAATAACGCCAAATTCGAAGGGCGAAAACAATAGCCGCGAGTTCTAAATCATGTGTGGCATATCTAGTCTCGGTCGCTTCAATTGCCTAGAAGCATAAGCAATAACACGTTCTTTTTGCATAAGAATGGCACCTAAACCAACGTGACTAGCATCAGTATAAACAACAAAATCTTGATTCCCTTCGGGAATAACCAGAATAGGAGCATCGGAAAGGCGTTCTTTCAATTTCTGAAAAGAGGCTTCACATTTGTCCGACCAAATGTATTTAACTCCCTTCTTAGTCAAGCCAGTAAGAGGAACGACAATCTTAGAAAAGTCTTTAATGAAATGAAGGTAATAACCCGCCAATCCGAGAAAACTACGAATCTCTGTCACACACTCCGGTCTCTTCCAATCTTGAATCGCTTCAATCTTTGAAGGATCCACGGAAATTCCTGATTTGGAAATAATATGACCGAGAAACTACATACAAGATTGCCAAAAGTGGCATTTAGAAAATTTCGCCTTTAATTGATTACTCCTAAGAGTTTCCAATACAATCTGAAGATGCTTTTCATGCTCCTCCTCGGTTTTAGAATACATAAGGATATCGTCAATGAAGATGAGAACAAACCGATCGAGGAAAGCCTTGAAAACTCGATTCATGAGGTCAACGAAGTAAGCTGGAGCATTCGTTAAACCAAATGGCATAACAAGCCATTCATAAGATCCATAACGAGTGCGGAACGATGTCAAAGGAATACTATCCTTAGCTGTTAACTCCTTTGTTCAGCGATTCAGCAACACAAAGGAATTGGCGACTTAACACGTGAAGCAGCGACGTAAAGGTTTGGACGACTTAACGACTTAACAGCTTAAGAGAGTTGGACGACTTAAAGGCTTAACGGCTTAAGAAGGGTAAGCGACTTTAGGTGGCCAGCGACTCAATAGGCAAACGACTTGAGAGACTGCCGACCCAACTGTTTAACGACCTACCTTCTGAAGTAAGGAGGCAACTTTTGAAGGTTAGCGACCTAACGACTTATGCAACTCAGCGACTCAACGAGTTAGTGAATCAGCAGCGGGTCAGCAACTTAGCGCCCAAGCGACTTAAGAGAAGATACAACCTAACAACTTACAGAAGTAGGTGGCTTAACGACTTAAGGGACGGCACGACCTAGCGATTTAAAAGGTTATTGACCTGACGACCTAAAGGTGAACGACCTAATGGCATAAGTTCCCTGCGACCTAAAGGGTTAAAGCGGCAGCGACCTAATGCTTTCACTGCCTATTTCAAGTCGCTTATGACTTAGTACTTAGTGATTAAACTAAGCCGCTCTCCATAAGTCGCGAGGATCTACCACTAATTTCCGATGGCCAAGTACGAACCGGTTACTTCATAACTCGTGTCCCGTTAACTCGCTGAAGAACTGTGGACTGTCTTATTTCGTAACCCGCAACTTACGACCTACTTTAAGTCATACATGACTTAAAGCCTGTGCAGAAATCCCTATAAATAGGCCATATGCTCCAACATGGGAGGGATCTTTGGCTCACTCTCGAAGCGCTAATACTCTGCTGTTTTCTCAACTCAAACAACACTTCAAGCATTCCAAGCATCAAGGACATTACGACAAACTCGAAGAGATAGTATACATCATTCAACATGGATTTAAAAGATTATTCTATAGCAAAGATTGATCTATTAGTCTAAAGTGTATTTTAATCGAAGAAAGTTGTATCAGTTGTACTTGATCCAGTAATAAAGAGATATAAAGTGGACGTAGGCTTGAACATAAGTTGAACCACTACAAAAGCTGTGCCTTTCCTTATTTTTCTGATATTTTTCTGCTTATTTCTGATTCCCGTGTCAACGGGTGGTGCTTTCACACTTACATTACTTTCATCGGGGTGTTAGCGTTTGATTTTTACGTTTACATTTTTGGTGCTTTTCACTGATAATTGAACTCAGGTTACTGTCATCATAGCTTCGCAGAAGTTTGTAGAAAGGATTTCTCTGAAAACCAAAAATTTATCATAAATAATGGCTCCAGGAAGGAAGCGCAAGTCTGTTAGATCCGACGATGTTCGCGAGACTACTTCAACCTCTCCTCCTTTAAGTCAAACAACTCCAACTGTCGGAGTTACACGAGCAGAGCTAGATGCCGTTGTATCCGGGCTACATCGGCAAATGGAGGCTCAGAATAACCTAATGATGGAAAGGTGGAATGCTTTATTTGAGGCAAACCGCCAGCCGCCAGCTAAGGAAGGAAACCTTCCCGATGAAATGCAGAATGTGGAAGGAAGGAATATCCCTCCAAGGCCAGCTGACCCAGTGGAAAGGACATCTCCCCAAGCCGGAGGATCGGGGCCGCAACCAACCCTCCGTGAACGATTGTCAAGACAGAATTCGGAGAGAATGGCTGAAGTTTGTCCCATTGAGCCTCAAAATGATGAAGAATATTTCTCAGGCATGGTTCGCTAGATTATGAAGGAAAGTATGCAGAGGGACGAAGATGAGAGAGAGTGGGGTTTCGCTCCGAGCAAAACTCCATTCACTGAAAAGATCTTGAAAGCAGAATTCCCAAGGAAGTTTGTCCCTCCAACTATTCCAGCTTACAAGGGAACGAGCGACCTTAATGAGTTTCTATATAAGTATGATTGGCACATGACGGGTGCCAGAGCCTCTGATGAAATCGAGTGCCGGTATTTTCCGGTATACTTGGAAGGAGTTGCTTTACTTTGGTTCACAAAGTTGCCGATCCGGTCGATAGACTAATTTTCTGATTTGACTCGGAAGTTCAAGGAACAGTTTCGACGGTATGCGTCAAAGGCAAAGGATATAATGTCGTTATCCAGCTTAGAGCAGAACCTTGGAGAATCCATTAGAGTTTTCTTGAATCGCTTCAATATAGCTTTGGCCGAGGTGGATAATGCAGAGCCACGCATGATTCTGACATATTTGATGAGGGCGATTGATAAATCAAGTGAATTTGGAAAGTGGTTGAAAATGAAAGAACCAAATTCACTTGACAAGTTTTATAAAGAAGCCGATGAATTCATGCGTCTGGAAAGCCTCCAAGCACCGGCTAAGGTGGTATCGACAGGAGCCGGAAATAGTAATGCTGCCCCAAATAAGAAGGAATCGGGCAATCAGAAGAGGGGGATCGATGGTCGGAAGAGGCAGGAAGATGCAAAGAAGGGTCATTCCTTCAACTTCACCCCTCTAACTGATACCCTGGAGAACATCTACTTCGCAAATAAGGACACGGTCAAATTCCCCGAACCAGCCAAGCAAAGAGTTAATAGGAAAGCTGAGAAGAATGGAAGGTTTTGCCGGTTCCATAACCAGCCAGGGCATGATACTAACGAGTGCCGTCACTTAAAGGAGGTAATTAAGGAACTATTGAAGCAAAACAAGCTCCAACAGTATGTAAGAAGGAACAAGAATGGCCCAACCTCATCAACTCAAGGACAATAGGTTCCTGTTCATTGTCCTGGCTCAAGTGAGAAGGCGGCAGCTCATGAATCAGAGAGGCCTGTTATAAATGTGGTTATAGAACGCCCTCACCCAGCAGGCAGGAGTTGGGGCGAGATGGAGAGATACGCCCGTGCTTTGAAGTATGCACCAGCAGATGAAAGTGTTTTTGTGTTAGAAGATGCTGCACCCCTGAAGCAGCAAAAAACTTTTAATGACGACATTATATTCACTACTAGGGATTCAATGGGTGTTGAAGCTCCTACCATTGATCCTTTGGTCATCTCCGCTGGCATTGGCCCAACTACTGTGAAAAGAATTCTGGTTGATTGTGGAGCTTCGTCTAACATTCTCTTCAAGAAGACTTTTGATCAAATGAAGATTCCTATGGCTGATGTTCAAGCTTCATCACTAAAGATTGCTGGTTTTACTGGTGAGCCGAAACAGCCAATTGGGACTATTGATTTATTTGTAGAGCTTGGAGAGGGGCAGAGAAAAGTGACTCGAAAACAGACGTTTGTTATTGTTGAAGAATTTTCTGCCTACAATGCCTTCCTAGGCTGACCAAATCTGGCAGCGTTTAAGGCAATTCTCGCCCCATGGTGTCTGACCATAAAATTCCCCACAGATAATAGAGTCGGTGTGGTGAAAGGGGACCAGAATGCTGGACGAGAGTGTTATCTTACAGAGTTGCGTGAATCGAGGAAGAGAGAAATGGGAAAAGATGCGGCAGCCCCAGTCCGCATCAAGGAATCAACCTTGTAGCAATTACAGGGTGGACCCTGCACAGGCGAACATAGCGGTGCACGAAGAGAGATGGATCCAAGAAAAGTCAGTGCAGGGGAAAATAGAGTGATACCAGTTGAAGTGACAGTCCCGGTACCTGTTGACCCGGAAGACCCGAATAAAGTGTTGAATGTGGGTTCGCAACTTAATGTAACGATTAAAAATGTTTTGATATCATTTTTGAAAGCAAATCTGGATGTATTCACCTGGACTCATGCCGATGTGGAATTTCTCCAGAAGTTGCGGTGCATACCTTGAATATTGATCCAAAGTTTACACCGGTAAAGCAGAAAAGAAGAACTGAAGGTCCTGAGAGGTCAGCAACATTGAAAGAAGAGGTTGATCGGCTCATGGAGAATGGTTTTATCAGGGAATCTACTTATCCGAATTGGGTCTCAAAACCAGTACAGGTTAAGAAAGATAATGGGAAATGGAGAGTGTGTATTGACTTTTCAGATCTAAACAAAGCCTGCCCCAAAGACTGCTTCCCGTTACACAGGATTGACCAGTTGGTGGATGGAACGGCAGGCTATGAATTGCTATCTTTTATGGATGCCTATTCCGGATATAACCAGATCATGATGCATGAGCCAGATCAGGAGGACACGAGCTTTACCACCGATGTTGGTCTTTACTGCTGCAAAGTCATGCCTTTCGGATTTAAGAATGCAGGGGAAACTTACCATAGACATGTTAATGCCATGTTTAAACCACAGATTGGCAAGATTATGTAAGTTTATGTCGATGATATGCTGGTAAAGTCAAAGAAAGCAGTGGACCACATGGATCACTTAGCAGAGATGTTCTCAATCCTCCGAAAGTACGGAATGAAGCTGAACCCTTTGAAGTGTTCATTTGGAGTAGAATCTGGAAAGTTTCTGGGTTTCATTGTGAGTGCAAGGTGCATTGAAGCTAATCCTGCTCAGATAACTGCCTTAAGAGAAGTCAAAGCTCATAGAACGAAGAAGGAATTGCAAAGTCTCAATGGAAAAGTTGCTGCCTTGAGTCGGTTCGTTTCCAATGCTACTGATAAATGCATTCCATTCTTCGATGCTCTAAAGAAAGGAAGAAAAAACTTTGACTGGACTCTTGAATGCCAGAAAGCCTTCGATGAGCTGGTTCGTCATATGGAAACGCCTCCTATACTTTCTAAGCCTGACAATAGTGAAGATCTTTTTGTGTATTTGGCAATCTCATCTCATGCCCTCAGCGCAGCTTTGGTACGGGAGGATGCGAAAATTCAGCTCCTGGTCTACTACATTAGCAAGAGATTCGCTGGGCCAGAATTGAACTATTCGAAATTGGAAAATCTCGCCTATTGTCTACTGATTGCATCAAGAAAGTTGAGGCCATATTTCCTAGCTCATCCCATCAAAGTCCTCACCGATCAGCCCTTGAAGCAAGTCCTGTTTCGTCCTGAGACTTCGGGTCGTCTTTTAAAATGGAATATTGAACTCAGCCAATATGACATTACTTATCATCCCCGGAGGGCAATCAATGAACAAGCTTTGGCAGACTTCATCACAGAATGTACTGATAAAGGTGATAGTGAGGAAGTAGTGACCGATAATCCTTTAATCCGGTGGAAATTGTATGTCGATGGCGCAAGAAACGATTACTGTTCCGGGGCCGGGGTCGTGCTTGAAACCCCTGAAGGGCGATCATTGTGTTATGCTTTAAGATTGGAGTTCCCTTCGACAAACAATGAAGCAGAGTATGAAGCTCTTATTGCCGGTTTGAGAATTGCTAAAGAATTGAACGTCAAGGCATTGCAGATCTTCAGTGATTCACAGCTTATCGTGTTTCAAGTCAAGAGAGTGTTTCAAACCAAAGGGGGAAATCTTCCCGCCTACTTGTCAAGAGCCTGGGAGCATCTCGAGGACCTGGACCATTATACAATAAACCATATACCTCGGGAAGAAAACATGAAGGCAGATTCCCTCGCAAAACATGCAAGCACCGATGAAGCTCAACTGTTGGGATTAGTTCCTGTAGAAGTCCTGTCAACTCCAAGCATTGATGAAATGGATATTGACTGGATCATGACTGCATCACAGGAGTGTGAATCATGGATGACTCCGATATTGAAATACCTGCGCGACGGCTCTCTACCAGAGAACCCAAGAGAACGGCAGGAGTTGTTAAGAAAAGCGTCCAGATTTGTAATTCAGGATGGTCGATTGTATAGGCGGGGATTCTCAATGACATTACTCCGATGTGTGACCAAGGAAGAAGCTGAAACAATTCTAACCGAGGTACACGGAGGAGAGTGTGGAGACCATTCAGGAGGTCAAACCTTGGCAAAGAAAATTGTCCATTATGGATATTTTTGGCCGGATATTAATCGTGATGTCGCGAGTTACGCCCGAAAGTGTGACCGATGCCAGAGATTCGCAAAAATCTCAAGAGCACCTTCCACTGAGATAACACAAATGGTCAGTCCGTGGCCATTTGCTATTTGGGGTATGGATCTCATCGGGCCTTTGCCAACTGCAAAATCCAGAATCAGATATGCTATTGTTGCTGTGGATTATTTTACTAAATGGGCTGAATCTGAACCCTTAGCTACTATTACCTCAAAGAAAATCATAAACTTTGTAACTAAGAATATCATTTGCAGTTATGGAGTGCCTCAAAAAATAGTCACAGACAATGGAACCCAATTTGAAAGTGAAGAGTTCCGAGATTTTTGCAAAAAATTCAAGATCCAGAAAAGTTTCTCAGTAGTGGCTCATCCGCAGACAAACGAGCTGGTGGAAGCAGTAAACAAAATTATCAAATCAACCATAAAAAAACAGCTGGAAAAAGAAAAAGGTGGTTGGGTCGATAAACTTCCGCTAGCACTATGAGCATATAGAACTACACATAAAACTGCGATGAGGCACACTCCATTTTCATTGGCATATGGATCAGAGGCGATGATTGCAGTAGAAGTAGATGTCCCTTCACATAGAAGTATCCATTTCAGTCAAGCCGAGAATGAAAAGCTGCAGCTTGAAGCCCTTGACTTCCTTGACGAGAAAATGGAAGAGGCTGAACTCAGAACTGCAGCTTACCAGCAAAGAATAGCCTGGCACTTCAATTCCAAAGTTCACCGGCGTAGCTTTGAAGTGGGGGATCTAATCTTAAAAAGAATTATGACACCTACAGGCGCGCTTGGACCAAACTGGGAAGGGCCATATGCTATAGGCCAAAAACTTCTTGATGGCACATTCAAACTTGTAACTGTCGGAGCAGACCTAATTCCAAGAGCTTGGAACAGCAATCATTTGCGCCCATATTTTACTTAAAGGCTTTAATGAAATATTGTAAAAGAATGACGAATGTATGATTCTTGTGATGAAAGCCGTTGTAAAGTCAGTGCAAGTGAATAATAAGAGCTATAAAGTGGATGCAAGCCCAATTCTTGGCCGAACCACAACAAATCTTGTGTTCTTTACTGTTATAAACTGCTTTGTTTTATTTTGACATATAAAATACATTAATGGTATTGCTAAAATGTCGATTTAATAATGCAGGCCATATAAACAAAGCTTACCCATCATGAGACCAAGCGATCTCCGACATCACCCAAGAAGCAAACGCTAAACCATCCAAAATTTCCATACTCAAATCCTATGAAAGAAGTGCTTCGAACAAAAGCTAGAGATGTGGCTGTAAGTGGACCATTTCTAACTAACTGCGAATGTTTGTACAAACGAGCATCCAGTTAAATAGCCCGTGTCTACCACCACCAAATCGCTTGACTATGAAGTATATTTCTTTGAATAAGGGAAATTGCTGGCAACTAGAAGGGAAGGGTATTTGAAAAAGATAACGGGGATCGCCGATATGAATAAATGGCAAAGAGACATGGGCGGGCAAGCATCAAACAGCAAAAGACCTCTTCGAAGGCATAAGCCCTCTTCAGAGGCACAACTCTTCGGAGGATAAAGACCTCAAACGGGGCATGCCAGAAGACTTTCTCAACATGGTATGGAATGATCAGTAGGACCTTTCCAACAGGAAGGCAAAGCGCTTGTTTACTAGTTGAGACAGTTTGCGTAGACAAGCGTCCAAGTAACTTGCGTCCGCCCCGTGAGTCCATGAGACGACCGGAGGCACCATCCCAAGTGGAAGGCAAGGCGCTCGTTCACTAGTTGAGACAATCTACGTAAACAAACGTCCAAGTAACTCGCGCTCGCCCCGTGAATCCAACCAACAATGAGGAAGAAACTTCTAGGCATCCTCGGAGGCACACATCTCACCGGGATCTGAAATAAAACTTCACAAGTGCTGAGATGTGAAAAGCCCTCTTCGGAGGCCCATTTCACCATAGTTGAAATGTCAAAAGACCTCGAGCGGGCCGCGCCAGAAAAAGAGAGTTCTTTCTCGACATAAAGTTGCGGACTGATCGGTGGCACAGGACACTTGTGTCCACCCTGTGAATCCATCCAACTAAGAGAAAGAAACTCCAAAATTCCAGGTAAAAGCCCTACTCAGAGGCACACATTTCACCGTGATCTGAAATAAAACTTCACGCGAGTCAAAATGTGAAAAGCCCTCTTCGGAGGCCCGCTTCCCAGCGAACAGGGAAAAGATAAAACCCTCTTCCCAGAGGCACAATCAAACAAAAAGCCCTCTTCCCAGAGGCACAATCAAACCAAAAGATCTCTTCCCAAAGGCACAAGCAAGTCAAAGCCCACTTTACTGCGAAAGAAAATTCACTCAAAATAAAAAGTGATTTTCTCCAAAAAGCGAAGTGTAAAAAAGAAAAAACTTCGCAATAAAAAAAGAAAAGAGAAAAAACTCCTCCAAAATAAGGCACATCCTATTAAATATGGAAAATATTTCCTTAAAATTGAAATATTATCCTATAAAGTACAGATGCAAGCCTCCTTCAAATGGAAAAGTTGTTCTCTAAAGAAAGTGTATAAGTCTTCTCGAAATAGAGGAATTGTTCTCTAAAAAACTTTGCCAATGTGAAAGAGATTGCAGTAAACCATGTTATGGGGGCAGAACACAATAAGTACAAGAACGGAAACAATGCTCAAACAACATACCATAGGATCATTGCAATATCACACAAAGGAAACGAAGAACTTGTATAAAATAATGGATAAATGTATTCTCAAATAAAGACAGAAGTTTGTATAGGTAAAAGGAACATTTTATTCAATACTACGAAAATTTTATACAGATACAGGTTTCAGGATAAAGAAAAGCGGGGGCCGGTACCCGCACAATCTCCGGCCAGTACATGCAAAAAAGCAAAGAGTAAAGCAAAGTAGGGAAAGCGGGGCTCATCACTTCTTCCTCCCACCACCTTTAGAGCCTTTACCTGGTTTAATAAGCAATTTTTCAAGCTGACTTGGGAGAGTTAGGGGAGAAGGAGAGAGAGCTGGTGTTGGATCAACTTCCGTTTCCTTTTCAGTAGCAGAAATGCTTCTCCCTTTCTTCTTTGAAGTTGTACGCTTCCTCCTCCTTCTTGAAGAAGACTCGCTCCACAGAGTGACAAGAGCAGACAATTTTATGTCATCAGAAAGGGTTCGCTCCGGAGATACTTCGCCTCTTTCAAGTCCTTCGGCCTTCTGCTCCTGCGAAGCGGCTGGATCGTCCAAGTCTTGAAGGGCTCCTATTAATTCTTCTTGCGATCCCGGCTAGGAAGTAGGAGTAATTTGAAAAGTTGGAGGAGGAACAGCTGGAGAAGTAGAAGTTTCTATAACACTAGGCACTTTCTCTACAGAAGAAAAGAGATTATAATCAGTGAAGAGAGGGGATAAAGGCTCATTGACATTTAAAAAATAATCGAGAATCTCATTAAACTCGGTCGAAGCAAACAAGCAGTCCACTTGGGCAAGATTAAAAGTAGAGTTACCTGGAGAGGTCGGCTTCCTAATGTCAACTTCATAAGCTTGTGCTTCGGTGCTCTCTTCACCTTCATCTCCACCCTGCGCGCTTGTAATCTCAATTATAACTTTAGCAGGGGACGGAGAATGAGAACCGGAGCCTGTGATCTCAACATCTGCTGAAATTGAAGGAGGAACAGGGGCAATTGATGGTGCTTCTTTCTCTTGATGCTCCTCTCTCATCATTCCAGCACGCTCTCTAGCGAGTTGTTCTTTTCCTCTAGCGAGGGCTGCACGAGCTCCTTCATCCAGATAGTGTGCCTCGAGTTCTTCTTCGGCATACCCAGCATCTTTAAGCATGTCAAGCGCAGCTTCCCATACTTCAGCCAAAGTGATTTCATATTTGGGGCCCAAAAATGCGAGACTGCCACGCCGTAGGACACTTTGCAAATAGAAGTCGAACAATGTCGAACTGACATCGACTTTAGTGGCTTGATGAGATTCTTCAGCTGCACTTCTACTGGCAACAACCTCATCGTGCTCTTTCTCAACTATAGCAAGTGGTTTTTTAATATCTCAATTTCAAGTTTCTGGGAGCTGGTCCGTTGTCGCAACTGTGCAACGTCGACGCGATAATCTTCTACAACCTTTTCCTGCCACTTGAGTTTATCTTCGGCCTCTCGTTGGCTAGCATGAGCATCCCACACTTGTTGCTGAAGCACACTTTCCCTTTGAGAATAGGAAGTGGAGGAAGAAGCAAGCTCCACTTTATGTTTTCCAACTTCCGCTTCAAGCTTGTCACTATAAGCGGCAATGCTCCTCATTTCTGCGTCGTGTTAATCAAGAGTCTTTTGCCATTTGGATTTATCGTTCTCCATGGTCAATATAGCCTCATGTTTCGCACGGTTCACTCTCTGGAGTTCGTCGACAAGTTTCTGCCAATTCGACATTCTCTCAATATCAAGCTTGACAGCATCAAGATTTCGCAACATGGCTGGTTTTTCGATTCGAACCAGATCAAGATTAAAGCGAACTCCCTTCAAGCACCAATTTGGAAATCGACTTTGAAGAGTAGCTGGGCCTGGTCCTGATATGAGGGTCTGCCAATGGTCGTCTGAATATCGGTACGAGAGAGAGCAGGAGATTGAGGAGGCACCGAAGCAATGGGCTCTTTAGGAATGTCAGATGACGACTTTTCATCGTGCTTGGTTAGTTTGCTTGAACCTTCGGCGGAGTGGCTCTTCCCTTTGTCGTCATGGGATTTCCATTTAAGGGAATCATCCTCTCTGTGGGAAGAGTCACGACGTTCTTCCCCTCTCCCGTACCGTTCTTCGTATGCGCTTCTCTCCTGAGCTTTCCGAGCAGCCCTCTCCTCATCAGTTTCCCTATGAGGGGGAAGATAGCGCCTGTAATCATATTGACTGTGTCTGCCGTACTGCTTAAAGTCATCATAATACGAGCCACTTCGCCCCATTGAAGAACCTGAAATTGAAAAAGAAACATAACTTGAGAATTTTCAAATTGCAAGGAGTTAAGTGCGTATCAGTGCCAATAAATCCTAAGTGTGTGTGGTGTGTGCAAACTACACGCGCCGAACTACGAACCGCTCCTCAGTTGGGGGTGGTGACAGATTTTACAGCCAATGTTGATTCTTGAGTTGGAGGAGTTTGTTGAAGAGCAGACGTTGCTTCAACCACTGGAGATACAATTTTAGTAGTGGACAGATCATCTTTAAAGAGTTCTTGAGACGTAACCATAAAATCGCTCAACCCTTCGAAAGTGTCATTACCACTGTGTTCAACAAGGCACTTCGCCTCAACACCTTCATCAGTAGTCTTCCTAGTTTGTTGAAGATCTTCTTCTTCTTCGATAACCGAGGCAAGAGCAAGTTTACAAGATGGTCCCGCAATGACAGTTGGAGTAGAACATTTTACCAACGAAGCCTCACTTGTAAGTTCCTTCGGTACTGGTTCGTCAGTAGAAACTGGGGCATATAATGCCTTAGCTGGGGAATCAAGGACTTCGTAAGGTTGTGTAGAGCGGGGAGAATGTAGAAGTCCAAACTGATGTAGAAACTCATCCTTCAACAGAAACTTTATACTCCTTTCCTCAGCAGCCACGGCATTCAGTCTTTCAAAAATTTGCTTGTCGCCTGGATCTCTAGAGGGGGAAGTGCTGAAAAAGGAAAGAGTAAAATTAGCACTTAGCAACTCAGATCTCAAAAAGCTCAGGAATGGAAAAAATAAGAAGCAGGTAATCTTACTTCTTACTCTCCAGATAGCATAAAACCTTGGGGGGCAGCGAACAAAGAAAAACTGATTCAAGAAGCCATGTGTGCTTTCGGAAAGATCGGCAATGAGTTTACGATTCCTAGCACTTCTTACAACAGTAATGGAGGGATGATCTTTATTCTTAGCAAATGAGCATAAGTAGCAAATTTCTTCGAAACTCAGTAGACGATCAAGAGTTCTCATAAATAAAACACATAACCCAATCAGGTTAGCATGGCCATTGGGATGTAGTTGAAACGGAGAAATGGTTAACCGAAGGAGAAGCGTTCGAAGAAAATCGTTAAAAGGAGGAATTGCTCCACTAAGACACATCTGGCGATTGACTGCGACAAAACCACGAGGTTGACTGTCGGCAGTATCATTCGGTCCGGGAAGTAGAGCATCACTCTCAGCAAGACCAAATTGAATGCGTATTTGGTTAAATGCCCTCTGGGTTAAGGTAGTCGGAGTTCTTTCTGGAGGATTCACTACGGGAATAGCTGTCTGAAAGATCTCTCCAGCTTGAGCTACCACTTCTTCTTGATGTGAAGTCATTCTACATAAACAACTGGATATTCAAACATGAAGGTGCATGTTTCCCAAATGTGTAAAGTGCTGTGTAAAGCTAACAAAGTAACAAGCAAATGCAATTGAAATTAAACATATGTCAATTGCAATATTTCAAGACTTGTCGATTTAAGTCCAAATACAAGTGTAATATTAGCGCAAACAAATCAACTTTAGTCGGTTGACATTGTTTTAATACTTCACTTGAGTTTTTGATTCACAGCATTTCATACAATTTCATTAACTTAATTATCCTTTATCGACTAATCTGTCATTTGATGTGGGCAATCAGTGACATTGTATTCGCCTTAGTTTTCTGCAAATGTTGTACTTAACAGGTTATTAGCATCAAATTTGGCATAATCTTTTAGGAAAGCATAGCAAATTCATGCAAGTTATTTCGGCAATTCAAAGTTCGAGTTGGAAGTACAATCAAGTTCTATCAACATCTCGAAGTTTTCGAGTTTTCTTCAAGCCATGTAGTCACAGTCCAGAAGTTCTCTAAGTCATAAGTCGTTCACGATCTAACAGGATGGGTTGAGATTGATCTAGGCTGGAAGAAACAATTCGGCAGTAAAAAATTGTCCAAGTGCTGAGTCGACCACGACCTAAAGGTTAAGTCGTCCATGACCTAAAGTTTAAGTCGTTCACGACCCAAAGGAAAAGTCGCGTTAAGGACCTAGAGGCTAAGTTGCTCATAAGACCTAGAGGTTAAGTCGCAAAAATTGACAGATCGACCAAATCTGCTAAGTCGCGGGGACCTTTAAGTCGCCTGGGTTCCTTAGGTGGTTTCTGGATGATGCAGCGATCCAAGACTATCTCCCGTTGGAACCAATAAGCCCTACTACTCACCAATTACACTTTGCCACGTGTTTATCCCCCATTGTGTCGTTTGAAGCACCATGTCTAAACCCAAAGTCCACTAACCCGTTGACTGAGTACCTCTTTGCCTCCTCCAAATTTCCAAATTTCCAAAAAACATTGCTAACTACATAAATTCAAACACTTGCCAAATAACCCCGTAAGATGTCAACGGTCGACGATGGTCAGGGGACGAGTCGGGGTGTAATCTCACAACATGGAAACAAAAATTGCATTGAAATGGTTATGGAGGAGCTGGTGGCAAACACAATGGATTGATGATTAGAATTACCTAAATCTGTTGTTGAAATAGCGATCAAGGATGCAAAGAGGAGGATTTTGTGTTAACTTTTGAGCTCGGATGCAACAATGGTGGTAAAGTGATTAGCAGAAAGGTAAAGAGGAAGAAGCAACTTAACAACTTATATAGGAAATAGAGGAGAAGTTGGATAGATGTGCGAGTTAACAAGCTTCTTGAGTCGCCCATGACTTAGGGACTAGGTCGAAGCACACGACCTATGACCTAGGCATGTACTCCAAGGGGCAAATGTTAACTCCTTTGTTCAGCGATTCAGCAACACAAAGGAATTGGCGACTTAACACGTGAAGCAGCGACGTAAAGGGTTGGACGACTTAACGACTTAACAACTTAAGAGAGTTGGACGACTTAAAGGCTTAGCGGCTTAAGAAGGGTGAGCGTCTTAAGGTGGCCAGCAACTCAATAGGCAAACGACTTGAGAGACTGCCGACCCAACTGTTTAACGACATACCTTCTGAAGTAAGGAGGCAACTTTTGAAGGTTAGCGACCTAACGAATTATGCAACTCAGCGACTCAACGAGTTAGTGAATCAGCAGCGGGTCAGCGACTTAGCGCCCAAGCGACTTAAGAGAAGATACGACCTAACAACTTACAGAAGTGGGTGGCTTAACGACTTAAGGGACGGCACGACCTAGCGATTTAAAAGGTTATTGACCTGACGACCTAAAGGTGAACGGCCTAATGGCATAAGTTCCCTGCGACCTAAAGGGTTAAAGCGGCAGCGACCTAATGCTTTCGCTTCCTATTTCAAGTCGCTTACGACTTAGTACTTAGTGATTAAACTAAGCCGCTCTCCATAAGTCGCGAGGATCTACCACTAATTTCTGATGGCCAAGTACGAACAGGTTACTTCATAACTCGTGTCCCGTTAACTCGCTGAAGAACTGTGGACTGTCTTAAATCGTAACCCGTAACTTACGACCTACTTTAAGTCGTACATGACTTAAAGCCTGTGCAGAAATCCCTATAAATAGGCCATATGCTCCAACATGGGAGGGATCTTTGGCTCACTCTCGAAGCGCCAATACTCTGCTGTTTTCTCAACTCAAACAGCACTTCAGGCATTGCAAGCATCAAGGACATTACGACAAACTCAAAGAGATAGTATACATCATTCAACATGGATTCAAAAGATTATTCTATAGAAAAGATTAATCTATTAGTCTAAAGTGTATTGTAATCGAAGAAAGTTGTATCAGTTGTACTTGATCCAGTAATAAAGAGATATAAAGTGGACGTAGGCTTGACCATAAGCTGAACCACTACAAAAGCTGTGCCTTTCCTTATTTTTCTGATATTTTTCTGCTTATTTCTGATTCCCGTGTCAACGGGTGGTGCTTTCACACTTACATTACTTGCATCGGGGTGTTAGCGTCTGATTTTTACGTTAACATCAGCAATACGAAGCTGATGAAAACCGGTAGCCAAGTCCAATTGTGAAAAGACCCTAGCTCCGCTAAGCTGATCAAACAGATCGTCAATCCGAGGTAAAGGATATTTATTTTTAATAGTCAGATTGTTAAGCTTGCGATAGTCAACGCAAAGCCTAAGCGTACCGTCGGATTTCTTCACGAAAATAGCCGAAGCTCCCCAAGGTGAGGAGCCAGAGCGAATAAATTGCTTCATCTCCAATTCAGATAATTGTTTGTGCATCTCCTCATTTTCCTTATTAGACATGCGATAAGGAGGACGAGTAATAGGTTGAGCTTCAGGGGTAAGATTAATTCTAAACTCAATTGCTCGTTTAGGTGGTAAACCTAAAACGGGCTCAAATATGTCAAAAAATACATAAACGACGTGAATTCGTGAAATGACATCTTCCTCATCATCATCATCATTATCATGAGGATTTAAAGAATATAAAGATGCAGTCAACGCAGAATCCGAATCTTTAAGAATAATAGAAATCTGATTTACAAATTGAGGATGTCGGAGAAAAATTGTCCGCTCAGGACATAGGATATGAGCTTCATAACGATTAAGCCAATACATTCCCAAAATCATTCCAAAGCCTAGGTAACGCATAACATGCAAATCGGCTAGGAATGGAAAATCACATAAAATAATCTCCACATTTTTACAAAGCAAACTAAGAGTTGCGGATCCACCAACAGGATTCGCAATTCTCAAGGAAGTCATTAAAGCATCAACATTTAAAGAGAAAGTGTCGACAAGTTCCTTTGATATAAAAGAATGGGATGCAACCGTATCGAAGAGAACTCTAATAGGTTGATCATGAAATAAAATAATACCATCAAGAATGGAATGAGAAATACCTTAGCCACGAGATGTGTTGCCAGGGGCCTGAGCCACATTCAACTTTCCTTCCTTCTTGCCTTCACATTTGAGGCATTGATGTATGTAATGATCCGGGCTCTTACAATAGCGACAAGATTGGGCTTAGAGCACTTATTTGCAAAATGATCCCCAGATCCACAGTTGAAGCATCTCGCACCACCAGGAGAAGGAGACTTTGCCGCAGGGGTTGCATGCTTACCCTTTTTGTTGGGATAAGGGCCTTTGAATTTACTGGGCCTCTTTTTGTTATTGAAGTTGGGTTTGGAAGCTACTACTTCAACCTCACTTTCTTTATCAGCCTCTTCCAAACGAAGAGCGATATCTATAAGTTGGTCGAAAGGAACTTCTAACTTTAGAAGTAATGGCTTCTTAAGATTCTTATTTAAGCCATAAACGAACCTCTGGTTCTTCTTCAGTGGAGTATTTATATATTCGATCCCATATTTGGAAAGGGATTCGAATGATGCAACGTAGTTCGCCATAGAAGACTGACCTTGAACAAGGTCAATAAATCTCCGAGCCAAAGTTACTTTCTCTACTTCTGGTACAAATTTTAACTCGAAGCGTGTCCGGAATTGCTCCCACGTAAGGTCCGCTTCGTTGACTTCAGAAACAATAAGTTCATACAAGTCCAATGCTCTCTCTTGGAGCATACTGGAAGCCACCTGAACACGGTGAAGATCGACGAGATTCATGCGAATGAAGATTCGATCGTAGGTCCTCAACCAAGCCTGGACCTCGATGATAGTTTCAGAACCTTTAAATGGCTTCCCACCCAAGTTGGTGTAATCATTGCACAAACGTGCAAACCCAGATTTAAGGTGAGTAGGTTTCGGATTAGAACCAGCTGCTTGAGCATTCGTGACAAGGTCAAGAAGTTGCTGGGTAGTCATAAAAACTCCATCTTGGGGTAGAGCACTAGATGTACCAGCTCTAGGACGACCAGGTCTAACCATTTCTCTTCTTTAAGAAAGAAAAAAGAGAAAGAAGAAGATTATTCACTAATGAATATCAAGCAATCTTGCTAGACAAAACAAGGAATCATAAAGGATATAGGATGAATCGGTATGACGACTCGAATTTAAGTTATTCTACATTGTTCCGAAGTTTGGCTTTGATACCAAGCTGTGACACCCCACCTCAATACCCACGCTAGCCAAGAACAATACGGTGTAGTGCTGTCGAATAGCATGGAAAATAAGGCTGTTGAGGAGCGACCATCCATGTGATTGCTTGTCACACGGTGGCTATAAATAATCTTCGGAAACAAACAAAGAAATAAGCATAACACAAATAAGTCACAGACATCCATACCACAAAGGCGGAAGAAGATATGAATATATAACTAACACATGAAAGTGTACATCAGAGTAGTGGTCAAAAAGATCCACAATAATACAAAAGAATAGCAACGCGTGCTATACAAAGGAATACAACTATTAGTCTATATCTCAAGTGTATACAACAAAAACTGCTAATCTAAATAGTTAGCCAAAAGTCAGAGTAGCAAATCCCGGGAAGAAGTCAAGCAGAAGCACCTGTAACATCTCGGTCTGACCCACGTATTATTTAAGAAAATAATAAACAGATCAGTCTAGCCATAAATATCAGATGACATGGTATAAAATAAAAGATATGGCATAAACATAAAATATCCATACTGACATACTACTATAAGTATGCAAATGATGATCAACGGAAGATCAATCAATAAGAGATAAATCGATATCACAAGAATCTTCTCAAAGATCCAAAGAGGGCATCATACCCTAAACTTGTACTCATAACAAGTCAATGACATAAATTCCAGAAATCTACACAAGAAATCCAAAAATCACAGAAAAAGGGAAAGAGGCCTATCACATGACGGTCCGAAGACCATGGGGTGCTACCACATATGGGTGAGTCGAAATCACCCAGATGAGGTCTAGGCTAACTAAAAAGCAAAAAGGTATGTGTGAGTGGAATCATACAAATGTTATCTAGCCTAACCTCGCAACAAAAAGGTATGTGTGAGTGGAATCACACAAATGGTGTCTAGACTAACCTTGCGGACAAAGAGATATGTGTGAGTCGGAATCACACCAATAAGGTCTGGTCTAACCTTGCAAACAAGGAGACATCGCACATTTGCTAGTCTAAATCATAAAATGATCGTCATGATCAACGAGAAGTGTCAATTACACTAAGCAAGTAAATATAAAAGTTTATCTTCGTGTCCCATAACCACTTGCTTAACTTAAATATTTATGAACAAATTGTAAATCTTCACTAGAAAATTGTCACAAGAGGTTCAATCGAACAAGTCCAAGAATTAACCGACGAAGTGAACGCAAGCGTTTTATACCACTTGTTTTACTAAGCCGTTTAATTAGATTTCTCATCTGAGTGAGATAAAGGTTTGTATATACTAGTAGATTGGAAAACGGTTTAAGAAAAGAGCTTTGTTATTGAAAATAGAGTTGAAATCATTTTGTTGAAAGAGTTTTGATACTTACTACTAGTATTGAAACCTTCATATTTCGAAAGTTGTTATCCTTCCTTTTTAGCAAGGCCGTGATACCATAAAATCGACCGAGAAGCCAAAGATAGTTTGTCTCGAAGAATGGTCAACTCAGCAACTCAACAAAGCAAGTTCTGTTGAATGTTTTCAGATAAGATCCCCTACGGAGGGGGGGTCCGGGGGGGTGGCAACCCCCCAAGGTGGGGGTGCGGGGGCAACGCCCCTGCTATGGGGTTCGACCTAGTGAAGACCTAAGGGAGGATAGGATCGAGCGACCTAATGGTTGCGACCTAGGGGTGTTCGCGAGTTAGCAGAAGCGAGCGACCTAACAGAGGCAAGCGACTTAAGGGACTCGCGACCAAACAAAAGCACAGGCCAAGCGACCTAACATTTTAAGGCCGAACGACCTAATTAAACTCGCGACCTAACAGGGTACATGACCTAAAGGTATAAAGGTCATGCGACCTAACGGTATAAAGGTCTGAAGGAAGTGGCTCGAGCTAAGGTAGGCGACCTAACACGGTCACGCGACCAAAGTGGTCAGGCGACCTAAGTGGTCAGGCGACCTAAAATGGTGAATGGTCGAGCGACCTAATGGTGCCACGACCTAATGACGAGCGACCTAATGGAGCGACCTAGGTCAAATGACCTAGTGCAGAACAAGCCAAGGCCAAACAACCTAAGGCCTACAGTGGAGCGACTTACGACCTACGACCTAATGACTTAGAGGCCGAGTGACCTACGACCTACGACCTAACGACTCAAAGGTTGAGCGACCTAAGGGAGTGGGCGTAAGGCCAAAGGGGAACGACCCAGTATCTCGCGACCAAACGATGTAGTAGCGAGCGACCTACGACCTAAGCCCTAACGACCCACGACCCACGACCTAGCGACCTAACTCCGAAGTGACAGTACGAGGCAGTGCGACCTAATAGCAGAAATTCACCAAAAACACTAAAAATTCAAGTTTTTCGCCGATCTAACCCAAACCAAATGCAAATGTACATGCTAAAGCGACGAGAATTCATTCCCAACAGTCCAAGATAGTTATACACAAGAATGTGAGATAAAAAACTCACTTTTGCACCAAATTTATGAAGAAAAGCTTGAAAGCAATGGAGAAGTAATCACAAGCTTGAATCCAATATCTTCTTCTTGAATTTGGAATTGAATGTTGGATTTCCAATAGAATTTGAGCTTGGAATAATAATTTCCCCTTCCACTCACCATTAATGCTAAACCTTGGTTGTTAGGAAATTTATGAAGAGTGAGGAGAAGGGGAGAAGTGGGTTTGAGTTCTAATGGCTAATCTAACCCAAAGTCCAAAGCGGGAAAAGTAAGTGAAATTCCACTAACTCCAAACCTATCAACGTTTATACTTAAAAAAATTGTAAATGGCATTTCGAACTCAATGGAAGTGGTCTCGAGTCCTAATTTGACCATTCGCAAAAGGTAGCTTTTCGGACCAATATCCGATTGACGACAAAATAATTAAATATAAAATCGATAAATATGCGGGTTATTACTGACTCCCCTCCTTAAAGAAATTGCATCCTCGAAATATAAGATGGAAACAAAAAGTAACAACCATAAAAACATATTAACGCAAAAGAAATTTGAAATAGGAAGTTCACCTCAAAGAGCAGGAGTAAGTAAGTCCGGATGTGTTCGCTCGATGAATTCTCTGGATTCCCAAGAGCAATCCTTAGGATTTGAGGACCATTGAACCTTCACAAGTGGAACATCTTTATTTCGAAGTCGTTTGACCTCCGAAGCAAAAATTCGAATAGGTTGATGCTCATAGGTTAAATTTGGCGAGACTTCAATTTCTTCCACAATACCGGGCTCAAGAATAGAATCGGAATCTCGAAGGCATTTCCGTAATTGAGAAACGTGAAACACGTCATGCATGGTAGAAACTGAGCCGGTTATGAAAGGCGATAAGCCATGGAACCAATACGTTCAGTGATAGGAAATTGCCTAATATATCGAGGTGCTAACTTTCCCAACCGACTGAAACGTATAACACCTTTCATAGGTGAAACACGAATAAAAACAAGATCTCCAACAGAAAATTCTAATTTCCTTCTTCGATTATCGGCATAGGATTTTTGTATACTCTGGGATTCTTTCATCCTATGTCGAATAAGTTCAATCTTTTCGGTGGAATCACGAATAAAGTATGGACCTAAAACCAGCTTCTCACCGGCCACAAGCCAACAAGAAGGAGATCGGCATGCCTTCCATAGAGTGCCTCGAAAGGTGCCATACCAATACTAGATTGGAATCTATTATTATAGGAAAATTCAACAAGTGAAATATGATCTTCCCAACTTCCCCTAAAATCGAGCACACAAGCACGAAGAAGATCTTCAAAAGTTTGATTCACACGCTCGGTTTGTCCATTGGACTGGGGGTGATAAGCAGTGCTAAATTAAGCTTCGTTCATAAAGCTTTTTGAAGACTCTTCCAAAATCAACTAGTAAACAATGGATCTCGATCGCTAACAATAGAAGTAGGAACTCCATGCAATTTAACAATTTCTTTGATAAAGAGTTTGGCCAAAAGAGGAAAGGTTCGGTTAGACTGAACGGGAATAAAGTGGGCGGATTTAGTAAGTCTATCAACGATCACCCATAAGTATCATGACCCGAACGAGAAGGGGGAAGGCCATCTATAAAATCCATGGAAATTTGGTCCCACTTCCAAATTGGAATTTCTAAAGGTTGCAACAACCCACCAGGCCTTTGATGTTCGGCCTTGACAAGTTGGCAAGTCATGCAACATTTAACAAAGTTAGCAATATCAGATATCATTCCCTCCCAATAATATAGTCGCTTCATATCAGCGAACGTTATACTACTACCGGGATGAATGTTGAATTTAGAACGATGGGAATCTTCTAAAATATCTTTACGAAGATCACCAATATTTGGTACGATAAGTCTACCAAATTTTCGAATGCCGCCACGGGAATCAATATCAAAGTCTTTCAAACCTTCAATATCAATTTTATCCTTAACATTTTGGCCAAGAAGAGCCAATTCAGGATCTAGCCCTTGAGCTTCAAGAACGCGGTCTAAAAGAGAAGGTTGGGCCTCAAGGCTACATAAAACAAGTGATGAGCATAAATTGGATGCGCACTCTCGAATCTCACAAGTGGATAAAATATCGAGATCATTCCATTCGGATACCATCATAGAAACAACTGCTTGTTGTTTACGTCTAAGAGCAACAGCGACACGATTACCCTTACCGGGGGTATAAAGGATATCAAGATCATAAGGTGCAAGGAACTCGAGCCATCGCTGTTGACGTAAATTAAGTTCCTTTTGTGAAAATAAATATTTCAAAGACTTATGATCCGTGTAAAGAATAAATTTCTCTCCCAATAGATAATAACGCCAAATTCGAAGGGCGAAAACAATAGCCGCGAGTTCTAAATCATGTGTGGCATATCTAGTCTCGGTCGCTTCAATTGCCTAGAAGCATAAGCAATAACACGTTCTTTTTGCATAAGAATGGCACCTAAACTAACGTGACTAGCATCAGTATAAACAACAAAATCTTGATTCCCTTCGGGAATAACCAGAATAGGAGCATCGGAAAGGCGTTCTTTCAATTTCTGAAAAGAGGCTTCACATTTGTCCGACCAAATGTATTTAACTCCCTTCTTAGTCAAGCCAGTAAGAGGAACGACAATCTTAGAAAAGTCTTTAATGAAATGAAGGTAATAACCCGCCAATCCGAGAAAACTACGAATCTCTGTCACACACTCCGGTCTCTTCCAATCTTGAATCGCTTCAATCTTTGAAGGATCCACGGAAATTCCTGATTTGGAAATAATATGACCGAGAAACTACATACAAGATTGCCAAAAGTGGCATTTAGAAAATTTCGCCTTTAATTGATTACTCCTAAGAGTTTCCAATACAATCTGAAGATGCTTTTCATGCTCCTCCTCGGTTTTAGAATACATAAGGATATCGTCAATGAAGATGAGAACAAACCGATCGAGGAAAGCCTTGAAAACTCGATTCATGAGGTCAACGAAGTAAGCTGGAGCATTCGTTAAACCAAATGGCATAACAAGCCATTCATAAGATCCATAACGAGTGCGGAACGATGTCAAAGGAATACTATCCTTAGCTGTTAACTCCTTTGTTCAGCGATTCAGCAACACAAAGGAATTGGCGACTTAACACGTGAAGCAGCGACGTAAAGGTTTGGACGACTTAACGACTTAACAGCTTAAGAGAGTTGGACGACTTAAAGGCTTAACGGCTTAAGAAGGGTAAGCGACTTTAGGTGGCCAGCGACTCAATAGGCAAACGACTTGAGAGACTGCCGACCCAACTGTTTAACGACCTACCTTCTGAAGTAAGGAGGCAACTTTTGAAGGTTAGCGACCTAACGACTTATGCAACTCAGCGACTCAACGAGTTAGTGAATCAGCAGCGGGTCAGCAACTTAGCGCCCAAGCGACTTAAGAGAAGATACAACCTAACAACTTACAGAAGTAGGTGGCTTAACGACTTAAGGGACGGCACGACCTAGCGATTTAAAAGGTTATTGACCTGACGACCTAAAGGTGAACGACCTAATGGCATAAGTTCCCTGCGACCTAAAGGGTTAAAGCGGCAGCGACCTAATGCTTTCACTGCCTATTTCAAGTCGCTTATGACTTAGTACTTAGTGATTAAACTAAGCCGCTCTCCATAAGTCGCGAGGATCTACCACTAATTTCCGATGGCCAAGTACGAACCGGTTACTTCATAACTCGTGTCCCGTTAACTCGCTGAAGAACTGTGGACTGTCTTATTTCGTAACCCGCAACTTACGACCTACTTTAAGTCATACATGACTTAAAGCCTGTGCAGAAATCCCTATAAATAGGCCATATGCTCCAACATGGGAGGGATCTTTGGCTCACTCTCGAAGCGCTAATACTCTGCTGTTTTCTCAACTCAAACAACACTTCAAGCATTCCAAGCATCAAGGACATTACGACAAACTCGAAGAGATAGTATACATCATTCAACATGGATTTAAAAGATTATTCTATAGCAAAGATTGATCTATTAGTCTAAAGTGTATTTTAATCGAAGAAAGTTGTATCAGTTGTACTTGATCCAGTAATAAAGAGATATAAAGTGGACGTAGGCTTGAACATAAGTTGAACCACTACAAAAGCTGTGCCTTTCCTTATTTTTCTGATATTTTTCTGCTTATTTCTGATTCCCGTGTCAACGGGTGGTGCTTTCACACTTACATTACTTTCATCGGGGTGTTAGCGTTTGATTTTTACGTTTACATTTTTGGTGCTTTTCACTGATAATTGAACTCAGGTTACTGTCATCATAGCTTCGCAGAAGTTTGTAGAAAGGATTTCTCTGAAAACCAAAAATTTATCATAAATAATGGCTCCAGGAAGGAAGCGCAAGTCTGTTAGATCCGACGATGTTCGCGAGACTACTTCAACCTCTCCTCCTTTAAGTCAAACAACTCCAACTGTCGGAGTTACACGAGCAGAGCTAGATGCCGTTGTATCCGGGCTACATCGGCAAATGGAGGCTCAGAATAACCTAATGATGGAAAGGTGGAATGCTTTATTTGAGGCAAACCGCCAGCCGCCAGCTAAGGAAGGAAACCTTCCCGATGAAATGCAGAATGTGGAAGGAAGGAATATCCCTCCAAGGCCAGCTGACCCAGTGGAAAGGACATCTCCCCAAGCCGGAGGATCGGGGCCGCAACCAACCCTCCGTGAACGATTGTCAAGACAGAATTCGGAGAGAATGGCTGAAGTTTGTCCCATTGAGCCTCAAAATGAAGAAGAATATTTCTCAGGCATGGTTCGCTAGATTATGAAGGAAAGTATGCAGAGGGACGAAGATGAGAGAGAGTGGGGTTTCGCTCCGAGCAAAACTCCATTCACTGAAAAGATCTTGAAAGCAGAATTCCCAAGGAAGTTTGTCCCTCCAACTATTCCAGCTTACAAGGGAACGAGCGACCTTAATGAGTTTCTATATAAGTATGATTGGCACATGACGGGTGCCAGAGCCTCTGATGAAATCGAGTGCCGGTATTTTCCGGTATACTTGGAAGGAGTTGCTTTACTTTGGTTCACAAAGTTGCCGATCCGGTCGATAGACTAATTTTCTGATTTGACTCGGAAGTTCAAGGAACAGTTTCGACGGTATGCGTCAAAGGCAAAGGATATAATGTCGTTATCCAGCTTAGAGCAGAACCTTGGAGAATCCATTAGAGTTTTCTTGAATCGCTTCAATATAGCTTTGGCCGAGGTGGATAATGCAGAGCCACGCATGATTCTGACATATTTGATGAGGGCGATTGATAAATCAAGTGAATTTGGAAAGTGGTTGAAAATGAAAGAACCAAATTCACTTGACAAGTTTTATAAAGAAGCCGATGAATTCATGCGTCTGGAAAGCCTCCAAGCACCGGCTAAGGTGGTATCGACAGGAGCCGGAAATAGTAATGCTGCCCCAAATAAGAAGGAATCGGGCAATCAGAAGAGGGGGATCGATGGTCGGAAGAGGCAGGAAGATGCAAAGAAGGGTCATTCCTTCAACTTCACCCCTCTAACTGATACCCTGGAGAACATCTACTTCGCAAATAAGGACACGGTCAAATTCCCCGAACCAGCCAAGCAAAGAGTTAATAGGAAAGCTGAGAAGAATGGAAGGTTTTGCCGGTTCCATAACCAGCCAGGGCATGATACTAACGAGTGCCGTCACTTAAAGGAGGTAATTAAGGAACTATTGAAGCAAAACAAGCTCCAACAGTATGTAAGAAGGAACAAGAATGGCCCAACCTCATCAACTCAAGGACAATAGGTTCCTGTTCATTGTCCTGGCTCAAGTGAGAAGGCGGCAGCTCATGAATCAGAGAGGCCTGTTATAAATGTGGTTATAGAACGCCCTCACCCAGCAGGCAGGAGTTGGGGCGAGATGGAGAGATACGCCCGTGCTTTGAAGTATGCACCAGCAGATGAAAGTGTTTTTGTGTTAGAAGATGCTGCACCCCTGAAGCAGCAAAAAACTTTTAATGACGACATTATATTCACTACTAGGGATTCAATGGGTGTTGAAGCTCCTACCATTGATCCTTTGGTCATCTCCGCTGGCATTGGCCCAACTACTGTGAAAAGAATTCTGGTTGATTGTGGAGCTTCGTCTAACATTCTCTTCAAGAAGACTTTTGATCAAATGAAGATTCCTATGGCTGATGTTCAAGCTTCATCACTAAAGATTGCTGGTTTTACTGGTGAGCCGAAACAGCCAATTGGGACTATTGATTTATTTGTAGAGCTTGGAGAGGGGCAGAGAAAAGTGACTCGAAAACAGACGTTTGTTATTCTTGAAGAATTTTCTGCCTACAATGCCTTCCTAGGCTGACCAAATCTGGCAGCGTTTAAGGCAATTCTCGCCCCATGGTGTCTGACCATAAAATTCCCCACAGATAATAGAGTCGGTGTGGTGAAAGGGGACCAGAATGCTGGACGAGAGTGTTATCTTACAGAGTTGCGTGAATCGAGGAAGAGAGAAATGGGAAAAGATGCGGCAGCCCCAGTCCGCATCAAGGAATCAACCTTGTAGCAATTACAGGGTGGACCCTGCACAGGCGAA
The DNA here is from genome assembly GCA_030765085.1 of Allium cepa. Classification (NCBI taxonomy): domain Eukaryota; kingdom Viridiplantae; phylum Streptophyta; class Magnoliopsida; order Asparagales; family Amaryllidaceae; genus Allium; species Allium cepa. The sequence goes on from CM060937.1 coordinate 708,925,687, forward strand.
CATAGCGGTGCACGAAGAGAGATGGATCCAAGAAAAGTCAGTGCAGGGGAAAATAGAGTGATACCAGTTGAAGTGACAGTCCCGGTACCTGTTGACCCGGAAGACCCGAATAAAGTGTTGAATGTGGGTTCGCAACTTAATGTAACGATTAAAAATGTTTTGATATCATTTTTGAAAGCAAATCTGGATGTATTCACCTGGACTCATGCCGATGTGGAATTTCTCCAGAAGTTGCGGTGCATACCTTGAATATTGATCCAAAGTTTACACCGGTAAAGCAGAAAAGAAGAACTGAAGGTCCTGAGAGGTCAGCAACATTGAAAGAAGAGGTTGATCGGCTCATGGAGAATGGTTTTATCAGGGAATCTACTTATCCGAATTGGGTCTCAAAACCAGTACAGGTTAAGAAAGATAATGGGAAATGGAGAGTGTGTATTGACTTTTCAGATCTAAACAAAGCCTGCCCCAAAGACTGCTTCCCGTTACACAGGATTGACCAGTTGGTGGATGGAACGGCAGGCTATGAATTGCTATCTTTTATGGATGCCTATTCCGGATATAACCAGATCATGATGCATGAGCCAGATCAGGAGGACACGAGCTTTACCACCGATGTTGGTCTTTACTGCTGCAAAGTCATGCCTTTCGGATTTAAGAATGCAGGGGAAACTTACCATAGACATGTTAATGCCATGTTTAAACCACAGATTGGCAAGATTATGTAAGTTTATGTCGATGATATGCTGGTAAAGTCAAAGAAAGCAGTGGACCACATGGATCACTTAGCAGAGATGTTCTCAATCCTCCGAAAGTACGGAATGAAGCTGAACCCTTTGAAGTGTTCATTTGGAGTAGAATCTGGAAAGTTTCTGGGTTTCATTGTGAGTGCAAGGTGCATTGAAGCTAATCCTGCTCAGATAACTGCCTTAAGAGAAGTCAAAGCTCATAGAACGAAGAAGGAATTGCAAAGTCTCAATGGAAAAGTTGCTGCCTTGAGTCGGTTCGTTTCCAATGCTACTGATAAATGCATTCCATTCTTCGATGCTCTAAAGAAAGGAAGAAAAAACTTTGACTGGACTCTTGAATGCCAGAAAGCCTTCGATGAGCTGGTTCGTCATATGGAAACGCCTCCTATACTTTCTAAGCCTGACAATAGTGAAGATCTTTTTGTGTATTTGGCAATCTCATCTCATGCCCTCAGCGCAGCTTTGGTACGGGAGGATGCGAAAATTCAGCTCCTGGTCTACTACATTAGCAAGAGATTCGCTGGGCCAGAATTGAACTATTCGAAATTGGAAAATCTCGCCTATTGTCTACTGATTGCATCAAGAAAGTTGAGGCCATATTTCCTAGCTCATCCCATCAAAGTCCTCACCGATCAGCCCTTGAAGCAAGTCCTGTTTCGTCCTGAGACTTCGGGTCGTCTTTTAAAATGGAATATTGAACTCAGCCAATATGACATTACTTATCATCCCCGGAGGGCAATCAATGAACAAGCTTTGGCAGACTTCATCACAGAATGTACTGATAAAGGTGATAGTGAGGAAGTAGTGACCGATAATCCTTTAATCCGGTGGAAATTGTATGTCGATGGCGCAAGAAACGATTACTGTTCCGGGGCCGGGGTCGTGCTTGAAACCCCTGAAGGGCGATCATTGTGTTATGCTTTAAGATTGGAGTTCCCTTCGACAAACAATGAAGCAGAGTATGAAGCTCTTATTGCCGGTTTGAGAATTGCTAAAGAATTGAACGTCAAGGCATTGCAGATCTTCAGTGATTCACAGCTTATCGTGTTTCAAGTCAAGAGAGTGTTTCAAACCAAAGGGGGAAATCTTCCCGCCTACTTGTCAAGAGCCTGGGAGCATCTCGAGGACCTGGACCATTATACAATAAACCATATACCTCGGGAAGAAAACATGAAGGCAGATTCCCTCGCAAAACATGCAAGCACCGATGAAGCTCAACTGTTGGGATTAGTTCCTGTAGAAGTCCTGTCAACTCCAAGCATTGATGAAATGGATATTGACTGGATCATGACTGCATCACAGGAGTGTGAATCATGGATGACTCCGATATTGAAATACCTGCGCGACGGCTCTCTACCAGAGAACCCAAGAGAACGGCAGGAGTTGTTAAGAAAAGCGTCCAGATTTGTAATTCAGGATGGTCGATTGTATAGGCGGGGATTCTCAATGACATTACTCCGATGTGTGACCAAGGAAGAAGCTGAAACAATTCTAACCGAGGTACACGGAGGAGAGTGTGGAGACCATTCAGGAGGTCAAACCTTGGCAAAGAAAATTGTCCATTATGGATATTTTTGGCCGGATATTAATCGTGATGTCGCGAGTTACGCCCGAAAGTGTGACCGATGCCAGAGATTCGCAAAAATCTCAAGAGCACCTTCCACTGAGATAACACAAATGGTCAGTCCGTGGCCATTTGCTATTTGGGGTATGGATCTCATCGGGCCTTTGCCAACTGCAAAATCCAGAATCAGATATGCTATTGTTGCTGTGGATTATTTTACTAAATGGGCTGAATCTGAACCCTTAGCTACTATTACCTCAAAGAAAATCATAAACTTTGTAACTAAGAATATCATTTGCAGTTATGGAGTGCCTCAAAAAATAGTCACAGACAATGGAACCCAATTTGAAAGTGAAGAGTTCCGAGATTTTTGCAAAAAATTCAAGATCCAGAAAAGTTTCTCAGTAGTGGCTCATCCGCAGACAAACGAGCTGGTGGAAGCAGTAAACAAAATTATCAAATCAACCATAAAAAAACAGCTGGAAAAAGAAAAAGGTGGTTGGGTCGATAAACTTCCGCTAGCACTATGAGCATATAGAACTACACATAAAACTGCGATGAGGCACACTCCATTTTCATTGGCATATGGATCAGAGGCGATGATTGCAGTAGAAGTAGATGTCCCTTCACATAGAAGTATCCATTTCAGTCAAGCCGAGAATGAAAAGCTGCAGCTTGAAGCCCTTGACTTCCTTGACGAGAAAATGGAAGAGGCTGAACTCAGAACTGCAGCTTACCAGCAAAGAATAGCCTGGCACTTCAATTCCAAAGTTCACCGGCGTAGCTTTGAAGTGGGGGATCTAATCTTAAAAAGAATTATGACACCTACAGGCGCGCTTGGACCAAACTGGGAAGGGCCATATGCTATAGGCCAAAAACTTCTTGATGGCACATTCAAACTTGTAACTGTCGGAGCAGACCTAATTCCAAGAGCTTGGAACAGCAATCATTTGCGCCCATATTTTACTTAAAGGCTTTAATGAAATATTGTAAAAGAATGACGAATGTATGATTCTTGTGATGAAAGCCGTTGTAAAGTCAGTGCAAGTGAATAATAAGAGCTATAAAGTGGATGCAAGCCCAATTCTTGGCCGAACCACAACAAATCTTGTGTTCTTTACTGTTATAAACTGCTTTGTTTTATTTTGACATATAAAATACATTAATGGTATTGCTAAAATGTCGATTTAATAATGCAGGCCATATAAACAAAGCTTACCCATCATGAGACCAAGCGATCTCCGACATCACCCAAGAAGCAAACGCTAAACCATCCAAAATTTCCATACTCAAATCCTATGAAAGAAGTGCTTCGAACAAAAGCTAGAGATGTGGCTGTAAGTGGACCATTTCTAACTAACTGCGAATGTTTGTACAAACGAGCATCCAGTTAAATAGCCCGTGTCTACCACCACCAAATCGCTTGACTATGAAGTATATTTCTTTGAATAAGGGAAATTGCTGGCAACTAGAAGGGAAGGGTATTTGAAAAAGATAACGGGGATCGCCGATATGAATAAATGGCAAAGAGACATGGGCGGGCAAGCATCAAACAGCAAAAGACCTCTTCGAAGGCATAAGCCCTCTTCAGAGGCACAACTCTTCGGAGGATAAAGACCTCAAACGGGGCATGCCAGAAGACTTTCTCAACATGGTATGGAATGATCAGTAGGACCTTTCCAACAGGAAGGCAAAGCGCTTGTTTACTAGTTGAGACAGTTTGCGTAGACAAGCGTCCAAGTAACTTGCGTCCGCCCCGTGAGTCCATGAGACGACCGGAGGCACCATCCCAAGTGGAAGGCAAGGCGCTCGTTCACTAGTTGAGACAATCTACGTAAACAAACGTCCAAGTAACTCGCGCTCGCCCCGTGAATCCAACCAACAATGAGGAAGAAACTTCTAGGCATCCTCGGAGGCACACATCTCACCGGGATCTGAAATAAAACTTCACAAGTGCTGAGATGTGAAAAGCCCTCTTCGGAGGCCCATTTCACCATAGTTGAAATGTCAAAAGACCTCGAGCGGGCCGCGCCAGAAAAAGAGAGTTCTTTCTCGACATAAAGTTGCGGACTGATCGGTGGCACAGGACACTTGTGTCCACCCTGTGAATCCATCCAACTAAGAGAAAGAAACTCCAAAATTCCAGGTAAAAGCCCTACTCAGAGGCACACATTTCACCGTGATCTGAAATAAAACTTCACGCGAGTCAAAATGTGAAAAGCCCTCTTCGGAGGCCCGCTTCCCAGCGAACAGGGAAAAGATAAAACCCTCTTCCCAGAGGCACAATCAAACAAAAAGCCCTCTTCCCAGAGGCACAATCAAACCAAAAGATCTCTTCCCAAAGGCACAAGCAAGTCAAAGCCCACTTTACTGCGAAAGAAAATTCACTCAAAATAAAAAGTGATTTTCTCCAAAAAGCGAAGTGTAAAAAAGAAAAAACTTCGCAATAAAAAAAGAAAAGAGAAAAAACTCCTCCAAAATAAGGCACATCCTATTAAATATGGAAAATATTTCCTTAAAATTGAAATATTATCCTATAAAGTACAGATGCAAGCCTCCTTCAAATGGAAAAGTTGTTCTCTAAAGAAAGTGTATAAGTCTTCTCGAAATAGAGGAATTGTTCTCTAAAAAACTTTGCCAATGTGAAAGAGATTGCAGTAAACCATGTTATGGGGGCAGAACACAATAAGTACAAGAACGGAAACAATGCTCAAACAACATACCATAGGATCATTGCAATATCACACAAAGGAAACGAAGAACTTGTATAAAATAATGGATAAATGTATTCTCAAATAAAGACAGAAGTTTGTATAGGTAAAAGGAACATTTTATTCAATACTACGAAAATTTTATACAGATACAGGTTTCAGGATAAAGAAAAGTGGGGGCCGGTACCCGCACAATCTCCGGCCAGTACATGCAAAAAAGCAAAGAGTAAAGCAAAGTAGGGAAAGCGGGGCTCATCACTTCTTCCTCCCACCACCTTTAGAGCCTTTACCTGGTTTAATAAGCAATTTTTCAAGCTGACTTGGGAGAGTTAGGGGAGAAGGAGAGAGAGCTGGTGTTGGATCAACTTCCGTTTCCTTTTCAGTAGCAGAAATGCTTCTCCCTTTCTTCTTTGAAGTTGTACGCTTCCTCCTCCTTCTTGAAGAAGACTCGCTCCACAGAGTGACAAGAGCAGACAATTTTATGTCATCAGAAAGGGTTCGCTCCGGAGATACTTCGCCTCTTTCAAGTCCTTCGGCCTTCTGCTCCTGCGAAGCGGCTGGATCGTCCAAGTCTTGAAGGGCTCCTATTAATTCTTCTTGCGATCCCGGCTAGGAAGTAGGAGTAATTTGAAAAGTTGGAGGAGGAACAGCTGGAGAAGTAGAAGTTTCTATAACACTAGGCACTTTCTCTACAGAAGAAAAGAGATTATAATCAGTGAAGAGAGGGGATAAAGGCTCATTGACATTTAAAAAATAATCGAGAATCTCATTAAACTCGGTCGAAGCAAACAAGCAGTCCACTTGGGCAAGATTAAAAGTAGAGTTACCTGGAGAGGTCGGCTTCCTAATGTCAACTTCATAAGCTTGTGCTTCGGTGCTCTCTTCACCTTCATCTCCACCCTGCGCGCTTGTAATCTCAATTATAACTTTAGCAGGGGACGGAGAATGAGAACCGGAGCCTGTGATCTCAACATCTGCTGAAATTGAAGGATGAACAGGGGCAATTGATGGTGCTTCTTTCTCTTGATGCTCCTCTCTCATCATTCCAGCACGCTCTCTAGCGAGTTGTTCTTTTCCTCTAGCGAGGGCTGCACGAGCTCCTTCATCCAGATAGTGTGCCTCGAGTTCTTCTTCGGCATACCCAGCATCTTTAAGCATGTCAAGCGCAGCTTCCCATACTTCAGCCAAAGTGATTTCATATTTGGGGCCCAAAAATGCGAGACTGCCACGCCGTAGGACACTTTGCAAATAGAAGTCGAACAATGTCGAACTGACATCGACTTTAGTGGCTTGATGAGATTCTTCAGCTGCACTTCTACTGGCAACAACCTCATCGTGCTCTTTCTCAACTATAGCAAGTGGTTTTTTAATATCTCAATTTCAAGTTTCTGGGAGCTGGTCCGTTGTCGCAACTGTGCAACGTCGACGCGATAATCTTCTACAACCTTTTCCTGCCACTTGAGTTTATCTTCGGCCTCTCGTTGGCTAGCATGAGCATCCCACACTTGTTGCTGAAGCACACTTTCCCTTTGAGAATAGGAAGTGGAGGAAGAAGCAAGCTCCACTTTATGTTTTCCAACTTCCGCTTCAAGCTTGTCACTATAAGCGGCAATGCTCCTCATTTCTGCGTCGTGTTAATCAAGAGTCTTTTGCCATTTGGATTTATCGTTCTCCATGGTCAATATAGCCTCATGTTTCGCACGGTTCACTCTCTGGAGTTCGTCGACAAGTTTCTGCCAATTCGACATTCTCTCAATATCAAGCTTGACAGCATCAAGATTTCGCAACATGGCTGGTTTTTCGATTCGAACCAGATCAAGATTAAAGCGAACTCCCTTCAAGCACCAATTTGGAAATCGACTTTGAAGAGTAGCTGGGCCTGGTCCTGATATGAGGGTCTGCCAATGGTCGTCTGAATATCGGTACGAGAGAGAGCAGGAGATTGAGGAGGCACCGAAGCAATGGGCTCTTTAGGAATGTCAGATGACGACTTTTCATCGTGCTTGGTTAGTTTGCTTGAACCTTCGGCGGAGTGGCTCTTCCCTTTGTCGTCATGGGATTTCCATTTAAGGGAATCATCCTCTCTGTGGGAAGAGTCACGACGTTCTTCCCCTCTCCCGTACCGTTCTTCGTATGCGCTTCTCTCCTGAGCTTTCCGAGCAGCCCTCTCCTCATCAGTTTCCCTATGAGGGGGAAGATAGCGCCTGTAATCATATTGACTGTGTCTGCCGTACTGCTTAAAGTCATCATAATACGAGCCACTTCGCCCCATTGAAGAACCTGAAATTGAAAAAGAAACATAACTTGAGAATTTTCAAATTGCAAGGAGTTAAGTGCGTATCAGTGCCAATAAATCCTAAGTGTGTGTGGTGTGTGCAAACTACACGCGCCGAACTACGAACCGCTCCTCAGTTGGGGGTGGTGACAGATTTTACAGCCAATGTTGATTCTTGAGTTGGAGGAGTTTGTTGAAGAGCAGACGTTGCTTCAACCACTGGAGATACAATTTTAGTAGTGGACAGATCATCTTTAAAGAGTTCTTGAGACGTAACCATAAAATCGCTCAACCCTTCGAAAGTGTCATTACCACTGTGTTCAACAAGGCACTTCGCCTCAACACCTTCATCAGTAGTCTTCCTAGTTTGTTGAAGATCTTCTTCTTCTTCGATAACCGAGGCAAGAGCAAGTTTACAAGATGGTCCCGCAATGACAGTTGGAGTAGAACATTTTACCAACGAAGCCTCACTTGTAAGTTCCTTCGGTACTGGTTCGTCAGTAGAAACTGGGGCATATAATGCCTTAGCTGGGGAATCAAGGACTTCGTAAGGTTGTGTAGAGCGGGGAGAATGTAGAAGTCCAAACTGATGTAGAAACTCATCCTTCAACAGAAACTTTATACTCCTTTCCTCAGCAGCCACGGCATTCAGTCTTTCAAAAATTTGCTTGTGGCCTGGATCTCTAGAGGGGGAAGTGCTGAAAAAGGAAAGAGTAAAATTATCACTTAGCAACTCAGATCTCAAAAAGCTCAGGAATGGAAAAAATAAGAAGCAGGTAATCTTACTTCTTACTCTCCAGATAGCATAAAACCTTGGGGGGCAGCGAACAAAGAAAAACTGATTCAAGAAGCCATGTGTGCTTTCGGAAAGATCGGCAATGAGTTTACGATTCCTAGCACTTCTTACAACAGTAATGGAGGGATGATCTTTATTCTTAGCAAATGAGCATAAGTAGCAAATTTCTTCGAAACTCAGTAGACGATCAAGAGTTCTCATAAATAAAACACATAACCCAATCAGGTTAGCATGGCCATTGGGATGTAGTTGAAACGGAGAAATGGTTAACCGAAGGAGAAGCGTTCGAAGAAAATCGTTAAAAGGAGGAATTGCTCCACTAAGACACATCTGGCGATTGACTGCGACAAAACCACGAGGTTGACTGTCGGCAGTATCATTCGGTCCGGGAAGTAGAGCATCACTCTCAGCAAGACCAAATTGAATGCGTATTTGGTTAAATGCCCTCTGGGTTAAGGTAGTCGGAGTTCTTTCTGGAGGATTCACTACGGGAATAGCTGTCTGAAAGATCTCTCCAGCTTGAGCTACCACTTCTTCTTGATGTGAAGTCATTCTACATAAACAACTGGATATTCAAACATGAAGGTGCATGTTTCCCAAATGTGTAAAGTGCTGTGTAAAGCTAACAAAGTAACAAGCAAATGCAATTGAAATTAAACATATGTCAATTGCAATATTTCAAGACTTGTCGATTTAAGTCCAAATACAAGTGTAATATTAGCGCAAACAAATCAACTTTAGTCGGTTGACATTGTTTTAATACTTCACTTGAGTTTTTGATTCACAGCATTTCATACAATTTCATTAACTTAATTATCCTTTATCGACTAATCTGTCATTTGATGTGGGCAATCAGTGACATTGTATTCGCCTTAGTTTTCTGCAAATGTTGTACTTAACAGGTTATTAGCATCAAATTTGGCATAATCTTTTAGGAAAGCATAGCAAATTCATGCAAGTTATTTCGGCAATTCAAAGTTCGAGTTGGAAGTACAATCAAGTTCTATCAACATCTCGAAGTTTTCGAGTTTTCTTCAAGCCATGTAGTCACAGTCCAGAAGTTCTCTAAGTCATAAGTCGTTCACGATCTAACAGGATGGGTTGAGATTGATCTAGGCTGGAAGAAACAATTCGGCAGTAAAAAATTGTCCAAGTGCTGAGTCGACCACGACCTAAAGGTTAAGTCGTCCATGACCTAAAGTTTAAGTCGTTCACGACCCAAAGGAAAAGTCGCGTTAAGGACCTAGAGGCTAAGTTGCTCATAAGACCTAGAGGTTAAGTCGCAAAAATTGACAGATCGACCAAATCTGCTAAGTCGCGGGGACCTTTAAGTCGCCTGGGTTCCTTAGGTGGTTTCTGGATGATGCAGCGATCCAAGACTATCTCCCGTTGGAACCAATAAGCCCTACTACTCACCAATTACACTTTGCCACGTGTTTATCCCCCATTGTGTCGTTTGAAGCACCATGTCTAAACCCAAAGTCCACTAACCCGTTGACTGAGTACCTCTTTGCCTCCTCCAAATTTCCAAATTTCCAAAAAACATTGCTAACTACATAAATTCAAACACTTGCCAAATAACCCCGTAAGATGTCAACGGTCGACGATGGTCAGGGGACGAGTCGGGGTGTAATCTCACAACATGGAAACAAAAATTGCATTGAAATGGTTATGGAGGAGCTGGTGGCAAACACAATGGATTGATGATTAGAATTACCTAAATCTGTTGTTGAAATAGCGATCAAGGATGCAAAGAGGAGGATTTTGTGTTAACTTTTGAGCTCGGATGCAACAATGGTGGTAAAGTGATTAGCAGAAAGGTAAAGAGGAAGAAGCAACTTAACAACTTATATAGGAAATAGAGGAGAAGTTGGATAGATGTGCGAGTTAACAAGCTTCTTGAGTCGCCCATGACTTAGGGACTAGGTCGAAGCACACGACCTATGACCTAGGCATGTACTCCAAGGGGCAAATGTTAACTCCTTTGTTCAGCGATTCAGCAACACAAAGGAATTGGCGACTTAACACGTGAAGCAGCGACGTAAAGGGTTGGACGACTTAACGACTTAACAACTTAAGAGAGTTGGACGACTTAAAGGCTTAGCGGCTTAAGAAGGGTGAGCGTCTTAAGGTGGCCAGCAACTCAATAGGCAAACGACTTGAGAGACTGCCGACCCAACTGTTTAACGACATACCTTCTGAAGTAAGGAGGCAACTTTTGAAGGTTAGCGACCTAACGAATTATGCAACTCAGCGACTCAACGAGTTAGTGAATCAGCAGCGGGTCAGCGACTTAGCGCCCAAGCGACTTAAGAGAAGATACGACCTAACAACTTACAGAAGTGGGTGGCTTAACGACTTAAGGGACGGCACGACCTAGCGATTTAAAAGGTTATTGACCTGACGACCTAAAGGTGAACGGCCTAATGGCATAAGTTCCCTGCGACCTAAAGGGTTAAAGCGGCAGCGACCTAATGCTTTCGCTTCCTATTTCAAGTCGCTTACGACTTAGTACTTAGTGATTAAACTAAGCCGCTCTCCATAAGTCGCGAGGATCTACCACTAATTTCTGATGGCCAAGTACGAACAGGTTACTTCATAACTCGTGTCCCGTTAACTCGCTGAAGAACTGTGGACTGTCTTAAATCGTAACCCGTAACTTACGACCTACTTTAAGTCGTACATGACTTAAAGCCTGTGCAGAAATCCCTATAAATAGGCCATATGCTCCAACATGGGAGGGATCTTTGGCTCACTCTCGAAGCGCCAATACTCTGCTGTTTTCTCAACTCAAACAGCACTTCAGGCATTCCAAGCATCAAGGACATTACGACAAACTCAAAGAGATAGTATACATCATTCAACATGGATTCAAAAGATTATTCTATAGAAAAGATTAATCTATTAGTCTAAAGTGTATTGTAATCGAAGAAAGTTGTATCAGTTGTACTTGATCCAGTAATAAAGAGATATAAAGTGGACGTAGGCTTGACCATAAGCTGAACCACTACAAAAGCTGTGCCTTTCCTTATTTTTCTGATATTTTTCTGCTTATTTCTGATTCCCGTGTCAACGGGTGGTGCTTTCACACTTACATTACTTGCATCGGGGTGTTAGCGTCTGATTTTTACGTTAACATCAGCAATACGAAGCTGATGAAAACCGGTAGCCAAGTCCAATTGTGAAAAGACCCTAGCTCCGCTAAGCTGATCAAACAGATCGTCAATCCGAGGTAAAGGATATTTATTTTTAATAGTCAGATTGTTAAGCTTGCGATAGTCAACGCAAAGCCTAAGCGTACCGTCGGATTTCTTCACGAAAATAGCCGAAGCTCCCCAAGGTGAGGAGCCAGAGCGAATAAATTGCTTCATCTCCAATTCAGATAATTGTTTGTGCATCTCCTCATTTTCCTTATTAGACATGCGATAAGGAGGACGAGTAATAGGTTGAGCTTCAGGGGTAAGATTAATTCTAAACTCAATTGCTCGTTTAGGTGGTAAACCTAAAACGGGCTCAAATATGTCAAAAAATACATAAACGACGTGAATTCGTGAAATGACATCTTCCTCATCATCATCATCATTATCATGAGGATTTAAAGAATATAAAGATGCAGTCAACGCAGAATCCGAATCTTTAAGAATAATAGAAATCTGATTTACAAATTGAGGATGTCGGAGAAAAATTGTCCGCTCAGGACATAGGATATGAGCTTCATAACGATTAAGCCAATACATTCCCAAAATCATTCCAAAGCCTAGGTAACGCATAACATGCAAATCGGCTAGGAATGGAAAATCACATAAAATAATCTCCACATTTTTACAAAGCAAACTAAGAGTTGCGGATCCACCAACAGGATTCGCAATTCTCAAGGAAGTCATTAAAGCATCAACATTTAAAGAGAAAGTGTCGACAAGTTCCTTTGATATAAAAGAATGGGATGCAACCGTATCGAAGAGAACTCTAATAGGTTGATCATGAAATAAAATAATACCATCAAGAATGGAATGAGAAATACCTTAGCCACGAGATGTGTTGCCAGGGGCCTGAGCCACATTCAACTTTCCTTCCTTCTTGCCTTCACATTTGAGGCATTGATGTATGTAATGATCCGGGCTCTTACAATAGCGACAAGATTGGGCTTAGAGCACTTATTTGCAAAATGATCCCCAGATCCACAGTTGAAGCATCTCGCACCACCAGGAGAAGGAGACTTTGCCGCAGGGGTTGCATGCTTACCCTTTTTGTTGGGATAAGGGCCTTTGAATTTACTGGGCCTCTTTTTGTTATTGAAGTTGGGTTTGGAAGCTACTACTTCAACCTCACTTTCTTTATCAGCCTCTTCCAAACGAAGAGCGATATCTATAAGTTGGTCGAAAGGAACTTCTAACTTTAGAAGTAATGGCTTCTTAAGATTCTTATTTAAGCCATAAACGAACCTCTGGTTCTTCTTCAGTGGAGTATTTATATATTCGATCCCATATTTGGAAAGGGATTCGAATGATGCAACGTAGTTCGCCATAGAAGACTGACCTTGAACAAGGTCAATAAATCTCCGAGCCAAAGTTACTTTCTCTACTTCTGGTACAAATTTTAACTCGAAGCGTGTCCGGAATTGCTCCGACGTAAGGTCCGCTTCGTTGACTTCAGAAACAATAAGTTCATACAAGTCCAATGCTCTCTCTTGGAGCATACTGGAAGCCACCTGAACACGGTGAAGATCGACGAGATTCATGCGAATGAAGATTCGATCGTAGGTCCTCAACCAAGCCTGGACCTCGATGATAGTTTCAGAACCTTTAAATGGCTTCCCACCCAAGTTGGTGTAATCATTGCACAAACGTGCAAACCCAGATTTAAGGTGAGTAGGTTTCGGATTAGAACCAGCTGCTTGAGCATTCGTGACAAGGTCAAGAAGTTGCTGGGTAGTCATAAAAACTCCATCTTGGGGTAGAGCACTAGATGTACCAGCTCTAGGACGACCAGGTCTAACCATTTCTCTTCTTTAAGAAAGAAAAAAGAGAAAGAAGAAGATTATTCACTAATGAATATCAAGCAATCTTGCTAGACAAAACAAGGAATCATAAAGGATATAGGATGAATCGGTATGACGACTCGAATTTAAGTTATTCTACATTGTTCCGAAGTTTGGCTTTGATACCAAGCTGTGACACCCCACCTCAATACCCACGCTAGCCAAGAACAATACGGTGTAGTGCTGTCGAATAGCATGGAAAATAAGGCTGTTGAGGAGCGACCATCCATGTGATTGCTTGTCACACGGTGGCTATAAATAATCTTCGGAAACAAACAAAGAAATAAGCATAACACAAATAAGTCACAGACATCCATACCACAAAGGCGGAAGAAGATATGAATATATAACTAACACATGAAAGTGTACATCAGAGTAGTGGTCAAAAAGATCCACAATAATACAAAAGAATAGCAACGCGTGCTATACAAAGGAATACAACTATTAGTCTATATCTCAAGTGTATACAACAAAAACTGCTAATCTAAATAGTTAGCCAAAAGTCAGAGTAGCAAATCCCGGGAAGAAGTCAAGCAGAAGCACCTGTAACATCTCGGTCTGACCCACGTATTATTTAAGAAAATAATAAACAGATCAGTCTAGCCATAAATATCAGATGACATGGTATAAAATAAAAGATATGGCATAAACATAAAATATCCATACTGACATACTACTATAAGTATGCAAATGATGATCAACGGAAGATCAATCAATAAGAGATAAATCGATATCACAAGAATCTTCTCAAAGATCCAAAGAGGGCATCATACCCTAAACTTGTACTCATAACAAGTCAATGACATAAATTCCAGAAATCTACACAAGAAATCCAAAAATCACAGAAAAAGGGAAAGAGGCCTATCACATGACGGTCCGAAGACCATGGGGTGCTACCACATATGGGTGAGTCGAAATCACCCAGATGAGGTCTAGGCTAACTAAAAAGCAAAAAGGTATGTGTGAGTGGAATCATACAAATGTTATCTAGCCTAACCTCGCAACAAAAAGGTATGTGTGAGTGGAATCACACAAATGGTGTCTAGACTAACCTTGCGGACAAAGAGATATGTGTGAGTCGGAATCACACCAATAAGGTCTGGTCTAACCTTGCAAACAAGGAGACATCGCACATTTGCTAGTCTAAATCATAAAATGATCGTCATGATCAACGAGAAGTGTCAATTACACTAAGCAAGTAAATATAAAAGTTTATCTTCGTGTCCCATAACCACTTGCTTAACTTAAATATTTATGAACAAATTGTAAATCTTCACTAGAAAATTGTCACAAGAGGTTCAATCGAACAAGTCCAAGAATTAACCGACGAAGTGAACGCAAGCGTTTTATACCACTTGTTTTACTAAGCCGTTTAATTAGATTTCTCATCTGAGTGAGATAAAGGTTTGTATATACTAGTAGATTGGAAAACGGTTTAAGAAAAGAGCTTTGTTATTGAAAATAGAGTTGAAATCATTTTGTTGAAAGAGTTTTGATACTTACTACTAGTATTGAAACCTTCATATTTCGAAAGTTGTTATCCTTCCTTTTTAGCAAGGCCGTGATACCATAAAATCGACCGAGAAGCCAAAGATAGTTTGTCTCGAAGAATGGTCAACTCAGCAACTCAACAAAGCAAGTTCTGTTGAATGTTTTCAGATAAGATCCCCTACGGAGGGGGGGTCCGGGGGGGTGGCAACCCCCCAAGGTGGGGGTGCGGGGGCAACGCCCCTGCTATGGGGTTCGACCTAGTGAAGACCTAAGGGAGGATAGGATCGAGCGACCTAATGGTTGCGACCTAGGGGTGTTCGCGAGTTAGCAGAAGCGAGCGACCTAACAGAGGCAAGCGACTTAAGGGACTCGCGACCAAACAAAAGCACAGGCCAAGCGACCTAACATTTTAAGGCCGAACGACCTAATTAAACTCGCGACCTAACAGGGTACATGACCTAAAGGTATAAAGGTCATGCGACCTAACGGTATAAAGGTCTGAAGGAAGTGGCTCGAGCTAAGGTGGGCGACCTAACACGGTCACGCGACCAAAGTGGTCAGGCGACCTAAGTGGTCAGGCGACCTAAAATGGTGAATGGTCGAGCGACCTAATGGTGCCACGACCTAATGACGAGCGACCTAATGGAGCGACCTAGGTCAAATGACCTAGTGCAGAACAAGCCAAGGCCAAACAACCTAAGGCCTACAGTGGAGCGACTTACGACCTACGACCTAATGACTTAGAGGCCGAGTGACCTACGACCTACGACCTAACGACTCAAAGGTTGAGCGACCTAAGGGAGTGGGCGTAAGGCCAAAGGGGAACGACCCAGTATCTCGCGACCAAACGATGTAGTAGCGAGCGACCTACGACCATTTTTAGTTTCTTGCTTTAAAATCATTTAAATTTCCAAATTAAATTATAGCCATATTTATGGTTCAATTATTTATATAAGAAACAAAAGCTAATGGTTACAAACTATATACAAATCAAATATTATTTCTCAACATCCAATTGTATTAACTATCAAAATTCAAAAAATTATACTTGTATACATATACAAAATTTATTTCATTTACTAAATTTTGAAAACTATATTGTCGCAATTTGCTCTTTTCAAGTGTTTTGGAGATCCTATCGATAGCGTTGATCAGACGAATCGATCGAAAACCCAAATCAACATCAACAACTCAGACAACTCACTATATAAAACATTTTAAATATAGATTTACAAGTACACTATACAGGAATAGATTTTCAAAGCAAGGATAGAGATTCAAATTTGATTAATTCAATTCAATTTTTTTTGATTTGAGGATAAGTTGAAACAGAAATAAGATGATTAACTAACCGAATAAAGAAATGGATAAGCTTATATAAATCGCGGGCAACCACGAATTCAAGAATAAGATAGATGTAGAATTCTAAGACAAATCTACGTTTGATCTCAAAAGGTAGAATTTGGGATAACAAAAGATATTAGCATCTAAACCAAGGATATAGAAATCTCCGATGAATCAGTGCCTATTGTAAAGGAGCTTCACTCCTTTACAAGTCATTCAATGGAGTTATGGGATGCTCTAGAATTTAGAAGAATGCGAGACAAGAATGTATTTCGGAGCCGCAGGGAACGTTCCAAAATTCAAAAGGAATCGAGTCAAAAAGGAAGAGATTCACACTCGAATGAAAGTGATTCTGTAAGTAAATTTACCATATATGCTAAGTTTTTCCTACAGCCAAAGCTCTGATACCAACTATAACGACCCGATATTTTCAACCATTCGCATCCGCACATGTCGGACTTGAATAGTTAAAAATAAAGAATTTATAATTTAAATTTGGCAAAAATCAGAATATAAAGTAAATAATTAAATCACAGATCACATACACAGAGTAATAAAATGCAGTGGAAGTAAGAGATAGTAATTCATGAAGCGACTATATACATATACATCATAATTAAACAAGATACAACAGAAGTAACAAGATGATAATCAAGTACAAAGCTGAATACGACACTGGAATCAACTGGATAAGTGGAAGCGAAACAGATAGCTGGATCTTCAAGCAAAGCTCCAACTTCGAAGGTGAGTCTCAAATGCTGTATCACTCAGTCTGACCCGAGCGTAAAGCAAAACACAAAACACTCGAGTTAGGACATACATACTTATACACTGTAAACCAACTCAAGTGAACTATAATATAAGGTACAAGTAACTTAAAGGATGCTTGGGATCGCCCATCCTCTAAGGATTCGTTAAACTATTTACTATGTAGTAATATTTCGCTATTATAATAATGTCCAATAGTAAAATAAACTTAATTTAAAATTGCGTTAAGGCTTTACATTTTCCACCTAAATACATAATAGTGCCAATAGTCTATATAGTACCTACGTACCTCCGGTTTGGGAGGCTACGAGAAGATACTCCATAGGCACGACACAAATCAAACTCGTACATGGCGCGCCAGGGTAGGTGACACGACACAACTAGGCAATGCCATGGTAGATATACCAATTACTATCCGGACTGGTTGTGGCACATAGCAGCACCACCGCCCACCTCGAGCCACACCACCAAAATCAAAAGGGCCCCAAATCGATCACAAAGTAATAGAATGGTATCGAAGGAGTGTGTCCGATAAGAGGAGCTACCTCACTGGCCTAGAATCGCTTCTGTTTTAGCCACCTTACGCCAACTTATGGGAGCCGGGTCCACGCATATACCTCAAAGGAATGCCACTACCATCCTACTTCATTCTGGAATCTCCACCGTGTACACGGTTGTCAAAGTGGTTTTCGGAGTTGGCGGAGAGTATGACAACTTCCGATCCTGGTCTCTTTAACAAACCAACGTTATTATAACCCATGGATATTTATTTCAAAATCATTTATACTTTTAAAACCAAAATATCATATCCATTTCAAAAACCCAAAGTAATGATATATCATTTAAATGCCAAAGCCAAATCAATATATCTTTTAAATAAACTGAAATTTCCAAATCATTGCATATTCCTCCAATTTATTAAACTTGAAATATTCCTTTAAGTCATATTAAACCAAACCACTTTATAAAGATATATTCTTAAACCTTCAATTTCCATAAGTTTCAAATTTATGCATTTAAAGATAATTCATCATTAAATACAATTTCAATAATTTCGTTTTCAAAACCATATTACTTTCAAGTTATAACAACTCTGAAACCAAACATTTTGAAACATATTTATTTAGACCATCTAAATTCAATGTCTATCTTCAAAACAAGATTCATTTAACCATTTAAGTTCAATGTCAAATAATATTCATTTGAAAGTTGTAGCATTTATAAGTTTATTCATTCAATTATAAACTTTTCAAATACATTGTATATTTCAGCTACATTTAAATTTCAATTTTTAGCCAATTTAACTTATAAAAATCACATTTCCCACTTCAAAATATTCATTTGGATATCATTTAACTTATGATTTAATAAAATAAAATTTTATCTACAAATATCCAAATTAAACTATAATTCATTTATTAAGTCAAAAACACATTCTTTTACTTCTTTTATTTCAACAAATAACTTACCACTTTATTTTAAAATACCCACTTCATAAATTAGACTAAATTCCCATTTATTTACTTAGCTTAACAGTTTCAATTCCAAATTTCCAATTATCATGTTAATCATATTTTGAAAATACACTTTTCCACTTAAATCATAATTATTCAATTTCCAAACATTTCCATTTCATAAATAAAGTAACTTATCATAGTAAATATAACGATCAATTTCTTTGCAAATTTATTCATTTAGGCATCAATTAAACTGTGATTTCAGGATAAATACATTTATTAAAAAAATGCACAATTAAAACTATATTCATTTTATCAATTAAAAGGACATCATTTATTATACAAATATATTCATTTCATAAAATAAAAATTGATTGCAATTACCAGGCTAGACTTTAAAATTCCATATTAATTAACTTTAATTATTATGTAACTTATCACAATTAAAGCTCTTTAAATTACCATTACAACCAAATAAAATTTTTAAATTACAATCTAAACCAATTATTAACTTATAAAATTTTAACTTGCTGAAAGCCAATATCTCTTTATATTTTAAATCGTTAAATCAAATTTCAAGGTAAAATTTCATA
Organism: Allium cepa; assembly: GCA_030765085.1. NCBI lineage: Eukaryota > Viridiplantae > Streptophyta > Magnoliopsida > Asparagales > Amaryllidaceae > Allium > Allium cepa. Next base: position 708,944,470 of record CM060937.1, read on the forward strand.
TTTTCTAAATATTCAAAATTCTTAATAAATTTTTAGGAAAATATTACCTTAAAAATATTAACCATGGGCCTATATAATATTTTTTAACCTAGGTCAAGAGATACATATATATATCATTTCAATCCTTAATTTAAAAAAAAAATCCAAGTTCTATCATTTCAAACCCGTAATCCCAAGTAAAATAAATACAATAAAAATCAATAAAATCAATCAATCCTATCATTTTAGCTCATAATGATTTTTCCTTATCCTGAAGTCCGTTAGTGTGATGCCCCACCTCTATACCACGCTAGCCAAGAACACTACGGTGTAGTGCTGTCAACTAGCACGGAAAATAAGGCTGTTGAGGAGCGACCATCCATGTGATTTCTTATCACACGGTGGCTATAAATAATCTTCGGAAACAAACATAGAAATAAGCATAACACAAATCAGTCACAGACATCCATATGACAAAGGCGGAAGAAGATATGAATATATAACTAACACATTAAAGTGTACATCAGAGTAGTGGTCAAAAAGATCCACAATAATACAAAAGAATAGCAACACGTGCTATACAAAAGAATACAACTACGAGTCTATGTCTCAAGTGTATACAACAAAAACTGCTAATCTAAATAGTTAGCCAAAAGTCAGAGTAACAAATCCCGGGAAGAAGTAAAGCATAAGCACCTGTGACATCTCGGTCTGACCCGAGTATTATTTAAGAAAATAATAAACAGATCAGTCTAGCTATAAATATCAGATGACATGGTATAAAATAAAAGATATGGCATAAACATAAAATATCCACACTGACATACTACTATAAGTATGCAAATGATGATCAACAGAAGATCAATCAATAAGAGATAAATCGATATCACAAGAATCTTCTCAAAGATCAAAGAGGGCATCATACCCTAAACTTGTACTCATAACAAGTCAATGACATAAATTCCAGAAATCAACACAAGAAATCCAAAAATCACAGAAAAAGGAAAGAGGCCTATCACATGACGGTCCGAAGGCCATGGGGAGCTACCTCATATGGGAGAGTCGGAATCGCCCAGATGAGGTCCAGGCTAACCAAAAAGCAAAATGGTATGTGTGAGTGGAAACACACAAATGGTGTCTAGCCTAACCTCGCAAAAAAAAGGTATGTGTGAGCGGAATCACACAAATGGTGTCTAGACTAACCGTGCGGACAAAGAGATATGTGTGAGTCAGAATCGCACCAATAAGGTCTAGTCTAACCTAGCAAACAAAGAGACATCGCACATTTGCTAGTCTTAATCACAAAGTGATCGTCATGATCAACGAGAAGTGTCAATTACACTAAGCTAGTAAATATAAAATTTTATCTTCGTGTCCCATAACCACTTGCTTAACTTAAATATTTACGAACAAACTATAAATCTTCACTAGAAAATTGACACAAGAGGTTCAATCGAACAAGTCCAAGAGTTAACTGACGAAGTGAACGCAAGCGTTTCATACCACTTGTTTTACTAAGCCGTTTAATTATATTTCTCATCCGAGTGAGGTAAAGGTTTGTATATACTAGTAGATTGGAAAACGGTTTAAGAAAAGAGCTTTGCTATTGAAAATAGAGTTGAAATCATTTTGTTGAAAGAGTTTTGATACTTACTACTAGTATTGAAACCTTCATATTTCGAAAGTTGTTATCCTTCCTTTTTAGCAAGGCCGTGATACCATAAAATCGACCGAGAAGCCAAAGATAGTTTGTCTCGAAGAATGGTCAACTCAGCATCTCAACAAAGCAAGTTCTGTTGAATGTTTTTCAGATAAGAACCCCTACGGAGGGGGGTCCGGGAGGGTGGCAACCCCCCAAGTTGGGGGTGCGGGGGCAATGCCCCTGCTACAGGGTTCGACCTAGTGAAGACGTAAGGGAGGATAGGATCGAGCGACCTAATGGTTGCGACCAGGGGTGTTCGCGGGTTAGCAAAAGTGAGCGACCTAACATAGGCGAGCGACTTAAGGGACTCGCGACCTAACAAAAGCAGAGGCCAAGCGACCTAACATTTTAAGGCCGAACGATCTAATTAAACTCGCGACCTAACAGGGTACACGAACTAAAGGTATAAAGGTCATGCGACCTAACGGTATTAAGGTCTGAAGGAAGTGGCTCGACCTAAGGTGGGCGACCTAACACGGTCACGCGACCTAAGTGGTCAGGCGACCTAAAATGGTGAATGGTCGAGCGACCTAACGATGCCACGACCTAATGGCGAGCGACCTAATGGAGCGACCTAGGTCCAACGACCTAGTACAAAACAAGCTAAAGCCAAACGACCTAAGGCCTAAATTGGACCGACCTAGGGCCGAGCAACTTTCGACCTATGACCTAACGACTTGGAGGCCGAGCGACCTACGACCTACGACCTAACGACTCAAAGGCCGAGTGACCTAAGGGAGTGGGCGTAAGGCCAAAGGGGAATGACCCAGTATCTCGCGACCTAACGACGTAGTGGCGAGCGACTTACGACCTAAGCCCTAATGACCCACGACCCACGACCTAGCGACCTAACTCCAAAGTGACAATACGAGGCAGTGCGACCTAATAGCTGAAATTCACCAAAAACACTAAAAATTGGAGCTTTTCGCCGATCCAACCCAAACCAAATGCAAATGTACATGCTAAAGTGACGGGAATTCATTCCCAACAGTCCAAGATAGTTATAGACAAGATTGTGAGATAAAAATCTCACCTTTGCACCAAATTTATGAAGAAAAGCTTGAAAGCAATGGAGAAGTAATCACAAGCTTGAATCCAATATCATCTTCTTGAATTTGGATTTGAATGTTGGATTTGCAAGAGAATTTGAGCTTGGAATATTAATTTCCCCTTCCACTCACCATTAATGCTAAAGCTTGGTTGTTAGGAAATTTATGAAGAGTGAGGAGAAGGAGAGAAGTGGGTTTGAGTTATAATGGCTAATCTAACCCAAAGTCCAAAGTGAGAAAAGTAAGTGAAATTCCACTAACTCCAAACCTATCAATGTTTATACTTAAAAAAATTGTAAACGGCATTTCGAACTCAATGGAAGTGGTCTCGAGTCCTAATTTGACCATTTGCAAAAAGTAGCTTTTCGGACCAATATCCAATTAACGATAAAATATTTAAATATAAAATCGATAAATATGCGGGTTGTTACAGTTAGGGTATGCATCATTTCAATCCATAGTGATAGGGAGCTTGCAGTGTGACAAACAGGAAATAAAATAATAGTATAGTAAATAACACCATATCAGATGATTAACAAATCTATATAAAAAGGATTTAACATCATGTAATCACATCACAGGCATATATGAATAACATATCAATTTATGCAGATTCACTTGTCATCGTTTTACAATTATATATGAACGTAATGTCTAGAGTGAATAACTCACCTTTTTGAAAGCTAGAATCAAAATCAAACACACATCCAAACTCTGCAAAGCACGAAAAGACACGACAAAGTACGACTATATTTATGAGTGGATGAAGAGTCAGTTCCAAACTGGTAAACAGCACAATACATACATATATAAGCACCGATTCAATATGAAAGAATATAGATAAAAACAATGAAAAGATTGGAAATAAAATGATATAAGCTTGATAAATCAAAGAGAGGTGACCAATACATGGCTTGGTTAGGGTTTGTTATCAAACTTTGGTGATGTATGCTTCCATGGTGGTCACGGCTAGGCTTTGGTGGTGAGAAGGAGGTGATGTGGTCGGCAATAGGGTGAGGCCGAGCTAGGCATGAAGGAAACAAAAGAAAAACAAAAATAGAAAAGAGGAAAAGAAGAGGGAAGCCATGGATTTAGATCTAGTATTTTTTTTTCTCACGCAAATAAGAAACGTGGAGAAACTTTTCACGTGAAAAAAATAGATGGTGGCTAGGTTTTAAGAAATACACGTCCGAAAGAAAGAAACAACAAGAAATAAGGAGGCTAGACAATAAAAGGAAGGAGTTTGAATGGTTTGGGAAATAAAAAGGCAACAAATAACATGATGTATTTATTATTATTTTTCTTTTTTTGCATGCAACGAAAAGAGGAGTTTGAGGAACAATATGTACGTGAATTATGAGAAGAATTCACAGCTATGAATGTGAGAAGTAATTGGCTATGTAATTGGAAAGGCAAGGGAAAAGAAAAAGGCAACAAATAAACAAAACAAGTATAAAATCAATCAAAAATCAAATAAATATATTTAAAGTTTATACAAATAAAATAGAAAATAAAAATTAGAGAACAAATATAGGGAAATAAAATATAGAAAGTCATTGCGTGTAAACACTATATTTTATCTAATTTAAAAAGTATAAGTTTAGATCCCCAATAAATCCATATGGTTGATTTCTCAATTTTGTTATTGAATCAACTATTAATTTATCCTCTTATGGGTAATGTTGACATAGGTTTATATACTAATACATTAATAACTTTCCAATTCATCCAAATTTCAATTTATATAGTATTTAATTCCATTTACCTACAATAAATCCATTTATTATGGATTGAACTCCAATTAATTTATTTCCAATAACTGCTTTGCTTCAATTCTACTCTTTTTATTAAATCTATTATCACTTTATAAACCTAGCTATTATTTGTTTATCTTTTCATTACATAAATATATATTTGAATTTTCATCTTTATTTTGTAATAACTGTTATTTTTATTTATATTGAATTTGCCAAATATATACGTTTATTATAATTAAAACCTCAATCAATTTTCAACTGGTTTCATTCCTTTATTTCATCTTATGAATAAAATATACATTTCCATTTATGTCATTACATTCACACATTACAGTACAGTTCTATCTCACATTAATGAACCTTTACCTACGTTTAAATGTAACTGATTTCCTACTCTAAACTTAGTAAAAAGGTGACTTGCATAAATGTTATCACTAACTTTATATTACACTCAAGTTTATTATTTCCACTAATTATCAGAATTGCTTATATATATTGAATTCATTCAATTACCATACATGTATTTACTTATATTCAATTTTATACCCAAATGCAACAGTTACAACTACATTAATATGCCAATTAAATAGCAACATACAACCGTTACTATAACCTTTAATTTACATTTCATTTTTAACGCTCACTTCATTAATAATTATATTTTTTTTTCTTTCTAAAATTAATTTCAAAATCCTATTAAATTAACCAGTTTAATTATCGAAATTTACGGGTCATTATAGACACTCTTATGATTGTTAGCTGTAGGAGGTAACAAAAAATATATTCTCAAGTTCACATCAGGAAGCACTACACATCTTCATTTCTTTAATTTTTGATGCGCATGGCATCTTTTGTCAAGAATCCATTAGTTGTAAACATTAGTTCCAAGAATAAATGTGATTGAATGATCTATTACATACTTATTGATTTGGATCTTAAACCGCTTGTTTACTTTATACGATGCATTTCATATATTTATATGACATGACGATATTATAAACGGCTTGACAGGAACCACTAGGCGGTACAAATGCTAATTCATCATGTACTTCACAATAGATTAAGCGTGTAGTGGTGGAGGCAATGAACATGTGTACCTGAACTGTTTGATTGCACATAGCACAATTGTTTTAATATTACAAAAAGTGCCCTCGAAAGTTATTTACACTAACATCAAACATTTTTGAAGGAGTTAATTGAGATGCATACTGAAAAGTTATTGCACCATCACATGCTCAAATTCTGTCGTATAGGAGGATTCATTTAGGGAGAGCTTGTTGACCTGATTAAATATATGAATATAATAAAAAAAGAAGCAGAAGTCATCGAAAAAGAAAGGTTAGCAACAATATCCACCCTTTATATAGATCAAAAAGTTCAAAAGCTGAAGGGTCATATACTAAAACTCGAAAAAAATCCTTCATCCAAGCCAATCGATGATAGTACAGATGAATTGGTTTCAAAACTACCGAAAGTTATCGATCAAGAACTTACAAAAGTTGTTGAATTCATAGGCTTAACAGATAAACTTAATATGCTAAGAAATGAAATCTTAAAAGAAAAGGACTCTAATGATCCAAAATTTACTAAAAAGGTTGAAAAATCGAAGATGGATTTCAACAATGGTTTAAAGAATTATCCCAATGCAGGAATGTTGGATAAAATGCTGGAAATTATAAGTAAATTACCCAAAGCAAAGAAAATCGTTCCTCTTATAAAAGAGATAAACGAAGGTTCCATGAATTGAAAATGAAGGTAGATGATATAAAGGAAAAAATAAAATATGCCGGAGTATCGAGCTTTGAAGATATGGATGATGAACTGAAAGAAGAAATCACAGAAGTTAAGAAGGAGATAACGTATGAGTTAACCAAGATGCTCATCAATTAATTTAGAAGTGGAAATTAAACCATCAAAATCAGTTCCATCGGAACTTAAGGAGAGAGTTGATGAATTTAACAAAGAAGTGAAGGAGAAAATACAAGATGAAATGAACTCGAACGAATTGAAAGCAAAGCAAAGGCTCTAAAAATAGAAGTGGAGAAGGTAGGAGAATCGCCTAGTCCTAAAGCTAAGAGTAAAATTTCAGAAATGGAGGCAGATATCAAGAACATCCTTGCTATGGCCTTGGATTCTTAAAAGGAGTTGAAAGGGAAGTTTGAAAATTTGAAGGACAATATTGTAGAGGCTGTAAATGGAGGTTTGGATAGTGAGGTATTTACATATGGAGATTATATGGTGAATATGAAGTCGGTAGGAAACTATAACTAATTGTGAGTTATATTTATGCTTAACTTGATATTTACGTCCAAAGATTACATTATGAACATGAAATCAATTTTAATTTGGTGTATCAAATATCCAACTTTAGCATTTGGTTATAATTATAGAATACAACTATTCAAACCAGAAATACTTGATGTCAATTGGCATTTGAAGTTTGGTACGATCTACAGTGCATATTTTTCTGTCAATAAGACTGCTCTAGGTATATATATGTCCATTTTTTCATGCAGGTTGACTGAACTATGTCCAGGAATCAAAATTCAGGACAAAACAATTCGTTACTTTGTTTTTGTAGTATATTTTCAGAGCCTAGAGTCCGTATCACTAGCAAGTTGCTCAATAATTGATAGAATTATCTTTCTCACTAATCATTTCGTTATTAATTTTTAATAACCTAGATAAGTTTGTAGTTATTGTGATGATTGTAAAATTTTGGTTTTCTTGTGAAAATAACACATAGGTAAGTCGAAAATAGTCAATATGTTTGCCTATATTGCTACAATTTAGCATCTTCGACACCTAAATCTGCTTGATTATATTGCATATATTTCGTGTGCTACTAACATCTTGATTACTTGAAATGTAGATGCTAGATAGAATATCAAAAGCAAAGCAAGATGAAATCGATTATTTGACTGGTCTATATGTAAGTTATCGATGCAAATATGTATGAAATATCATTTATGGATATGAAATTTGTTTGAGCAATGAAATATTATGCTTTAACTTACATATTTTTTGTCTATGAAAATTTGTTATACTTATATGCAAAGAAGAAATGGGTAAAGGGATACTATAGGGGGAAAAGCTAAGACAACAGCAAATATTTTTTGTTAATTGATATTGTATTTAATAGTGTTTCATAATTGTCGTCGTATATCAAACGCTATAGAAAGTAACCTCTTACATGTTATAGAAATTTTACATAACAAACGCTATAGAAATGTTACATAACAAATGCTATAGAACACGCTATAGGAATATTACATACCGTTTTATCTTAATAGCATTGCATAACCAGTATATAAAATTAATTTTTCATAGCCTTTTTGCTCCCGCTTTTTTAAAGTTTAAGGACTACCATAGCATATCATTCCTTAGCGTTCTCTGAAATGCTATAGTAAGGAATAATTGCATTTCTTAAACGCTGGCATAACCCAGGTTTGATGTAGCGATTACGTTTTTAGTAAAATAAATACTTACCAAAATACTTTTAAAACATTTTAAAAAGGCTGGAGAAAAATAGAAAAGGATCAAAAACTATTTCTAAAAAAATAGTATATAAAATTCAAAAACCGTATTAAAATAATTTCCATAAATCAAAACAAATTTCAAATCAAAACAGCAAACCGTAGTATTTCAAACACTACAACAAAATGGTATATTTATTACAAGAAGGGATTGCATTGGAACAAGGATTGCTGTAATTTGCTTATCTATTCGTTGGTTAGAGTTAAACATAGCTCACTATCCACACTGTTACATGTTTCTGCGTTACAACAAAAAATTGGAGGTCTCCCTCCTTTTTTCACAAAACTCCTTTTTCACCAGTCCAAGACCTAAACCACAAAAACTCCCGCTTTTCAGCGCCCATCAAATCCTAACTTGTTCGAATCGATCTACCTCTATTATCGCATACCTAGAATCCTACACTTCGTAATTTTATCTCTATACCATTTCGAGATTTAAAATTGTTCCAAGTATGATAGTGTTGTTTTAGTATCAATTGATGTTAATTTTACATTAGACATACGCATTATATTAATCGATTTTATCAATTCTTTTCACTAACTGTGTGATTCTCCCTTCTTTTTTGGTGGTTGAGCTATGTAGCTTGATGTTGGTGTGCTTGGGTATCGAAATAGAAAGCTGAAACAACAAATGGAGACTTTGAAAGTTAAGTATTTCATTCTCGAGAGCAAAATTAGTTATCTGGAAGATAAACGGATAGCATATAATGATGCTATAAGTGTGATTAATAAGTATTAGGAGCCAGTAAGTGCCCGTTAATCTGTTAATTTGTCATCATTATTCTGTCCAATCCTCTTTTTTTGGTTGAACATATATTCTTGATTGTTTCAACAGCTCGTCGATAATTTGGAAAAACATTGTAACATTACTCATGGGTATGAAAATGATAGATATGATATGGAAAGCTCTCAGACAATTAATAGTCGGATTTCATTCTTTTACAAAGTCAACATTTGAGTTTTATGATGTTGTTTTTATATCGTCCTTGTTTTGGTCATTATTCATGACTAAGATATGTGTGCTATGACAATTGTGACATGGATTCCAAAAGCAAAGCCAAACATAAAGGATTGGGCATTACGATTTTTACGCAAGTTAATTAATAGATTAAGCCATTTTTATCAATAATCGCCTTATGTTCTTTATGTGGCATAGTTTATTTCATGAATGCCTCTGTTCTGGCATTCTAATATATTATCTGTTTGTTGGTTTAGGTGAATTAGCATCTCCTATTTCAGAGTTGGATGAAATCAACTATAAAATAGCACAACTTAAGATGCAAAAAGATGTTGCAGCATTTCAGTCTCCAATCCTTTTTTCTATGTTGGGAAGTAAGCCATCGGGCGGAGATAAGTTTAGAGATAAGGAAACTGAATCGAAAGTTTTGGAATACCTACTAAAAAATATGAAGGTGCACATTTTCAGCTTACAGTGGTTTTCTCTTATATCTTTATTTTTGTGTTCTGATATCCGTTCTTCTGTACATAATCTTGCATCAAGTAGGCTTGTTGAAATAAGAAACCTTCATGAACGAAGAATAGATATTTAAAGAAAATAGTTGATATAAGGGTGTGGTTAAATGGATTTCCTATTTTGTTTGCTTTGCTTACTCAATTGCTAAGCATTTGAATTTGTCTAAATAGATATATTTGTATAAACATATTTGCAAAATGCTGTGATTGATGTACATATCATCATTTCATCTCCAACTTTCTTGTCACTATGCGAACGGCTAGATAAATCTAAAGCAGAAATGGATCTACACCGGACCACCATAGAGAAACTACAGGTGATAACTGTTCAAGAAATAATTGTAGCCTCTGTAATCTTTATTGTTCTTTTGAGATGTGTATCTTAATTGGTTGATGCTAGTTCAATTTTATCATGATAGGTCGAAAAGAATACTTAATCTGGCATGAAAATGAAGTTACTTTAAAGGATGATTTGGTTGATGTTTATCAGAGACTCTCTGCTTTATCAGAATCTCATAGAGCTCATATGGAACTGGATTTACACAAATTACAGGAAGGATGGACTATGATAGAAAGAAGCTTGAACATGCTTCGAAAGAGCCAGGTAATTTCCTTCTTTGTTGCGAATTTAAGTTAACAGTTTTGTTGGATTTTATATGCTTCAACTTATAATTTTTTCATCATGTTCTATGAATAATAATAAGTGCAACCATATCTTAATTTGGTTTTCAAATTACTTAAAAATTTTTGGTCCTATAATCAACAGTTAAAATATTTTATATTATTTCAGACGAAATTTCAAGCAAACATCATACAGTTCAATATTCTATATGCTTATTGCATTCTTTTGCCGTGGAAATTAGGGGAAGAATAAACTGGTTTGGTTTTACAAATATTTTTTTGATAACTTAAGCAATCTTTTGCCATGCAAATTAAGGGAAGAATAATCTTGTAACATCCCGCCTTTTTGTACGCTTTAAATCGTCGATAAACCACACATGCCAAACTTAAACCATACAGAAGGGCAGATTGTCATGAGGTAAATAAGAAAAAGTAGAGAAAGAAAAAAAAACAAAATAGAATCTTGCAGCGGAACGATAAAATATAATAATCAAATATACAGTTCATGAGGCTGTTTTACAAAATATTCAATTATACTTATACCATACATATCAGAGTTATACATACCAGAGAATAATAAATAATGCAGCGGAATAATGTGATACAGTGGAACACTATAGTACGTAATAATAATACAATCTTCGTCTTCGTCCTCCAGTAATAGGGTCTTCAAATCCTGAAATGCTCAGGCTGACCCGAGCGAATTGAAAAGAAAAAACACTCAAGTCAGAACTAAAAGATCTTATGTAAGTTAAACCAATGTAAATAATAAGAGTGGAACAACTTCAGAGATGTTTACGGGATTTGACATCTCCTATCCAGTGTCTAACGTGAGTGCAGTAACTTAAAAGATGCTCGGGATTCGCATCTCCTAAGCATCCGTTAAACTATTTACTATGTAGAAATATCCACTACTATAATAGTGTCTAATAGTAAAAAAACTTACTTTTAAATAGCATTAAGGCTTTACATTTTCCACCTTAACATGTAATAGTCCCAGTAATCAATCCAGTATCATAGTTCCTCCTGATCGGGAAGACACTAGAGGATACTCCATGGACTACGGGAGAAAACCAAACTCGTACAAGGCTCGCTAGGGAAGGTGACACGACACAACTAGGCAATGCCAAGGCAGATACACCAATTGCTATCCGGACTGGTGGTAAAGCGTAGCAGCCACTACCGCCCACCTCGAGCCACACTCCCAAAAAAATCATAGGTGAACACCAATCAGTCACAAAGTAATAGAGTGGCATACGAAGAAGTATTTCTGGTAGGAGGAATGACCTCACTTGGCCCGACGTCGCTCCTGTTTTACCCACCTTATGCCAACTCACGGGAGTCGGGTCCACGTATATACCTCAAAGGAAACACCGCCGCCATCCTACTTCATTCTAGAATCTCCGTCCTGTACACGGTTGGCAAAGCGGTTTTCGGTATCGACGGAGAGTATGCCCATATCCGATCCCAGTCTCTTTTCCAACCAATCATTATTATAACACCATAGTCATTTCAAAATAGTATATACTTTAAAAACCAAAATACCAATCCCATTTCAAACCATATCCTTTATTTCAAAATAATATATACTTCAAAACCCAGTTCAATAATATATCATTTCCATTCCAAAAACAATTCAATAATATATCATATAAATTAAACCTAATTTCCAATCACTAAATCTTCCTTTAATTTATATAAACTTGAAATATTCTTTTAAATCATCTTCAACCCAAACCACATTGTGAAGTCATATTCTTAATCTTCAATTACCAAATGTTTCAAATCAATATATTCAAAGATAATTCTTTAAATAAATTCAATTTCAAATAAATTCATTTCTAAAATCAAAATACTTTCAAAGTTATAACAACTCCAAAACCAACACTTTGAAACCATAATACTTTAAAATACTTTAATTTCGATAAAACATTTCAATTTTGATATATTTCAAGTCTTTAAATATTCCATAATTTCCAAACCAGTCTCATAATCCCATATATATATATATCTTAACCAAGTTTTCTATTTTTTTTTTAGTTTAGAAATATTAATTTAATACATTCAGTATCATTTTTATAAAGCTCAAACTTGAAATATTTGTTAATCACCTTAAACCCGCATCAAGTTATGAAATCATGCCCTTTTAAAATCTCAAATTCAATAAGTTCCAGGTTGCTTTAATTACATAACATTCTTAATTTAAAAACAATTTTTAAGTCCATTTCAAATCCATATTCTCAACCTTAATTTAACAATATCATTATAAACTATATATATATATTAAAATATAATTTAAATAAATAGTTAGCCATATTATATTTTAAACAAAATAAAACTTTATTATTAAACTTATTATATAATGAACAAAATTATACATAGCTTAAATTTAAGAATTTAACTATATGTTAAATAATATTTATATAATACTCAAAAATCAATATTTATATAACCCATATATTTCTTTCCATAACCATAGAAATCGTTTACAATATATATATATATATATATATATATATATATATATATATATATATATAAACCAGCGGTGTCTGTATATAATTTTCTGTCCTATAGTCAAGTGATATGGATATTTATCATTTCAATCCGCAAATTTAAAATTAAATATGGTTGTATATCATTTCAAACCGCAATCCCAAATTAATAAAAAAATCCATAACAACTTGCAGATTTCAATGATATAAAATAAAACATCCATTCATCTATCATCCAAATCACACATCCATCATAAACATCGTCCAAAACAATCAGTCAATATCAATATAGGGCTGATAATATAACAGGTAAGTAACTGGCAGTTATATTCAGTAATAAATTAAATAACGATTTAATTTAAATAAATGCAATTAACCGAGATGATGATTAAAAATATACGAAACAGTCATAAATAAATTCGTAATCACAACATAAATTAAATTTAACAAACGTTAGAAAGTTTAGAAGCTGTGAGTGGGTTAAAGCACTCACCTTTTCAATTTAAATTGAATTTAAATCCAATTTAAACCCAAAATTCCCACAGCCTCAGAATCTATCCAAATTAGTGCCAAAACATCATAAATTTCAGTACGATCCTAACAAAAAAAACCGCGCGTAAATCAGATATCGTATGAAGAAGTTATTGCGATTAGAACAAGTTGAAACAGAAATTAGAAATCAAAATAAAAGAAATCATCAAAGCATGAACGTATCATTGAGCGCCACGTCACTGTCTTCTACACACCAAGTAAGTCACGCACGCACAGGATTTCGAATGAAACCCTACCCAGCCGAAGAACGCATGCGGCCAAAACATCTCCGCCGTCCACTTGATCGCCGCCGTCCATGCATCAATTCCTCTCCCCCTCTCGCCACCTAGCAGGCGTACGCCACGAACGTGGTAAACCTACCAGCCGCACCTCTTGGTTTAACTCTAATCGAATTTTACACCACAATCCAACCATTGAATCGACCAACTACCCTCACCGTTGAACTACGCGAGACCATCTCTACACGCTGGTACCCCTAATTTGTTAATCAGTCGATGATCAACAACCACCAACGGACGGTCGAGAATTCTCCGATGATTACTGATCAAATGATGGATAAAAACAAAAACAAATTGTAGTTCTGAGATGCGCTCGATGAGAGCTTTCCGATGATATAAAACATGATATAGTTTGAAGGGTTTGAATTTTTGGCTTTGAATTTTATTTGAAAACGCAATTGGAATTAGGTTTTGCAGCCATGGAATGAGGAGGAGCTATAGGAATTGTTCGAACGGAATAATGAACATAAGAAATATGCTAGGGTTTATAACGGGGTATATATAGGCAAGGCTAAAAATAAAAGAACGGATAACAATGGTTTGGATCGTTGAGCGATAAATGGCCCAAAAAGCCCGTTTTGACTCCGAAATGAAATTAGGTCAACCCATATATCAAAATAGATGTTTTTAAATATTTTAAATGCGATGGAACAGGTTTCAAGTCCAAATTCAATCGTATGAAGAAGTTATACTCAAATCAAGTTATTCCAAATTGATTTCAATTAAATCGATTTCTAGGCGTTTCAGGCCCATACGATCAAACGCCAGGCCCGATCGTTATGAAACTTGAAATCCTACAATAATTCACCGTTACGGATCCGATGAAACTGGTTCCGTCAAAATCCGAGTCAGTGGCCAAAATGGCTATTTTCCAGTTAATTAATTAAATATTAAATTAATAAAATCAAATCTTAAGCCCCAGTTCCAAAATTTACAGATTTAATCGTTTTTGATTTCCTACACCGTTACAACCCTTTAAACAATTCAGATATCAATTTAAAGTGAATAAATTTACCCATTACCCTATTTAGTTTCAATCCTAATAAATTTATTAATTATCAATTGAAATCTCAATAAATTCATTTATTTGATTTAAAAGCTTGCTATTCAATAAATTGACATCTTATGGGTATAATTAACATTGATTTATATTACATTTCATTAATGTATGTTTCATTCCATATTATTTCCCATTAACGTAATATTTTATTTCATTTAATTTCAATAATCCATTTATTACAGCTCAAAATCCATTAAATTAATCAAACATGAATTTCAATTGTTTTCATTCAATCCATTTCCATATTATGGATAGAGTTTACACTGGTTACTTCTTGTTGAATTAAAATCTTCAAAGACAAATTAAATCTACCCTATCTGCACTAATTAAGTCAATTAACTGCAATTGCTTTCAAATTAAATTTTATGAACTAAAAAAATAGGTAACTTATAACAATTGTTACCATTAAACTTAAATTACCTTTAAGTTTATTACTTTCAAACAAATACTATAATTACTTCCAGAACATTGATTTTATTCAATTGTCATTTATTATAATTTAAATTCATTAATTAATTCAACGCTTACATTTGTTTTCTTATATTCAATTCGTAGCTAAGTATAACATCTACATTTTTTCCAGTTTACAAATTACCATCCATTATACCTTACAATTGTTCAATTTATTGGGATTTCTCTACATTAGTTATTTATTAACTTGCATTAACATTCTTACATTTCATTCCCGTTATAAATTCATTAACTAATTGCAATTTCTTATTTATTCCAGATTTAATTACCAAAATCTAATTAAAATTACAAATTTAATTATTGAAATTTTATGGGTCGTTACACTCTTCCCCACTCAAAACTTTTCGTCCCCGAAAAGGAAAAAGAAGGGAAAAGAAGGATTAAGAAATCAATATATCTCACTTAAATATTAAATTTATAAACAAATAAATTTACAAAATTAATTAATTTAAATAAAATATACCAATTTATATCCGTTAGAATTTTTTGTACTTAAATTAATAAAGTTTAGAAACATTTTCAAAAAAATTCTAAGTCCAAAATTTGCAAAAATTTTTGGCAGAGTCTCCTTTGTACAAGAGGCTTGGGAGAAATTAAAATATCAAATATAACAATATATAACATATATCTTCCACAATAATATATCCCAACACGGGAAAATAATATAATAACGCTATAAAACCGTAATCCGAAAACGTACCTATTTTCGGGCAAACAAACGCTTAATTATGAAACCAAAAGCAGTAGCAATTACTTCCATAACCTGCATTTCACTTATATAATCTAAAAAGAGTTAATAATTATGTAAAATGAAATATTTAAAGTTGCTTCAACCATAAAAAAATAAATCAACACAACAACAATCATTTGCAACAAGGCATACAACCATCACATAAAGCCAATAAAATCAACCATCCATTGATTCAGTGTTTATTTTTCTTATTCACACTTATACTTACATAAATTCATTTTTATTTATTCATATCATATAAATTTTGTTTTTATTGCATTACATTCATTCATTCGTTACTTAATTTTATTTATTTATAGTATTCGTCTTTCTACTTATTTTTATTATAAATAACTTCAACATTTACTTAAGTTTATTATCATTTCTTTATAACTTGTCTATTATATTCAATGAGTGGTCTTTCAGTCATACTTAAGTTTACAAGCAAGTTTATTGAATACTTTCATTTCTTCATGCTTTACTTGTAAAATTTCCCCTTACATTTTCTTTTAACATTTTAACTTTTTATAGTTGGTAAGTTATATATATGTTAAAGAATGCAATTGAAAATTATATTAGTTTACCTCATTTCTTTTAAATAATTTACTGTTCAATGATCATATAATTTTTTTATAGATTACAATTTCAACTTTCTGGAAATTTCATTTATAACCTAGCATCTAATCCTTTTATCTTAGTTATAGGTTCCAATTATAAATTAGTTACAACCCATTTCACTACAATAATTGAAACCATTGATTTTCAGAAACTTAAGAACTAAATACCGTGTTAAATTCAAATCATTTTAAAATAATTGATAAATGTATATACTTACAACTTATATATCTAATTTTATTTGAAAAAATTTGAATTTATATTTGTTTATCAAAACAAATCTGCAGTAAAACTACTACAGTGGTGTAACAACCCGCATATTTTACGATTGAGTATTTAGATATTTTATTTAAATATTTCATCGCTAGTCGGATTTTAGTCCAAAATGCTATTTTTTGCAAACAGTCAAATTAGGACTCAAGACCACCCTTATTGAGTTCAAAATGACGTCTGCGACCTTTTTGAGTATAACTTTGATATGTTTGGAGTTAGTGGAATTATGCTACTTTTCACTTAGGGCTTTGGTTTTGTTTCAACCCATTAGACCCAAGCTTCAACCCTCTTCTCTTCATTACTTCATTTCTATTTCCTAATACTCAAGCTTTAGCAACAATGGAGAGAGGAATGGGAAATTAAAACTCCAAGCCCTAGTTTCCATTTGCAAATCAAGTTCTAGCTCCAAATTTATAGAAGAAGCTTTGGTAAGCCTCCTCTTCTTCTTTTCCAAATCATTATCTTACCCATTTCAGAAATTCCTAAACCTAATTTAGGAAATGTTTCTCTTTTAAGCTTAGATTCAATCTCTTTGGGTTGGAATTGAAGAGTGATTGTCCTTGCCATTTCTCTATAGCTTCTTCTTCATAGTTTTGGGTTTAAAGGTGAGATTTTTATCTCACATCTACGTCTATAACTATCTTTGATTGTTAGGTATGAATTCCTAACTCTTATTCATGTGCATTTGATTTTGGTTTGGATTGATTTGGTATATATTCTAACTTTTGGTGTTTTGAAAGCAAAATCTATGAAAATCCTTTTATGGACGTTTGAACATGTTTTTCGTAAGGCATCGAAGAGCCTATTGGGCCGGGTTGCCGATTGGCATAAATCTCTAGTGCCATTGCTCGTTCAGTCGCGAATTGGATGTGATTGCACATTAATTATATAGGCTAGAAAACTGCCTCAGCACCAGTTAGTCGACTGAACTATGCAGTCAGTCGACTGGCTGTAGCTAATAAGCATTTCGAGGGCTGTCTACAGAGGCTTAGGGGCTCTGTTTCCTGTAATCAGTCGACTGACTCTCTGAGTTCAGTCGTCTGACCTGCTCCTATTTGCATATTATGACTATTTTTCCTATTTTGTTTGCGATTCCAATTTTTATCGATTCGTTTTGATTCCTAGTTGATACTATCAATTATTCGACTTTGATGACTTCTATTTTGGGATTTTTGTAAATATCCATTTTGATGGATTTGATATCGATTTCTTTAGAATTAATTCACGTCTTCATATGCTAGTTTTAGTGATTGATTGTTTCTACAATTATTTTTGTGATTTGTCACTTTAAAAATATAAAGTTTTTCTATACTAGTACTAAATATCTAAACTCTTCCATTAAAATGATTTCAACACTATTTTATTACAAAGCTCTTTTCCTAAACAGTTTTCCAATCTATTAGTATATACAAACCTTTACCTCACTCGTATGAGAAATCTAATTAAACGGCTTGGTAAAACAAGTGGTATAAAACGCTTGCATTTACTTCATCGATTAATTCTTGGACTTGTTCGATTGAATTTCTTGTGATAATTCTCGAGTGGAGACTTAAAGTTTGTTCGTAAATATTTAAGTTAAGCCAGTGGTTATGGAACATGAGGCTAAGCTCATATATTTACTAGCTTAGTATAATTGACACTTCTTGATGATCGATGATGATCATTTTGAGAGTTAGACTAGCGATATGCTATGTTTCATTGTCCATGTAGGGGACGGTACCTCGTTTTATTGAGTTTCGTCTCATTTCTTTTATAGGCTAATGACCTATGTATTATTTGGAGTTTCGACTCAATTTTTGTGGGCTAGCGACCCATGTTCTTTTATGGAGTTCGGTCGATCAGACGTACCTTTGTACTATGTTATTGCACCAGCTTATCAGGATCATCGGGCGTACCGTTGTACTACGTCGTCGTTTCGAATTATTCGAGTTTCAAGTTCCTCGGGTGTACCGATATTGTACTACGTCGTTGCACCGGCTCTATGGTTAGCGACCATGGGATAGCGTCCTATTTGTGATACATGTGTTGGTGAGTTTTCATGCTCCCGTTTTGTGATAGGTGTAGGATCTAGATTAACCCTAGAGGGGGGGGGGTGAATAGGGTTATAGCAAATTTTCTCGATTTAAACACAGAAACAAACTGCAGAAATAAATATGCTGAAAAGTAAATCACACACAAAATTTACCCAGCTTCGGCAACCCTTGCCTACTGCTGCATTCCCAGATTTCTATTAGAATTAAACAGTCTCCCGCTTACAAACACTCTAACAGACTCACAAATCCTGCTCCCGCTTACAAACACTCTAATAGACTCGCAACCCTTTCTCCCGCCTATAGAGTTTTGCAAACTCGCAATCCCTTCCTCCCGCCTATAGAGTTTTGCAAACTAGCATACCATGCTCACTGAACTAATTCTAACTAGACAATCAGACACTACCTACAACCTAGGTGGTGATTTACCAATACTTTGATTCGAAAAGTAAAAACAAAAAAATAAAAAACAACTTTAAACTTGAAACCCTATTTGAATATAAACTAAAACCCCCTTTTAAAATAAACCCTAAATAAAAACTAGATCCCCTTTATAATAATAAAGGCCGGCCCAATTCTTTTTCTAGTTCCTTTTTCTTTTGGCTTGTGAGACGGTCGTTCCTCTTTGTCGAATAAGGGCTTCGGTTCTTGTGAGAATTAGGGCTTTGTGATGCTCTTTGCTCACTGCTTCTCTGATAATCGATTGTCTGGTTTGCGTTGCTCTTGCTCGCTCGTTCTCTGATGATCGATTCTGGTTGCTTTACTTGCGCTTTGTTTCGCAGCTGCTCCTTTGATCGAGTTGATAGATTATGGTATGTATTCTCTTTCGTTGCTGGTTTAATTGTTTGCTTGAACTCGATGCCAATGATGAATTTTGGGTTTGGTATTTATATGAATTCGAGACACTTGAATTTGCTCGTATCAATTCGATACTTTCCTAATTTTCGATTTCCTGATGCGCACGGCTTTCCTGATATATTTTTAACTTGTTACTCACGGACTTGATTTTCAAACGTTCGATTTTTACTTGATTGATACGGCAAAAACTTTCCTCTTTTACTTTGAGACTTTTTCAAATATAGGAATTTGATTTTTGACAGTGCACTGTCATGAATTCGAATTCTCTGGCATCAACTTCATTTCATTTGGACTATGGCACTTGACTTTAAGTTTGTTTTCGTGAATTTCTCTGACTTGACTTTAGCATCCTTTCATTATTTCGACCTCACTGTGAATTGTTGTTGCATTCCATTTGTTCTGGCTTCACTGTTGCACTCGAGTTTTGTTCATCCAATTCGTTGATCCTTGTAGCTTGCTTTATGAATTTTGTATTTGGTATCTTCACTGTGTTGAGACTGGTGTATGTATTGTTTGGGTCTTCTCATATTACATGTATCACTGGTCCTCTGTACATATGATTCTCTGGTACATTTGCCTTTGTTAGACTTTGGCCTTTACTGGTTCATATGTTTTTAACATATTGCCGTGTCATTCCTCTGCCTGCACTTAGTGTTCTGGTCATTGATGTTCTTGTTCAAAACTACTGTGTCACTGTTTGTTCACCTTGATTCTGCATTACTTGTAGCTTGCTGTACATATGATCTTGCATTGCTTCGAGTTGTATTCACACCACTTTCTATTGCATTCATGTACACTGTCATTGCTATATTGAGATCACTATAGTTCTCATTGTGTTGTACATTTGTGGTCTTCATTTGCACGCTACTGATTTGTCTGACCTGAATTTGATTCATTTGAACTTGTTGTTGCCAGTTTGCCTTGTATCACTGCATCCATTCTGGTTGGTCTGACCTATGATATCTTGTAGCCTGGTCATTGCTTGCATGAGTTACTTGCATTGGTGCATTGTCTTACTGAACTTGATTCTGGTCATTGCTTGTGTAATCTGGAGTTTCTGTGTTTGATCACTGATGCATGAATTGAACTTTTGACTTGGTCATCATGTACTTTTGGATGCACTTGTCCATTTCAGTTTTCGCAGTTGCTCCATTCATTTTGCATACTGGGTTGACTGTTGCACGTGTGTTGTTCACCATGTTGCATTCATGTCGTTGTTCTGGCCTTGTACCTGTAGTTGTATTCATGTACATTACTGCCTTGAACTTCTGGTTAGTCACTGTTGCATTTTTCATTTGAGTAGCTGAACTTGTTGTTGTACATGTCTTCTTTGAGTTGCTGTGTGGATTAAGCTTGCTTCTTTCTGGTCTTTGTTTGCTTGGTGGCATTTCTTTGTGGTCTGCACTGTGCATATGAACTTGGTCTCTATAGTTGTAACTGGACATGTTGCTTTATCACTTTGGCTTCACTGAGTTTGTTGTGCACTTTCTTGAGTTTCACTGTCATACTTGGTCGTGCCGCTGACGAGATTTTGAATATATTGCACCTGAGTCGAACCTGTCTGTATATTTGGGTTTGACCTTGTGCTCACCTGTCCCTGTAGCATTATCAAGCGTATATCGATGTGCACGGCCTTATGGCATGTACAGTGATACATTGTGCATGTCACACTGTTCGTGTGTGATGAATTCAAATGTAAATGATGACGAACAACCCAAATAACTGAGGCAAATCATATTTTCAAAAATCATATTTCATTTTATATTGCAAAAAAATATCTTTTTCAATTTTACTACGTTAGTGAATATTTTTGCAGATTGCTCAGATGCTGGATTCTAAGTGGAATGAAGTTGAAGATAAACTATGAGTGTGAGTGATATGTAGTGTTATCCCATTTTTGGTCAAAACTGGAATATCAATGTTGTGTGCGTTTCCACCACGACCGGAACAAGAAGAAGCAAGCAAGCGTATATAAGTCTGGGATTTCACTCATGATTCAAGTACAAAGGTTCATTCGGTAAAGCAAGCCAAGAGTTCATTCGACACTACACTCCACGAGTTCATCCGGTAATAAGCGTCATCTGGTGCTTAAAACCCCTCTCTCCTCTACTACCGGACCAAAGTACTACCGGACCAAGGTCTCAACTCCAACCATCTACTACCGAACCAAGGTGTTGCCGAACCAACTTTGCCAGGTCCAGATTGCATCAGCCCAGGCCCACCAGCAGCTATAAACATCCTAGACCCCTGCCCCCAAGCTCACTCTATAAATAGAGGGGCAGGGGTACAACAATGGCGACAAGTTTGAGAGCTCAAGCCTGGAAGGAACTTTCAAACAACTTTGATATACTTGTACTACAAGCTTTGTGCTTGTAATCTGGATAGAAAAGGAGAATAACATATAAAGTGGATGTAGGCACATTCTGGCCGAACCACTATAAATCTGTGTGTCTTTTACAGTTTAGTCCCTGTTTTTTACGTATTTGCATAAACCATCCAAATCACTACGGACAACATAAAATCAACTAAATCATACGACTTGGAGGTGTTTGCCCATTTTTTGTGCAAACATATTTGGGTTATTTGCTGAGATCTGTGATTTGTGTTTGAATATCGCTGATTTGTATTCATACACTGGTGCTTTCATGGTATTTGGGGTTTGTGGCCAATTTTGGCGCAAACATTTTGGTGCTTTCACTGAGAAGGAACTAGCGCCTGCTATATCGGATAGAAGTTTGGATTTGGAAGACAATGACTAGGCAAAACAGTAGAAGGCTAAGGGCTGAGAGAAGCCAACAGGAAGGAAGTCAACAAGCATCCTCCGGAGGTGAGGAAGTACCAGCTTCGATCTTCATAACCCAGGATGAAATGGAAGCCATAACAAATTCACTCCAAGAGAGGTTGTTGAAGAGTCAACAGGAGATGATACAGACTTTCTTGGAGCAAATGAGAGCTGCAGGGACCCAGAACTTAGGAACAGCTACAACGGCGGTGGATGCAGGACAAGGAGCTAGGGTTATGGAACCCAATGGAGGACAGGGTGCAGAACCAGAGGGCAATCGACAAGGGCTTGGGGGCAGGCCAACAGGAGGACCTTTGGAAGGAGTTTAACAGGCCAGAACCGGCGTTGCTGCTAGCGAGCCACATGAAGAGTATGTACCGGAATTCCCTCGGGGGCAACCCCCGACAGACAACACTGGATTGGTAGATATAATCGGGAAGACTGTGCGAGGTGGTTTGACCAGCGGAGACTTGGAAGGGGTAAACAGGAGTCCGTTCGCTCGGGAAATAAGGATGGCTCAGAATCCAGCTAAGTTCAAGCTACCTAGCGTGGAGGTATACGATGGCAAGGCAGACCCTACGGATCACTTGATGAGGTACACCAGACACATGGAGGTGCTGGGGGCATCGGAGGAAGTGATGGCCCGATGCTTCCCTTTGTACTTGACGGACTTAGCCGCGATGTGGTTTAGGCAGCTGGGAGAAGGATCTATCAGGACTTGGAGGGAATTGGTGGAAAGGTTTTTGGGACAGTTTCGGGTTCGTGTCAAGAGACCGAAGAACGTGATGACATTGACATCGGTAAAGCAAAGGATCGATGAATCGCTTAGAGCCTTTCTAACTCGATACAATGCCGCAGTTGCTTCAGTGGATCGGCCCGATCCATCGATGGTTTTAATGGCAGCAGTATCAGGAGTCAGGGATAACTCGGATTTCAAGGTATCTCTGATACGAGATCCCCCACGGGATCATGACGAATACTTTCACGAGGCAGAAAGGTTCCTTCGGCAAGAAGATGCGAGTATGGATTTAAAGTTAAAAAGGTTAATGCAGTGGAGGTTGGACGACCATCCAGCAAAGGTTTGGATAAAGACAAAGGAAAAAGGAAGTTGGACGATGGTTCTGGAAATGCTAGGAAGCAATGGAAGGATCCAAAGTTTTCCACATACACAGGTTTGAACGAGACGCTGGAGCGGATATACCTGGATACTCGAAATCGCCTTCCCTACCGGAGGCCGGCTAGGAGAGAACCAACAGAACGGGAAAGAGCATCAGGAAGGCACTGTCTCTTCCATGATTTGGATGGACACGACACCAACAGCTGCAAGCACCTAAAGGACATAATTGAGAAGCATGTAAGGAATGGACAGCCGCCACAATATGTTGGACCTCGGAATGCAACGGCGGGGCAGGAGCAACCGCCGCCTACCTCAAGCTACGATGGCGGGAAGCCCAGGAATGATGGTCGGTTGATCATCCATTGACCAGGTTATTATGAAATAAGTAGCGAACTATTGGCAAGCAACTAAGTCGTTTACACATGTACGGGGACGGAGATAGCCCCTAGGCATGCTCTGAATGATGATAAACTGCAATGCTATGATTTGTGAAATTTATCTTTTGCTTTTGGATTTGACACTACTTTTCTTTTTGGTTTTCGGTTTTGGAGCTTGGATTGAGCTCCCGGTTTTTCTTGCTTTTTGATTTGGATTTTCCTTTGGATGATTGTTTTCGGTTTTGGATGCTGGTTTGGATTTTTGGTTTTCTGGTTTTGATTTGGATTTTGGATTTGGATTTCGGCTTTGGATTTTGGATTGGATTTTGATTGGATTTTTATCTGATTTTTGATAAACGGTCGTCGGGTATGGATTATGCCTGGCAAGGGGTGAGTCGCTTTGCCCAAACGTGGTAAATTGACTCATTCAGGTCGTCGAGTATGGACTATGCTCGGCAAGGGTACGGAGTGACCAGTATTCGGCCTAGGACTTAGGCCCTGTATTATCAATTGTATATTTTCAGGTCGTTGAGTATGGACTATGCTCAAAAAGGGTCCGGAGAGACCAGGATTCGGCTTAGGACTTAAGCCATGGCATTGTACAGCGTCCAGGGACACTGGACCATGGTCGTCAAGTGTGGATTACGCTTGGCAAGAACTCGGAGAGGTTAGCTCAACGTCCAGGGACACTGGACCAAGGTCGTCAAGGGTGGATTACGCTTGGCAAGAACCCGGAGAGGTTAGCTCAACGTCCAGGGACACTGGACCAAGGTCGTCAAGTGTGGATTACGCTTGGCAAGAACCCGGAGAGGTTAGCTCAACATCCAGGGACACTGGACCAAGGTCGTCAAGGGTGGATTACGCTTGGCAAGAACCCAGAGAGGTTAGCTCAACGTCCAGGGACACTGGACCAAGGACGTCAAGTGTGGATTACGCTTGGCAAGAACCCGAAGAGGTTAGCTCAACGTCTAGGGACACTGGACCACGGTCATCAGATGTGGATCACGCTTGGCAAGAACCCGGAGAGGTTATGGATTTGGATATCGACCCAAAGAGGTCCTGGATTCGGTTATTGGCTATTGGATAAGGATGGATTGGGACTCAGTTGTCGAGTTCGAATGGATACGGAATTGGCTCAGGCTTTGGTTATTGGATTTGGAATTGGACATCGACTCGAAGCAGTCAAGGATGATATACTCCGGCAATATGGCTATGGACTTTGGATAATGGATTCGGAACCATTCAAAACACGCCTTATTATCACAAGGCATGTTTTGGGGGGCAAAGTGTTATCCCATTTTTGGTCAAAACTGGAATATCAATGTTGTGTGCGTTTCCACCACGACCGGAACAAGAAGAAGCAAGCAAGCGTATATAAGTCTGGGATTTCACTCATGATTCAAGTACAAAGGTTCATTCGGTAAAGCAAGGCACGTTCGTTCGACACTACACTCCACGAGTTCATCCGGTAATAAGCGTCATCTGGTGCTTAAAACCCCTCTCTCCTCTACTACCAGACCAAAGTACTACCGGACCAAGGTCTCAACTCCAAACATCTACTACCGAATCAAGGTGTTGCCGAACCAAGTTTGCCAGGTCCAGATTGCATCAGCCCAGGCCCACCAGCAGCTATAAACATCCTAGACCCCTGCCCCAAACCTCACTCTATAAATAGAGGGGCAGGGGTACAACAATGGCAGACAAGTTTGAGAGCTCAAGCCTGGAAGGAACTTTCAAACTACTTTGATATACTTGTACTACAAGCTTTGTAGAAAAGGAGAATAACATATAAAGTGGATGTAGGCACATTCTGGCCGAACCACTATAAATCTGTGTGTCTTTTATAGTTTGTCCCTGTTTTTTACGTATTTGCATAAACCATCCAAATCACTACGGACAACATAAAATCAACTAAATCATACGACTTGGAGGTGTTTGCCCATTTTTTGTGCAAACATATTTGGGTTATTTGCTGAGATCTGTGATTTGTGTTTGAATATCGCTGATTTGTATTCATACACTGGTGCTTTCACGGTATTTGGGGTTTGTGGCCAATTTTGGCGCAAACATGTAGTGAGGCATTTATGTAAAAATAATTGTGATGTAATCAAAATTGTATATGTATAGTGAGAGCTTGAATTTGTACTATTCAAAAATGTAATAAATATTTGTTTGAATAAATTTTCTTTTTGAATTCAAATTCTGTGTAATTTATTCTGTTTGAATTCAAATGCTGTGTAATTTATTTTATTCAACAAATATTTATTTAATCTATGAAAATTAAAATAGTACATTACCAAATACATTTAAATGAATATATATGTTTATTGTCATCAAACAAAAACATATAAGCGCATATTCAACAATCTCCCTCTTTTGATGATAACAAACTTATATTTAAGATTTTGACTGCGTTAAATGTATTTGATCAATGTTATACTCTAATTGCTCCCCCTATATAAATGCTTCCTCTCTACATGATGCTCTCCCTACATATATGCATAGAAATATATAAATAAGCCTAGATGCAAATGGAAAATTGTTTGACCTTTGCTTGATTCTATTTGACAAAATCTTAACTTTTCTCTCCCCCTTTTGTTATCAGCAAAAGAATAATAGTGTTAGAGAAAAATAGAGATAAAGTGATCAATATTAATCCAACATTAAAACTCAATTGAATATACATATCAAACTTTAATAAAAAATCAAACAAAAATCATAACTACCCTTGTTAGGCGCATATTCCACTTTTACAAATAATGGAAATGATGTTCTAATATAAAATCATACAATTGTATCAACTTGTGGTACCTTTATATCAGGAATTTGAATATCTACTAATCATGCATAACCGTTACGACTTTTAAACGAGATTAGTAGTATTCCAATTTAATTATAAAAAAAGAAATCAAGTATCTTCTAACCACGCATGACCGTGAGGACTTTTAAATGGGATTAGAATCAACTTGTCTATTTAATCAATTAATTTTGATATGCATTCCATACATGCATAACCGTAAGGACTTTTAAATGAGCATGGAAGCACATAATCAAAAATCCAAGTAATTCACCCATGCATAACCGTGAGGACTTTTTAATGAGAGTGAATACTTTGGATATTTATTTATTTTTACAAAAAATATGAAATGAAAAACAAATGATCCCTTATTATAGTACCACATATCGACAAACTATATTTAAGCTTTGATAAACAATGGTCGATAGAAATATGATAGATATAGAAATGGTCATGGAATCTTTACCCAACAAAAAGTTTTATAACTCTTGTTTGAATTCCTAAAGAAATTTTCCAAGTATACTCTCTTGAGTAATGTATGTTAAATATCAACACTTATCACCTTTTCAATCACTATTTATCTTTTTGATAATTAGTAGGGAATCGGATTAGTCAAAATTTGTCATTTAAAACCAAATAAAAATGACTAATCTGAAAAAATGATTTTCTTGAAGGGGTTATATGTGAAAAAAAATCTGCTAATTGAAAATTATTTGTAACGAAAAATATTCGGATATTTTCTTTAAAAAACGATGCAGTTACTAAATGTCTCACCATAAATCACGTTCAACTAGTAATTTTTCTATCAACTTGATCACCAGTATAATCTGCATCTGAGTTTCTCTTTCACTCCAAAATATCACTAACTAAATTTGATAGACCAGATCATGAAGTGTTCACGAAAATTCAAACTCAATTTTTAACAACAATTTAAATGACATTCTTTGAATTTGAATTGAAGCCATGTAAATAATTAGAAAACCGTGAATATAGAGTTAGCCGAAACCAAAAATATTATCGTCGAACAAAACACAATGTTTAATCCAAACAAATATGTATGAAGTAATTCAAAGAATAGTGTTTTTGGGATAAATATAATTGGCCAACTATGTCGAACAAGTCAGAATCAAAAACCATCATCTTTACAAAATCTAAAAATTGGCTGATTTCATTCAGAGTACGGTGCAGATTATCACATTTAATATATCGTTCAAATAAATATACCATTACCTGTTTTACCTTTACGATATTTTTCGTTTTTTATCCATTGTGATCCTGTCACCTTCATAATAGGCTAAGGAACTTTGCTTTGTCGGCCATTGTGTTTCTGGAACAGCCAAAAATCCAAAAAACACTGTTGTTGTTCCTTAGCCTGCCACCACACTTACACAGGAAAAGATTTATGTGACCTATTTGTTTTTATAGGTCCATGGTTCTTAGTGGCAGAAGATTTAGAAAAATAATTTTGTGGAGACCCAAAACTATTTATATATGTTCCTTTTGGCACCCAAATTTGTTTAACTTTGAGAGATTTTATATTCGTGCCTTTTGGAACCCAAATTGGTATGGTTTTCACATGTTTGGGTCTATACCAACAATTGTTGTGATCGTGTCCATATTTTCTACAAATTGTGCACATGGAATTTTCTTGATTAATATCGCTTTCAACATTTTCAGATTGATTATATCCAAGTCCTTGTCTAGCTGTATTAACAGTTTGCATCCCTAATAGCAGATTCAACGATTTCTCACTTTTTGAAAATTTACCTAAAGTTATTGACAATTGTTGGACTTGTATTTTGAGAGATTCATTTTCGTTCAAAAATTGTGTGCACTTTTTGATAGAATTTTCTCTCTTAGTATTTTCGTTCTCTTTCAAAATCAGAATTTCATTTTCAAGTGATTTTATATTAATTTCTTATTTTTTAATTTCTTCTTCGAATGTTGGACACTTATCACACTTAGGGATCCTACTTTGATAGGTTTTAACTAATTGGTCAAGTTGTTCATTTAATTCTATCAATGTCTTTTTGTGATTCAAGTTTGGCATACTTCTCCCTAAGTCGTTCAAAACAGCCATTCACTTCGTGGAAATAAACAAGTAATTCAGAGTGAGTGAGTTTTGATACCTCGCTTGGCTTCATATTGTGCTCTCTGTTTTTTAATTTTTGATATAGAGCTGGATTTACGTATTTGCGGTTCCTCCTTTTGAATTTCTTTATTAGTAATGCCAGCTCGGCTGCTTCATCATCATCATCCTCATCACAACTGCTATTTACCACTCCTACTAGGCACATTTCTTTAACTGAGTCGGTTATGGAGGACATCTCATTGTTGTTGACTTTTGCTCCATATATTGCATCAAAAGTATTCCAGATTTTCTGTGCATTTTCACAATGAGAGACGAAATAAAAATTATCACGGTTAATATGAGAATATAATATATGCATAGCAAGAGCATTAATCGAGATAATTTCCTTATTTGTTATATCACACCCATTTTCAATAATATCCCAACATTTAATAGTAACAGATTTTAAATAAAATTGGATTTTCAATTTCCAGTTTAAAAAATCTGTTCCATCGAAAATAGAAGGAATAACATTGGAACGACCCTCAACAAAAGTATTATTTGGTAGATTCATGACTCTAGAGTTAAAGAAAAACCTTGCTCTGATACCACTTGTAGGATCTAGATTAACCCTAGAGGGGGGGCAGAATAGGGTTATAGCAAATTTTCTCGATTTAAACACAGAAACAAACTGCAGAAATAAATATGATGAAAAGTAAATCACACATAAAATTTACCCAGCTTCGGCAACCCTTGCCTACTGCTGCATTCCCAGATTTCTATTAGAATTAAACAGTCTCCCGCTTACAAACACTCTAACAGACTCGCAAACCCTGCTCCCGCTTACAAACACTCTAATAGACTCGCAACCCCTTCTCCCGCCTATAGAGTTTTGCAAACTCGCAAACCCTTGCTCCCGCCTATAGAGTTTTTCAAACTCGCACACCCTGCTCACTCAACTAATTCTAACTAGACAATCTGACACTACCTACAACCTAGGTGGTGATTTACCAATACTTTGATTCGAAAAGTAAAAACAACAAAATAAAAAACAACTTTAAACATGAAACCCTATTTGAATATAAACTAAAACTCCCTTTTAAAATAAACCCTAAATAAAAACTAAATCCCCTTTATAATAATAAAGGCCGGCCCAATTCTTTTTCTCGTTCCTTTTTCTTTTGGCTTGTGAGACGGCCGTTCCTCTTTGTCGAATAAGGGCTTCGGTTCTTGTGAGAATTAGGGCTTTGTGATGCTCTTTGCTCACTGCTTCTCTGATAATCGATTGTCTGGTTTGCGTTGCTCTTGCTCGCTCGTTCTCTGATGATCGATTCTGGTTGCTTTACTTGCGCTTTGTTTCGCTGCTGCTCCTTTGATCGAGTTAATAGATTATGGTATGTATTCTCTTTCGTTGTTGGTTTAATTGTTTGCATGAACTCGATGCCAATGATGAATTTTGGGTTTGGTATTTATATGAATTCGAGACACTTGAATTTGCTCGTATCAATTCGATACTTTCCTAATTTTCGATTTCCTGATGCGCACGGCTTACCTGATATATTTTTAACTTGTTACTCACGGCCTTGATTTTCTAACTTTCGATTTTTACTTGATTGATACGGCAAAAACTTTCCTCTTTCACTTAGTGACTTTTTCAAATATACGAATTTGATTTTTGACAGCGCACTGTCATGAATTCGAATTCTCTGGCATCAACTTCATTTCACTTGGACTTTGGCACTTGACTTTAAGTTTGTTTTCGTGAATTTCTCTGACTGACTTTAGCATCCTTTCATGATTTCGACTTCACTGTGAATTGTTGTTGCATTCCATTTGTTCTGGCTTCACTGTTGCACTCGAGTTTTGTTCATCCAATTCGTTGATCCTTATAGCTTGCTGTATGAATTTTGTATTTGGTATCTTCACTGTGTTGAGACTGGTGTATGTATTGTTTGGGTCTGCTCATGTTACTTGTATCACTGGTCCTCTGCACATATGATTCTCTGGTACATTTGCCTTTGTTAAACTTTGGCCTTTGCTGGTTCATATGTTTTTAACATATTGCTGTGTCATTCCTCTGCTTGCACTTAGTGTTCTGGTCATTGATGTTCTTGTTCAAAACTACTGTGTCACTGTTTGTTCACCTTGATTCTGCATTACTTGTAGCTTGCTGTACATATGAACTTGCATTTCTTCGAGTTGTATTTACACTATTTTTTGTTGCATTCATGTACACTGTCATTGCTATATTGAGATCACTGTAGTTCTCATTGTGTTGCACATTTGTGGTCTTCATTTGCACGCTACTGATTTGTCTGACCTGAATTTGATTCATCTGAACTTGTTGTTTCCAGTTTGCCTTGTATCACTTTATCCATTCTGGTTGGTCTGACCTATGATATCTTGTAGGCAGGTCATTGCTTGCATGAGTTACTTGCATTGGTGCGTTGTCTTACTGAACTTGATTCTGGTCATTGCTTGTGTGATCTTGAGTTTCTGTGTTTGATCACTGATGCATGAATTGAACTTTTGACTTGGTCATCTTGTACTTCTGGATGCACTTGTCCATTTCAGTTTTCACAGTTGCTCCATTCATTTTGCATACAGGGTTGACTGTTGCACGTGTGTTGTTCACCATGTTGCATTCATGTCGTTGTTCTGGCCTTGTACCTGTAGTTGTATTCATGTACACTACTGCCTTGAACTTCTGGTTGGTCACTGTTGCATTTTTCATTTGAGTAGCTGAACTTGTTGTTGTACATGTCTTCTTTGAGTTGCTGTGTTGATTCAGCTTGCTACTTTCTGGTCTTTCTTTGCTTGGTGGCATTTCTTTGTGGTCTGTACTGTGCTTATGAACTTGGTCTCTATAGTTGTAACTGGACATGTTGCTTTATCACTTTGGCTTCACTGAGTTTGTTGTGCACTTGCTTGAGTTTCACTGTCATACTTGGTCGTGCTGCTCACGAGATTTTGAATGTATTGCACCTGAGTTGAACCTGTCTGTATATTTGGGTTTGACCTTGTGCTCACCTGTTCCTGTAGCATTATCAAGTGTATATTGATGTGCACGGCCTTGTGGCATGTACAGTGATACACTGTGCATGTCACACTGTTCGTGTGTGACGAATTCAAATGTAAATGATGACGAACAACCCAAATAACTGAGGCAAATCATATTTTCAAAAATCATATTTCATTTTATATTGTAAAAATATTTCTTTTTCAATTTTACTACGTTAGTGAATATTTTTGCAGATTGCTCAGATGCTGGATTCTAACTGGAATGAAGTTGAAGATAAACTACGAGTGTGAGTGATATGTAGTGAGGCATTTATGTAAAAATAATTGTGATGTAATAAAAATTGTATATGTATAGTGAGAGCTTGAATTTGTACTATTCAAAAATGTAATAAATATTTGTTTGAATAAAATTTCAGTTTGAATTCAAATTCTGTGTAATTTATTCTATTTGAATTCAAATGCTGTGTAATTTATTTTATTCAACAAATATTTATTTAATCTATGAAAATTAAAATAGTACATTACCAAATACATTTAAATGAATATATATGTTTATTATCATCAAACAAAAACATATAAGCGCATATTCAATAATAGGCCACCCCTTTTTTGTGATTTCTAGATTTCTATTGATGATTTCTAGAATTTGTAACCCACCAGCTTTTATGATTGGCATCGATATGATGTCAATATTTATGACTTGGTAAATAAAACTAAAGAGTATGACATTCTTTTGATCTTTGAGAAGATTCTTGTGATATTGATTAATCTCTGGTTGATTTTCAATTGCATACTTATCATACTATGGCTTTATGGTTATCATACTTTTTTGTCATATCTCTTATTCTATATCACTTTATCTGATATTCATAGTTAGACTGATTCGTTTATTATTTTCTTATTAAATAATACTCGGGTCAGACCGAGATGTTACAGGTACTTCTGCTTGACTTCTCATCTGGGATTATTATCCTGACTTTTGGCTAACTACTAAGATTAGTAGTTTTTGGTTGTATACATTTGAGACATAGACTCATTGATGTATACTTATTCTTTTGTATAGCACTTGTAACTATTCTTTTGTGATATTGTGGATCTTGTTTGACCACTACTCTGGTATACACTTTCATGTGTAATATTCATATCTATTTCCGCCTTTGAGATATGAACTTATGTGACTAATTTGTGTTATGATATTTCTATATTTGTTTCCGAAGATATTATAGCCACTGTGTAGTAGCTTTGAGTTTGCATTGGTATGTCGGATTCCCTCTTGAAATGCAAGTTATATTCTTATCTGGCATATCGGTACTCGCACATAGCAATTACAGGGATGGTCACTCCTCAACAGCCTTATTCTCCGCGTTAGTTGACGGCATTACCCTATAGTGTCCTTGGCTAGCGTGGGTATAGAGGTGGGCGTCACAGCTTGGTATCAGAGAAAAACTTCGGAACAATGCAGAATAATTTAACAAGGATCATCGTCCTAAGTCCATCTTAGGAGTCGTGCCTTAGGATTTTATTCGGGTCTTCGAACCGTTCTATCCTATTTTCTTTTGTGATACTTGTTTTATCAATCATGATTGTTTGATAATTATTTTGTGAATAACCTTTTTCTTCTTTCTTTCATTCTTAAAGAAGAGAAATGGTTAGACCTGGCCGTCCCAGCGCCGGTCAATCTAGTGCTACTCCCCAGGATGGAGTATTTATGTCTTCCCAGCAGCTTTTAGATGTCATGAAGAATGCTCAAGCTGCCAGACTCAATCCAGAGCCTACGCACCCTAAGTCCGGATTTGCACCATTGTGCAGTGACGATACCAACTTGGGTGGGAAGCCATTTAAGGGTTCCGAAAGCAACATTCAGGTCAAAGCTTGGCTCAAAACATGCGATCACATCTTTACTCGCATGAATCTAATTGATCTTCACTGTGTCCAAGTGGCTTCATGTATGCTCCAAGAAAGAGCATTAAACTGGTATGAGCTTCTTATTTCTGAAATTATTGAAGCAGATCTTACTTGGGAAAAATTCCGGGAACGATTCAAATTGAAATTTGTGCCAGAAGTTGAGAACGTGACATTGGCTCGTCGTTTCATAGACCTTGTTCAAGGTGAATCCTCCGTGGCAGACTATGTCGCATCATTCGAGTCACTTTCTAAATACGGGGTCGAATATATAAACACCCCATTGAAGAAGAACCAAAGATTTGTCTATGGCTTGAACAAAAATCTCAAGAAGCCATTACTTCTAAAGT
This sequence comes from Allium cepa, assembly GCA_030765085.1. NCBI lineage: Eukaryota > Viridiplantae > Streptophyta > Magnoliopsida > Asparagales > Amaryllidaceae > Allium > Allium cepa. The sequence continues at coordinate 708,978,366 of CM060937.1, forward strand.
TAGAAGTTTCTTTTGATCAACTTGTTGATATCGCTCTTCGACTTGAAGAGGCAGATAAAGAAAGTGATGTTGAAGATGTGGGTGCCAAACCAAACTTCAACAACAACAAGAAAAGGCCTATTAAATTTAAACCCCAAAATCCCAATAAGAAAGGGAAGCAAGCAGCTTCTGTAGCAAAGACTCCTACCCCTAGTATTGGGCTACCATTGTGGTTCTAAAGACCATTATGCCAATAGATGTCCGAAACCTCTCTTTTGTCGCTATTGCAAAAGTTCGGGTCATCTTTTATCTTCATGTCCCAAACTTCAAGGCAAGAATGAGGGAAAGTTAAATGTTGCATAAGCCCCTAGCAACACTTCTCGTGGTTATGGTATTTCTCATTCTATCCTTGATGGCATTATTTTATTTCGTGATCAACTTATTCGAGTTCTTTTTGATACGGGTGCGTCCCATTCTTTTATATCAAAAGAACTTGTTGATACTTTTTCTTTAAGTATTGTTGCTTTAATGACTTCTTTGAGAATTGCGAATCCGGTTTGTGGATCCATAACAATTAGCTTATTTTGTAAAGATGTCGAGATTATTTTGTGTGATTTTTCTTTCCGAGCCGATTTGCATGTCATGCGTTATTTAGGCTTTGGAATGATTTTGGGAATGGATTGGCTTAACCGCTATGAAGCTCAAATCTTATGTCCTGAGAGGACTATTCATCTTCGACATCCTCAATCTGTTAACCAGATTTCTATTGATCATAAAGATTCGGGTTCCAACTTGGTTGCATCTTATATTCTTTAAATCCTTATGATGACGATAGTGATGATGAGGAGGATGTCATTTCTCTTATTCACGTTGTTCATGAATTTTCCGACATATTTGAGCCCGTCTTAGGATTACCACCTAAGCGAGAAATTGAGTTCAGAATTAACCTAATTCCTAGAGCTTTACCTATTACTCGTCCTCCTTATCGTATGTCCAATAAAGAAAGTGAGGAGATGCGCAAACAATTATCCGAACTGGAGACGAAGCAATTTATTCGTTCTAGTTCCTCTCCTTGGGGAGCTTCTGCTATTTTTGTGAAGAAATCCGATGGTACACTTAGGCTTTGCATTGAATACCGCAAGCTTAATGATCTTACTATCATGAATAAGTAACCTTTACCTCGGATTGATGATCTATTTGATCAACTTAGTGGTGCTAGAGTCTTTTCGCAATTAGACTTAGCAACCGGTTTTCATCAGCTTCGTATTGCAGAGGATAGCATTCCTTTGACATCGTTCCATACTCGTTATGAATCTTATGAATGGTTTGTTAAGCCATTTGGTTTGATGAATGCTCCGGCTTATTTCGTTGACCTTTGAATAGAGTTTTCAAAGACTTCCTCGATCGATTTGTTCTCATCTTTATTGATGATATTCTTGTGTATTCTAAAACCAAGGAGGAGCATGAAAAGCATCTTCAGATTGTGTTGGAAAGTCTTAGGAGCAATCAATTGAAAGCAAAATTTTCTAAATGCCACTTTCAGCAATCTCATGTGAAGTTTCTCGGTTATATTATTTCCGAATCCGGAATTTCCATGGATCCTTCAAAGATTGAACCGATTAAAAATTGGAAGAGATCAGAGAGTGTGACGGAGATCCGTAGTTTTCTTGGATTGGCAGGTTATTACCGCCGTTTCATAAAAGACTTTTCCAAAATTTCTATGACTCTTACTAGTTTGACAAAGAAGGGAGTTAAATACATTTGGTTGGACAAATGTGAAGCTTCTTTTCAGAAGTTAAAAGAACTCCTTTCCGATGCTCCTATTCTTGTTATTCCCAAAGGGAATCAAGATTTTATTGTTTATACCGATGCTAGTCGCATTGGTTTGGGTGCCGTTCTTATGCAAAGAGAACGTGTTATTGCTTATGCTTCTAGGCAATTGAAGCCAGCCGAGGCTAGATATGCCACTAATGATTTAGAGCTCGTGGCTATTGATTTTCTCTTAAAATTTGGCGTCATTATCTTTGGGAGAGAAATTTGTTCTCTATACCGATCATACTTTGAAGTATCTATTTTCTCAAAAGGAACTTAATTTGGGTCAACGACGTTGGCTCGAGTTCCTTGCATCTTATGATCTTGACATTTTTTATACTCCCGGAAAGGGAAATCGCGTTGCCGATGTACTTAGTCGTAAGCAACAAGCGGTTGTTTCTATGATGATATCCGAGTGGAATAATCTCGAGACTTTATCCACTTGTGAGATTCGAGACCGTGTATCAGATTCATGTTCATCTCTTGTTTTATGTAGCCTTGAGGCTCATCCTTCTCTCTTGGACCGCATTCTTGAAGCTCAAAATCTAGATCCCGTATTGGCTCATCTTAGCAAAAATTGTAGGGATAAAATTGATATTGAAGGTTTGAAAGACTTTGATATTGATTCTCATGGCGACATTCAAAAATTTGGTAGGCTTATCGTGCCAAATATTAGTGATCTTTGTAAAGACAATTTAGAAGATTCTCATCATTCTAAATTTACCATTCATCCCGGTGGTAGTAAAATGTATGCGGATATAAAGCGACTTTATTATTGGGATGGAATGAAATCTGATATTGCTAACTTTGTTAAGCGTTGCATGACTTGCCAACTTGTCAAGGCCGACCATCAAAGTCCCGGTGGGTTATTGCAACCTTTAGAAATTCCAATTTGGAAGTGGGATCAAATTTCGATGGTTTTATAGACGGCCTTCCCCGTTCTCGTTCGGGTCTGGATAGCTTATGGGTGATTGTTGATAGACTTACTAAATCCGCCCATTTTATTCCCGTTCGGTCCAATCGAACCATTCCTCTTTTGGCCAAACTCTTCATTAAAGAAATTGTTAAATTGCATGGAGTCCCTTCTTCTATTGTTAGTGATCGTGATCCATTGTTTACTAGTGGATTTTGGAAGAGTCTTCAAAAAGCTTTAGAACAAAGCTTAATTTTAGCACCGCTTATTATCCTCAGTCCGATGGACAAACCGAGCATGTGAATCAAACTCTTGAAGATCTTCTTCGTGTTCTTTATTTTGGTGGAAGTTGGGAAGATCATATTTCTCTCGTCGAGTTTTCCTATAATAATAGCTTCCAATCTAGTTTGGTACGGCACCTTTTGAGGCACGCTATGGAAGGCCATGCCGATCTCCTTCTTGTTGGCTTGAGCCCGGTGAGAAGCTGGTTTTTGGTCCAGATTTAATTCGTGATTCCACAGAAAAGATTGACCTTATTCGTCATAGGATGAAAGAAGCCCAAAGTAGACAAAAATCCTATGCCGATAACCGAAGGAGGAAACTGGAATTTTCTATGGGAGATTTTATGTTTGTTCATGTTTCACCTATGAAGTGTGTTGTGTGTTTCAGTCGATCGGGAAAGTTAGCACCTCGATATATTGGTCCATTTCCCATCACCAAACGTATTAGTCCCGTGGCTTAGCGCCTCTTATTAGCGGCTCAGTTTTCTGCTATTCAAGACGTGTTTCACGTTTCTTAACCACGGAAATGCCTTCGAGATTCCGATTCTATTCTTGAGCTCGGTGTTGTGGAAGAAATTGAAGTTTCGCCTAATTTAACTTATGAGCAACATCCAATTTGTATTGTTGCTTCGGAGGTCAAACGCCTTCGATATAAAGATGACCCGCTTGTGAAAGTTCAATGGTCCTCAAATCCTAAGGATTGCTCTTGGGAATCTGGAGAATTCATCGAGCGAACACATCCGGTCTTACTTTCTCATGCTCTTTGAGGTGATCTTTTTATTTTAAAAAAATTCTTCTTTTTGTGTTGATATGCTTTTATGGTTGTTACTTTTTGTTCATTTATTCCTTATGATTGCGAGGACACAATTTCTTTAAGGAGGGGAGTCTGTAACAACCTGCATATTTTATGATTGAGTATTTAAATATTTCATCGTTAGTCGGATTTTAGTCCGAAAAGCTACTTTTTGCAAACAGTCAAATCAGGACTCGAGACCACCCCCATTGAGTTCAAAATGACGTTTGCGACCTTTTTGAGTATAAACTTTGATATGTTTGGAGATAGTGGAATTTTGCTACTTTTTCACTTAGGGCTTTGGTTTTGTTTCAGCCCATTAGACCCAAGCTTCACCCCTCTTCTCTTCATTAGTTCACTTCTATTTTCTAATACTCAAGCTTTAGCAACAATGGAGAGAGGAATGGGAAATTACAACTCCAAGCCCTAGTTTCCATTTGCAAATCAAGTTCTAGCTCCAAATTTATAGAAGTAGCTTTGGTAAGCCTCCTCTTCTTCTTCTCCAACTCATTCTCTTACCCATTTCAGAAATTCCTAAACCTAATTTAGGAAATGTTTCTCTTTTAAGCTTAGATTCAAGCTCTTTGGGTTGGAATTGAAGAGTGATTTTCCTTGCCATTGCTCTATAGCTTCTTCTTTATAGTTTACGGTTTAAAGGTGAGATTTTTATCTCACATCTATGTCTATAACTATCTTTGATTGCTAGGTATGAATTCCTAACTCTTATTCATGTGCATTTGATTTTGGTTTGGATTGATTTGGTATATATTCCAACTTTTGCTGTTTTGAAAGAAAAATCTATGAAAATCCTTTTATGGATGTTTGAACATGTTTTTGGTGATGCATCGAAGAGCCTATAGGGCCGGGTTGCCGATTGGCATAAATCCCTAGTGCCATTGCTCGTTTGGTCGTGGATTGGATGTGATTTGCACATCGATTATATAGGCTATAAAACTGCGTAAGAACCAGTCAGTCGACTGAACTTTGCAGTCAGTCGACTGGCTGTAGCTAATAAGCATTTCGAGGGCTGTCTGCAAAGGCTTAGGGGCTCTGTTTCCTGCAGTCAGTCGACTGACTCTCGGAGTTCAATCGACTGACCTGCTCCTATTTGCCTATTGTGCCTATTTTTGCCTATTTTGTTTGTGATCCCAATTTTTATCGATTCGTTTTGATTCCTAGTTGATGCTATCAATTATTAGACTTTGATGACTTCTATTTTGGGATTTTTGGAAATATCCATTTTGATGGTGTTAACGTAAAAATCTAACGCTAACACCCCGGTGTAAGTAAAGCTAGCGTGAAAGCACCACCCGATGATACAGGAATCAGAAATAAGCAGGAAAATATCGGAAAGACAGTAAAAGACATGATTTTTATAGTGGTTCCGCTAATAGTCAAGCCTACGTCCACTTTATATCTCTTTATTGCTGACTCAAGTACAACTTATACAACTTTCTTTAATTACAACACCCTTTAAACTAGTAGTCCAAACTTCGATGGAGAATAATCTTTCGAATCCATGTTGAATGATGTAGATTTTCTCTTGAAGTTTGCCGTAGTGTCCTTGGTGTTTGGAGTGCTTTAAGTGGTGTTCGAGTTGAGAAAATGGCAGAGTATCGGCGCTTCGAGAATAAGCCAAAAGATCCCCCGAACGATGGAGCTCACGCTGTATTTATAGGAATTTCCTGGTCATAAGTCGTAGGTCGGAAGCTGCGACTTAAAGTAAGTCGTGGTCCGAAGGTCGCGACCTGAAGTAGGTCGTAGGTCGGGGATAACGACTTAAGGTAGGTCGTAGACCACATGTGAGCGACCTAGCAGAGGGAAGCTTCAGCCCTTCCTGGTAACACTGGTCTCTTCTGGATGAACTACTAGGTCGTGGACGACTTAGGGGAAAGGTTGACGACCTTATAGCACTAAGATATCCGATGTAGCGACCTAAGCTGACTTGTTAACCCACTATGTCATATAGCCCATTAGGTCATTAAGTCGCTTGCGATTTTAGGTTGCTAGGTTGCGGACCTCTTAGGTTGGTAGGTCGCTAGGTCACGGACCTCTTAGGTTGGTAGGTCGCTAACTCGCTTCTTACTTTAGGTCGCTAAGCCGCCAGGTCTTTTAGGTCGCTGAGTCGTGGCTTCCCGTGAGCAGTTAGGTCGTCCACCTCTTGAGTCGTTAGGTCGTCCACCTCTTGAGCCGTTAGGTCGTCCACTTCTTGAGCCGTTAGGTCGTCCACCTCTTGAGTCGTTAGGTCTTTATCTTGTTAACTCGTAGGTCGCTTCGGTCTTTAAGTTGCTAAGTCATGATGCAGAGCCTCATTCCAGTTGCCCCGCTATTGCCTTGGGTCGCTTACTTCCTTGGGTCGTTGAGTCGCTTAACATAGGAGTTAACATTTTCCCCTCGAAGTACACGCCTAGGTCGTAGTTCGTGTGCTTCGATCTAGTTTCTTTAGGTCGTGATCTAGTTTCTTTAGGTCGTGAGCGACCCAAGAGATAAGACCATTCGTCTTCTTCTTTTTGCCCTTTTTAAACCATTGACTCGCTCCCTCTCCTTTACTGAACTGTCTTAATAACCTCCTCCGCCATTAACAATCTTTCGAGCTTCCTAAGGCGAATCCTTTCCAATCAAGCTGTCAATCCATTCCAACTACCATTTTACGTAAGTGATTCCGTCTTCTGCTTATCTCACGATTGTGACTAAATCGTGAGTTCTAGATTCTTGTTTCATATTCTTATGTTTTCCTTATAAACCATGACGTGATTGATCTATGATGGAATTGAGGTGGCTTGATTCAGTTTTGGGGTGATTTTCAATGATCCGAGGAGGAGATGATGGATTACAGTATGTTAGGCTAACTGATTCATGATCCTGGAGGGAGAGAGGAGATTATTAACTGGTTAGCGAGTTATGAGGGATGAGACTTAGGGTTTCTCCGAGGGGAAATGTCCTGAGACTACTGAGCGACCTCTGGGATAATCGAGTTAAAGATTCTCGGAATCGGGGGGAAAACGAACGACCCACCATCTTACGACTTAGCGTGCTTGCGACCTTTCTTTCTCGCGACTTATCACACTTGGACGACTTAGGCTTTAAAGTAGAAAGACCTTATTTAACAACGCCCTATATGTCAACGGCATAAGGATTAGGTCGTTCCCGAGCTAAGACTTGGACTGATTTTACATCACTCTGACCTGAGCCCCTTTTTCCTTCAATATGCATCACAACCTGAAGAGCTTACGACTTAACTTCTTAGGTCATGCTAGCAACCTAGGCTTTAGGTCGTGTAGACGACTTAGGACTTGAACAATTGTCAAACTACTTCTTGCGATCTTGATCTGCTTTGACTTTCATGTTAGGTCATGAACGACTTAGGACTTGAATAACTTGAGAGCTTCAAAATCTTGATAGAACTTGATTGCACTCCAAACTTAAACTTTGAACTGCTGAGATAACTTGCATGACCTTGCTATGCCTTCTTAACAGATTATACCAAATTTGACGCTAATAACCTGCTAAATACAACATTTGCAAAAAACTAGGGCGAATATACTGTCATTGACTGCCTACGTCGAATGACAGATTAGTCGATAAAAGATAATTAACTCAACTTAAGGAAATTGTATGAAATGCCGTGAGTCAACAAATTCAAGTGAAGTAGTAAAGCAATGTTAATCAACTAAAGCCGATCTGTTTGCATTAATATTGCACTTGTAATTGGACTTAGAGTGACAAGTCTCGAAATTTAACAATTGACACATGTTCATTAGTTTGATTTCAGTTGTATTTACTTATCGCTTTATTAGTTTTACACAACACTTCACACATTTAGGAAACGTGCACCTTAATATTTGAATATCCAGTTCCTTGTGTAGAATATCTTCTCGTCAAGAGGAAGAAGTAGTACAAACCGGAGAGGCCCTCCCGATGGCTGGTCCACTGGTCAACCCACCAGAAAGAACTCCAACTACCCTGAGTCACCGGTTGTTCAATCAGTTACGCATCCAATTTGGGATTGTAGAAGCAGATACTATTCTCCCTGGGCCAAATGATTTTGCTGATAGTCCTCCCTTCGGCTTTGTTGCCGTTAACCGCCAAATGTGCCTTTGTGGTGCCATTCCTCCTTTCTACAATTTTCTCCAACAACTCTTTCATCGATTGGCTATTTCTCCTTTTCAATTGCACGCCAACGGCTATGCCATTTTGATGGGATTATGCGTTCTCTTCAGAAGGACGATTGACTGCCTCCCAAGCTTTGAAGATATCTGCTATTTATGCACATTTGCGAGAATTAAAGACCATCCTTCCATTATATATGTGAGAAGCGCCAGAAATTGCAAGCTTATCACTGATCTCTCTGATAGCGATCATGGTTTCCTAAACCAGTTCTTCTTTGTCCGTTGCCTCCAGGGATTTTAAGCTATCTGGAGAGTAGGGGGTAGGCTTACTAATACCCATTCTTTCCTTTTATGAGCTTTGCGAGATCCAAATTGCTAAATGTTAACTTCGCTCTCTACTTTTGCAGTCCTTCCTCCTCCTTGTAGAGATCCAAGCCACAAGAAGATTTTCGAAAGACTGAACGCTGTGGCTGCTGAGGAGAGAAGTATAAAATTTCTGTTGAAGGAAGAATTCCTACATCAGTTCGGACTTTTACACCCTTCCCTCTCTACTCAGCCTTATGATGTTCCTGATTCTCCGTCCGAGGCACCGGATGTCCCAGTTTCTACTGAGGAGCCAACATTGAAAGAAACTGCTACTGTGGCTTCTCTGGTGAAGTGCTCTACTTCTACTGATGTTGCGGGGTCATCTGGAAAATTTGCACTTGCCACGGTCATTGAAGAAGAAGAGCCTCGAGAATCTCACCAACATTCAGGGAAGTCCGGTGATGAAGGAGCCGGGAAAACAAGTCCTGTCAAGCAGAGCGGGGATGACACTTTTGAAGGGTTGAGCGACGAGTTTATCACCTCATAGGAGCTCTTTAAAGATGACCCTGTTACCACTAGGGTTTCCTCTTCAGCAGTTGAAGCAACTTCTATCTTGCAATAGATTCCGTCGACTCAAGAGTTGACGTTAGCTACTACACCCATCATTTCTCCGCAACCAAGGAATGGTTCGTAGTTTGACGCGCATAGTCTGCACGTTACACACACTTAGGATTTTTCAGCACTTATATGTACTCTCATGCACTTTACTTCCAGGATTTTTCAAGCTTTGCCTCTTTCTCATTTTCAGGTTCTCCAATGGGGCATAGCGGTTCCTATTATGACGACTTTCAACAGTACGGTAGGCGTGGTCAGTATAATTATAGGCGCTATCTTCCCACCCACAGGGAAACTGATGAAGAGAGAGCTGCTCGAAAGGCTCAAGAAAGAAGAGCGTATGAAGAAAGGAAAGGAAGAAGGGATGAGCAACACGATTCTTCTCGCAGAGGCGATGACTCTCATAAAAGAAAAACTTATGACGATAGAGGAAAGAGTCATGACATCGGAGACCCAAGCAAGCGGGCCAGGCTTGATGAAAAGACCGCATCTGCAACTTTAGAAAAGGCCGCTGCTCTCACTTCTCTTAAAATTCCTTCAAAGTCTCCTGCCCTTGAAGGAGCCGACATTCAGACACTTCTCGGCAGACCCTCATACCAAGTTGAGAGAGGTAGGCCAACCTTTCGAAGTCGGTTCCCGCATTGGTGCTTAAATGGAGTCCGCTTCGACCTTGACTTGGTTCCCATCGACAAAGAGGCCATGTTACGAAATCTTGACACTGTTAAACTTGATATTGAGAGAATATCAGGGTGGAAAAAGCTCGTCGATGAGCTTCAGAGGGTGAACCGGGCCAACCTTGAAGCTATGCTGACGATGGAGAACGACAAGTCTGAATGGCAGAAAATTCTTGATCAGCACAACACCGAAATGAAAAACATCGCTGAGTACAACGAAAAGTTTGAGACGGAGGTCGAGAAACTTAAGCACGAGATTCCTACTTCTTCCACCTCTTATACTCAAAAGGAAGAAGTGCTTCAGAAGCAAGTTCGAGATGCTCATGCCGCTCAACGGCATGTCGAAACCCAGCTTGAAGCAACACAGAAGACGGTGGAAAAATATCGTGCTGACTTTGCAGAGCTACGGGAGAAAGCTAACTCTCAGGACTTAGAAATCATGAGGCTGAAAGCTCAACTATTAAAGACTGAGAAAGAACGTGATGAGGCCATGGATGGAAGGAGGGCCGCTGAACAATCTCATGAAGAGATAAAAGCCAACATCAGCTCTACTCTGTTTGATTTTTACGTCCAAAGCATCTTGGGGCGTGGCAGCCTTGCATTTTTGGGGCCCAACTATGAAATCACTTTGGATGAAGTGTGGGAGGCTGTAATGGATATGCTCAAAGGTGTCGGTTATTCCGAAGATGAACTTGAGGCGCATTACTTTAATAATGAAACTCGTGCTGCTCTTGCCTGAGGAAAGGAGCAGCTTGTTAAAGTACGAGCCGAAATGATGGGAGGGGAGCATCCAGAGAAAGAAACACCTTTAATTGCCCCTATCCCTTCTTCGACTTCGGCCGACATTGATATCATAGGCTCCGGTTCCCATTCTCCGCCCACGGCTAAAGTCATAACTGAGATTACAAGCGCACAGGGCGGAGACGAAGGCGAAGAAAGCACTGAAGCACAAGCTTATGAAATTGACGTTAGAAAGCCAACTTCTCCAGGTAACCTTAATGCTGATCTTGCTCAAGTAGACTACTCATTTACTTCATATGAGTTTGATGAGCTTCTTGATTATTTCCTGAATCTCAACGAGCCTTTATCTCCTCTCTTTACTGATTTTAACTTCTTTTCTTCTGTAGAGAAAGATCAGAGCATTGTTCAGACTTCCCCTCCTCCGGTTATTCCTCCCCCGTCTCTTCAGGTCACTCCTCCTTCTGCCTCTCAACCGGGGTCAAAAGAGGAGCAAATAGAAGCTCTCCAAGACTTGGACGATCCCATTTCTTCATAAGAACATAGGGGAGAAGAAAATGAAGAGGGCGAAAAGACTCCGGAACTAACTGATTCTGACGATGCGCCGTTAGCCACACTTTTTACTCCAGAAAGCGGGCCATCTTCTATGAAAAGGGGGAAAAGTGGAGTCTCAATGAAGAAAGAAGCTTCAACTGGCGAGAAAAAAGTAGAAACAAGTCCGATTGTTCCCCTTTCTCCTTCTTCCCCTACTCTTTCTAGCTGGCGCAAGAAGTTGGTCATTCGGCCAGGTGCAGGCTCAACAGGAGGAGGGAAGAAAAAATGATGGCTTTGGTCCTTTGCTTTTTATCCTGCCCCTTGCTTTTTGCTTGTATATAAGCTTGTGTTGACTGGAGATTGTGCGGGTACCAGTCCCCGCTTTCTTTTACTTTGAAACCTACATATGTATAAAATTCTCATAGTATGGAATAAAATGGTTCTTTTACTTATACAAATTTCTGTCTGTATTTGAGAACGCTTTTATTTCCTGTTTTCATGCAAGTTTCTTTGTCCTCTTTATGTGAAGTTGCAGTAAAGCTATGATATGTTTCTTGAGCATTGTTTTCATTTTTGTGATGATTATATTGTATTGCCCCCATACCATGGTTTATTGCAATCTCTTCCACATTGGCAAAGTTTCGGAGAACAACTCTTCTGTTTCGAGAAGACTTGTACTCTTTCTTTAGAGAACAACTCTTCCATTTGAAGGAAGTTTGCATTTGTACTTTATAGGATAATATTTTCGTCCTAGGAGAATATTTTTTCCTAATTTAGTAGAATGCGCTTCATATTGGAGGAGTTTTCTCTTTTTTTTTGTTGCGAAGTTTTTACACTTCACTTTCGGAAAAAGTCACTTTTTCTTTGGCAAGTGAATTTTACTTCATAGTACAGTGGGCCTTCCGAAAAAGGGCTTCAACCTGCTTGAGCCTCCGAAGAGAGTTTTTTTTTTTGATTGTGCCTCTGGGAAGAGGTCTTTTTGTTTGGTTGCGCCTCTGGGAAGAGGTCTTTTTGTTTGATTGTGCCTTTGGGAAGAGGTCCTTTTGTTTGGTTGCGCCTCTGGGAAGAGGTCTTTTTTTTTCTTCTGCCTCTTGGGAGAGGCTTTTATCTTTTCCCTGTTCGCTGGGAAGTGGGCCTCCAAAGAGGGCTTTTCACATTTCAACTCGTGTGAAGTTTTATTTCAGATCACGGTGAAATGTGTGCCTCTGAGTAAGGCTTTTGCCTGGATGTTTGGAGTTTCCTTCTCTTAGTTGGATGGATTCATTGGGCGGACACGAGTGTTCTATGCCACCGATCAGTCCGCAACTTTCTGTCGAGAAAGAACTCTCTTTTTCTGGCGAGGCCCGCTAGAGGTCTTTTAGCATTTCAACTATGGTGAAATGGGCCTCCGAAGAGGGCTTTTCACATTCCAACACTTGTGAAGTTTTATTTCAAATCTCGATGGAATGCGTGCCTCTGAGTATGCCCGAAGTTTCTTCCTCATGGTTGGCTGGATTTACGGGGGGACGCAAGTTACTTGGACGCTTATTTGCGCAAATTGTTTCAGCTAGTGAACAAGCGCCTTGCCTTCCACTTGGGAAGGCGCCTCCGATCATCGTATGGATTCACGGGGCGGACGCAAGTTACTTGGACGCTTGTCTGCGCAAACTGTCTCAGCTAGTGAACAAGCGCCTTGCCTTCCAGTTGGGAAGGTGCTCCCGGTCATTCCATACCAATCTTTTTTGTTGCGAAAGTCTTTTGGCATGCCCCGTTCAAGGTCTTTATCCTCCGAAGAGTTGTGCCTCCAAAGAGGGCTTGTGCCTTCGAAGAGGTCTTTTGTTGTCTGATGCTTGTTCGCCCATGTCTCTTTGCCATCTATTCATATTGGAGGTCCCCGTCATCTTTTCCAAATACACTTCTCTTTTAATTCCCAACAATTTCCTTTACCCGAAGAAGTATACTTCATAGTTAAGCGAGTTGGTGGGGGCAGACACAGGCTATTTAACTGGATGCTCGTTTGTACAAAAATCCACAATTAGTTAGCGAGGGCCTACTTCGAGCAAAATCACTAATTTTTTGCTTGAAGCACTTCTTTCTTAGGATTTGAGTATGGAAATTTTGGACGGCTTAGCGTTTGCTTGTTAGGTGATGTCAGGGGTTGCTTGGTCTTGTGATGAGTAAGCTTTGTTTTTATGGCCTGGATTATTAAATCGACATTTTAGTAATACAATTGACGTATTTTACATATCAAAATAAAACAAAGCAGTTTATAATAGTAAAGAACACAAGATTTATAGTGGTTCGGCCAAGAACCGGGCCTACATCCACTTTATAGTTCTTATTATTCACTTGCACTGGCTTTACAATGGCTTTCAATACAAGAATCATACATTCATCATTCTTTTACAATATTTCATTAAAGCCTTTAAGTAAAATATGGGCGCAAATGATTGTTGTTCCAAGCTCTTGGAATTGGGTTTCCTTTGACAGTTATGATTTTGAATGTGCCACCAAGAAGTTTTTGGCCTATGACATACGGCCCTTCCCAGTTTGGCCCAAACACGCCTGTAGGCGTCATAATTCTTTTTAAGATTAGATCTCGAACTTCAAAGCTGCGTTGACGAACTTTGGAATTGAAGTGCCTGACTATTCTTTGCTGATGAGCCGCAATTCTGAGCTCAGCTTCTTCTCTTTTTTCATCAAGGAAGTCAAGGGCTTCAAGTTGCATCTTTTCATTTTCGGCTTGATTTAAATGAATTCTTCTATGTGAAGAGACCTCTATTTCTACCGGAATCATTGCCTCTGATCCATATGCCAATGAAAATGGAGTGTGCCCCATTGCAATTTTATGTGTAGTTTTATATGCCCATAGTGCTAGTGGAAGCTTATCGACCCAACCACCTTTCGCTTTTTCCAGCTGTATTTTGATGGTCGATTTGATAATTTTGTTTACTGCTTCCACTTGCCCGTTTGCCTGCGGATGAGATATTGCTGAGAAGCTTTTCTGGATCTTGAATTTCTTGCAAAAATCTTGGAACTCTTCACTTTCGAATTGGGTTCCATTATCTGTGATTATCTTTTGAGGCACACCATACCTGCGAATGATATTCTTAGTTACAAAGTTTATCATTTTCTTAGATGTAATTGTAGCTAATGGTTCAGATTCAGCCCATTTAGTAAAATAATCAACAACAACAATAGCATATCTGATTCCGGATTTTGCAGTTGGCAAAGGCCCGATGAGATCTATTCCACAAATAGCAAATGGCCACGGACTGACCATCTGTGTTATCTCAGTGGAAGGTGCTCTTGGGATTTTTGCAAATCTCTGGCATCGGTCACATTTTCGGGCGTAACTTGCGCCATCGCGATTAATATCTAGCCAAAAATACCCATAACGGAGAATTTTCTTTGCTAAAGTTTGACCACCTGAATGATCTCCACACTCTCCTCCGTGTACCTCAGTTAAAATTGTCTGCTTCTTCCTTGGTCACACATCGGAGTAATGGCATTGAGAATCCCCGCCTATACAATCGACCATCTTGAATTATAAATCTGGATGCTTTTCTTAACAGCTTCTGCCGTTCTTTTGAGTTTTCTTGTAGAGAACCTTCGCGTAGATATTCCAATATCGGAGTCGTCCATGATTCTCGCTCCAGTGATATAGTCATGATCCAGTCAATATCCATTTCATCAATGCTTGGAGTTGACAGGACTTCCATAGGAACTAATCCCAATAATTGAGCTTCACTAGTGCTTGCATACTTTGCGAGGGAATCTGCCTTCATGTTTTCTTCCCGAGGTATATGGTTTATCGTATAATGGTCCAGGTCATCGAGAAGCTCCCAGGCTCTTGACAAGTAAGCGGGCAGATTTCCTCCTTTGGTTTGAAACTCTTCCCTAACTTGATGCACAATAAGCTGTGAATCACTAAAGATCTGCAACATTTTGACATTCAACTCCTTAGCAATTCTCAAACTGGCAATAAGATCTTCATACTCTGCTTCATTGTTTGTCGAAGGGAATTCCAATCTTAAAGCACAACACAATGACCGCCCTTCAGGGGTTTCAAGCACAACCCCAGCCCCGGAACAGTAATCGTTTCTTGCTCCATCAACATACAATTTAAATTAAATTGGGGAATTACCAGTCACTATTTCCTCACTATCGACTTTGTCTGTTCTGCGATGAAATCTGCCAAAGCTTGTCCATTGATTGCTCTTCGAGGATGATAAGTGATGTCATATTGACTGAGTTCAATATTCCACTTTAAAAGGCGACCCAAAGTCTCAGGGCGAAAGAGGACTTGCTTTAGTGGCTGATCAGTGAGGACTTTGATTGGATGAGCTTGAAAATATGGCCTCAATTTTCTTGATGCGATCAGTAGACAATAGGCAAGCTTCTCCAACTTTGAATAATTCATTTCTGCCCCAGTAAACCTTTTGCTAATATAGTAGACTGGGTGCTGAATTTTGGCGTCTTCTCGCACCAGTGCCGCACTAAGAGCGTGAGCTGAGATCGCCAAATATACAAAGAGAACTTCACCATCGTCGGGCTTAGAGAGTATCGGAGGAGTTTCCAGATGACGAATTAACTCATCGAAAGCTTTCTGGCATTCCAAAGTACAGTCAAAGTTTTTCCTTCCTTTCTTCAGAGCATCAAAGAATGGAATGCATTTATCAGTAGCTTTGGAAATGAATTGACTTAAGGCAGCGACTTTTCCATTGAGACTTTGCAGTTCCTTCTTCGTTCCAGGAGATTTGACTTCTCTTAAGGAAGCGATCTAAGTAGGATTAGCCTCAATGCCCCTAGCGCTTACAACGAAACCCAAGAACTTTCCGGACTCCACCCCAAATGAACACTTCAAAGGATTAAGCTTGATTCCATATATGGATGGCGAACATTTCCGCTAAGTGGTCCATATGGTCTACTACTTTCTTTGATTTAACCAACATATCGTCAACATAAACTTCCATGGTCTTTCCAATCTGTGGCTTGAACATCGCATTAACAAGCCTTGTTAATTTGCCCATGCATTCTTCAGTCCGAAGGGCATGACTCTGTAGCAGTAGAGACCGACATCGGTAATAAAGCTCGTGTCCTCTTGATCTGGCTCATGCATCATGATTTGGTTATATCCGGAGTAAGCATCCATGAAAGATAACAATTCATGTCCCGCTGTTCCGTCAACCAACTGGTCAATCCGGGGAAGCGGAAAACAGTCTTTGGGGCAGGCTTTGTTTAAATCTGAAAAGTCGATGCATACTCTCCACTTTCCTTTAGCTTTCCTAACCAATACTAGATTTGAAAACCAATCCGGATAAGTTGATTCTCTGATAAAGTCATTCTCCATGAGCCGATCCACCTCTTCTCTCAATGCTGCTGACCTTTCGGGACCCTGGGTTCTTCTTTTCTGCTTCACAGGTGTAAACTTCGGATCAATATTCAAAGTATGTACTGCAACTTCAGGTGATATTCCACACATATCAGCATGGCTCCAAGCTAATACATCCAGATTTGCTTTCAGGAATGATATCAAAATATTCTGAACTGTCGTACTAAGTTGTGAGCCTACATTCAGCACCTTGTTTGGGTCTTTTGGGTCAACAGGTACTAGTACCGTTACTTCCACTGGCACCACTCGATTCTCCCCTGCACTGGCTTTTCTGGGATCCATTTTTCTTCGTGCTTCGCTACATTCGCCAGTATAAGGTCCGCCCTGTAATTGCTACAAGGTTGATTCTTTGATGCGGACTAGGGCTGCCGCATCCTTTCCCATCTCTCTCTTTCTTTGTTCATGTAGTTCTATCAGATAACATTCCCACCCCGCATTCCGATCCCCATTAACAACACCAACTCCATTATCTGTGGGGAATTTCATGGTAAGGCACCGCGGGGCGAGGATTGCTTTAAAGGCTGCAAGAGTTGGACGGCCTAGGAAGGCGTTGTAAGAAGAAAAGTCATCAACAATTACAAAAGTCTGCCTTCGAACGACCTTCTTCTGCCCCTCGCCAAGCTCCGCGAACAGGTCAATAGTCCCAACCGGTTGCCTGGGTTCCCCAGTAAACCCGACGGTCTTTTGCGATGAAGCTTGAACATCAGCCATTGGGATCTTCATTTGATCAAAAGTCTTCTTGAAAAGAATATTGCAAGAAGCACCACAATCAACAAGTACTCTTCTTACAATAGCTGGCCCAATGCCAGCAGAAATAACCAAGGGATCTATGGTAGGGGCTTCAACACCCATAGAATCCCTGACTCTAAAGGTAATGTCATCATTAAAAGTTTTCTGCTGCTTCAGAGGTGCAGCATCTTCCAACACGAAAACACTTTCCTCTGCTGGCGCATACTTGAATGCACAGGCGTACTGTTCCATCTCACCCAGCTTCTGCCAGCTGGGTGAGTTCCTCCTGTAATCACATTAATAACGGGCCTCTCTGATTCATGATCTGCTGCCTTTTCACTTGAGCTAGGACGATGAGCATGAGCCTGTTGTCCTTGAGTTGGCGAAGTTGGGCCATTCTTGTTCCTCCTAACATATTCTTGGAGATTGTTTTCTTTCAATAGTTCCTCAATCAACTCCTTCAAGTGACGGGACTCATTGGTATCATGCCCGGGTTGGTTGTGGAACCAACAAAACCTTCCATTCTTCTCGGCTTTCTTATTAACCCTTTGCTTAGCTGGTGCGGGGTATTTGACTGTGTCTTTGTTTGCAAAGTAGATGTTTTCCAGGGTATCTGTCAGAGGGGTGAAGTTGAAGGGATGGCTTTTCTTTGTATCTCCTTGCTTCCTCTGACCATCATTTCCCCTCTTCTGATTGCCAGATTCCTTCCTATTTGGAACAGCATTACTATTTACAGCCACTATCGATACCGCCTTAGCCGGTGTTTGGAGGCTTTCCAAGCGCATGAATTCATCGGCTTTCTTATAAAACTTGTCAAGTGAATTTGGTTCTTTCATTTTCAACCACCTCCCGAACTCACTTGCCTTATCAATAGCCCTCATCAGGTACGTCAAAATCATTCTCGGCTCTGCGTTGTCTACTTCAGCCAGAGCTATATTGAAACGATTCAAGAAAGCTCTAATGGATTCTCCAGGATTCTGCTCCAAGCTGGATAACGACATTATATCTTTCGCCTTCCAAGCGTACAATCTGAACTGTTCCTTAAATTTTCGAGTCAAATCAGAAAATTGGTCTATTGACCGGACCGGCAGTTTTGTGACCAGAGTAGAGCAACTCTTTCTAGGTACACCGTGAAATATCGGCATTTGATCTCATCTGAAGCTCTGGCACCAGTCATGTGGCAATCATACTTGTACAGAAGTTCATTAGGGTCACTTGTCCCCTTATAAGCCGGTATGGTAGGAGGAACAAACTTCCTAGGAAAGTCTGCTTTCAAAATCCTTTCAATGAATGGAGTCTTGCCCGGAGCGAACCCGCATTCTTTTTCGTCTTCCTCTCTTTGCATACTTTCCTTCATGATTTGTCGGACCATCCCTGATAAATATTCCTCATCATTAAGGGGCTCGGCAGGACAAGCATCGGCCATTTTTTCAGAAGTCTGCCTTGACAGGCGCTCATGGAAAGTTGGTTGTTGTCCTGATCCTCTAACTTGGGGAGGTGTGTCTTTGACTGGGCCAGCTTCCCTTTGAGGAACATCTCTTTCTTCCACATCATGAACATTATCAGCAAAGTTTGGTTCATTATTCACTGGTTGAAGGTTAGCCCCAAGCAAAGCGTTCAACCTTTCCAACATCAGATTGTTCTGGACTTCCATCTGCTGATATAGCCCAGAAACCGCGGCATCCAATTCTGCTCGCTTTACCCCAACAGTTGGAGTTGTTTGACTTAAAGGAGGAGAAGTGGCAGAAGTCTCGCGAACATCGTCGGATCTAACAGACTTGCGCTTTCTTCCAGGAGCCATTATTTCTGACAAACTTTTGGTTTTTAGAGAGATCCTTTCCACAAATTTATGCGAAGCTATGATGACAGTATCCTGAGTTGGGTTCTCAGTGAAAGCACCAAAAATGTTAACGTAAAAATCTGACGCTAACACCCCGGTGCAAGTAAAGCTAGTGTGAAAGCACAACCCGATGATACGGGAATCAGAAATAAGCAGGAAAATATCGGAAAGACAGTAAAAGACAAGGTTTTTATAGTGGTTTGACTAATAGTCAAGCCTACGTCCACTTTATATCTCTTTATTGCTGACTCAAGTACAACTTCTACAACTTTCTTTAATTACAACACCCTTTAAACTAGTAGTCCAAATTTTGACGGAGAGTAATCTTTCGAATCCATGTTGAATGATATAGATTTTCTCTTGAAGTTTGTCATAGTGTCCTTAGTGTTTGAAGTGCTTGAAGTGCTGTTCGAGTTGAGAAAATGGCAGAGTATCGGCGCTTCGAGAATGAGCCAAAAGATCCCCCGAACGTTGGAGCTCACGCTGTATTTATAGGAGTTTCCTGGTCATAAGTCGTAGGTCGGAAGCTGCGACTTAAAGCAAGTCGTGGGCCGAAGGTCGCGACCTAAAGTAGGTCGTAGGTCGAGGATAACGACTTAAGGTAGGTCGTAGACCACATGTGAGCAACCTAGCAGAGGGAAGCTTCAGCCCTTCCTGGTAACACTGGTCTCTTCTGGATGAAGTACTAGGTCGTGGACGACTTAGGGGAAAGGTTGACGACCTTATAGCACTAAGATATTTGATGTAGCGACCTAAGCTGATTTGTTAACCCACTATGTCGCATAGCCCATTAGGTCATTAAGTCGCTTGCAATTTTAGGTCGCTAGGTCGCGGACCTCTTAGGTCGGTAGGTCGCTAACTCACTTCTTACTTTAGGTCGCTAAGCCGCCAGGTCTTTTAGGCCGCTAAGTCATGGCTTCCTGTGAGCAGTTAGGTCATCCACCTCTTGAGTCGTTAGGTCGTCCACCTCTTGAGCCGTTAGGTCGTCCACCTCTTGAGCCGTTAGGTCGTCCACCTCTTGAGTCGTTAGGTCTTTATCTTGTTAACTCGTAGGTCGCTTCGGTCTTTAAGTTGCTAAGTCATGATGCAGAGCCTCATTCCAGTTGCCCCGCTATTGCCTTGAGTCGCTTACTTCCTTGGGTCGCTGAGTCGCTTAACATAGGAGTTAACAAATGGATTTGATATCGATTTCTTTAGAATTAATTCTTCGTATGTTAATTTTAGTAATTGATTGTTTCTACAATTATTTTTTGATTTGTCACTTTAAAAATATAAAGTTTTTCTATACTACTAGTAAATATCTAAACTCTTCCATTAAAACGATTTCAACACTATTTTATTACAAAGCTCGTTTCTTAAACAGTTTTCCAATCTATCAGTACATACAAACCTTTACCTCACTCGTATGAGAAATCTAATTAAACGGCTTGGTAAAACAAGTGGTGTGAAACGCTTGCATTTACTTTGTCGGTTAATTCTTGGACTTGTTCGATTGAATTTCTTGTGACAATTCTCGAGTGGAGACTTACAGTTTGTTCGTAAATATTTAAGTTAAGCTAGTGGATATGGGACATGAGGCTAAGCTCATATATTTACTAGCTTAGTGTTGACACTTCTTGATGATCGATGATGATCATTTTGAGAGTTAGACTAGCGATATGCTATGTTTCTTTGTCCACGTAGGGGACTGTACCTCGTTTTATTGAGTTTCGTCTCATTTCTTTTATAAGCTAACGACCTATGTATTATTTGGAATTTCGACTCAATTTTTGTGGGCTAGCGACCTATGTTCTTTTATGGAGTTCGGTCCATCGGACGTGCCTTTGTACTACGTTGTTGCACCGACTTATCAGGATCATCGGGCGTACCGTTGTACTACGTCGTTGCTCCGAATTATTCGAGTTTCAGGTTCCTCGAGCATACCGACATTGTACTACATCGTTGCACCGGCTCTATGGTTAGCGACCATGGGATAGCGTCCCATTTGTGATACACGTGTTGGTGAGTTTTCATGCTCCCGTTTTATGATAGGCCTCACTTTTTTTTGTGATTTCTGGATTTCTATTGATGATTTCTAGAATTTGTGACCCACCAGCTTTTATGATTGACATCGATATGATGTCAATATTTGTGACTTGGTGAATAAAACTAAAGAGTATGACATTCTTTTGATCTTTGAGAAGATTCTTGTGATATTGATTAATCTCTGGTTGATTTTCAATTACATACTTATCATAGTATGGCTTTATGGTTATCATACGTTTTTGTCATATCTCTTATTCTATATCACTTTATCTGATATTGATAGTTAGACTGATCCGTTTATTATTTTCTTATTAAATAATACTCGGGTCAGACCGAGATGTTATAGGTGCTTCTGCTTGACTACTCATCTGGGATCATTATCCTGACTTTTGGCTAACTACTCAGATTAGTAGTTTTTGGTTGTATACATTTGAGATATAGACGCACTGATGTATACTTACTCTTTTGTGTAGCACACATAACTATTATTTTGTGATATTGTGGATCTTGTTTGACCACTACTCTGATATACACTTTCATGTGTAATATTCATATCTATTTCCGCCTTTGAGATATGAACTTCTGTGACTGATTTGTGTTATGATATTTCTATATTTGTTTCCGAAGATATTATAGCCACTGTGTAGTATCTTTGAGTTTGCATCGGTATGTCGGATTCCCTCTTGAAATGCAAGTTATATTCTTATCTGGCATATCGGTACTCGCACAAAGCAATTACACGGATGGTCACTCCTCAACAGCCTTATTCTCCGCGTTAGTTGACGGCATTACCCTGTAGTGTCCTTGGCTAGCGTGGGTATAGAGGTGGGGCGTCACAAGTGGCCTTCCCAACTTCAAAGCTCGAAAATGAATGTCGATGATGCGTGCACTCATTACGAAATTATTTTCCAACGACAGAGAGGGGAGTACAAAACTTATTTCCTTTTAAAGTTTCTTTAAAACAATTCTTTCAAATTTTATTGAAATATTTATATCAGAAAATACTTCTAATAATATTATTACTATATTCCAAAATCATTTGAAAGAATTTTCAAAACCTCAGAAGTTAAGTTTAAAATTTCCAGTTTACTCTCATTTATTTTACTTTTCAAGTCTTATTTCCAACCTATATTTATAAATTTCACTACCTAACAACAACTAGATTACAACCAAATATATATTATTTATAAAAAAGAAATTTATTTTATATATATAGAAAATATAATAGGCAAATTTTATTTCATTTACCTATATTCGAAACAAATATTGTGTCAATCTGTCCTATTAAGTGTTTAGAAATCCTTATTGATGCCATAGCATCCTATGCACCAACCAGAATTTATAAATACAAAACAGAACAAATTAACACAATATCAAAACCCTTTTTATAACACTAACAAATACGCTCTCTCATATATACACTTAGTGACTCATCATAGGGTATTACTACCCTATTAATAAAGAGTTAGACCCTACAAAGCTAAGATTTATCGCTAAACCAAAGCTCTGATACCAGACGTAACATTCCACCTTTTTGTACGCTTTAAATCGACGATAGACCACACACGCCTGACTTAAACCATACAGAAGGGCGGATTGTTATGGAGTAAATAAGAAAAAGTAGAGAAATAAAAAAAAAATAGAATCTTGTAGCGGAACGATAAAATATAATAATCAAATATACGGTTCGTGATGCTGTTTTACAAAATATTCGATTATACTTATACCATACATATCAGAGTTACACATACCAGAGAATAGTAAATAATGCAGCAGAACAATGTGATGTAGTGGAACACTATAGTACATTATAATAATAAAATCTTCGTCTTCGTCCTCTAGTAATAGGGTCTTCAAATCCTGAAATGCTCAGGCTGACCCGAGCGAATTGAAAAGAAAAAACACTCAAGTCAGCACTAAAAGATCTTATGTAAGTTAAATCAATGTAAATAATATGAGTGGAACGACATCAGAGATGTTTACGGGACTTGACATCTCCTATCCAGTGTCTAACATGAGCGCAGTAACTTAAAAGATGCTCGGGATTCACATCTCCTAAGGATCCATTAAACTATTTACTATGTAGTAATATCCGCTATTATAATAGTGTCTAATAATAAAATAAACTTACTTTTAAATAGCATTAAGGCTTTACATTTTCCACCTTAACACGTAGTAGTCCCAATAGTCCATTAAGTATCATAGTCCCTCCTGATCGGGAGGACACCAGAGCATACTCCACGGGGTACGAAAGAAAACCAAACTCATACAAGGCTCGCTAGGGTAGGTGACACGACACAACAAGGCAATGCCAAGGTAGATATACCAATTGCTATCCGGACTGGTGGTAACGCGCAACAGCCACTACCGCCCACCTCGAGCCACACTCCCAAAAAAAATCAAAGGTGCGCACCAATCAATCACAAAGTAATAGAATGACATACGAAGAAGTGTGTCCGATCGGGGGAATGACCTCACTTGGCCCGGCGTCGCTCCTATTTTAGCCACCTTATGCCAACTCACGGGAGTTGGGTCCACGTATATACCTCAATGAAAACACCGCAACCATCCTACTTCGTTATGGAATCTCCACTGTGTACATGGTTGTCAAAGTGGTTTTCGGTATCGATAGAGAGTATGCCCATATCCGATCCCGGTCTCTTTTCCAACCAATCATTATTATAACACCATGGTCATTTCAAAATAGTATATACTTTAAAAACCAAAATACCATTCCCTTTTCAAACCATGTCCTTTATTTCAAAATAATATATACTTCAAAACCAAATTCAATAATATATCATTTCCTTTTCAAAAACAATTCAATAATATATCATGTAAATAAAACCCAATTTCCAATCACTAAATCTTCCTTTAATTTATATAAACTTGAAATATTCTTTTAAATCATCTTAAACCCAAACCACATTATGAAGTCATATTCTTAATCTTCAATTACCATAGGTTTCAAATCAATACATTCAAAGATAATTCTTAAAATATATTCAATTTAAAATAAATTCATTTCCAAAACCATAATACTTTCAAAGTAATAACAAATCCAAAACGAACACTTTGAAACCATAATATTTTAAAATACTTTAATATCGATAAAACATTTCAATTTTGATATATTTCAGGTCTTTAAATATTCCATAATTTCCAAACCAATCTGATAATACCACACACATACACACACACACACACACACACACACACAAATATATATATATATATATATATATATATATATATCATAACACAATTTTCTATTTTTTTAGTTTAGAAATATTTATTTAATACATTCAATATCATTTAAATAAAGCCCAAAAATGAAATATTTGTTAATCACCTTAAACCCTCATCAAGTTATAAAATCATGCCCTTTTAAAAATCCCAAATTCAATAAGTTCCAAGTTGCTTTAATTACATAACATTCAAATTTAAAAAGAATTTTTAAGTCGATTTCAAATCCATATTATCAACCTTAATTTAATAATATCATTATAAACTATATATATATATATATTAAAATATAATTTAAGTAAATACTTAACCATATTATATTTTAAATAAAATCAAACTTCATTATTAAACTTATTATACAATGAACAAAATTATACATAGCTTAAATTTAAGAATTTAACTATATATAAAATAATATTAATATAATACTCAAAAATCAATATTTATATAACCCATATTTTTTTCCCAAAAAGCATAGAAATCATTTACAATATATATATATATAGACCAATGGCGTCCGTATATAATTTTCTATCCTACAGTCAAGTGATACGGATATTTATCATTTCAATCCGCAAATTTAAAATAAAATACGGTTGTATATCATTTCAAACTGTAATCCCGAATTAATAAAAAAATAAATCCGTAACAACTTGTAGATTTTAATGATATAAAATAAAACATCCATTCATCCATCATCCAAATCACACATCCATCACAATCATCATCCAAAACAATCAATAAATATCAATATAGGGCTGATAATATATAACAGGTAATTAACTGGCATTTATGTTCAATAACAAATTAAGTAACGATTTGATTTAAATAAATGTAACTATCTGAGATGATGATTAAAAATATACGAAACAGTCATAAATAAATTCATAATCACAACATAAATTAAATTTAACAAACATAAGAAATTTTAGAAGTTGTGAGTGGGTTAAAACACTCACCTTTTTAATTTAAATTTAATTTAAATCTAATTTAAGCCCAAAATTCCAACAGCCTCAGAATCCATCCAAGCTAGCGCCAAATCGTCATAAATTTCAATACAATCCTAACAAAAAAACCGAGCATAAATCGGATATAATATGAAGAAGTTATTGCGATTAGAACAAGTTGAAACATAAATTAGAAATTAAAATAAAAGAAAACATCAAAGCACGGACCTATCATTGAGCGCCACATCATTGCTTTCTACACGTCAAGCAAATCACGCACGCACAAGACTTCGAACAAACCCTACACATCCGAGAACGCACGCGGCGAAAACATCTCCGCCGTCCACCTGATCGCCGCGCCGCCACTATCCCAGAGTGCCGCCGTCCACACATCAATTCCCCCTCCCCCCGCGACCTCGTAGGCGTACGCCACGAACGTGGCAATCCCAGCCGCCGCCACTCTACGTTTAACCCTAGTCAAATTTTACACTACAATCCAACCGTTGAATCGACCAACAACTCTCGCCGTTGAACCACGAGAGACCATCTGTACACGCTAGTACCGCTGATTTGCCAATCAGTCGATGATCAACAACCACCAACTGACGACCGAGAATTCTCCAATGATTACTGATCAAACGATGAATCAAAACGAAAAACGAATTATAGTTCTGAGATGCGCTCATCGAGAGCTTTCCGATGATATAAAACATGATATAGTTTGAAGAGTTTAAATTTTTGGCTTTGAATTTTATTTGAAAACGCAATTGGAATTAGGGTTTGCAGCCATGGAATAAGGAGGAGCTATAGGAATTGTACGTATAGAATAATGAACATAAGAAATATGCTAGGGTTTATAACGGGGTACACATAGGCAAGGCTGAAAATAAAAGAACGGATAAGAATGGTTTGGATCGTTGAGCGATAAATGGCCCAAAAAGCCCATTCTGACTTCGGAACGAAATTAGGTCACCCATATATTAAAATAGGTATTTTAAATATTTTAAACGCGATGGAACATGTTTCATGTCCAAATTCTATCGTATTAAGAAGTTATGCGCAAATCAACTTATTTCAAATTGATTTCGATTGATTTCAATTAAATCGATTTCTAGGCGTTTCAGGCCCATACGATCAAACGCCAAGCCCGATCGTTATGAAACTTGAAATCCTACAATAATTCACCGTTACAGATCCGATGAAACTAGTTTCGTCGAAATTTGAGTCAGTGGCCTAAATGGCTATTTTCCAGTTAATTAATTAAATAAATACTAAATTAATAAAATCAAATCTTAAATCCCAATTCCAAAATTTACAAATTTTATCGTTTTTGATTTCCTACACCATTACAACCCTTTAAATAATTCCGATATCAATTTAAAGTCAATAAATTTACTAGGTTACCATATTTAGTTTCAATTTTAATAAATTTATTAATTATCAATTGAAATCTCAATAAATCCATTTATTTGATTTAAAATCATGCTATTCAATAAATTGACATCTTATGGGTATAATTAACATTTATTTATATTACATTTCATTAATGTATGTTTCATTCCATATTAATTCCCATTAATGTAATATTTTATTTTATTTAATTTCAATAATCCATTTATTACAGCTTAAAATCCAATAAATTAATCAAACATGAATTTCAACTGTTTTCATTCAATCAATTGCCATATTATGGATAGAGTTTACATTGGTTACTTCTTATGGAATTAAAATCTTCAAAGACAAATTAAATCTAACCTAACTGCACTAATTAAGTCAATTAACTGCAATTGGTTTCAAATTGAATTTTATGAACTAAAAAAATAGGTAACTTATAACAATTGTTACTATTAAACTTAAATTACCTTTACTGTTTATTACTTTCAAACAAATATTATAATTACTTCCAGAACATTGATTTTATTCAATTATCGTTTATTATAATTTAAATTCGTTAATTAATTCAATGCTTACATTTGTTTTCTTATATTCAATTTGCAGCTAAGTATAACATCTACATTATTTCCAATTTACAAATTACCATCCATTATACCTTACAATTGTTCAATTTATTTGGATTTCGCTATATTAGTTATTTATAACTTGCATTAACATTCTTACATTTCATTCTCGTTATAAATTCATTAACAAATTACAATTTATTATTTATTCTAGATTTAATTACCAAAATCATATTAAAATAATAAATTTAATTATTGAAATTTTACGGGTCATTACAAAACTGGTTTGATTTTACAAATATTTTTGATAACTTAAGCAGACTTTTGCCCTGTCAAAACTCATTTCATGTATATTCTTGCATTTGGTATTTAAGAGTCATGGTTATTTATTAGCTGTTTTGTTTTCGAATTTTGCTTTAAATATCCTCTTACCTTTGTCAATGATGCATGTGGATTAGTTTATACTTATTGGTTGGTATGGGCAGTAAACTTGATTCGATCAAAGGACTTTCTAAAAACATGGCTCTTATTCAAGTATACTTTAGTTTTACTTGTAGGATCCAGTTCTTAAATGCAGTTATCAGTTGCATTTTTAGGTAGTTATTAGTTTTAAGTTCTTTAACATGTTTCATAACGGAGTAGTTTATATATATAAAATCTAATTTTTAGGCTTCCAAATTCTAGAAGTTGTTCTAATGAAATCCTTATATACAGTAAAGTTTTGATACTTTCATTTCATTCATGATTTTATAACAGTCATTTTTTCCACATTGAAACTCAATTTGGCTAAAGAAAAGTTCTTTTGAAAATACATGTATGTTGTTTTCCAGGTCCAAAGATTGAGAAAATGTGACCATTAGTTGAGGCTGTTTATAGAAATGTACAAATGTGAATCAATTGATTCCAGGTATTGCTATCACATTATTTTTGAAATATAGCTATTCACCCTATACGTTTAGATGAAAAATAATAGTTCGATCACAACTCTCGTGGATGGGTTACATTTTGTGGTGTTATTGTTTTGCATGAGACGACAAATGTTTTTATCAGGAAATGTTGGATTGCTTTAGCTCCTTAGTTTGTGTGTGTAGTTGTCACCAAAGTTTTCAGTATAGTTGCATACACACATAATATAACTGTAAATAGCTAATATGTTGTGGAAATCCTAGCCTTGGTACCCCCAGTAAGAGATTAAAATACCATGGAAACAAATTGAATCAGAATCATTAGTATTAGGGTAGAATAGCATGGATTATCTTGTGAAATATGGGAGCTGGGCTAACACCAAAACCCAAGATAAAAATTACCCTAATGCACTTCTTTCGATTTGGAATCAGTAATTATATTTATCCTAAAAATAGTTTTGTGTTCAATATTATTGCTAAAGTAGTAAAGGCAAAAAAATCGATGAATTAAGTGCAAAATAGGAAAATCATAAAAAAAATCATTTAATCTGAAAATAACAAAATCATACAATTTTCAAATTGATTAAAACATAATTGAATTGTAACAATGAATATATTTTTTTGCTCCCAAAGATTGAAACTATATCAGTGCGATATTTGAAGTATAAACAACAGTGAATAATATTATATCTTAGATCACGTATGATCTGCACCTTTCAATATTATTTCCTTAGATTTGATAATCTGGTATGCCAAATTGCCAACTCTAATTATTTTTCTAGATTGACATAAAGCAAGGGGTGAAACGATACAGGCTTCATATATCAGTATAAATTTCTTAGATTTGGATGCCAATTTCTCTTCCTTTCCAATCTTGAGATCAACAATATTTTGTTGGCTGCAACGTTTATTTTTACTAAGTAATGGATTGCAAAAAGAAATATGTGTGATTTTCACTAGCAATGTGATGTTAAGTGAGTAACTTGAAGAAACTTGTAGACTGTACTGGGTTTAGAGTTGTTTTATATACAAATATAATAACTATGGATTGGTATTACTCTTAGTGTTCACTTTTATTATACTTAATTTATGTATCTCTATTTTCCTAGAGTTTTTTTATTAAGACTTCCACTGATGTGAGAACCGAGTACATTACTTGCTGAGCACGGCTCATGTGTTACTCGAACCAGCCCTTTTGGTGTAATTATGCTTTCGTTACAAACACTAAATTAATCCCCAAAAATGAATATTTTGAGTTTATATTCACCTAATCTTTAGTGAATTCCATGTAAAACTTATTTTACGTGTCCAAACTCGGTAAGGATTTTGTCCAAGCTTGGTAAGCGATGAGCAGAAAAAAGTATAAAGAAACAATGAACATGAGAATCATGCAAAGAAAATGCTTTCTTTTTTGGCAGCGTTTAGATCACAATTCAATGGTGCAATAGTAAACAAGCACAGTGTTTTGCATTGATTAACAGTAGAATTAACCGTATCATGTGTGCATACACTATTTAATATACTATGTAGGATCGTTGGTGACTTATTATATAAAATCCTTTGTTTATGCAGGAAAGAAAAAGAGAAGCTTTTGATTTTATTTTTATTTTCTTTTCCCACTAGTTGGCATATCCCCCCTTGATTCAATTGTAGCCATTTAATTTAGTAAATGTCAACTTCATATTTGATTTACTTGACTACTTAGTACATCTTTGAGGAAAGTAAACTGCATGCAACTTGTTTTGTGTGATAAGTCATGCTGCTAATCACATTGAATACTACAAGATCCCACGGGGTATTTATTTTGAGTTTATTTGATTCTTTCTTTTTGCAGATCAAATCTTTGGTAGCAGTCACAAAACCATTTAACTTAAAGGATTCAACATATTCATGGAATGATATAGTACTGAGATGCAAGTGTATAATTCCTTATTTTTTTTAATTGGTGAATGCATATTTTTGCATATTTTATTCTATCAATCATAATTATTTTTACCAGGTTTATAAGTGCTGAACTTGCAACTTTGTCCGAAGAAACAGTGCTTGAAGTAGCAGCGCTTGAATAGTTGGTTAGTTTCATTTTCATTAGATTTTATATTTACTAATAGCAGTTTAATTATTTCCCCTGGAATTTGTTTTTCCTGCTGCCTCCATTTGTTGTTTGAGTTGTTACATGTACATTTATTTCTTGAACTTATGTAATTATTTTATTAGCTATAAATTTAAACTCAGCTATTTTGTTAACTAAATGGAATAGCGGTTGACTAGAAGACTAGAGGTCTGGAAGTTGAATGTAGCTGATAAATGTACCTATATGCATGCTTCTTCTATTCTATATATTCTACGTATTATCCCTAGCACTTTTAAGCTGTAACGACCCGTAAATTTCGTGCATTTAGAATTAATGAGCTTTGTAATTAAATTTAGTAGAAAGGAAAAAAAATTACAAACGAATATTAAAATGAACGCTAAATTAAAATATATAAATGGTGACTTAAAACCTATTTACTAGCAATTTGAATAAATTTCAATAAACGAAATGGGGTAAGTAATATACCTGGATATAAATTCATTTAAAGGGAATTTATTTAATTTGTTAAAGTAAAGTTAGAAAATATTGGAATAAATGATAATTCCATTTTTGTAAGTAGTTATTATAAGTTATATGTTTGGATAAAATCAATAATTGATGGATTAAATGGTAAGTAATTAGAATTTAATCCTATAAAATTTGGAAACTAAATGTAAAGTAATAAGGTTAGTGCAATACCCATTAATGAATGGAATGAAATAGGACTAATATAAATGTATATTAGGTTATAAATCAATTTGAGTGAAAAAATAGAACGTAAATATCGATTGATGAATAAATATACAGTATATTAAAGGTTATAATAGTGTGTTACTAGTAAATTCACTCATTTACCAATAATGATAATTAGATGTGCCTTGATGATAATTAATAACGTAATGGAAAAGAGTAAATGTACTCATTAGAATATTAATTGCAATTGGATAGGGATTTTAAGTAACAATGTTAATGCAAGGTAAGTAATGCTAAAGTAAAGTCAATAATAATGAATAGTGATTAATTCAAGATTTGTAACATATATTATAAATTACCTGCTTATTTGTTAATGGAATTAGAAGTTGTAATAAGTGATAATAAAATGAATGAATGTCACACTAATGGAAAATGAAATAACGTTCGTTTAAATGTTGAGAAATTATAGGGTCGTATTTATTATAAGCGTTACTTTAATAATTATGATTAGTTGTGAAATTAATACGAGAAGTATGTAAAGTAATAACTAAGAAAGGAATATGTTATAAATTCATTATAACCTAAACTTATGTGTAAGGTTGTAATTGAATCTAATCCGTTTAATTGGAAACTTATTACAATAAATTGAATTCAAAGTGTAATAAAGGGATTATTTCAAAAAATTGAAATAAATACTATAATTGATGAAATAATTTACATTTAAAAATTGAGATGGGAATTTGTTTAAGGAATTATAAATTTATAAGTAAATCAGGATGATAAAGTTTATGAATTATAGAATTTGAATCTTTAATAGTGAGTTAATTTATTAAATTTATAATAGTTGGATTTATTGCCAATAAATGAAATCAAATATTTAATTATTACTTTAATTTAAAATTAAGTTGAAAACGGAAAATATTTATGTGATAATTTTTAAATCCAATGGTAAACCCTTCTATTTGAAATTATGAATGGAATAATTATGGTAAATTCAATTTAATGGAAATTTTGGAAATTTATCTATAATTTTGAATTTTATGAAATTGAAGATTTTTATTGATTAATCTATAATAAATTGACTTTTAAAAAAATTGTTAAATCGTTATATATGTTTGAGAATTATAAAGTGATAAAGATTTCAGTTTTCAAAATTTTAACGCGGAATTTGATTTAATTAATTTATTTTAAATTTATTTAATTAGTGGAAAATTAGCCATTTTGGCCGCTGACTCGGATTTCGACGAAACAAGTTTCATCGAATCCGTAACAGTGAATTATAATAATTTTTCAAGTTTCGTAGCGATCGGACTTGTCGTTTGATCGTACGGAATCGAAACGCCTTGAAATTTATGTAATTGAAATCAATTTGGAAAATATTGTCAGCATAACTTCTTCATACGATGGAATTTAGGCTTGAAACTTGTTCCATCGCGTTTAAAATATTTAAAAACATCTATTTTGATATATGGAATGATTCATTTTCGTTCCGGAGCCGAAGCGGAATTTTTAAGGGCATTTTTTTCATTCAAACAAATTGACTTGAACAGTAACCTACGAAAATGATGGAACTGGGCTTCGAAACCAGTACCATTGCGTTCAGAAGACCTTTTATGTTAGGGTCGCCTGTCAGCATGCTTAAATTGGACACTGGCCCGTTTTTGACGTTAAACTCTATAAATACGCATGCAAACCGAGACAGTATTATTATTATTTTATTTCAGAAACCCTAATTCTATACCATGGCCGCCACTTATTCAATGGCCAGAAATTTCTTATCTTCTTTCCTCAATATCTTTTAATCCGTTCAACGAAATCAAAAAATTCCAAAAGCAAAGTTGTAGATCTCGGCGAGCTCTTCAAATCCATAGGGTTGATCTATGCTATTAGACCATGGATTGGCCAGAATTTGGCTTGGAAGCATGAACGTATTTTCTTGGATTGCGTGCAAACCGTAGCGAGTGGTGATGTGAAACCTGGTCCGTAGGTGGCTATCAAGGTGGCACACACACTGATAGTCACTGATCGAACTCCATATGTCTCGAGTTGCGTGCGCACGGAAGAAAGTGGCTTGTGCGTGATGGGTTAGTAGGTTCGTGGATAAGGAAGAAGAGGATGGTACGTTATATTTTTTTTATGTATTAATTAACTATGTTATATTAAAATTCAAATATTTTAACTCGAATTACTTATGCATACGAGCTCAGATTGACGCGCGGTTTTCTCCGTTGCGTTCGTATCGAAATTCCGGACACTTTGACGCTGGTTCGGACGGATTTGGAGACTATCAAATTTTAGGGTTTAAATCGGATTTAAATTCGATTCAAATTCAAAGGGTGAGTGTTTTAACCCACTCACAACTTCTAAGTTTTCTTATGTTTGTTAAATTGATTTATGATATGAGTAGAAATTCATTTATGAATATTTGGCATATTTTATTCATTATTTCAGTTAGATTGCATTTATTTAAATTTAATTTTATTATTGCATAAAAATTTACAGTTAAAAATTTATTTATTTGCATATAAACTGCTAGTTAAACAGTTATTAAATTTATTATTGAATATAAACTGTTAGTTAATACGAGTTATTTATTACCAGTTATATTTTATATGCTATATATTGATGTTTTGTTCAAATTGGATGATGATTATAATAAATGGTTGATGATTGATATTTGGATGAATGGATGTTTATTTACATAAACTGCAAGTTATCATACATTTCATTTCATTCGCGATTGCGGTTTGAAATGATATACAACCATATTTTTTTTATATTGAGGATTGAAATGATAAATATCCGTATCACTTGACCATAGGATAGAAAATTATATACAGGCACCGCGGTGTGTATATATATATAATTATTTTTGAAATGATTTCATGGTTGGATGGGATACAGTTTAATAAATATTAAATTTTGATCTTATATAAAATCTTATTTTATATACATACATAGTTAAACTATTGAATTTAAGCTATGAAATTGTTAAATAAAATAAATAAGTTTAATAATGGAGTTTAATGATTTAAATCTATTAAGATTGGAAGGTAAAATTTGAAATTTATTTGAATGGAACTTATTTAAAAAATTCACTCCATAAGTTGATGTAAAACTTATCAAAGCTTGGAAATTAAAAAAAAGGTATGATATTTATAACTAGATTTTTATTCAAGATAAATTAAATGAATATTTCTAATATAATTAAATTGAAGGAAATACTAAATTTGTTAGAAATTTGAGTTTTATTTTATGGATTTATTTTGTGACCGTTTCAAACTAAATAATAGGAAAATAAATTGTTGAATATAAATTCCAACATTAGTCTTGAAATTATTAAATACTCGAAGTTTGAATATATTGAAATCGAAGTGTTTTACTGGAACTAAAGGTGAATCTAAATTTTATGGCGTTTAGACCTAAAATTTTTAAATGGATAAAATTTTGAAGTTGCAGAAATTATTTTATAATGTAACATAAAATCAACTATTTTATTCTATATACCGTTGAATATCCAAACCATTCAAATTCTAGAAGTTATGGTTTTAAAGCTATGAATTTCGAAGTATTATCTTTTGGAAGTAAAAATTCAAATGTTTGGTTTCCAGATATTATAAATTTTAAAGCAATATGATTTTGGGAAAAGAAATATATTTGAAACAAAAATGATATTATTGATTTGGGTTTTATTAAAAAAATATCAAAATGAGTTGTTTTGGAAATGGAAATGACATCGTATTTATAGGTTTTGAAATATATAATTTTATTCTGGTTTTAAAGTATAAGTTATTTCGAAATAACCATGGTGTTATAATAACGTTTGGTTGTTGAAGAGATTAGGATCGAAAGTTGTCATACTCTCTGCCAACTCCGAAAACCACTTTAACAACCATGTACGCGGTGGAGATTCCAGAATGAAGTAGGAAGGTGGCGGCGTTTCCTTTGAGGTAAATACGTGGACACGACTCCCGTGAGTTGGCAACATGAGAGATTCTCGGGCCAAGGGGGTTAGCGCCCTTTATCGAACACATCCCTTCAATACTATACTCTGACTTTGGATTGATTCGGTGGCCTTCACTTTACTTTTGATTTTGGGGTGTTTGTTCGAGGTGGGCGGTAGCTACGGCTATGCGTTACCACCAGTCCGGATAGCAATTGGTATATCTAGCCTAGCATTGCCTAGTTGTGCCGTGTCACCTACCCTAGCGTGCCTTATACGATTTTGGTTTTGTATCATACCTACGGAGTGCCCTCTGACGTCGCCCAGTACGGGGGAGATTACGGTACCGTATAGACTATGGGAATATATTTTGTGTTAAGGGCTATATAGGTAACCCCTTAATGCTATTTAAAAGTAAGTTTATTTTACTATTAGACATTATTATAATAGAGAAATATACTACATAGTAAATAGTTTAACGGATCCTTAAGAGATGTAAATCCCGAGCATCGTTTGAGTTACTGCACTCATATTTATTTCTGTTGATTTAACTTACATAAGATCTTTTAGTTCTGACTCGAGTGTTTTGTATTTTCAATTCGACCGGTCAGTCCGAACGTTTCAGGACCGAAGACTTTAGCTCTGGAGGACGAAGACGGAGATTTCTATTATTATTATTTATTATATTCCATTACACGCCGTATTCCGCTGCATTGTTATTACTGGTATGTGTACTCTGATATATATTGTATAAGTATAATTAAATATTTTGTAAACAACTTCATGAACTGTATATTTGATTATTATATTTTATCCTTCCGCTGTGAGATTCTGTTTTCTTTTATTTCTTCTCTTTTTTTTATTCACCCCATAACAATCCGCTCTTTTGTATGGTTTGAATTGGCATGTGTGTCGATTTGAACCGTGCGAAAAGGAGGGATGTTACATCTGGTATCAGAGCTTTGGTTTAGCGATAAACCTTAGCTTTGTGGGGTTTTACTCATTACTAATAGGGTAGTAATACCCTATGGGAGTCGCTGAGTGTATATATATGAGAGAGCGTATTTGTTAGTGTTATAAAAAGGTTTTAATATTGTGTTAATCTATTCCGTTTTGTATTTATAAATACTGCTTGATGCATGGGACGCTATGACATCAATAGGGATTTCTAAACACTTAATAGGACAGACCGACATAATATTTGTTTTTCATATAGGTGAATGAAATAATTTTGCTTATTATATTTTCTATATAAAATAAAATTTTTTCAAATGATATCTATATTTGGCTTTAATAGATTGGTTGTTAGGTATTAAAGTGTATAAATAATAATAGAAATAAGATTGAAAAATAAAATAAATGAATTTTGGAAATTTAGAACTTAAGTTGTGTGGTTTTGAAATTTTTCAAATAAATTTTGGAATATAATAATATTATTTATAAGTATTTTCGGATATAAATATTTAATATAATTCGGAAGAATTGTATTAAAGAAGATTTTGGAGAAAATAAGTTTTGTAATTTCCTCTTTGTCGCTGGAAAATAATTTCGGTGATGGCGGCCGCATCATCGACTTTCATTTTCGAGTTTCGAGGGGGAAAGCCACTGTAGTAGTATTACTGCAGATTCATTTTTGAAAAATATATATATAAATTTTTAATTTTTTTAAATATAACTAGAGATATATAAGTTGTTAGAATATATTTATCTATTATTTTAAAATAATTTGAAATTTAACCCGGTATTAAATTCTCAAATTTCCATTAATTAATTGTTTCAATTATTGTAGTGAAATGAAAGATTAGTAATTAATAATCGAAACTTCAAATTTAGGTAAGAGATTTAATGCCAAGTTATAAAGGAAATGAAAAGGAAGTTGAAATTGTAACTTATAAGAAAAAAAAATATAATTTTTTTATTGAACATTAAATTAATCATTGGTAATGAGAAAACTTGTATAATTTTTCAATTACATTCTTAAAGCATATATACAACTTACCAAATATTAAAAGTTGAAATATCAGTAAGAGGATGTAATAGATATTATACAAGAAATAAATTTGAGGTAATGAAAGAAATTAATGAAGTTCCTCAATAAATAAGAATTGATGTGTAGTTGTATAAACATAAGTATAATTGAATGCTACTAATTGAATATAATGGAAAGAAGGTATTGTAAGTAAGCAACTAAAAACTTAAGTAAATACACGAAATTAAGTATTAAGAAATGAATGAATATGATGCAATAAAGAAGAAACTTACATGACATTAAAATGAAAAAAAATGAATATTGTAAGTAATAAATGAGAATAAATGAAGTAATGACTAAATGAATGAGAGAAAGGAAATCAAACAACTAATGTATGAAATAAAATTAATAATAAGTTAATTTGATTTATTGGTTGGAATTGTTATTGTTTGGTTATGGTTGTTTAGGTAAGGAGATTTGAAATTGTTTAGATGGAAAAATATAATCTATTTTGTTTCATCTAAGACTATTGACTAAATGATGCACTTGATAGTTATTTTTCATCACGTACAATTTAATTTTTTTGAACCGGAACAACTATTTGTTTGTTTGATTGAATGGTTGTTTTGTATTTGTTGTGTATGCTGTTTATTGAGATTGATGGTTGTTGTATTGATTTGTTATTAGTGATTGAAACCACTTAAATATTTCGTTTTATATAAATTGTTAATCCTTTGGATTTTATAAGTGAAATGCAAGTTATGGAAGCAATTGCTACTGCTTTTTGTTCCATAAATTAAGCGTAAATTGCCCGACAAATAGGTACGTTTCGGATTACGGTTATAGCGCTATTTTATATATTTTCCCGGGTTCGGAATATTATATTTTTGATAATATATGTAATATAATTGTTATATTTGGATATTATATTTTCTCCCGAGCCTCTCCGTACAAGGGAGACTCTGCCGAAATTTTTCGTAAATTTTTGGACTTAGAAATTTTTGGAATATTTTTCCAAACTTTATTTATTCAAGTATAAAAGGATATAATAACTATAAAATTGGTATATTTTATTTAAAGTAGTAAATTTTGTAAATTATTGTTTATAAGTTAATATTTTGAATAAGATGTATTGTTTATTTAATTCTTCCTTCTTCCTTCTTTTTCCTTTTCGAGGACGAAAAGTTTTGAGTGGGGGAGAGTGTAACGACCCGTAAATTTCGTGCATTTAATTTGGTTGAATTAATGAGCTTTGTAATTAAATTTAGTATAAAGAACAAAAAAAAACTTTACAAACGAATATTGAATTGAATGCTAAATTAAAATATATAAATGGTGACTTAAAACCTATTTACTAGCAATTTGAATAAATTTCAATAAACGAAATGGGGTAAGTAATATACCTGGATATAAATTCATTTAAAGGGAATTTATTTAATATGTTAATGTAAAGTTAGAAAATATTGGAATAAATGATAATTCCATTTTTGTAAGCAGTTATTATAAGTTACATGTTTGGATAGAATCAATAATTGATGGATTAAATGGTAAGTAATTAGAACTTAATCCTATAAAATTTGGAAACTGAATGTATGTAAAGTAATAAGGTTAGTGCAATACCTATTAATGAATGGAATGAAATGGGACTAATATAAATGTATATTAGGTTATAAATCAATTGGATGAAAAAAAAGAATGTAAATATTGATTAATGAATAAATATACAAGTATATTAAAGGTTATAATAGTGGGTTACTAGTAAATTCACTCATTCACCAATAAAGACAATTAGATGTGCCTTAATAATAATTAATAACATAATGGAAAAGAGTAAATGTATTCATTAGAATATTAATTGCAATTGGATAGGGATTTTAAGTAACAATGTTAATGCAAGGTAAGTAATGCTAAAGTAAAGTCACTAATAATGAATAGTGATTAATTCAAGATTTGTAACATATATTATAAATTACCTGCTCATTTGTTAATGGAATTATAAGTTGTAATAAGTGATAATAAAATGAATGAATGCCACACAAATGGAAAATGAAATAACGTTCGTTTAAATGTTGAGAAATTATAGGGTCGTATTTATTATAAGCGTTACTTTAATAATTACGATTAATTGTGAAATTAATACGAGAAGTATGTAAAGTAATAACTAAGAAAGGAATACGTTATAAATTCATTATAACCTAAACTTATGTGTAAGGTTGAAATTGAATCTAATCCGTTTAATTGGAAACTTATTACAATAAATTGTATTCAAAGTGTAATAAAAGGATTATTTCAAGAAATTGAAATAAATACTATAATTGACGAAATAATTTACATTTAAAAATTAAGATGGGAATTTGTTTAAGGAATTAAAAATTTATAAGTAAATCAGGATGATAAAATTTATGAATTATAGAATTTGAATCTTTAATAGTGAGTTAATTTATTAAATTTACAATAGTTGGATTTATTGCCAATAAATGAAATCAAATATTTAATTATTAGGTTAATTTAAAATTAAGTTGAAAACGGAAAATATTTATGTGATAATTTTTAAATCCAATGGTAAACCCTTCTATTTGAAATTACGAATAGAATAATTATGGGTAAATTCAATTTAATGGAAATTTTGGAAATTTATCTATAATTTTGAATTTTATGAAATTGAAGATTTCTATTGATTAATCTATAATAAATTGACTTTAAAAAAATTGTTAAATCATTGTAAAATTTTGAGAATTATAAAGTGATAAAGATTTCAAATTTCAGAACTTTAACGCGAAATTTGATTTAATTAATTTATTTTAAATTTATTTAATTAGTGGAAAAATAGCCATTTTGGCCACTGACTCGGATTTCGACAAAACAAGTTTCTTCGCATCCGTAACAGTGCATTATAATAGTGTTTCAAGTTTCGTAGCGATCGGACTTGTCGTTTGATCGTACGGACTCGAAACGCCTTGAAATTTATGCAATTGAAATCGATTTGGAATATACTGTTTTCAGCATAATTTCTTTGTACGATGGAATTTGGGCTTGAAACATGTTCCATCGCGTTTAAAATATTTAAAAACATCTATTTTGATATATGGGATGATTCATTTTCGTTCCGAAGCTGAAACGGACTTTTTAGGTGCATTTTTGTCATTCAAACAAATTGACCTGAATAGTAACCTACGAAAATGTTGGAACTGGGCTTCGAAACCAGTACCATTGCGTTCAGAAGGCCTTTTTATGTTAGGATCGCCTGTCAGCACGCTTAAATTGGACTCTGGCCCATTTTTGACGTTAAACTCTATAAACACGCATGCAAACCGAGACAGTTTTATTATTATTTTATTTCATAAGCCCTAATTCTATACCATGACCGCCACTTATTCAATGACCAGAAATTGCTTATCTTCTTTCCTCAATATCTTTCAATCTGTTCAACGAAATCGAAAAATTCCAAAAGCAAAGTTGTAGATCTCGGCGAGCTCTTCAAATCAATAGGGTTGATCTATGCTATTGGACCACGGATTCGCCAGAATCTGGCTTGGAAGCATGAACTTATTTTCTTGGATTGCGTGCAAACGGTAGCGAGTGGTGATGTGAAACTTGGTCCGTAGGTGGCTCTCAAGGTGGCACACATAGGTAGTCGCTGATCGAACTCTATATGTCTCGTGTTCGTGCGCACGGAAGAAAGTGGCGCGTGCGTGATGGGTTAATAGGTTCATGGATAAGGAAGAAGAGGATGGTACGTTATATTTTTTTATGTATTAATTAATTATGTTATATTAAAATTCAAATCTTTTAAATCGAATAACTTTTGGATACGAACTTGGATTGTCGTGATCTTTTCTCCGTTGCGTTCGTATCGAAATTCCAGACACTTTGACGCTGGTTTGGACGGATTTGGAGACTGTCAAATTTTTGGGCTTAAATCGGATTTAAATTCGATTTAAATTCAAAGGGTGAGTGTTTTAACCCACTCACAACTTCGAAGTTTTCTTATGTTTGCTAAATTGATTTATGATACGAGTAGAAATTCATTTATGACTGTTTGGCACATTTTATTCATCATCTCAGTTAGATTGCATTTATTTAAATTTAATTGTTATTTAATTTTATTATTGCATAAAAATTTACAGTTAAAAATTTATTTGTTTGCATATAAACTGCAAGTTAAACGGTTATTAAATTTATTACTGAATATAAATTGTTAGTTAATACGTGTCATTTATTACCTGTTATATTTTATATGCTATATATTGATGTTTAGTTCAAATTGGATGATGATTATAATAAATGGTTGATGATTGATATTTGGATGAATGGATGTTTATTTACATAAACTGCAAGTTATCATGCATTTCATTTCATTCGGGATTGCGGTTTGAAATGATATACAACCGCATTTTTTTAAAATTGCGGATTGAAATGATAAATATCCGTATCACTTGACCATAGGATAGAAAATTATATACAGGCACCGCGGTATGTGTGTATATATATATATATAATTATTTTT
Organism: Allium cepa; assembly: GCA_030765085.1. Classification (NCBI taxonomy): domain Eukaryota; kingdom Viridiplantae; phylum Streptophyta; class Magnoliopsida; order Asparagales; family Amaryllidaceae; genus Allium; species Allium cepa. Next base: position 709,019,327 of record CM060937.1, read on the forward strand.
GAAATGATTTCATGGTTGGATGGGATACAGTTTAATAAATATTAAATTTTGATCTTATATAAAGTCTTATTTTATATACATACATAGTTAAACTATTGAATTTAAGCTATGAAATTGTTAAATAAAATAAATAAGTTGAATAATGGAGTTTAATGATTTAAATCTATTAAGATTGGAAGGTGAAATTTGAAATTTATTTGAATTGAACTTATTTAAAAAATTCACTCCATAAGTTGATGTAAAACTTATCAAAGCTTGGAAATTAAAAAAAAAGGTATGATATCTATAACTGGATTTTTATTCAAGATAAATTAAATGAATATTTCTAGTATAATTAAATTGAAGGAAATACTAAATTTATTAGAAATTTGAGTTTTATTTTATGGATTTATTTTGTGACCGTTTCAAACTAAATAATAGAAAAATAAATTGTTGAATATAAATTCCAACCTTAGTCTTGAAATTATTAAATACTCGAAGTTTGAATATATTGAAATCGAAGTGGTTTACTGAAACTAAAGGTGAGTCTAAATTTTATGGGGTTTAGACCTAAAATTTTTAAATGGATAAAATTTTGAAGTTGCAGAAATTATTTTATAAATTAATATAAAATCAACTATTTTATTCTATACACCGTTGAATATCCAAACCATTCAAGTTCTAGAAGTTATGGTTTTAAAGTTATGAATTTCGAAGTATTATGTTTTGGAAGTAAAAATTCAAATGTTTGGTTTCCAGATATTATAAATTTTAATGCAGTATGATTTTAGGAAAAGAAATATATTTGAAACAAAAATGATATTATTGATTTGGGCTTTATTAAAATAATATCAAAATGAGTTGTTTTGGAAATGGAAATGATATCGCATTTATGGGTTTTGAAATGTATAATTTTATTCTGGTTTTAAAGTATAAATTATTTCGAAATAACCGCGGTGTTATAATAATGTTTGGTTGTTGATGAGAGCGGGATCGGAAGTTGTCATACTCTCTGCCAACTCCGAAAACCACTTTAACAACCGTGTACGCGGTGGAGATTTCAGAATGAAGTAGGATGGTGGCGACGTTTCCTTTGAGGTAAATACGTGGACCCGACTCCCGTGAGTTGGCATAAGGTGGCTAAAACATGAGCGATTCTCGGGCCAAGGGGGTTAGCGCCCTTTATCGGACACATCCCTTCGATACTATACTCTGACTTTGGATTGATTCGGTGGCCACCTTCACTTTACTTTTGATTTTTGGGTGTTTGTTCAAAGTGGGCGGTAGCTGCGGCTATGCGTTACCACCAGTCCGGATTGCAATTGGTATATCTACCATGGCATTGCCTAGTTATGCCATGTCACCTACCGTAGCGCGCCTTAAACGATTTTGGTTTTGTTCCATACCTATGGAGTGCCCTCTGAAGGCGCCCAGTACGAGGGAGATTTTGGTACTGTATAGACTATGGGAATATATTTTGTGTTAAGGGCTAGATGGGTAACCCCTTAACGCTATTTGAAAGTAAGTTTATTTTACTATTAGACATTATTATAATAGCGAAATATACTACATAGTAAATAGTTTAATGGATCCTTAAGAGATGTAAATCCCGAGCATCTTTTGAGTTACTGCACTCATATTTATTTCTGTTGATTTAACTTGCATAAGATCTTTTAGTTCTAACTCGAGTGTTTTGTCTTTTCAATACGCTCGGGTAAGTCCAAGCGTTTCAGGACCGAAGACTTTAGCTCTGGAGGACGAAGAAAGAGATTTCTATTATTATTATTTATTATATTCCACTACACACCGTATTCCGCTGCATTGTTATTATTGTTATGTGTACTCTGATATATATTATATAAGTATAATTAAATATTTTGTAAACAGCTTCATGAACTGTATATTTGATTATTATATTTTATCCTTCCGCTGTGAGATTCTGTTTTCTTTTATTTATTCTCGTTTTTCTTATTTACCCCATAACAATCCGCTCTTTTGTATGGTTTGAATTGGCATGTGTGTCGATTTGAACCGTGCGAAAAGGCAGGATATTACATAAGCCATGTTTAGTAAATTTGTGGATGGGTAACTTTATTTTTTTCAAGTTCTTGTGTTGGCATGAGTATTGGGCATCGGCATTTTTGATATTTTTCTGTGAGCAATCTTATCGTCTACTTGAACTATTATGTATGTTAAAGAACTATAAATTTTGTTTCTTAAATTTTCTTCATATTTTTTCTTTATTTCCCTTTCTCTAAAATATTCAAAGTTATAATTCCCTATGTTAGTGTTAATAATTTGTGTCAAATATTTGTTAGACACTCTATAGTGGTTTAGATTTGTTCAACATGATTCAGACTTTGATGAAGGACTACTTGTCAAAGCTCAGGTTATAGATGTAGAAACACGTGGAGATGTTTGGAGTATAGCTATCCAAGTGAATTATTGTACATGAGAGAGCATAACACATGCATAAGTGAGTTTTTTTCCACTTCTTTTGGATTGCACATTACAATAATTTAACATATAGTTTGTTGTTCGATATAGAAACTATGTAAATAAGCAACGATTTGAGAAATAGGTTGTTGTTCAAGGGTATAATAGCTTATGAATTCTTTCTGCTACAAATATTGTTAGAATCGTTATGCATATTGGTCATTGGCACTAAGTGGAGCTAATTATTGAATGTTATATGCAACTGTGCGATAAAACCAATATAATTAAATTTCGGTACATAATAAACTATAAACAAACGTAGTTTGAAATAACAAAATAGAATTATATGTTCAAATTTATTAGCCATAGAAGAAGTAGAGTGAAAAAAATAAGAAGGGAAGAAAGGAAAAAAAATTCTTGAAATGAAGCTTAACACAGTATATACCCAAATAAATGTTCGCATTGACGAATAAGAATTAAAAGTATACAAGAAAATTCAACTTACTTTAAGATCAGTAATGGTTATAGTTTAGAGTAAAGACATTGTGATTGGTGAAAATAAAGTTAACTATGTTTATAAAAATTAACTATACTTATAGAAACCAACCTAATTTATAAAAGTCAACCAATTTTTATAATCGTTAACTGCATTTTATAAAAATTAAATAAGTTTATAAAATAACTAAGTTTATAAAAATTAATTAATTTTAAAAAAAATTATTAAGTTTATAAAAATAACCAAGTTAATAAAACTTAACAAATTGTTATAGAAGTTAACAAACTTTTATAAACATTTAACTAAATTAACTAAGTTTGGAAAATCTAATCGAGTTTTATAAAAATTAAATAAGCTTATAAAAATTAACTATGTTTTATAAAAATTTAACTAAATTAACTGAATTACTAAAGAATTTATTAAGTTTCATAAATATTGAACTAAGTTTCTAAAATCAGCCAACTTTGTTTTCTTAATTAAGCTTATAAAAATTAACTAAGTTTTATAGAAATTTAACTAAGTTGAATTTTTATTAAATTAACCAACTTCACAAAAATCTACTAATTTGTACAAAAAAGAAATATGTTAAGCAAGTTTTATAAAAATTAAACAACCAAATTAACTAATTTTATAAAGAAGTAACTAAGTTTATAAAAAATAATTAAGGTTTATAAAATTTTAACCAAGTCGACTGAATGTTTGTAAAAATTAACTAAATTGTAAAATTTAGCTAGGTTTATTAAGTTTAAAAAATTAACTACATTTGCAAAATTTATAAAAGTTAAATAATTTCAAAAAATAAACTAAGTTTTATTCAACTTAAATAAATTCTTAAGAATTAAAAATATAACAGTTAACTAAGTTTTATAGTAATTAAATAATTTTCCAATTGTTAACAAAATTTCATAAATATTAACTATATTTTATAAATTTAATGAAGTTAAATAAATTTTATAAAAATTAAGTAAATTTGTAAAAAATGACCTAATTTATAAAAATTAACTACTTTTGTCAAGTTAACTGGATCTAGAAATATACTCAAGCTGACCCAAACATCATAAGATAATAATACCTGGATAAATCTGGTAAACCAACCTGAGAAACTAGAATCATATTGATTTATATATCTTAAAACTCTTCAAAATAAGATTATCTCGTAAAACCACAACCGCCAACAAACATGGATGAGTTTTACCTTATGATAATCAAACAATTTCTATTATAAAATCGAGTGACAATATAGTATCATAGGTGTGAAATATAAATAATCACATAACCATGATGCATGTGAGTGTATATCACATCAATAATAGGTATACAATCACAATCGCTAAGGTGTGTTCGCTGATTGTGTAGGAATTCCACATAGATCTCCTCGGATCAAAATCGACTTTGATCTACTACACAAGGATCAGATGTATCATTTCGAAGCATCATACATCCTCAATGAGTGTACCATAGGAAATGGCCAAACTAGCCGAGTGCATCGCTCCTGTACGCATATCTGTAAGTTACTCTAGGATGGAGTCGCATGCATTCCCATGGCTTGCTAACCCTATGGTTATGCATCCTATCCTTGGTTTTAGTCATTACCGCTGGCTACATCTGACATTCCAATACACAAGACACTACTTGACTAGATCTTCCACAAGGGCAACAACTCCAACTGATGTTGGAACCATATATGGATTCCTAAAATGCTACTGATCTCGAAATCACACATGGATTTCTTAACAGATCTCGAAATCACACATGGATTCTCAGATATCAACAAATCACGAAATCATACATAGACCCCCTGTAATGACCATCTATTTTCGTACAGTTCAAGCTCAAAATAACCCATATATGTCCAACCCAAATCTAACTGAAAGACAGATAGTTAAGGGAAAGAAAGAAGACAGAAGAAGGTAAGAGAAGAAGAAGGGAAAAGAAACTAAAAAACACAGAATCCCACAATCGCAGCGGAACAACATATGATATAATATCAATGATCTATACAAAAGAGAAAACATTAAAAATGTACATCCATTAGAGTACAAAAGCAATCATAATCATCAGCCTGGACAATTGCAACACGATGTCCTCACAATAGCTGATAATTTCAATTAACAAAGCAGCGGAAATTAAACATATACGAGAATACGACTTGTAGACCTTCAACTCATCTCCTGAGCTACGATGAATCCACCTTTAAATATGCTCGATCTAACCCGAGCATTGTAATAAAATAACACCCGAGCCAGTTTGGAAAACCAGCGTGAAAAAATACGTGCAATTGGATTTCAAAGTTACAAAAATCTTTGAAAATAAAGGTATCTCCTAAGACCACGCCGCACATAAACACGGATGAGTTTTTACCTTACGGTAACCAAAACATTTCACATGAAACCCTCTGGTATTATGATAATGTCTAGATACAAGTACTTTAATCATAGAAGAAATTTTAAAATATTAACTTCAGGCATACAAGGTTCTACAATCAAAACTATTCGAAGGCTCGTATTAGAGAATGGATTCCAACAATGAAAGGCTAAGGTTTTACCCATCGAATCTATACACCCCTAGATAAATTATACGGGAGGCTGTAACACGTTACACCTCAGCTACTCAGGGCCGGTCCTACTCCTTACTGGATAGTGCCGAATATGATCACCCCTTGGTTGTAATCGAACAACCATAATGGGCCACGAAGCATACATAGTGATATTAACACTAGATCTTGGTATGATCATACCCTAACGGGAGCGACTTATATATAGCCTTGTTGCCTGTCCCTACTTTAGTCGTTTACCCCGTTGATGAGGCTTGAGTGCCTTTGTATAGCACTTCTCACTTGGATTTCTAACATTCCATGCAACAATGCAATGCCAGCATTCATTCATGCAAGTTCGTTTTAGGACTGAATGAAACAATTGAGGACTTCATCTATGAATTCCCATCATCATCAAGATGTCTTCACTTTGCAATGCTTAAGTTGGATAAAAGTGGTTTTCGAATAACAAATCCGATCCTGGTCTTTTCATAACAACATTCGATAGTTTTCGGTAAACTCAATCTTGGTTCTTTAGGAAATAAATAGTCAAAGATAAGATCAGAGATCACCTTCTAACCGTTAATGGACGGATTTCTTATCATTTATCCTAGAAGAATGAAACGTGTTTCCATGCACAATACAACATCACTGGATATGATTGTGCCCCATAACTCACACGATTCTTCTAGATATTTCCAAAGTTACTTTAGGTCCAAATTCTGATAGTGGGTAATTAACTATCAAATAACAACCGTTCAATCAGGGATTTAATTCCATAGGAAAAACAAATATTTGGTTAAGCACCAAGCAATACTAAGCCACTTTATTTAATCTTCTCATTAATTAAAACATCCTGTAAGTGTTTGTACCAAAACACTTTTACAAAGATATATTCACAAACCAATTTATTTTCAATACTTAGAAAATATTCATATACTTATCTCATCGGTATAAGTATACTTAATTTCAAACCATATTAATAAATTAAATAATTAACTTCCAATTATTTAAAATACCAATAGCCAACTTTAAAGCAATATTAATATGGATAACCAAGCTCTAAGAGATAAATGTTTTCTTTAATAAAAATCCATAACTAATCCCCACATAATCGTTTCCATAGTTATAAAGCTATATTTATAAATCTCTTCTATTTTATGGAACTTCCTTTTATTAAAATTTCTTTAATTATGAATGTCATTTATAACTCCATTCCTTTATAAATCTCACTTATTCATAAATTTCATTAGAAAAATGAATCACCATTCAATTTTAATGTTGTCCCAGATGGATAAATTCCTTTTAATTTATGAAATAACATTTAATAATCCTAATTCACCCTCACTTTCAGTTTCCAAAGTAGAGTCAATTATTTTCTAAAACAACATCTATATCCATATCTTATAATAAATCTACCATTTGATTTATTTCACATATTTGTTAAATAATAATAATTTCCTTTGATTTATAACACCGTTTACAAATTCATTCTTTTATTAAAAAAAACATGATATTACAAATCTTTACTTCATTTGTAAAACAGCAGTTTATACAAAATGATTAATAATATTTATATCAAATATATTCTAATTTGTTTTAAAACTGTAACTTTTTATTAAAAAAAATGAGATTAATTTAAGCTTTAAAAATCTTTACCCACGATTCAAAATTTATATTTAAAATATTTTTATCAAAAGATGAATTTGCAATTTCTAAAAAACATACCTTTTATTTTAAAAAATATTTGAAAATGTAAAATTTCCAAAATCACTTTGAAATCCCATTTTAAATCAAATAATTATTTTATAGTGCTTAAATACCAAAAAAGGCCCAGTGTCACTAAAGAACTAACTAAGAAAAATCTTGACCATGTCATCAATTATAGCATACATCATGTCATATATCAATTTATATGAAAATAAATCATCAGCGTGAGGAATCGTGTTGGATCACTCCAACTTGTCCCCCTACATCACATACAATATATAATCATAAAAATATACATCAACTACTTTGAGGCGGGATTCGTATACAAATGGTTATCTGCTCTTACACAAGAATGTAATAGGGTCTCATTCACTCTAGGGGCGGGAATATATCCAAACCAACTAATAATTATAGTAAATTATCCAAAAGTCAATAACAACCAACAATACAATATCCATACATCCAAAAAATAACTTTATTGACTATATTATATTTCTTATTAACCAAAAAGGTGAGATTAACTCATAAAAATTTCATGAAATATCAAAGTGCTCTGGTTTGAATTAAAATTGAACACCGTTCAATTAAACCCAAAAATCCAACTATCTCAGAATTCGTCCAATCCAACTCCATAATGTAGTGCTCGCTGAACACAATGCCACTTGTCGCACTAGAAACCGACCCCATATAAGAAAGTTACAGATTAATTACATGTGATATAACTAAATTATAATTAACTTAATTAAAATAATTTAAACTTAAAGCTTTTCTCCTTTCTCCCCTTTCCTCCCAAGTAACGCGCGTGCGCCTTTCATTTTTTTCTTGATCGAATCACACATGATCATGAACCACAAAAGATCAACTATCATCCATAGCCTCCATATGAGCCGCCTGCTCCACACTACGTGCACGTGCATGACATATCGAGTACCAAAACAAGCTCGAGCTGCTCACGAACGTGAGCCCTTTTCCGCTGACTTAGACGATGATAGCTCGATCCAACCAATTGTTTGCCTCGAATTGATGTGCTCTACATATTTCTAGTTGAAGTCGAAGCTTGAAAATCGACGGAATGGCTCTAATTAACCATAGTCGTTCGTTGGAAGGTTTTAAATTTTAATGGCGGCTCTGGTTGTTTTCTTGCTTAGGGTTTGGGGAAAATGGAAAACAAATGTCCTTATATATAGAAAATAAAATAAGCACTATTCACGCTTAAAAAATTTGAACTCCAAATGAAGCGTGTCTATTCGCGTTTATATGTTATATATAGAAATTCACTTTTCAAATCAAGTTATATTTAATAAAATCCCTTTAATTAATTTCTATGCGTTTTGAACTCGCACAACCAAACGATTGGTCCAATTGCTATGAAATTTTACAACGTATACTAATTCACTATGATGGATTCAATTAAGCTTGTTTCATCGTAATCCGAGACAGTGCACCAGAAGGCTATTTTTACATGTTAATTAAAATGTGTAATTTCTGAAATCAGTTAAATCGCTTTTAAATCCAATTTAAAAGTTTACGATCTTCATTCTTTTTCAACTAGACGTTAACTCAACTTTGAAATCATTTTCATTCATATTAAATTCAACATTCGGTTATTTAAACAATTAAAAATATTCAAATTAAATAATTTAATTATCGAATAAACCGCTATTTTGAATTTTAAGTTATTTAACTTATAAAATTAACTTTTCAATATTTAAAATTAACTAAATATTCTAAATTCAAACGACTGAAATTTTGGGTAGTTGCATTCTCTCCCCATAAAATAATTTCGTCCCTGAAATTGCAAAGATAAAAAAATGCTCCAAACCCATTAACTTTTTGAATTTTTTTAGTTAAAATGTATTATTAGATTTCTAAGTTTCTCAAATCAATTCATAGTGAGTAACTAATTGTAACGACCCAGAATTTCCGTAATTTGAAATTCAGATATTTAATTGATTTTACACATCAACAAGTAAATTTTATAAGTCGAATAATTTATTTTTCGAATATTTAGATTTAATTGGGTAACTAAATCGATAATTTAACAAGTTAAATTACTAAAATAATTGGAAATTGTGTTTAAAGTGTTAAAAAAAGATTCGTAAAGTGGTATTATGTCATATTGGAGTTAGAATGATGTTATAGAACTTATAAAATAGAATTAAAAGTTAATTTGCGAAAATTGAATATTTTAATATTTAATCGACAAGTGAAATTAGTCATTTTGCAAACTGTCTCGGATTTCGACGAAACCAGTTTCATCGGATCCGTAACGTTATATTATTCCATTGTAAGCCAAAACGGATTTACCATTTCTCCGGGGTAAGCCAAAACGTATAGAAATTGGTTTGATCGATTTAATTTAAATTTGATTGTTTATTTCCGTAACTCGCACAGATGATCAAATTAGCTTCAGAAACTTATTCCATTGTGTCCAGAACATAGGGTAAACCCTAAAAATGTCGATCACCACGCGAGATTTGGAGTCTGGAAATTTGGAGTGAATAGTGTTTTGTGAAAATTTCTATAAAACGACCCATCCACCATCACATTTGCAAACCTATCTGTGACGACCGCCCATGACTCCCGCACGGAAACAAGGAAATAGTGCGCTGAAAGTGTGCCAGGCAGCCATGGACGATTGTCAGGGTAAGGTAAAAACATCAAACTCTATCGTAAAACTCACAGCGCATGGATAAAATACAATAGAGAAATATAATATAGTGAAGCTCCCATAGAACAGAATATCATCATCTAATCATAATAGCTTTATACATGGTCTGAATCATGAATACAAGAAGTCTCACTACATAGCACTCAGAGTAATCAACAATCAGTGGAATATCCAGTACATAGAATATGAAAATAATATGTAAAGCCTCCTGCTTGTCTTCGTCATCATCAGCGTGAGCCACTAAGATCAGCACCTGCCACCTGTCACCTAGTCTGCCCATCCCAAACATGGATGAACAGCCCAAGGTAATAAGAGGAGACATAAAACCTTGAGTCAGACAACAGTCTTAGTGAGCAGTAAATCAACTATCAAACATACCAAAAGAGCATAAAGGATAAAAAGGAATAGGAACCCAAACCATCCCACTCCACCTCTTTCTACAGTGATAGCCCCCAGACTCACACTAAGGAGAGGCAAGCGTAGCAAAGCAGATAATTAAAGTAAAGCAATAATCACTCGAGTCAAGGTCGATGTTTTCCAAATACAAACCCCCAAGGCCTAAACCATGATCAGATAAGCACCCAGAAAACACAGCTCTTGAGACCGAATGATGGTATAACCAAACATCCATGACTCTGGCTATCACTGTTATCATTGCCTTGATTTTATCATTAATTGAATGACCAACTCATCTTTCAACCATCCGTCAAGGGCTAATGGCAACCCCGGTTCTAGACATAACTCTGCACGTCACCGTGACCCGTGCCTAGGTATAACGGATCTACCCAGAGTACTAGCACGTCATCATGACCCGCGCCTGGGTATAACGGATCTACCCAACGTACTCTTGCTTTGAGCTTGCTAGAACCTTCAATAACGATAAGATCTCAGCCTTCTAGTCATCCTCCTCGACGAATATTCCCATTATAGCTCAAGCGCCTCTCGAGCCCACCATTATCCACCAACTCGAACCGCATCATCGAGTAATCAACATGCTTGGAATGATCCCGTCTAGATTAAACCAAGGCTTCCACATCATGCTTTGCTCCAACGCATCTTAGCAAAGTCCATCTCATCATCATACTTCGCCTCAACATATCCTGGCAAAGTCCATTTCAACATCATACTTTGCTTCCTCTAATCATAGCAAAGTCCATCATCATCGAATCCATCCATATGAGCTTCATCATCCGCTTCATATGCCACAAGCAGCTTTCACCATTCAAGAGCCTTTCCACTTAGCTTTTGAATCATCTTCAACCATCTTGTTCCAAATCAACTACTAGCTAACTTGAAACAATCAAATCAATCATCAATACAAACAATCATGCATTCAAACAAGATCTAACAAGCAATATTAACTATAATGGCAATTTCGTAAATAAATGAACATAAGTCTAACATATATGAAATGATGGATTTTAGCATAGATCTATCAAATATAAAACATGGGTTTTGTCTCTATAACTTGTTAATTGAACTTGCATAGGTAAACATCTTCAAAAGTAATGAATCTAGTCTTGGAACTAAGAAAAATGCATGAAATCTCTAACTTTAACACTCAAACAAGCCACCAATCCAATATACTCCTTTGGGTCCGCGTGAGAGATAACTACCACTCACCGAATCACCCAAACACTTCAAAAACAAATCACTTCAGATCTGGACAGCAAGGATTCAAGCTTGATTCGTCGAAATCTCGCTTGAAATGATGAAATCTATCTTTGTAGGATGAAGATCTTCAACTTTGGCTCTTCAATCTTCAATCTTGATCTTCGATCTTGGATGGATGTTAGAACTCGATCAAAGTGGAAAAAGAAGTGAAGAAATATTGTAGTCGAGCTCTAAAAATGGCAGCACTTCGTCGCTTCAAAAACTGGTGCCAAAAAGTGAGCCAAACCCCTCTATTTATAGGCTGAATTCCCCTTAGGTCGTAATTCGTAGGCTCGGTTTTAGGTCGTCGCCGACCTAAGAAATCTCCGACCTAACTAGGTAGTCTACGACTCAAAGAATCCCTACAACTTACGACCTACCCACTTCACGACCTAACAACCCCAGGGTTACACGAGATAACACACGGCCTAAAACAAACACGACTCAACAGGTATGCACGACTTACGACTCAATGGGAACTCGACCTAACGCTCTATCCACCTCCCCGACCTAACAGCAACACGAGCTACGACTCATCACTAAGTCGCTAACGACTTAGCATGTGCAGACCTAAACTCACGCGACCTAAAAACCCTACCGTCCTAACTTAGGTCGTCTACGACCTAACTAACATGACTAACTTCCTTAGGTCGTTTATCCAATAAGTCGTAAACCCCATAGGTCGGTCAACTACTATAACTCATTCACGACTCAACTTCCATAGGTCGTAAACACTCTTAAGTCAGTCCATTCTTATAGGTCGTTTAACTCTTAGGTCGGCTAACTACTAGGTCGCTTCTCCTTAACTCGGTCGATACTTAGGTCGGTCAGAAACCATAACTCGTATACGACCTATCACTTATCTTGTTAACTCGGCTAACTGTTAGGTCGTTAACCCTAAGTCACTCATTCCTATAGGTCGGATATCTGCCTTAGGTCGCTCCCATCCTATAGGTCGCTAATCCTATAAGTCGCTCCCCTCGACCTAAACATCATACGAGCCAAAATCTGCACGAGCTAACACTCACTACACTACTAGGTCGCTAACCTGCCCCAACTTAAGTCGCTCTATATCTTAAGCCGCTTGCCTAAGCCACCATACGACCTAAGCTACACCACGACCTAAGCCTCTACACAAGTTAACTTCTATAACTCGGCAACTTCCTTAAGTCGGTCAGGCACTATAGGTCGGTCATCCTACAGGTCGGTTACTACCTTAACTCGGCCACACGACCCAATCTTCCTACGACTTAAACATCACAACACGAACTAACTCTGGTTGACTCAAACAATACTAACGACCTAATATAACCATTTTACGATTTATCGACACGTAAAATACGGGTCGTTACATTCTCTCCCCCTTAGGAATTTCGCCCCCGAAATTCCAAACAATCAAGAGCAACCATAACTATTCTGCATGCCTACCATCCATCACAACCAACAAACCATGCATCCAATTACTAGCCTAGCATGCAGAATTCTAAGACTAGAACAAGTTACAAATTAATGAGATGTCACGACACCTTAGGGCCATACCTCGAGGAGTTCAGGATGAGCTGCCTTCATCCTCTCTTCCTCTTCCCACGTACAGTCGTTAACATCATCACTCCATTGTATCTTGAGCAACGTAATCGTCTTCCTCCTAAGTTGTTTCGTGTCGGTTTCAACAACACGAAGCGGCTTACGAGGTCTTATAACAACTGGATCAACCTCTAAATCTTCACAGCTATCAGCAGAAACCACTGTATTCGAGTTGTGCACATACTTCCGTAGATAAGATACATGAAAAACATTGTGCACACCCGCCATCTTTTCCGGTAACTCCAATCTATAAGCGAGCTTTCCAATTCGCCCGATAATCGGGAATGGTCCAACAAATCTCGGAGTCAACTTTCCTTTCTTCTCGAATCGAATAACATTCTTTAGAGGAGAAATCTTCACAAAAACCATATCACCTACGTCGAATTCCAAATCTTTTCGACGTTTATCAACATAACTTTTCTGAAGGTCTTGGGCTGCCTTCATTCGTTGCCGAATGATCTCTATACTGTCCGAAGTCTGACGAATCATCTCTGGCCCAAGTATCATCTTATCTCCTGTTTCCAACCAACACATCGGAGAGTTACACGGTCTTCCATACCGTGCCTCATATGGTGCCATACCAATACTTGACTGGTAACTGTTATTATACGCAAATTCCACCAAATGAAGATGATCTTCCCATGATCCTCCGAAATCCAAAACACATGCCCTCAGAAGATCTTCCAAAACTCGGTTGACTCTCTCAGTCTGACCATCTGTTTGGGGATGATAAGCTGTACTCAAACACAACTCGGTTCCCAAAACTTCCTGGAAGCTCTTCCAAAATCCACTAGCGAACAATGGGTCTCGATCACTCACTATACTCTTCGGAATACCATGGAATCGAACTATCCACTTAACATACAATTCAGCCAACTTCGATGCAGTCCTAGTTGATCGAACAGGAATAAATCTTGCACTCTTAGTCAAACGATCTACAATGACCCAAATCCCTTCATTTCCCGTTCTGGTTCTAGGTAGACCATCGATAAAATCCATCGATATTTGCTCCCACTTCCATGTAGGAACTTCCAATGGCTAAAGCAATCCACTTGGCTTCTTCTGTTCAGCTTTTACCAACTGACAGCTCATACATTTGGAAATAAAATTTCCAACATCCTTCTTCATACCTTCCCAGTAATAGGTTCTCTTCATGTCCCGATACATCTTATTTCCTCCTGGATGAATTGTCAACTTCGAGTGATGACTTTCCTTCAGAACTTCATCTCTCAACTCATCGATATCGGGAACAACCAGTCGTCCTTGCTTCCGAAGCCAACCCTCTCGATCGACTTCGAATCTTTTATCCTTCTTTGGGTCCAATCCAGATTCCAAATCACGGATAATCTTGACAAGCTTATCGTCTCGCTTTTGGCTCTTGCCAATTCTTTCAACAAGAGTACGCCTTATCGATAAGTTTGCCAACATTTCAGGTTCCAATTCACATCTGGGCCTGAAGTCAAATCTAGCTAAAAACTCGAGACTCTTCCATTCCGAAAACATGGCTCCCAATCCTGCATGTCTTCGACTCAACGCATCGGCTACTGCGTTACCTTTTCCCGGAGTATAAGCTATACCGAAATCATATGATGCTAAAAACTCTAGCCATCGTTGCTGCCGAAGATTCAAATCCTTCTGGGAGAAAAGATACTTCAACGACTTATGATCTGTAAACAACTCGAATCGAACTCCCAATAGATAATGTCTCCACATCTTCAGAGCAAAAACAATCGCCGCTAACTCCAAATCATGAGTCGGGTAATTCCTTTCATGCGGCTTCAGTTGTCGACTTGCATACGCAACAACTCTATCCTTCCGCATCAGCACTACTCCAAGTCCAGTACCACATGCATCGGTGTAAACCACCAGCTCATCATTCCCACTTGGAATAGTCAAAACAGGAGCACTCGTCAGTCGCTCTTTCAGGATTCCAAAAGCTTGCTCACACTTAGCATCCCAACTGAACACTTGGTTCTTCTTCGTCGATCCTGTTAATGGTGCAGCTACCTTGGAAAAGTCTTTGATAAACCGATGATAATATCCTGCTAATCCAAGAAAACTTCTCACATCAGATGCATTCTTAGGTCTAATCCAATCCTGGATCGCTGCCACCTTAGCGGGATCAACCGCTATTCCATTTCCAAAAATAACATGGCCTAAGAACCTAACTTCACTCTTCCAGAAGTGACACTTCGAAAACTTAGCCTTTATCTGATGTTTCCGCAAGATTTCCAAAACAATACGCAAGTGTGTCTTGTGCTCTTCTTCAGTCCTGGAATAAATCAGAATATCATCCACGAACACAAGCACGAACTTGTTCAAATGATCTCTGAACACTCTATTCATAAGATCCACAAAATATGCTGGTGCGTTAGTCAATCCAAACGGCATTACCAGCCACTCATAAAAACCGGATGGTGTCCTGAAAGCAGTCTTCGGCACACTATCCTTCGCCACTCTTAACTGGTGAAATCCCGTTGCCAAATCCATCTGAGAAAACACCTTTGCCTCGTGAAGCTGATCGAACAAGTCATCTATTCTCGGCAATGGATACTTGTTCTTCTTAGTCACCTTATTCAACTCACGATAATCCACACACAACCTCAACGATCCATCCGCTTTGGTTGCGAACACAACTGGTGCACCCCATTCGGACACACTACGCCAAATGAATCCTTTCCATAAAAGGTCATCAACTTGTACCTTCAACTCTTGCTGTTCCCTAGGCGCCATTCGCCTAAGCGGCATCACAATGGGTCTGGCTCCTTCAACTAGATCGATACGAAACTCGATCTCCCTATGCGGCGGTAACCCTTTGACCTCATCAAAGACATCCTCGTATCCATTCACGATTGGAATCGATGACAGTCCATCCCGTGGAACAACCAGCGAATACATGAAGCTCATGAAGACGCCTTCTTCATGCTTACATCGTATCACAACCTTTCGCCCCTCCACATTCTCGACGGTCACCTCCAATCTCTCACAATCAACCTTTGCCGCATACTTCCTAAGCCAGTCCATACCCAAAATAATTCCGAACCCCGCAAAGTTCAGAACAAAACAATCACAAACAAAAGAGCAATCATGACTCGATACAACTAGACCACGGCATAGCATACACAAACAAGACGAACCCCCAACTGGATTAGTCGCTACTAATGGTCTATCAACTATATCCGGTTCCAAACCCAACCGGCCTACAAGTTCACTACAAACAAAGGAGTGCGACGCTCCAGTATCAAATAACACTCTAACTGGAACACCACAAATGGAAAGAGTACCTTGAACCACCACACTCTTCCCCTTCTCTTCAGCAGTAGGAGCTTTCGAAGATGACGGGACAGCCCCCAAAGCATAAGCTTGCACAACCTGCCTGTCCTTTATCGGTTCCGGAAAGTTCTTCTTAATGTGCCCCAGCTTATCACAGTTGTAGCACTTCAACAACACCTTCGGATTCTTGCAATCCTTGGAGAGATGGCCCTTCTGCCGACAATTATAGCGGGTCTTTTCCCCCTTCAGCTTCTTCTGACCATCCTTACCCTTCTGCTGTTGTTGCTTCCTCTCCTTGTTTCCACGCTGCTGTGGTTTAGATTCCTCCTTGGTCACAACAACAACAGATACTTCCTTAGGAAACAAACTCTCGTGCCTGAGAGCTTTCTCCACCAGCTTCTCAAATGGATCGTCCAGATGATCCACCAACCGTCTTCCAAGATAACTGTCCAAGCCTGTCACGAACTTTTCATTCTTCTGATAAGAAGATTCAATATACGACCGAGAATACTTGGACAAGGCCTCAAACTCAGAAACATACTCAAGAACCGATCTCCCACCTTCCTTAAGCTCTACAAACTTCTTGAACAAAACAGATTTCTGAGCCGTAGAGATAAACTTAGCTTCAAATCTAACTTGGAATTGCTCCCAAGTAATCTCTTCTTCTGGAGTATCGATGGTGATAGAATTACACCAATCAGAAGCTCTCCCTTGAAGTTGCCTTGATGCAAGCTTCCTCTTAGTTGCATCCTCAATCCCCAAATCACCAAAAATCCTCCTACAAGCATCAATCCATCTCTGCACTTCAATGGTCGATTCCGTTCGAAAGAAAACCTTTCCTCCAAGAGAAGTATAGTCCTTGCAAAGCTTAGCAAAATCCACCGGTCTTGGAGCTTGAACTTGAACTCCCACATCCACTGATGATCCTGAAGCTGGTATCCTCCTCATGATCGAAGTCATCATGGCCTCAAACATAGGAGCATAATCAACAGCTTCCCTAGCAGCACGGCTTTCCCTAGCAGCTTGTCTCTCGCTTCGACTCATCCTTAACATATGTAAAAAGGACTGATTAGAACACCCTGAGGAACAACTACATAAGAAGTTCAAATCCATCTAAACTACTATATTATATATAGTAATCATCCATCAAAATACAATTACATCTCTCTTACGTAGTAACGTCGGCGAGCGTTGGCTAAAATCGATTAACCAAAGCTCTGATACCAAATGTGACGACCGCCCATGACTCCCGAACGGAAACAAGGAAATAGTGCGCTGAAAGTGTGCCAGGCAGCCATGGACGATTGTCAGGGTAAGGTAAAAACATCAAACTCTATCGTAAAACTCACAGCGCATGGATAAAATACAATAGAGAAATATAATATAGTGAAGCTCCCATAGAACAGAATATCATCATCTAATCATAATAGCTTTATACATGGTCTGAATCATGAATACAAGAAGCCTCACTACATAGCACTCAGAGTAATCAACAATCAACGGAATATCCAGTACATAGAATATGAAAATAATATGTAAAGCCTCCTGC
The DNA here is from genome assembly GCA_030765085.1 of Allium cepa. Taxonomy (NCBI): domain Eukaryota; kingdom Viridiplantae; phylum Streptophyta; class Magnoliopsida; order Asparagales; family Amaryllidaceae; genus Allium; species Allium cepa. The sequence goes on from CM060937.1 coordinate 709,037,211, forward strand.
TCGTCTTCGTCATCATCAGCGTGAGCCACTAAGATCAGCACCTGCCACCTGTCACCTAGTCTGCCCATCCCAAACATGGATGAACAGCCCAAGGTAATAAGAGGAGACATAAAACCTTGAGTCAGACAACAGTCTTAGTGAGCAGTAAATCAACTATCAAACATACCAAAAGTGCATAAAGGATAAAAAGGAATAGGAACCCAAACCATCCCACTCCACCTCTTTCTACAGTGATAGCCCCCAGACTCACACTAAGGAGAGGCAAGCATAGCAAAGCAGATAATTAAAGTAAAGCAATAATCACTCGAGTCAAGGTCGATGTTTTCCAAATACAAACCCCCAAGGCCTAAACCAAGATCAGATAAGCACCCAGAAAACACCGCTCTTGAGACCAAATGATGGTATAACCAAACATCCATGACTCTGGCTATCACTGTTATCATTGCCTTGATTTTATCGTTAATTGAATGACCAACTCATCTTTCAACCATCCGTCAAGGGCTAATGGCAACCCCGGTTCTAGACATAACTCTGCACGTCACCGTGACCCGTGCCTAGGTATAACGGATCTACCCAGAGTACTAGCACGTCATCATGACCCGCGCCTGGGTATAATGGATCTACCCAACTTACTCTTGCTTTGAGCTTGCTAGAACCTTCAATAACGATAAGATCTCAGCCTTCTAGTCATCCTCCTCGACGACTATTCCCATTATAGCTCAAGCGCCTCTCGAGCACACCATTATCCACCAACTCGAACCGCATCATCGAGTAATCAACATGCTTGGAATGATCCCGTCTGGATTAAACCAAGGCTTCCACATCATGCTTTGCTCCAACGCATCTTAGCAAAGTCCATCTCATCATCATACTTCGCCTCAACATATCCTGGCAAAGTCCATTTCATCATCATACTTTGCTTCCTCTAATCATAGCAAAGTCCATCATCATCGAATCCATCCATATGAGCTTCATCATCCGCTTCATATGCCACAAGCAGCTTTCACCATTCAAGAGCCTTTCCACTTAGCTTTTGAATCATCTTCAACCATCTTGTTCCAAATCAACTACTAGCTAACTTGAAACAATCAAATCAATCATCAATACAAACAATCATGCATTCAAACAAGATCTAACAAGCAATATTAACTATAATGGCAATTTCGTAAATAAATGAACATAAGTCTAACATATATGAAATCATGGATTTAGCATAGATCTATCAAATATAAAACATGGGTTTTGTCTCTATAACTTGTTAATTGAACTTGCATAGGTAAACATCTTCAAAAGTAATGAATCTAGTCTTGGAACTAAGAAAAATGCATGAAATCTCTAACTTTAACACTCAAACAAGCCACCAATCCAATATACTCCTTTGGGTCCGCGTGAGAGATAACTACCACTCACCGAATCACCCAAACACTTCAAAAACAAATCACTTCAGATCTGGACAGCAAGGATTCAAGCTTGATTCGTCGAAATCTCGCTTGAAATGATGAAATCTAGCTTTGTAGGATGAAGATCTTCAACTTTGGCTCTTCAATCTTCAATCTCGATCTTCGATCTTGGATGGATGTTAGAACTCGATCAAAGTGGAAAAAAGAAGTGAAGAAATATTGTAGTCGAGCTCTCAAAATGGCAGCACTTCGTCGCTTCAAAAACTGGTGCCAAAAAGTGAGCCAAACCCCTCTATTTATAGGCTGAATTCCCCTTAGGTCGTAATTCGTAGGCTCGGTTTTAGGTCGTTGCCGACCTAAGAAATCTCCGACCTAACTAAGTCGTCTACGACTCAAAGAATCCCTACAGCTTACGACCTACCCACTTCATGACCTAACAACCCCAGGGTTACACGAGATAACACACGGCCTAAAACAAACACGACTCAACAGGTATGCACGACTTACGACTCAATGGAAACTCGACCTAACGGTCTAGCCACCTTCCCGACCTAACAGCAACACGAGCTACGACTCATCACTAAGTCGCTAACGACTTAGCATGTGCAGACCTAAACTCACGCGACCTAAAAACCCTGCCGTCCTAACTTAGGTCGTCTACGACCTAACTAACATGACTAACTTCCTTAGGTCGTTTATCCAATAAGTCGTAAACCCCATAGGTCGGTCAACTACTATAACTCGTTCACGACTCAACTTCCATAGGTCGTAAACACTCTTAAGTCAGTCCATTCTTATAGGTCGTTTAACTCTTAGGTCGGCTAACTACTAGGTCGCTTCTCCTTAACTCGGTCGATACTTAGGTCGGTCAGAAACCATAACTCGTATACGACCTATCACTTATCTTGTTAGCTCGGCTAACTGTTAGGTCGTTAACCCTAAGTCACTCATTCCTATTTGTCGGATATCTGCCTTAGGTCGCTCCCATCCTATAGGTCGCTAATCCTATAAGTCGCTCCCCTCGACCTAAACATCATACGAGCCAAAATCTGCACGAGCTAACACTCACTACACTACTAGGTCGCTAACCTGCCCCAACTTAAGTCGCTCCATATCTTAAGTCGCTTGCCTAAGCCACCATACGACCTAAGCTACACCACGACCTAAGCCTCTACACAAGTTAACTTCTATAGCTCGGCAACTTCCTTAAGTCGGTCAGGCACTATAGGTCGGTCATCCTATAGGTCGGTTACTACCTTAACTCGGCCACACGACCCAAGCTTCCTACGACTTAAACATCACAACACGAACTAACTCAGGTTGACTCAAACAATACTAACGACCTAATATAACCATTTTATGATTTATCGACACATAAAATACGGGTCGTTACACTATCTGCCTCAAACCCTAGCCGCCACCATTCATTTCGATGGCCAGAAATGCATCGTTTTCTTCCTTGATTTTCTCCAAATCCATGCACATCCACGAAAAACTTCTAACTAGTTAATTATAGACCTAGTCGAGACGTTCAAATCCAATGGTGATGATCGCCTGGATCGTGACGAGATGACCAGAAATCAACTGCGAGTTGGCCACGTTCGTGCACGATCATCGAGCTAAAGGAGTGGCCGAGCTCGAAGTTCTCCTGGCCGAAAGTAGCTCTCATCGTGGCCATTCGTGTGGTGCTAGTCGATCGACCTGTATTCGATCGTAGAGGCCGCGTGTATTAGGGTTAGCATGGCGGCTATGGGTTCGTCGCATTTTGTTTTCATGTGGAGGGAGAAGCCGCGTGCAACGGGCAGATTCATATCTCTGAAAATGAACGGCCATGATTTGTAGATGGTAAAATAAAAAAAAAGAGTGAATTGTTTTAAATTTGTAATTGAAACTTGTAAAATACATAACTGTTGCATACGTTATCAGAATTCGACGAAACCGGCGATGCCGGAATCGTATGGACGAGCACTACGCAATGGAGCTACTTTGGAGTCGTTCGGAGCTTGTGAAAATTTCGGGTAAAATTTAATGCATATTTAATTTTATTCGAAACAAAACGCTACAACTGTTATCGGAAACTCAAGGTGAGAACTTCTCACTCAATCGTTTTGTTTCGATTTAAATTTTAAATAGTTAGATTTAAAATTGCTTGATTGTGTGATTGGATGATAATTTTTATCTGTTGTATTGAAATAGACCCTATACGCCGCATATTAAGCGGATGTTATTTATTAAAAACATATACGGCGATAATTCGAGCTTGTACGGAATTGGTATTATATATGTATTTGGAGTTGATTTTCCCACATTATATAGCGGATAATACCCTATTGCACCGCATTATAGCGGATAATTTTTTATAAATCCCATATACCGCGATATTCCTTCTCGAAGCGGAATTGGTATTGTGCTAACATCTTTAGATGCAGGGAAACAGGTAGGAGGGATCCATCTGGATTCCTCAAATGATTGAATTGGTTTCAATGTTGTGTGTTGATCTATTTATTGATCTATTTATAATCTGCGTGATTATCTTTGTGATTAAAATCGTTAAAGGCTAAATTTTAGCCGAATATATTTTTGGCATCGTCAGATGCTGAAAATAAATAAAATTTAGTTTTGGAAATTTTAAGTTGAGAATTCATAATAAATTTTAAGTTTGGAATTGGTTCATCTTAAATAAATAAACGTTGAAATTTTTATGTTATAAAAATTATGATTTTTGTGAAATATAACCGAAATGTGATTTTTGAAATAAGAAGTTGATTAATTTATAAAATGGTTTAAATTTTGATTTTTGAATTACTATAAATGATTTATATAGAAGATTTATAAAATTGATATTTATAAATTAAAATATTGGAATTATAAAGGAGTTTTTATAAGTATAAAAATGAAGTATAAATGGATTTCACAAGTGGATGAAATCTATAGATTTATAAATTGTGAAGTTATAAAATGAATAGATTTTGTAAAATAAAAGATTTATAAGTAATTAACTTATAAATTGGATTTTGGCGTGTAAATGGGATATAGATAGAATTTGTTAATAAAGTGATTATATAAGTTGAAGTTGTTATAAAGTATAAATGGAATTTATAAATGTTGTTTATAAATCAAAAATTGACTTATTCTAATAAGTTTAATTATTATAGCTTATTAAAGGAGATATATCCATGATTTTGGGACAGTGGATAATCCTTTAAATAAAATATGTAGAAATGTTGAATTTGGTTAACAAAGTATATTCACGATTTTGGACGGTGAATAATATATTAAAGAAATATTTTGGGAAAGTGATATTTTAAATAGAATTTAAAACAATTTAAAAATGTTTTAAAATGTATTAAGTATCGAAACCATAGATTTCAACATTCATTGTTGAAATAGACATTTTCGAGAAATAGAAGGAAATAGTGGACTATAACACTGTTGTTATAGTAAATGATATCCGAAAGGAAAAGTTTTGTATAGTATTGGGATTTATATATCTTTCTTAATTTCGAATACCTATACTAGTGATTTTGGGTTGTCCTAACGATGTTTTACGCAACATTCGTTTTGACCCAAATAAATGTGCTTAAGAGTATGTTTTCCTTAAAGAATAAAAATTTATACTTAGTTGTGATTTAAGTATATTGAACGTTTTCAAAATGTTGGAAATAAACAGATTTATGAATTACTTATAATTAAATAAGTATGGAAATGTTTCCAATATGAAGTGAATGTTTTGAGATTTTATCTTTTAAAGATAAATTGAAAGTCAATAATTGAAATCGATTTGAAAAATCGTATAAAAATTGAATATTTGGAAATGTAAATTCACAATGGAAATTTATAAGGGAATTTTTTTTAAAAAATAAACATTGATTTATTTTTTAAAAGTGTGGAAATAAATTTACAAATTTGGAACGTAATTTAATAAATCAGTAAGGATTTATTTGATCGGTTTAAATGAACCATTTGAAATGAAAGTTGTAAAGGTGAAAATTGATTTGAAAGTTGTTTTCAAATGGTTGAAGTATGGAAATTATATCTTGTAAAGACATTTGTGAAAATAAATAATTTAGGAAATTATTTGAAATCGGGTGATGTTGTGAGTATTGATTCATAGTTAAATAACCGACTATAAATATTGACCCTTAAATGTCTATTTGTTGTGCATTGGTTGAAACTGAATGCTACACTTATTTTCAAATTATTGCGTTTGTTATTCGGATTACCCATTCCGAATAGTGATACGACGTAATAGATAGCATTGAAGACTGGTGGTAAAGAGCGGGTATTTGTGAAAATGGTAGGATGACCGATCGATTGTCTCTGCAACGTTAGCTACGGTATGGAGATTTCCTTTGTGATGGGAAATTCGATCGGGATTGTGAATACCCGGATTGCAAGGGCTTCTTTTGAAGTGCCTTCGGTTCTGTTCGAGCCCGGAACAGACTTGTATGGTTACGTGTGTGACATTACATTTTGAGATATAAAGCAGATTTCTTTCAAATACATTTCTGTTGGTGATGGAGAATTTATTCCCTTAGTTAACACCCTTCTCTGAGACGTACGAGCTCAGAGGTTATGTAGTTGAAGGTTATCAGCGATATATTCCCAATTTGGTAATGTGGCATGCTGAGTGTTGCTGTGTGATGATTATTTATTGATCATTTGTTGATCAAAGCGTGGCTTTTTGAAAAAGCGTGGCTTTGTGGACGAGACTTCGTCAGACCTCACACCCCGAAAATTGTCGAAACAAGAATATGCGACAAGTTTATGATGGTCGCTCCCTTTAGGGTACGTCATTTCCTTCTGGAAAAGGGTGGTGTCAGGTATGGAGCCCTGATGCTTAACCTATGTGGTTGCTCCAATCTCATTTTTCTATATGGTTGTTGCCTGGTGATAAAGGGCCCTCGGATAAAGGTCCCAAAGGACCGGGGAGTGGCATACTCGAGTAGTAGTTACCTAGTTACAAAGGTAACCCGGCCTTGTGTTGGCAGAGATCCGGTTAGGTTCTCGGGAGGTCCCACCAGAGGCGATCCCATGTGGTAGTAGGAAGTTCGTTAGCCTGACCATTTGTTGGAAAATCTAAAGAAACAATACGAGCCTTGCACGTTTTTAGTTGTAGAACCTGCCATTTAATATGGTAGCTATAGTAGGCATACTATAATGGTACCTATGATGGCTAAGATTTATATTCTATTTTCGAATTGCTTTCTACACTATGCACTAATAATAATATCAAAAATGATTTGTTTTGCGTAGTAAGCATCTTTGACTATCATAAGAAGAAATCTCCTCCAATTCTGCGTTTGCATTGTGTGTGTGCGGGGAGGCCTTTTGGTGGTTTCATTTTCAAAAAGCATTGCAGATATTTTTTCACTTCCATTGTTGTTGTTGTTTTAAAAAGATAAATAACTGTTTTGAGTTCTTACAGCATTCCCATAAATGACCTGGAGTTTATTGTTCTCTTCCTAAACTCTGGGTGCCCATAATTTTCCACACGGGTAGTCTAGAGTCAGTTATCAGGTCATTCTGGATTCAAAAGTGCTATGGAGCTCAAGTGGCGAGCTGGATGGCGAGGCGTATTACTTGTATATAATATTATCTTTCGGCTGTAAATTCACTTGTAGGGACACGTTTGTATAACTGTCCAGTGTTTTGTTGTGTTGTATATTATTGTTGTACACTCTATGATGATGTAATGTAATAACTGAGATAGTTTTTTGTTTTTAAAGATTATTTTTTGTCTATTATATGTTGTTCCACTGCGATATGTGAGATCCTGATATTGTTTTCTGTTGTTTCTTCTTTCTTTCTTCCTGTCTTCTTCTATCTTTCTCTTCTACCTCTTTTTTTAACCCTAACAATTCGGTTTTCGGGCATTCGATTATGCGGCATTTGATACAGTGGACATAAGAATGCTGACCTTCGGATCCCGACAAAATCGCATCTGTTACATGTGGTATCAGATCATATGGTTAAGTGACAACCTTGGCTCTGTTGGAGATTACCCATTAGAGATAGAGTCAGCAGTACTCTAGAATGAATTGAGTGTAATAATAGATATGAGCGCGTATTTGTTAATGAATATGAAATTGTTTTGTATTGTGTTGACTTATCAGCTGATTGTTTATAGATTATGGTCGATGCAGTCCAGCTAATTGTTGTCGATATGGGTTTCTAAACTCTTAAACGAGATAAACCGACATAGTATCATTTTAAATTGGGTAAATGAAATAATTTTACCTTGATTATATTTTATATATAATGAATAATTTTTCAGCAATTATCAAAGTGTATGTAAAATTGAATTGTTTGGTTTTTGAAAATGTAAGAATATATATAAGTAATTGAAAGTTGTTCGAATAATCTGAATAAAACCAACAATTGTGAAAGAATAAATTATATAAAAGCAACAATTGTATAAGTATAGAATTATAGTTGAAATGATTTACAATTGTGGAATAATCTTGTATAAGTAAAGTTAAATAGTGAAATTATATAAGCAAGGTTTATAAATGAGATTATAAATAAAAGGAAATTTTTAAAGAATTTAAAGCACTGAATTCACTACTGTTGCTGGGGAATAATAAGGGTGATGACTGCAGCATCATAAGTATCATTTTCAAGTTTCTGTCTGATGGATTTACTACCATAGTAAATTAAAATTGAATTTTGTTGTGATATACAAATTTGAAATTAAAATCCAAGTTGAAATTGATGAATATAAGTAATCAAGTTTTGAACTTGTAAAATGAGATAATAAACATTTAGCTTTGGTAAAGTTGAAATAAATTTGAACTAGTATGATAAAATATATGATTTGAAATTTAACTAAAGGAAGTTAAATAAATTAAATCAGATATGGAAGTTGAATAATAAGTTGTATAACTTATTAAATGTTAAGATGTAAGTAAAACCAATTATTAAAATGGTTAAACAACTTCGTTAAGCAAAACGAAGTATGAATCTAAATAAGTGATAAAAAAATTAACTTTGGTAAAAGTTAAATAAAATTTACTTAGAGTTGGAATTTGAATTGGATTTTAACTGGATTAGATATGTTGTTGAAATGAAAATTTAAGTTAAGTCAAACAAATGATGTTTAAAAGGAATTTAACTTAAGTGATGTTGAATAAAGTTGATTTTGGTATTAAAATGAATTAATGAAATAAAGTCATTGAATGAATATGAACTTGAGTTATATAAAGGAGATTCAACTTTAATTGTAAAATAAATTTGTAATTGAACTAATTAATTGAATATTAATCAATCGAATGTAATGAATTGATATAAAATAATGGATATAAGTGTTAATTCATTTAAGGCTAATTGAATGTTAAACCAAATTGAAGGTAAACAAAGTGAATATGAATGTTGAATGTAAAGTGAATAAATTCGATTGTATTGGATATACATTGGTTGTTAGATTATTGTTAATTGATTGAATAGAAATTCATATGAAATTGAATGAATAAAATTGAAAGCTAAAGCAATTAAATTTAAATTGGAAGTTAAGTAAATTTAAATTGAATGGAAATTGATTTGAACTGAAAGTGAACCAATGTAAATGTAAATTAGTGAATGTAAACTAATTCAAAATGAATAATTGAATGTCGTTGTATATAAATTTATTGTAAACAATTACAAGTAATGTCGAAATCATATAAGTTGTTTATAAACCTTGTTTAGTATGCATTTCTTTTAATATGCATGGTTGTAGTTGTTAAAAAGAGTAAAATGTTAATAACTTCTTATATATGTCACTTACGTGCTTATATTGAGTAAGTACAGATACCGAGGCTACCGTTAGTGGGATTTAGGTTGCGCAAAATGCTTAATAAATATCTTCTTTGCTTAAAAATACTAAAAAGGTACGCCTACGCAATAAAAATAGGAAATATGAACTGTTTTTCTGTTTTCCGACCGTGTGGGTAGATGTATATATATTCATCTATTGTAGTATTGTAAAAGCACCTCCGTACAAAGGAGGTTATGGAGATTTTTTTTAAAAATTTAAGGCGTTAGAAAATTTTTGGGAAATTTTGAATTTTTGGGAAATTTTGAATTTTTGTGAAAACTAAGTTTTGATTTGAAGTTAAAGGTTAAACGATGTAGTTGATTTTGAAAAGATAACTAAGTATGATTTGAAAACATAGTAAAGTTATTGTAAGAAGTTTAACTATTGAATTTTTGGAAAAGTTAAACACTTAAGGGATTTGTGAATCAAATTTGAACGGTTTGTTTTGAAAACTTAATGGATTTCAAAACTTTTTCTTATCTGGCAATTTCGAGGACGAAGTTCTTTTAAGGGGGGAAGTTTGTGACGACCCAGAATTTCCGTCATTTGAAATTTAGTTATTTAATTGATTTTAAATATCAACAAGTAAATTTTATAAGTCGAATTATTTTTTTTCGAATATTTAGATTTATTTGGATAATTAAATCGATAAACATGTTAAATTACTAAAATAATTAGAAATTGGGCTTAAAATGATTAAAAATGATTCGTAAAGTTGTATTATGTCATATTGGAATTAGAATGATGTTATAGAACTTTTAAAATCGAATTAAAAGTTAATTTGTGAAAATCGAATATTTTAATATTTAACCGACTAGTGAAATTAGTCATTTTTCAAACAGTCTTGGATTTCGACGAAACTATTTTCATTGGATCCGTAATGTTATATTATTGTAAGGTTTCTAATTTCGTGTCAATTGGATTTACCGTTATCCGGGGCAACTAAAACGCATAGAAATTGGTTTAATCGATTTAATTTAAATTTGATCGTTTATTTCTGTAACTCACACAGATGATCAAATTAGCTTCTGAAACCTATTCCATTGTGTCCGGAACGTGGGGTAAACCCTAGAAACGCCGGTCACCGTGCGAGATTTGGAGTTTGGAAATTTGGGGTGTATAGTGTTTTGTGAAAATTTCTATAAAAGGACCCATCCACCTTCACATTTGCAAACCCTATCTCCCTCAAACCCTAGCCACCACCATTCATTTCGATGGCCAGAAATGCATCATTTTCTTCCTTGATTTTCTCCAAATCCATGCCAATTCTTTCCACAAGAGTAGGCCTTATCGATAAGTTTTCCAACATTTCAGGTTCCAATTCACATCTGGGCCTGAAGTCAAATCTAGCTAAAAACTCGAGACTCTTCCATTCCGAAAAGATGGCTCCCAATCCAGCATGTCTTCGACTCAACGCATCAGCTACTGCGTTACCTTTTCCCGGAGTATAAGCTATACCGAAATCATATGATGCTAAAAACTCTAGCCATCGTTGCTGCCGAAGATTCAAATCCTTCTGGGAGAAAAGATACTTCAACGACTTATGATCTGTAAACAACTCGAATCGAACTCCCAATAGATAATGTCTCCACATCTTCAGAGCAAAAACAATCGCCGCTAACTCCAAATCATGAGTCGGGTAATTCCTTTCATGCGGCTTCAGTTGTCGACTTGCATACGCAACAACTCTATCCTTCTGCATCAGCACTGCTCCAAGTCCAGTACCACATGCATCGGTGTAAACCACCATCTCATCATTCCCACTTGGAATAGTCAAAACAGGAGCACTCGTCAGTCGCTCTTTCAGGATTCCAAAAGCTTGCTCACACTTAGCATCCCAACTGAACACTTGGTTCTTCTTCGTCGATCCTGTTAATGGTGCAGCTACCTTGGAAAAGTCTTTGATAAACCGACGATAATATCCTGCTAATCCAAGAAAACTTCTCACATCAGATGCATTCTTAGGTCTAATCCAATCCTGGATCGCTGCCACCTTAGCGGGATCAACCGCTATTCCATTTCCAGAAATAACATGGCCTAAGAACCTCACTTCACTCTTCCAGAAGTGACACTTCGAAAACTTAGCCTTCAGCTGATGTTTCCGCAAGATTTCCAAAACAATACGCAAGTGTGTCTTGTGCTCTTCTTCAGTCCTGGAATAAATCAGAATATCATCCACGAACACAAGCACGAACTTGTTCAAATGATCTCTGAACACTCTATTCATAAGATCCACAAAATATGCTGGTGCGTTAGTCAATCCAAACGGCATTACCAGCCACTCATAAAAACCGGATGGTGTCCTGAAAGCAGTCTTCGGCACACTATCCTTCGCCACTCTTAACTGGTGAAATCCCGTTGCCAAATCCATCTGAGAAAACACCTTTGCCTCGTGAAGCTGATCGAACAAGTCATCTATTCTCGGCAATGGATACTTGTTCTTCTTAGTCACCTTATTCAACTCACGATAATCCACACACAACCTCAACGATCCATCCGCTTTGGTTGCGAACACAACTGGTGCACCCCATTCGGACACACTACGCCAAATGAATCCTTTCCATAAAAGGTCATCAACTTGCACCTTCAACTCTTGCTGTTCCCTAGGCGCCATTCGCCTAAGCGGCATCACAATGGGTCTGGCTCCTTCAACTAGATCGATACGAAACTCGATCTCCCTATGCGGCGGTAACCCTTTGACCTCATCAAAGACATCCTCGTATCCATTCACGATTGGCATCGATGACAGACCATCCCGTGGAACAACCAGCGAATACATGAAGCTCATGAAGACGCCTTCTTCATGCTTACATCGTATCACAACCTTTCGCCCCTCCACATTCTCGCCTGTCACCTCCAATCTCTCACAATCAACCTTTGCCGCATACTTCCTAAGCCAGTCCATACCCAAAATAATTCCGAACCCCGCAAAGTTCAGAACAAAACAATCACAAACAAAAGAGCAATCATGACTCGATACAACTAGACCACGGCATAGCATACACAAACAAGACGAACCCCCAACTGGATTAGTCGCTACCAATGGTCTATCAACTATATCCGGTTCCAAACCCAACCGGCCTACAAGTTCACTACAAACAAAGGAGTGCGACGCTCCAGTATCAAATAACACTCTAACTGGAACACCACAAATGGAAAGAGTACCTTGAACCACCACACTCTTCCCCTTCTCTTCAGCAGTAGGAGCTTTCGAAGATGACGGGACAGCCCCCAAAGCATAAGCTTGCACAACCTGCCTGTCCTTTATCGGTTCCGGAAAGTTCTTCTTAATGTGCCCCAGCTTATCACAGTTGTAGCACTTCAACAACACCTTCGGATTCTTGCAATCCTTGGAGAGATGGCCCTTCTGCCGACAATTATAGCAGGTCTTTTCCCCCTTCAGCTTCTTCTGACCATCCTTACCCTTCTGCTGTTGCTGCTTCCTCTTCTTGTTTCCACCCTGCTGTGGTTTAGATTCCTCCTTGGTCACAGCAACAACAGATACTTCCTTAGGAAACAAACTCTCGTGCCTGAGAGCTTTCTCCACCAGCTTCTCAAATGGATCGTCTAGATGATCTACCAACTGTCTTCCAAGATAACTGTCCAAGCCTGTCACGAACTTTTCATTCTTCTGATAAGCAGATTCAATATACGACCGAGCATACTTGGACAGGGCCTCAAACTCAGAAACATACTCAAGAACCGATCTCCCACCTTGCTTAAGCTCTACAAACTTCTTGAACAAAACAGATTTCTGAGCCGTAGAGATAAACTTAGCTTCAAATCTAACTTGGAATTGCTCCCAAGTAATCTCTTCTTCTAGAGTATCGATGGTGATAGAATTCCACCAATCAGAAGCTCTCCCTTGAAGCTGCCTTGATGCAAGCTTCCTCTTAGTTGCATCCTCAATCCCCAAATCACCAAAAATCCTTCTACAAGCATCAATCCATCTCTGCACTTCAATGGTCGATTCCGTTCCAAAGAAAACCTTTCCTCCAAGAGAAGTATAGTCCTTGCAAAGCTTAGCAAAATCCACCGGTCTTGGAGCTTGAACTTGAACTCCCACATCCACTGATGATCCTGAAGCTGGTATCCTCCTCATGATTGAAGTCATCATGGCCTCAAACATAGGAGCATAATCAACAGCTTCCCTAGCAGCACGGCTTTCCCTAGCAGCTTGTCTCTCGCTTCGACTCATCCTTAACATCTGTAAAAAGGACTGATTAGAACACCTTGAGGAACAACTACATAAGGAGTTCAAATCCATCTAAACTACTATATTATATATAGTAATCATCCATCAAAATACAATTACGTCTCTCTTACGTAGTTACGTCGGCGAGCGTTGGCTAAAATCGATTAACCAAAGCTCTGATACCAAATGTGATGACCGCCCATGACTCCCGCACGGAAACAAGGAAATAGTGCGCTGAAAGTGTGCCAGACAGCCATGGACGATTGTCAGGGTAAGGTAAAAACATCAAACTCTATCGTAAAACTCACAGCGCATGGATAAAATACAATAGAGAAATATAATATAGTGAAGCTCCCATAGAACAGAATATCATCATCTAATCATAATAGCTTTATACATGGTCTGAATCATGAATACAAGAAGCCTCACTACATAGCACTCAGAGTAATCAACAATCAGCGGAATATCCAGCACATAGAAAATGAAAATAATATGTAAAGCCTCCTGCTCGTCTTCGTCATCATCAGCGTGAGCCAGTAAGATCAGCACCTGCCACCTGTCACCTAGTCTGCCCATCCCAAACATGGATGAACAGCCCAAGGTAATAAGAGGAGACATAAAACCTTGAGTCAGACAACAGTCGTAGTGAGCAGTAAATCAACTATCAAACATACCAAAAGAGCATAAAGGATAAAAAGGAATAGGAACCCAAACCATCCCACTCCACCTCTTTCTACAGTGATAGCCCCCAGACTCACACTAAGGAGAGGCAAGCATAGCAAAGCAGATAATTAAAGTAAAGCAATAATCACTCGAGTCAAGGTCGATGTTTTCCAAATACAAACCCCCAAGGCCTAAACCAAGATCAGATAAGCACCCAGAAAACACCGCTCTTGAGACCGAATGATGGTATAACCAAACATCCATGACTCTGGCTATCACTGTTATCATTGCCTTGATTTTATCGTTAATTGAATGACCAACTCATCTTTCGACCATCCGTTAAGGGCTAATGGCAACCCCGGTTCTAGACATAACTCTGCACATCACCGTGACCCGTGCCTAGGTATAACGGATCTACCCAGAGTACTAGCACGTCATCATGACCCGCGCCTGAGTATAACGGATCTACCCAACGTACTCTTGCTTTGAGCTTGCTAGAACCTTCAATAACGATAAGATCTCAGCCTTCTAGTCATCCTCCTCGACGACTATTCCCATTATAGCTCAAGCGCCTCTCGAGCCCACCATTATCCACCAACTCGAACCGCATCATCGAGTAATCAACATGCTTGGAATGATCCCGTCTGGATTAAACCAAGGCTTCCACATCATGCTTTGCTCCAACGCATCTTAGCAAAGTCCATCTCATCATCATACTTCGCCTCAACATATCCTGGCAAAGTCCATTTCATCATCATACTTTTCTTCCTCTAATCATAGCAAAGTCCATCATCATCGAATCCATCCATATGAGCTTCATCATCCGCTTCATATGCCACAAGCAGCTTTCACCATTCAAGAGCCTTTCCACTTAGCTTTTGAATCATCTTCAACCATCTTGTTCCAAATCAACTACTAGCTAACTTGAAACAATCAAATCAATCATCAATACAAACAATCATGCATTCAAACAAGATCTAACAAGCAATATTAACTATAATGGCAATTTCGTAAATAAATGAACATAAGTCTAACATATATGAAATCATGGATTTTAGCATAGATCTATTAAATATAAAACATGGGTTTTGTCTCTATAACTTGTTAATTGAACTTGCATAGGTAAACATCTTCAAAAGTAATGAATCTAGTCTTGGAACTAAGAAAAATGCATGAAATCTCTAACTTTAACACTCAAACAAGCCACCAATCCAATATACTCCTTTGGGTCCGCGTGAGAAATAACTACCACTCACCGAATCACCCAAACACTTCAAAAACAAATCACTTCAGATCTGGACAGCAAGGATTCAAGCTTGATTCGTCGAAATCTCGCTTGAAATGATGAAATCTAGCTTTGTAGGATGAAGATCTTCAACTTTGGCTCTTCAATCTTCAATCTTGATCTTCGATCTTGGATGGATGTTAGAACTCGATAAAAGTGGAGAAAAGAAGTGAAGAAATATTTTAGTCGAGCTCTCAAAATGGCAGCACTTCGTCGCTTCAAAAACTGGTGCCAAAAAGTGAGCCAAACCCCTCTATTTATAGGCTGAATTCCCCTTAGGTCGTAATTCGTAGGCTCGGTTTTAGGTCGTTGCCGACCTAAGAAATCTCCGACCTAACTAAGTCGTCTACGACTCAAAGAATCCCTATAGTTTACGACCTACCCACTTCACGACCTAACAACCCCAGGGTTACACGAGATAACACACGGCCTAAAACAAACACGACTCAACAGGTATGCACGACTTACGACTCAATGGGAACTCGACCTAACGGTCTAGCCACCTCCCCGACCTAACAGCAACACGAGCTACGACTCATCACTAAGTCGCTAACGACTTAGCATGTGCATACCTAAACTCACGTGACCTAAAAACCCTGCCGTCCTAACTTAGGTCGTCTACGACCTAACTAACATGACTAACTTCCTTAGGTCGTTTATCCAATAAGTCGTAAACCCCATAGGTCGGTCAACTACTATAACTCGTTCACGACTCAACTTCCATAGGTCGTAAACACTCTTAAGTCAGTCCATTCTTATAGGTCGTTTAACTCTTAGGTCGGCTAACTACTAGGTCGCTTCTCCTTAACTCGGTCGATACTTAGGTCGGTCAGAAACCATAACTCGTATACGACCTATCACTTATCTTGTTAACTCGGCTAACTGTTAGGTCGTTAACCCTAAGTCACTCATTCCTATAGGTCGGATATCTGCCTTAGGTCGCTCTCATCCTATAGGTCGCTAATCCTATAAGTCGCTCCCCTCGACCTAAACATCATACGAGCCAAAATCTGCACGAGCTAACACTCACTACACTACTAGGTCGCTAACCTGCCCCAACTTAAGTCGCTCCATATCATAATCCACTTGCCTAAGCCACCATACGACCTAAGCTACACCACGACCTAAGCCTCTACACAAGTTAACTTCAATAACTCGGCAACTTCCTTAAGTCGGTCGGGCACTATAGGTCGGTCATCCTATAGGTCGGTTACTACCTTAACTCGGCCATACGACCCAAGCTTCCTACGACTTAAACATCACAACACGAACTAACCCAGGTCGACTCAAACAATACTAACGACCTAATATAACCATTTTACGATTTATCGACACGTAAAATACGGGTCGTTACACTATCTGCCTCAAACCCTAGCCGCCACCATTCACTTCGATTGCCAGAAATGCATCGTTTTCTTCCTTGATTTTCTCCAAATCCATGCACATCCACGAAAAACTTCCAACTAGTTAATTATAGACCTCGTCGAGACGTTCAAATCCAATGGTGATGATCGCCTGGATCGTGACGAGATGACCAGAAATCAACCGCGAGTTGGCCACGTTCGTGCACGATCATCGAGCTAAAGGAGTGGCCGAGCTCGAAGTTCTCCTGGCCGAAAGTAGCTCTCGTCATGGCCATTCGTGTGGTGCTAGTTGATCGACCTAGATTCGATCGTAGAGGCCGCGTGTATTAGGGTTATGATGGCGGCTATGGGTTCGTCGCACTTTGTTTTCATGTGGAGGGAGAAGCCGCGTGCAACGGGCAAATTCATATCTCTGAAAATGAACGGCCATGATTTGTAGATGGTAAAATAAAAAAAAGAGTGAATTGTTTTAAATTTGTAATTGAAACTTGTAAAATACATAACTGTTGCATACGTTATCAGAATTCGACGAAACCGGCAATGCCGGAATCGTATGGACGAGCACTACGCAATGGAGCTACTTTGGAGTCGTTCGGAGCTTGTGAAAATTTCGGGTAAAATTTAATGCATATTTAATTTTATTCGAAACAAAACGCTACAACTGTTATCGGAAACTCAAGGTGAGAACTTCTCACTCAATCGTTTTGTTTCGATTTAAATTTTAAATAGTTAGATTTAAAATTGCTTGATTGTGTGATTGGATGATAATTTTTATCTGTTGTATTGAAATAGACCCTATACGCCGCATATTAAGCGGATGTTATTTATTAAAAACATATACCGCGATAATTCGAGCTTGTATGGAATTGGTATTATATATGTATTTGGAGTTGATTTTCCCATATTATATAGCGGATTATACCCTATTGCACCGCATTATAGCGGATAATATTTTATAAATCCCATATACCGCGATATTCCATCTCGAAGCGGAATTGGTATTGTGCTAACATCTTTAGATGCAAGGAAACAGGTAGGAGGGATCCATCTGGATTCCTCAAATGATTGAATTGGTTTCAATGTTGTGTGTTGATCTATTTATTGATCTATTTATAATCTGCGTGATTATCTTTGTGATTAAAATCGTTAAAGGCTAAATTTTAGCCGAATATATTTTTGGCATCGTCAGATGCTGAAAATAAATAAAATTGGGTTTTGGAAATTTTAAGTTGAGAATTCATAATAAATTTTAATTTTGGAATTGGTTCATCTTAAATAAATAAACGTTGAAATTTTTATGTTATAAAAATTATGATTTTTGTAAAATATAACCGAAATGTGATTTTTGAAATAAGAAGTTGATTAATTTATAAAATGGTTTAAATTTTGATTTTTGAATTACTATAAATGATTTATATAAAAGATTTATAAAATTGATATTTATAAATTAAAATATTGGATTTATAAAGGAGTTTTTATAAGTATAAAAATGAAGTATAAATGGATTTCACAAGTGGATGAAATCTATAGATTTATAAATTGTGAAGTTATAAAATGAATAGATTTTGTAAAATAAAAGATTTATAAGTAATTAACTTATAAATTGGATTTTGGCGTGTAAATGGGATATAGATAGAATTTGTTAATAAAGTGATTATATAAGTTGAAGTTGTTATAAAGTATAAATGGAATTTATAAACGTTTTTTATAAATAAAAAATTGACTTATTTTAATAAGTTTAATTATTATAGCTTATTAAAGGAGATATATCCATGATTTTGGGGCAGTGGATAATCCTTTAAATAAAATATGTAGAAATGTTGAATTTGGTTAACAAAGTATATTCACGATTTTGGACGGTGAATAATATATTAAAGAAATATTTTGGGAAAGTTATATTTTAAATAGAATTTAAAACAATTTAAAAATGTTTTAAAATGTATTAAGTATCGAAACCATAGATTTCAACATTCATTGTTGAAATAGACATTTTCGAGAAATAGAAGGAAATAGTGGACTATAACACTGTTGTTATAGTAAATGATATCCGGAAGGAAAAGTTTTGTATAGTATTGGGATTTATATATCTTTCTTAATTTCGAATCCCTATACTAGTGATTTTGGGTTGTCCTAACGATGTTTTACGCAACATTCGTTTTGACCCAAATAAATGTGCTTAAGAGAATGTTTTCCTTAAAGCATAAAAATTTATACTTAGTTGTGATTTAAGTATATTGAACGTTTTCAAAATGTTGGAAATAAACAGATTTATGAATTACTTATTATTAAATAAGTATGGAAATGTTTCCAATATGAAGTGAATGTTTTGAGATTTTATCTTTTAAAGATAAATTGAAAGTCAATAATTGAAATCGATTTGAAAAATCGTATAAAAATTGAATATTTGGAAATGTAAATTCACAATGGAAATTTATAAGGGAAATTTTTTTTAAAAATAAACATTGATTTATTTTTTAAAAGTGTGGAAATAAATTTACAAATTTGGAACGTAAATTTAATAAATCAGTAAGGATTTGTTTGATCGGTTTAAACGAACCATTTGAAATGAAAGTTGTAAAGGTGAAAATTGTTTTGAAAGTTGTTTTCAAATGGTTGAAGTATGGAAATTATATCTTGTAAAGACATTTGTGAAAATAAATAATTTAGGAAATTATTTGAAATCGGGTGATGTTGTGAGTATTGATTCATAGTTAAATAACCGACTATCAATATTGACCGTTAAATGTCTATTTGTTGTGCATTGGTTGAAATTGAATGCTACACTTATTTTCAAATTATTGCGTTTGTTATTCGGATTACCCATTCCGAATAGTGATACGACGTAATAGATAGCATTGAAGACCGGTGGTGAAGACCGGGTATTTGTGAAAATGATAGGATGACCTATCGATTGTCTCTGCAACATTAGCTACGGTATGGAGATTTCCTTTGTGATGGGAAACTCGATCGGGATTGTGCATAACCGGATTGCAAGGGCTTCTTTTGAAGTGCCTTCGGTTCTGTTCGAGCCCGGAACAGACTTGTATGGTTACGTGTCTGACATTACATTTTGAGATATAAAGCAGATTTCTTTCAAATACATTTCTGTTGGTGATGGAGAATTTATTCCCTTAGTTAACACCCTTCTCTGAGACGTACGAGCTCAGAGGTTATGTAGTTGAAGGTTATCAGCGATATATTCCCAATTTGGTAATGTAGCATGCTGAGTGTTGCTGTGTGATGATTATTTATTGATCATTTGTTGATCAAAGCGTGGCTTTGTGAAAAAGCGTGGCTTTGTGGATGAGACTTCGTCAGACCTCACACCCCGAAAATTGTCGAAACAGGAATATGCGACAAGTTTATGAGGGTCGCTCCCTTTAGGGTACGTCATTTCCTTCTGGAAAAGGGTGGTGTCAGGTATGGAGCCCTGATGCTTAACCTATGTGGTTGCTCCAATCTCATTTTTCTATATGGTTGTTGCCTGGTGATAAAGGGCCCTCGGATAAAGGTCCCAAAGGACCGGGGAGTGGCATACTCGAGTAGTAGTTACCTAGTTACAAAGGTAACCCGGCCTTGTGTTGGCAGAGATCCGGTTAGGTTCTCGGGAGGTCCCACCAGAGGCGATCCCATGTGGTAGTAGGAAGTTCGTTAGCCTGACCATTTGTTGGAAAATCTAAAGAAACAATACGAGCCTTGTACGTTTTTAGTTGTAGAACCTGCCATCTAATATGGTAGCTATAGTAGGCATACTATAATGGTACCTATGATGGCTAAGATTTATATTCTATTTTCGAATTGCTTTCTACACTATGCACTAATAATAATATCAAAAATGATTTGTTTTGCGTAGTAAGCATCTTTGACTATCATAAGAAGAAATCTCCTCCAATTCTGCGTTTGCATTGTGTGTGTGCGGGGAGGCCTTATGGTGGTTTCATTTTCAAAAAGCATTGCAGATATTTTCTCACTTCCATTGTTGTTGTTGTTTTAAAAAGATAAATAACTGTTTTGAGTTCTTACACCATTCCCATAAATGACCTGGAGTTTATTGTTCTCTTCCTAAACTCTGTGTGCCCATAATTTTCCACACGGGCAGTCTAGAGTCAGTTATCAGGTCATTCTGGATTCAGAAATGCTATGGAGCTCAAGTGGCGAGATGGATGGCGAGGAGTATTACTTGTAAATGATATTATCTTTCGGCTGTAAATTCACTTGTAGGGACACGTTTGTATAACTGTCCAGTGTTTTGTTGTGTTGTATATTATTGTTGTACACTATGATGATGATGTAATGTAATAACTGAGATAGTTTTTTGTTTTTAAAGACTATTTTTTGTCTATTATATGTTGATCCACTGCGATATGTGAGATCCTGATATTATTTTCTGTTGTTTCTTCTTTCTTTCTTCCTGTCTTCTTCTATCTTTCTCTTTTACCTCTTTTTTTAACCCTAACAATTCGGTTTTCGGGCATTCGATTATGCGGCATTTGATACAGTGGACATAAGAATGCTGACCTTCGGATCCCGACAAAATCGCATCTGTTACATGTGGTATCAGAGCATATGGTTAAGTGACAACCTTGGCTCTGTTGGGGATTACCCATTAGAGATAGAGTCAGCAGTACTCTAGAATGAGTTGAGTGTAATAATAGATATGAGCGCGTATTTGTTAGTGAATATGAAATTGTTTTGTATTGTGTTGACTTATCAGCTGATTGTTTATAGATTATGGTCGATGCAGTTCAGCTAACTGTTGTCGATAGGGGTTTCTAAACTCTTAAACGAGATAAACCGACATAGTATCATTTTAAATTGGGTAAATGAAATAATTTTACCTTGATTATATTTTATATATAAAGGAATAATTTTTCAGCAATTATCAAAGTGTATGTAAAATTGAATTGTTTGGTTTTTGAAAATGTAAGAATATATATAAGTTAATTGAAAGTTGTTCAAATAATCTGAATAAAACCAACAATTGTGAAAGAATAAATTATATAAAAGCAACAATTGTATAAGTATAGAATCATAGTTGAAATGATTTACAATTGTGGAATAATCTTGTATAAGTAAAATTAAATAGTGAAATTATATAAGCAAGGTTTATAAATGAGATTATAAATAAAAGGAAATTTTTAAAGAATTTAAAGCACTGAATTCACTACTGTTGCTGGGGAATAATAAGGGTGATGACTACAGCATCATAAGTATCATTTTCAAGTTTCTGTGTGATGGATTTACTACCATAGTAAATTGAAATTGAATTTTGTTGCGATAAACAAATTTGAAATTAAAATCCAAGTTGAAATTGATGAATATAAGTAATCAAGTTTTGAACTTGTAATATGAGATAATAAACATTTAGCTTTGGTAAAGTTGAAATAAATTTGAACAAGTATGATAAAATATATGATTTGAAATTTAACTAAAGGAAGTTAAATAAATTAAATCAGATTTGGAAGTTGAATAATAAGTTGTATAATTTATTAAATGTTAAGATGTAAGTAAAACCAATTATTAAAATGGTTAAACAACTTCGTTAAGCAAAACGAAGTATGAATCTAAATAAGTGATAAAAAAATTAACTTTGGTAAAAGTTAAATAAAATTTACTTAGAGTCGGAATTTGAATTGGATTTTAACTGGATTAGATATGTTGTTGAAATGAAAATTTAAGTTAAGTCAAACAAATGATGTTTAAAAGGAATATAACTTAAGTGATGTTGAATAAAGTTGATTTTGGTATTAAAATGAATTAATGAAATAAAGTCATTGAATGAATATGAACCTGAGTTATATAAAGGAGATTCAACTTTAATTGTAAAATAAATTGGTAATTGAACTAATTAATTGAATAATAATCAATCGAATGTAATGAATTGATATAAAATAATGGATATAAGTGTTAATTCATTTAAGGCTAATTGAATGTTAAACCAAATTGAAGGTAAACAAAGTGAATATGAATGTTGAATGTAAAGTGAATAAATTCGATTGTATTGGATATACATTGGTTGTTAGATTATTGTTAATTGATTGAATAGAAATTCATATGAAATTGAATGAATAAATTTGAAAGCTAAAGCAATTAAATTTAAATTGGAAGTTAAGTAAATTTAAATTGAATGGAAATTGATTTGAACTGAAAGTGAACCAATGTAAACGTAAATTAGTGAATGTAAACTAATTCAAAATGAATAATTGAATGTCGTTGTATATAAATTGATTGTAAACAATTACAAGTAATGTCGAAATCATATAAGTTGTTTATAAACCTTGTTTAGTATGCATTTCTTTTAATATGCATGGTTGTAGTTGTTAAAAAGAGTAAAATGTTAATAACTTCTTATATATGTCACTTACGTGCTTATATTGAGTAAGTACAGATACCGAGGCTACCGTTAGCGTGATTTAGGTTGCGCAAAATGCTTAATAAATATCTGCTTTGCTTAAAAATACTAAAAAGGTACGCCTACGCAATAAAAATAGGAAGTATGAACTGTTTTTCTGTTTTCCGACCGTGTGGGTAGATGTATATATATTAATCTATTGTAGTATTGTAAAAGCACCTCCGTACAAAGGAGGTTATGGAGAATTTTTTTAAAATTTAAGGCGTTAGAAAATTTTTGGGAAATTTTGAATTTTTGTGAAAACTAAGTTTTGATTTGAAGTTAAAGGTTAAACGATGTAGTTGATTTTGAAAAGATAACTAAGTATGATTTGAAAACATAGTAAAGTTATTGTAAGAAGTTTAACTATTGAATTTTTGGAAAAGTTAAACACTTAAGGGATTTTTGAATCAAATTTGAACGGTTTGTTTTGAAAACTTAATGGATTTCAAAACTTTTTCTTATTTGGCAATTTCGAGGACGAAGTTCTTTTAAGGGGGGAAGTTTGTGACGACCCAGAATTTCCGTCATTTGAAATTTAGTTATTTAATTGATTTTAAATATCAACAAGTAAATTTTATAAGTCGAATTATTTTTTTTCGAATATTTAGATTTAATTGGATAATTAAATCGATAAACATGTTAAATTACTAAAATAATTAGAAATTGGGCTTAAAATGATTAAAAATGTTTCGTAAAGTTGTATTATGTCATATTGGAGTTAGAATGATGTTATAGAACTTTTAAAATCGAATTAAAAGTTAATTTGTGAAAATCGAATATTTTAATATTTAACGGACTAGTGAAATTAGTCATTTTTCAAACAGTCTTGGATTTCGATGGAACTATTTTCATTGGATCCGTAATGTTATATTATTGTAAGGTTTCTAATTTCGTGTCAATTGGATTTACCGTTATCCGGGGCAACTAAAACGCATAGAAATTGGTTTAATCGATTTAATTTAAATTTGATCGTTTATTTCTGTAACTCACACAGATGATCAAATTAGCTTCTAAAACCTATTCCATTGTGTCCGGAACGCGGGGTAAACCCTAGAAACGCCGGTCACCGTGCGAGATTTGGAGTTTGGAAATTTGGGGTGAATAGTGTTTTGTGAAAATTTCTATAAAAGGACCCATCCACCTTCACATTTGCAAACCCTATCTCCCTCAAACCCTAGCCACCACCATTCATTTCGATGGCCAGAAACGCATCGTTTTCTTCCTTGATTTTCTCCAAATCCATGCACATCCACGAAAAACTTCCAACTAGTTAATTGTAGACCTCGTCGAGACGTTCAAATCCAATGGTGATGATCGCCTGGATCGTGACGAGGTGACCAGAAATCAACCATGAGTTTCGTGCACGATTATCGAGCTAAAGGAGTGGCCGAGATCGAAGTTCTCCTGGCCGAAAGTAGCTCTCGTTGTGGCCATTCGTGTCGCGCTAGTTGATCGACTTGGATTCGATCGTAGAGGCCGCGTGTATTAGGGTTAGCATGGCGGCATGGGTTCGTTGCATTTTGTTTTCCTGTGGAGGGAGAAGCTGCGCGTGCAAGGGCCAGATTCACATCTCTGGAAACGAACGGCCGTGATTTGTAGATGGTAAAATAAAAAAAAGAGTGAATTGCTTTAAATTTGTAATTAAAACTTTTAAAATTCATAACTGTTGCATACGTTATCAGAATTCAATGAAACTAGAGATGCTGGAATCGTATGGATGATCACTACGCAATGGAGCTGTTTTGTAGTCGTTTGGAGCTAGTGAAAATTTTGGGGAAAATTAAACCCATGTTTAATTTTATTCGAAACAAAACGCTACAACTGTTATCGGAAACTCAAGGTGAGAACTTTTCACTCAATCGATTTGTTTCGATTTAAATTTTAAATAGTTAGATTTAAAATTGCTTGATTTTGTGATTGGATGATAATTTTTATCTGTTGTATTGAAATAGACCATATACGCCGCATATCAAGCGGATGTTATTTATTAAAAACATATACCGCGATAATTCCAACTTGTATGGAATTGGTATTATATATGTATTTGGAGTTGATTTTCCTGCATTATATAGCGGATGAGACCCTATTCCGCCGTATAATAGCGGATAGTATTTTATAAATCCCATATACCGCGATATTCCATCTCGAAGCGGAATTGGTATTGTGCTAACATTTTGGATGCAGGGAAACATGTTGGAGGGATCCAAATGGATTCCTCAAATGATTGAATTAGTTTCAATGTTGTGTGTTGATCTATTTATTTATCTATTTATAATCTGCATGATTATCTTTGTGATTGAAGTTGCTAAAGGCTAAATTTTAGCCGAATATATTTTTGGTATCGTCAGATGCTGAAAATAAGTAAAATTTGATTTTTGAAATTTTATGTTGAGAATTCATAATAAATTTTAATTTTGGAATTGGTTCATTTTAAATAAATAAACGTTGAAATTTTTATGTTATAAAAATTATGATTTTTGTGAAATATAACTGAAATGTGATTTTTGAAATAAGAAGTTGACTAATTTATAAAATGGTTTAAATTGGGATTTTTTAATTATTATAAATGATTTATATAAAAGATTTATAAAATTGATACTTATGAATTAAAATATTGGAATTATAAAACGAGTTGTTATAAGTATAAAAATGAAGTATAAATGGATTTCATAAGTGGATGAAATCTATAGATTTATAAGTTGTGAAGTTATCAAATGAATAAATTTTGTAAAATAAATGATTTATAAGTAATTAACTTATAAATTGGATTTTGGCGTGTAAATGGGATAAAAATAGAATTTGTTAATAAAGTGATTTTATAAGTTGAAGTTATTATAAAGTATAAATGGAATTTATAAACGTTTTTTTATAAATCCGAAATCAACTTATTTTAATAAGTTTAATTATTATAGCTTATTAAAGGAGATATATCCACGATTTTGGGACAGTGAATAATCCTTTAAATAAAATATGTAGAAATGTTGAATTTGGACGGTGAATAATATATTAAAGAAATATTTTGGGAAGGTTATATTTTAAATAGAATTTAAAACAATTTAAAAATGTTTTAAAATGTTTTAAGTATCAAAAACCATAGATTTCAACATTCATTGTTGAAATAGACGTTTTTGAGAAATAGAAGGAAATAGTGGACTATAACACTGTTGTTATAGTAAATGATTTCCGAAAGGAAAAGTTTTATATAGTATTGGGATTTATATATCTATCTTAATTTCGTATCCCTATACTAGTGATTTTGGGTTATCGTAACGATGTTTTACGCAACATTCGTTTTGACCCAAATAAATGTGCTTAAGAGAATGTTTTCCTTAAAGAATAAAAATTTATACTTAGTTGTGATTTAAGTAGATTGAATGTTTTCAAAATGTTGGAAATAAATTGATTTGTGAATTACTTATTATTAAATAAGTATGGAAATGTTTTCCAATATGAAGTGAATGTTTTGAGATTTTATCTTTTAAAGATAAATTGAAAGTGATTAATTGAAATCGATTTGAAAAATCATATAAAAAGTGAATATTTGGAAATGTAAATTCACAATGGAAATTTATAAGGGAAATTTGTTTTAAAAATAAACATTGATTTATTTTTTAAAAGTGTGGAAATAAATTTTCGAATTTGGAACGTAAATTTAATAAAACGGTAAGGATTTATTTGATTGATTTAAATGGACTATTTTGAAATGAAAGTTGTAAAGATGAAAATTGATTTGAAATTTGTTTTCAAACGGTTGAAGTGTGGAAATTATTTCTTGTAAAGATATTTGTGAAAATAAATAATTTGGGAAATTATTTGAAATCAGGTGATGTTGTGAGTATTGATTGATAGTTAAATAACCGACTATCAATATTGACCCTTAAATGGCTATTTGTTGTGAATTGGTTGAAACTGAATGCTGCACTTATTTTTAAATTATTGCGTTCGTTATTCGGATTACCCATTCCGAATAGTGATACGACATAATAGATAGCATTGAAGACCGGTGGTGAAGACCGGGTATTTGTGAAAACGGTAGGGTGACCTATCGATTGTCTCTGCACCGTTAGCTACGGTATGGAGATTTCCTTTGTGATGGGAAATTCGATCGGGATTCTGAATACCAGTATTGCAAGGGCTTCTTTTGAAGTGCCTTCGGTTCTGTTCGAGCTCGGAATAGACTTGTATGATTACGTGTCTGACATTACATTTTGAGATATAAATCATATTTCTTTCAAATAAATTTCTGTTGGTGACGGAGAATTTATTCTCTTAGTTAAAACCCTTCTCTGAGACGTACGAGCTCAGAGGTTATGTAGTTGAAGGTTATCAGCGATATATTCCCAATTTGGTAATGTGACATACTGAGTGTTGCTGTGTGATGATTATTTATTGATCAATTGTTGATCAAAGCGTGGCTTTGTGAAAAAGAGTAGCTTTGTGGACGAGACTTCGTCAGACCTCACACCCCGGAAATGGTCGAAACAGGAATATGCGGCAAGGTTATGAGGTTCGCTCCCTTTAGGGTATGCCATTTCCTTCTGAAAAAGGGTGGTGTCAGGTATGGAGCCCTGATGCTTAACCTATGTGGTTGCTCCAATCTCATTTTTCTGTGTGGTTGTTGCTTGGTGATAGAGGGCCCTCGGATAAAGGTCCCAAAGGACCGGGGAGTGGCATACTCGAGTAGTAGTGAAAATCCAAAGAAACAATACGAGCCTTGTACGGTTTTAGTTGTAGAACCTGCCATTTAATATGGTAGCTACAGTAGGCATATATAATGGTACCTATGCTGGCTAAGATTTATATTCTATTTTTGAAATGCTTTCTACACTATGCACTAATAATAATATCAAAAATGATTTGTTTTGCGTAGTAAGCATCTTTGAATATCATAAGGAGAAATCTCCTCCAATTCTGCATTTGCATTGTGTGTGCGCGGGGAGGCCTTATGGTGGTTTCATTTTTAAAAAGCATTGCGGATACTTTTTCACTTCCATTGTTGTTGTTGTTTTAAAAGGATAAATAACTATTTTGAGTTCTCACACCAGTCCCATGACCGACCTGGAGTTTATTGTTCTCTTCCTAAACCCTGGTCGCCCTTAATTTTCCACACGGGCAGTCTAGAGTGAGTTTATCAGGTCATTCTATATTCAGAAGTGCTATGGAGCTCAAGTGGCGAGCTGGATGGCAAGGTGTATTACTTGTATATGATATTATCTTTCCGCTGTAAATTCACTTGTAGGGACACGTTTGTATAACTGTCCATTGTTTTGTTGTGTTGTATATTATTGTTGTTCACTTTTATGATGATGTAATGTAATAAATGAGATAGTTCTTTGTTTTTAAAGATTATTTATTTGTCTATTATATGTTGTTCCGCTGCGATATGTGAGATTCTGATATTATTTTCTGTTGTTTCTTCTTACTTTCTTCCTGTCTTCATCTATCTTTCTCTTCTACCTCTTCTTTTTAACCCTAACAATTCGGTTTTCCGGCATTCGATTATGCGGCATTTGATACAGTGGACGTAAGAATGCCGACCTTCGGATCCCGACAAAACAGCATCTATTACACTAATGCCATTTAAAGTTATAAAACCAAAATCCAAATTTTAGTTATTAACATTATTTTCAAAAAAAATTAACGCCTTCAATTTATGAAAAATTTCGCTAGAGTCTCATTTGTGTGGCTCGGTCATAAACTTTTGCAATATATATGTAATCATTAATAGAAATCTCATCAGCAAGGATAAATCATCCTATCGGGAAAAATATAAAAATATGTTACGTATATTGAGTTGTGTACCTTATTTTAGCATTAGCATGGATATACTACCAATATAATGCGAAAGCAAGTTCCAAATGCGAAGCATATACCATCCACACCTGCTAATCACTCAAAAACCAATGAGAACATGTATATAGAAAGTAATACCAATATATAATGTAACGAATGCGATTTTTTCGACGCCGAAGGTCGACATTAATACGTCCACTGTATCAACTGCCGGGCAATCAAAGGCCGGAAAACCGTATCGTTAGGGTTAAAGAAGAGGTAGAAGATAGAAGAAGAAAGAAAGAAGAAAACAGAAACAATATCAGAATCTCACAATCGCAGTGGAACAACATATAATAGATAAATGAATATCTTTAATCAAAAGAACTGTACATTTTTTACATTACATCACATTACATTCAAATTATCAGAGTTTATAACAAACAAAACAGCAGAAAAGAAATACTATATAGTAATTGATAAGCCGAGCCATCCAGCCTGCCTCCTGATCTCTACAACTCCTGAATTCCAGAATATCCTGATAACCTGACTTTTGACTGCCCGTGTGGAAATTGGTGGGCACCCAGAGTTTTGGAAGGGAACAATAAACTCCAAGTCAGTCATGTGACTAGTGTGAGAACTTAAAACAGTTTATCTTTTTAAAAAAACCAACAAAGAAATATTTTTAAAATAGAGAGAACTTAAAATAATTATTCTTTAACCAAACAAAGAAATATTTTTAAAGTCAATTCGCAATGCATTTAGAAAATGTAACTACCATAAGGCCTCCCGCCACACACACAATGCAAACGCAGAACTTGGAGGAGATTTCTCGTTATGATAGTCAAAGATGCTTGATACGCAAATTTCTTTTCAATATTATTATTATAAGTGCAAAGTGTAGAAAAACATTTCGAAAGTACAATATAAATCTTAGCCAGCATAGGTACCATTATATTATGCCTGCTATAGCTACCTCCTAAGGAGGCAGGTTATACAATTTGCAATCGTAAAGGGTTCGTATTGTTTCTTTGGATTTCCAACAAATGGTCAGGCCAATGAACTTCCCATTACCACATGGAAACGCCCCTGGAAAGACGCCCCGAGAACCTAACCGGATCTCTGCCAACACAAGGCCGGGTTACCCCTTGCTGGGTAACTACTGACATGAATATGCCATCCCCGGGTCGTAATCGACCTAAATCCCGGGATTGACCAACAACCACAAAATAATACGTTTGCAGCAACAACATAGGCTATGTATCAGCGCTCCATACCATAATACCACCTCTATCGAGAAGGAAATGACATACACTAAGGGGGCGCTATCCCCTAATAACCTTGCAGCATCTTTTCTGTTTTGACCATTACCGGGGTGTGAGGTCCGACGAAGTCTCGTCCACAAAGCAATGCTTTTCAGAAAAGCCACGCTTTGATCAACAAACGCTCAACAGCACTTCGTATGCCACATTAACAATTTGGGAATGTATCACTAGTAACCATCAACTACATAACCTTTGAGCTCGTACGTCTCAGAGAAGGGTGTCAAGCTAAGAGAATAAATTCTCCGCCACTAATAGAAATGTATTTGATAGAAACCAGCTTTACATATCAAATTGTAACGTCATACACATATCTATACAAGTCCATTCTGTGTTCGAACAGAACCAAAGGCACTTCCAAAGAAGCCCTTGCAATCCGGATATTCACTAATCACGACCGAAATTCCCATCACAAAGGGTGATAAAATCTCTATATCGGAGATCAGCCGATGCAGAGTCATTCGACGATAATCCTTTCGTTTTCGAAAATACCCAGTCTTCAACACCGGTCTTCAAATGCTATCCATTATGACATATCGCTAGTCGGAATGGGATTTATGACCCAAAGGTCCTCTCCCGGCTAAACCGAATAACGAGCGCTTATTTTTAAAATAAGTGTAGCATTCAAGTTCAAGCAAATCACAACAAATACCGATTTAAAGTTAAATATTGATAGTCGGTTACATAACTATGAAGGCCAACAAATAAAGATCCAGCACCATAACAATCACTAGGCCCTTTTCATTAATCTTCCATAAATTAAATAACTTGCCAAATATTCACTTCAATTAATCTTTAAAAGATATAATCTCAAAACATTTTACTTCATATTGGAAAAACATTTCCAAGTACTTATTTAACGATAAGTAATTCAAAAATCTATTTATTTTCAATGCTTAGAAAATATTCAATATACTTAAATCACAATTAAGTATATATTTCATTCTTTAAGGAAAACATTCTCTTAAACACATTTATTTGAGTCAAAACGAATGTTGCGTAAAACATCGTTACGACAACCCAAAATCACTAGTATAGGGATTCGAAATTTAGATAAATATATAAATCCCAAAACCATACAAAAAACATTTCCTTTCAAAATCAATTACTATAACAACAGTGTTATAGTCCATCTTTTCCTTATTTCTTGAAAATGTCTATTTCGATAATGAATGCTGAAATCTATGGTTTTGATCCTTAACACATTAAAACAACTTTTATTTTGAAAAGCAATGGGCTAAGGGAGCCCTGCCCAAAATATTCATAACCATCATGAATGTTTTGATGCATACCATCATAAGATAAAATGATCACAAAATGATAGCTAATACAAAACAATAAACAACAACACCCCTGCAACTACTACCACTCAACAAATTACCTCAGCGTACCAATTCTCTTGCAAATCCTCTTATGCAATATGCTGTATAATACATTAGCATTCTCCATCTTCAATTCAAATATTCTTCTGTTACGCTCAGACCATATCTCATAAACAAAAGATTTCAAAATGATCAATAGCACCTGCGATTTCCTACATTTCCATCTTGTCGCTTTGAATATATTATACCATTCAACTCGAGAAATGTTTACTGGTCTATAGAAACTTCCAAAGGAAAGAACTCTGCACCACACTTCATAAGTAAACTTACATTCAAAAAATAAATGCGTTTTTGATTCTGGAAAGGAATGACAGAAGACAGAGTCTTCATTATTAAGAAATCCAAGCTTAGTCAGTTTCTGTTTTGTATTCACTGCATTTGCCATGATCTTCCAGAGTAGAAAATTTTCTTTAGCAGGTGAATTATTTGTCCAGATTCTAGATGCCCACGAGAAAGATTCAATGTTTTCATTAAGTAACAGAGCCTTATACACAGTGGATATTGCATGATTCTTCCCCTTCACTGTCCAAAGAACCTTCAAATGTGATGATATAAGTGGTAAAGATGATACATTCTTCCATAAGTCTCTGACCTGTTTGGAACTGCAATAAGGCAAATTAATGAAGCCATCACCGATAAAAGAAATAGCTTTAGCATTAAAAGGAATTCCAGTAAGAAGTTGCAGTGGATAGGGGAGGAAATCCTGAAATCTCAAGCCAGATTTAGACCATGGAGAAGACCAGAAGTTTAAATCATTATTAGCTAGTGGATTGCATTGTATATGAGGTAAAAATACAAATCGGTTTAAGTCCATTTAAAAGATCACTTCCTAAAAATATTTCTTTAATATATTATTTACTGTCCCAAAATCGTGAATATACTTCGTTAACCAAATTCAACATTTTTCTACATATTTAATATAAAGGATTATCCACTGTCCAAAATCGTGGATATATCTCCTTTAATAAGCTTTCATATTTACTTATCAAATTCAATTGGTTTTGGATTTATAAACAACGTTTATAAATTCACATTTATATATTTATTTAAAAACTTCAACTTATAAAATCCCTTAATTAACAAATTCTATTTAAATTTCATTTAAATGCCAAAATCCAATTTTCAAGTTAATTACTTATAAATCTTTTATTTTACAAAATCTATTCATTTTATAACTTCACAATTTATAAATCTATAAATTTCATCCACTTATGAAATCCATTTATAGTTCATTTTAACACTTATAAAAACTCATTTTATAATTCCAATATTTTAGTTTATAAATATCAATTTTATAAATCTTTTACATAATCCGTTTCTAAAAACTCAAAAATCCCCATTTAAATTAGTTTACAAATAAATCAACTACTTATTTCAAAAATCACATTTCGGTTATATTTCACAAAAATCAAAAATTTTATAACATAAAAATTATAATGTTTATTTATTTAAAATGAACCAATTCCAAAATTCAATAAAACGGATACTTTCAAAAATCACTTTAAAAATCCTTTTAAATTCAAAATCGTTACTTTAACATTTTTAAAACTCAAAAATAGGCCCAACGCTGCAACAACACTAAATATAACATCCACGGCATCCATAACATCATATATCATATGATAACAGAATATATCACATTATCTCTAAATAAATCAATACGGGTGAGGAGTCCAATTGGATCCCTCCAACCTGTTTTCCTGTGTCCACAGATGTTAGCACAATATCAATCCCGTTCCGATACGAAATATCGCAGTATATGGGATTTATGAAACAATATCCGCTATTATACGGCGCAACTCATCCACTATATAATGCGGGAAATCAACTCCAAGTACGTATATAATACCAATTCCACTTCAAGGTGAAATATCGTAGTATATGTGTTTAATAAATAACCTCCGCTTAATATATGGCGTATAGCGTCTATTTCAATACAATAGATAATAATTTATCATCCAAACATACAATAAACACAATCAAGTAATTTTAAATCTAACTAGTTAAAATTTAAATCGAAACAAATTCGATTTAGTGAGAAGTTCTCACCTTGCTTCCAATAACAGTCGAAGTGTTTTATTTCGAATAAAATTAAACGCACGTTTAATTTTACCCAAAATTTTCACTATCTTCAATCAAACCCAATCCAGCTCCATCGCATAGTGTTCGCGAAAACGAACCTAACGCAATTTGTTTCGTGCGTTTTCGACCTAGTATGAAAAAGATATGCAGTTTTAAAGTTTGAACGAACTTATATATATAAATTTGCAATTTTCTTTATTATTTTTAAACCAAAGCCATTCTAGACCGTTAGATTTCAACCCTCAGATCAAGGTCGTGCATGCTATCATCTTCCCCAGGTCGAAGAAAACGCAACCGAACCCATTGCCGTTCAAAACTTTTACAAGCCGCATCTCATATGTTCGTCGAAACGATGATCAAGCACCACGGTTTCGAAGCCCATCACCAATACTACCCTCGGCCAAAGCAACGCCTAGCTCGGCCCTATATTGGCCTCGAAAAATGTGAATAACTGCCGGCCCTTCAAGCTTGATTTGCCGTTAATCGTCTTCGTAAAAATTGATCTCCACCATTGAAGTCGTCGAGCTCGTGAAGCTCTCGAACTTTGTAGTTGAAGCTTTAGTCTAATTCTTCTTGGATGAGGAGGATTTGAGGGATGATCAACAGTAGTTTTCAGCCATTGATATTGAAGAAGTGGCAGCCGAAACCCTAGGGTTGTTTTGTTTGCAATTGTGAATATTTAGGTCCTTATATAGAAAATTCACAAAAACACTATTTATCCGAAATTTTCCGAACTCGAAACGAAGCGTGATGGCTGGTGTTGCTACGGTTTATCCCACGTTCCGGACACAATGGAATAGGTATCGAGAGCCAATTCGATCATATGTGCGAGTTACGGAAATAAACAATCAAATTTAAATTAAATCGATTAAACAAATTTCTATGCGTTTTGGCTTGCCCCGGACAAACCGTAAGTCCGATTGACACGAATTTGAAACCATACAATAATATAACATTACGGATCCGATGAAACCAATTTTGTCAAAATCCGAGACAGTTTGAAAAATGGCTATTTTTACTCGTCAATTACATATTAAAATATTCAATTTCTATAAATTAACTTTTAATTCAATTTTAAAAGTTCTAAAATATCGTTCTAACTCCAATATGATTAAATAAAACTTTATAAATCAATTTAAATCACATTAAACCTAATTTCCAGTTATTTCTATAAATTTCAAATATTAAATTATTGGTTTAATTATCCATTTAAATCTAGATATTCGAAAAAAAAATTATTCGACTTACAAATCTTACTTATTAATATTTAAAATCAATTAAATATATAAATTTCAATTGACAGGAATTCCGAATCGTTACAAACTTCCCCCATAAAAGAATTTCGTCTTCGAAATTACCAAGTAAGAAAAAGTTACGGAATCCATTAACTTTTCAAAACCATTTGTTCAAATTAAATTTCAAATTTATTTAAACATTTTAACTTTTCCAAAATCCATTAGTTAAACTTCTTACAATAACTCTACTAAGTTTTCAAATCATACTTAGTTATCTTTTCAAAAAATTTCAATTTTCTCAAAAATATTCTAACACCTTAAATTTTCATAAAATTCGCCATGGTCTCCTTTGCGCGGCTCGATCCGAAAAAAATGGCAATATATATATCACAAATATACATCACATCAAGTAATGAGGCATCCCGTAGTGAAAAAAGTGTAAAAGTACGATATGTAATATGAGATAAGTACCTTATATATTATTAGCGAGCATATACGGCTAATATAGCGCGAAAGCGAGCTCCAAATGCGAAGCAATACGCAATCCGCACCTACTAAACACTCAACAAACAAATGAGAACATGTATATAGAAAATAATATCGATATACACATATACCAGAAGCAACAACAATATGTGCCAATATAGCAAATGTAACAAAAAGCAATAAATGCAACCACCAAACAACTAGCATTCAACTAACATCCATAACCAAATCAATACACTTTCACTTCTCATTAATATTCAATGAATTGGTTTTCCAATTTAAATTACATTTGATTAATTAATATTGGATTTACTAGCCTTCATTCATTTTCAATTTCAATTAGTTTTCATTCACTAATTTATATTCAAGTTGGTTCACTTCCAAATCAAATTCAATTCTATTTAAGATTCACTTAACATCCAATTTGATTTCAATTACGTTAGCTTTCAATTTCATTAATTCAATTTCATATGGATTTCTATATAATCAACTAACCATCATCTGACAAACAATGTATATCTAACATTACCAAATTTCTTTACTTTGCTTAGATTCATTCAATTTGATTCATCAGCTTTAATGAATTAACACTTACATCCATTATTTCATATCAATTTATTTACATTCAATTGATTTACATTCAATTCATTCATTAATTCAATTG
This sequence comes from Allium cepa, assembly GCA_030765085.1. Classification (NCBI taxonomy): domain Eukaryota; kingdom Viridiplantae; phylum Streptophyta; class Magnoliopsida; order Asparagales; family Amaryllidaceae; genus Allium; species Allium cepa. Next base: position 709,073,250 of record CM060937.1, read on the forward strand.
CTAATTCATTTTACCATATAAAGTTGAATTTTATTACATAACTCAAGTTCATATTCATCACTTCACTTTATTAATTTACTTCGATACCAAAATCAACTTTATTCAACATTCAATTTCAATTTCATTTACTTTCAATTGTAAATTTATTTATCCATTCACAATGTTATTTTCATAATTCAAACTCACTTCCAATTCATTTTTTACTACCCCAAATTTATTTTTTAAATTAATAAATTTTCTTTAAGTAATCATTTCACTTAGCCTCCTTAGACCTTTCTTTAAATTAACTTTATTTAATTGATTCACTTATACTTACTTTAATTTAACTCCATCCTTTAAGTTAAATTTATTCTATCAAAATTCAAATTGCATAAGTTATCAACTCATTTATTATTGCCGTAAATATTTTAAATAGAATTCCAGATTCTTTTCAACATTTCAAAAAATTATCTTTGAAATTAATTCAAATTATCTTTTTGAATTCAAAAATCGAAACCCATATTTTCCAAACAACTTCCATTTAAAGCAACTTGGCAGCAATCCCTCTTTTGAAAACCCGAAAATGAACACCGATGATGCCGCGATCGTCATCGAAATTATTTTCCAGCGACCTAAAAGAGTTTAGAGCTTTCATCTCTTCAAAACACTTTTCCAAAACCTTTGAAATTCATTTTCAAAATCAGAAGGGATTTAAACTTTCCAAATATCCAAAATTTTCAAACTCCTTTCAAAACGTTTCCAAACCTTCTCTGGAATTTTCACTTCAAATTATAAATCACATTTATAATTCATATTCATAAATTCCATTTGTATGTGAATTTATTTCTTAACTTTGGAGTTACGATTTCAATTTCCTACTCAAATGATAATAATATTGTCACTTCCTAACAATCAAACAACCATATACTATGATAATTTACAAAGATTATTTCCTTTATCTACGAAAATAGTTTTGGGTAAAATTATTTCATTTACCCTATTTTAAAACAATATCGTGTTGAATTATTTTGTACAAGTGTTTAGAGATCCCTATCGATAGAGCTGTAAAGACTGTACCGACCAGAATCCAAATACCACTCCATAAACCAATCATCACAATATAATTTTTTTTTATATTCACTAACAAATACATGCTCATATCTATTATTAAAGTCATACTTATTCTAAATTACTTCTGACTCTATCTCTAATGAGTAATTCCTAACAGAGCCAAGGTTGTCACTTAACCATATGCTCTGATACCAAATGTAAAGGTAACGATTTTCGACTCATGAAAGTCGACATTAATTTGTCCACTATATCAATTGCCGGGCAATCAAAGGCTAGAAAACTGTACCATTAGGGTTAAAGAAGAGGTAGAAGATAGAAGAAGAAAGAAAGAAGAAAACAGAAACAATACCATAATCTCACAATCTCAGCGGAACAACATATATAGATAAATGAATATCTTTAAATAAAAAGAACTGTACATTTTATACATTACATCACATTACATTACAATTATCAGAGTTTACAATAAACAAAACAGTGGAAAAGAAATACTATATACTAGTTGATACGCCAAGCCATCCAGCCTGCCTCCAGATCTCTACAGCAACTCCTGAATTCCAGAATATCCTGATAACCTGACTCTTGACTGCCCGTGTGGAAATTGGTGGGCACCCAGAGTTTATGAATGGAAGAATAAACTCGAAGTTAGTCATGTGACTGCTGTGAGAACTTAAAACAGTTTATCTTTTTAAAGAAAACCAACAAAGAAATATTTTTAAAATAGAGAGAACATAAAACAATTATTCTTTAAACAAACAAATAAATATTTTTAAAGTCAATTCACAATGCTTTTAGAAAATGTAACTACCATTAGGCCTCCCGCCACACACACAATGCAAACGCAGAACTTGGAGGAGATTTCTCCTTATTATAGTCGAAGATGCTTGATACACAAATTTCGTTTCAATATTATTATTATAAGTGCAAAGTGTAGAAAAACATTTCGAAAATACAATATAAATCTTAGCCAGCATAGGTACCATTCCATTATGCCTGCTATAGCTACCTTCTGAGGAGGCAGGTTATACAATTTGCAATTGTAAAGGGTTCGTATTGTTTCTTTAGATTTCCAACAAATGGTCAGGCCAAGGAACTTCCCATTGCCACATGGAAACGCCTCCGGAAAGACGGCCCGGGAACCTAACCGGATCTCTGCCAACACAAGGCCGGGTTACCCCTTGCGGGGTAACTGCTGACACGAATATGCCATCCCCCGGTCGTAACCGACCTAAATCCCAGGATTCACCAACAACCACAAAATAATTAGTTTGCAGCAACAACATAGGTTAAGTATCAGGGCTCCATACCATAATACCACCTCTATCCAGAAGGAAATGACATACACTAGTGGGCGCTATCCCCTAATAACCTTGCTGCATCTTTCTTGCTTTGACCATTAGCGGGGTGTGAGGTCCAACGAAGTCTCGTCCACAAAGCTACGCTTTTCACAAAAGCCACACTTTGATCAACAAATGCTCAACATCACTTTGTATGCCACATTACCAATTTGGGAATGTATCACTAGTAACCATAAACTACATAACCTCTGAGCTTGTACGTCTCAAAGAAGGGTGTTAAGCTAAGAGAATAAATTCTCCGCCACCAACAGAAATGTATTTGATAGAAACCAGCTTTACATCTCAAATTGTAACGTTAGACACACATCCATACAAGTCCATTTTGGGTTCGAACAGAACCGAAGGCACTTCCAAAGAAGCCCTTGCAATACGGATATTCAATAATCACGACCGGAATTCCCATCACAAACGGTGATAAAATCTCTATATCGGAGATCAGCCGATGTAGAGTCATTCAACGGTAATCCATTCGTTTTCGAAAATACCCAGTCTTCAACATCTGTCTTCAAATCTATCCATTACGACATATCGCTATTCGGAATGGGATTTATGACCCAAAGGTCCTCTCCCGGCTAAACCGAATAACGAGCGCTTATTTTTAAAATAAGTGTAGCATTCAAATTCAACCAAATCACAACTAGTACCCATTTAAAAGTAAATATTGATAGTTATTTATTTAACTATCAAGCCAACAAACAAATATCCAGCACCATAACAATCACTAGACCCTTTTCATTAATCTTCCATAAATTAAATAACTTGTCAAATATTCACTTCACTTAATCTTTAAAAGATATAATCTCAAAACATTTCACTTCATATTGGAAAAACATTTCCAAATACTTATTTAACAATAAGTAATTCACAAATCTATTTATTTTCAATACCTAGAAAATATTCAATATACTTAAATCACAATTTAGTATATATTTCATTTTTTAAGGAAAACATTCTCTTAAACACATTTATTTGAGTCAAAACGAATGTTGCGTAAAACATCGTTATGACAACCCAAAATCACTAGTATAGGGATTCGAAATTTAGATAGATATATAAATCCCAATACTATACAAAAAAACATTTCCTTTCCAAAATCATTTACTATAACAATAGTGTTATAGTCCATCTTTTCCTCATTTCTCGAAAATGTCTATTTCAACAATGAATGTTGAAATCTATGGTTTCGATCCTTAACACATTTTAAAACAACTTCAAATCGTTTTAATTCCATTTAAAAGATCACTTCCTAAAAAAATTTCTTTAATATATTATTCACGATCCCAAAATCGTGAATATACTTCGTCAAACCAAATTCCACATTTTTCTACATATTTGTCCACTGTCTAAAATCGTGGATATATCTCCATTAATAAGCTTTCATATTTACTTATCAAATTCAATTGGTTTTGGATTTGTAAACAATGTTTATAAATTCACATTTATATGTTTATTTAAAAACTTCAACTTATAAAATCCCTTGATTAACAAATTCTATTTAAATTTCATTTCAATGCCAAAATCCAATTTTCAAGTTAATTAATTACAAATCTTTTATTTTACAAAATCTATTCATTTTATAACTTCACAATTAATAAATCTATAAATTTCATTTACTTATGAAATCCATTTACATTTCATTTTAACGCTTATAAAAACTCATTTTATAATTCCAATATTTTAATTTATAAATAGCAATTTTATAAATCTTTTATATAAACCGTTTCTAAAAATTCAAAAATCCCCATTTAAATTATTTTACAAATAAATCAACTACTTATTTCAAAAATCACATTTCGGTTATATTTCACAAAAATCAAATTTTTTTATAACATAAAAATGATAACCTTTATTTATTTAAAATGAGCCAATTCCAAAATCCAATATAACATATACTTTCAAAAATCACTTTAAAAATCCTTTTAAATTCAAAATCGTTACTTTAACATTTTTAAAACTCAAAAATAGGCCCAATGCTGCAACATCACTAAATATAACAATCACGACATCCAAAACATCATACATCATATGATAACAGAATATATCACAATATCTGTAAATAAATCAATACGGGTGAGGAATCCAGTTGGATCCCTCCAGCCTGTTTTCCCGCATCCACAGATGTTAGCACAATACCAATCCCGTTTCAATAAGGAATATCGTGGTATATGGGATTTATAAAACAATATCCGCTATTATGCGGCGCAATAGGGTCTCATCCGCTATATAATGCGGGAAATCAACTCCAAGTACATATATAATACCAATTCCACTTCAAGGTGAAATATCGCGGTATATGTGTTTAATAAATAATCTCCGCTTAATATACGACGTATAGGGTCTATTTCAATACAATAGATAATAATTTATCATCCAAACATACAATAAACACAATCAAGTAGTTTTAAATCTAACTATTTAAAATTTAAATCGAAACAAATTCGATTTAGTGAGAAGTTCTCACCTTGCTTCCAATAACGGTCGAAGTGTTTTATTTCGAATAAAATTAAACACGCATTTAATTTTTCCCAAAATTTTCACTAGCTCCAATCAACCCCAATCCAGCTCCATCGCGTAGTGTTCGCGAATACGAACTCAACGCAATCTGTTTCGTGCGTTTTCGACCTCGTATGAAAAAGATATGCAGTTTTAAAGTTTGAACGAATACATATATATATATGTGTGTGTGTGTGTGTGTGTGTGTGTGTGTGTGTGTGTGTGTATAAATTTGCAATTTTCTTTATTATTTTTAAACCTAAACCATTCTGGACCATTAGATTTCAACCTTCAGATCAAGGCCGTGCACGCTATCATCTTCCCCAGGTCGAAGAAAACGCAACCGAACCCATTGCCGTTCAAAACTTTTACAAGCCGCACCTCATATGTTCGTCGAGACGATGATCAAGCACTACAGTTTCGAAGCCCATCACCAATACTACCCTCGGCCAAAGCAACGCCCAGCTCGGCTCTATATTGGCCTCCAAAAACATGAACAACTGCCGGCCCTTCAAGCTTGATTTGCCGTCGATCGGCTTCGTAAAAATTGATCTCCACCGTTGAAGTCATCGAGCTCATGAAGCTCTCCAACTTTGTAGTTGAAGCCTTAGTCTAATTCTGATTGGATTAGGAGGATTTGAGGGATGATCAACAGTAGTTTTCAGCCAATGATATTGAAGAAGTGGCGGCTGAAACCCTAGGGGTGTTTTGTTTGCAATTGTTAATATTTAGGTCCTTATATAGAAAATTCACCAAAACAATATTCATCCGAAATTTTCCGAACTCGAAACGAAGCATGCCAACTGGCGTTTCTAGGGTTTATCCAGCGTTTCGGACACAATGGAATAGGTATCAAGAGCCAATTCGATCATATGTGCGAGTTACGGCAATAAACGATCAAATTTAAATTAAATCGATTAAACAAATTTCTATGCGTTTTGGCTTGCCCCGGACAAACCGTAAGTCCGATTGACACGAAATTTGAAACCATACAATAATATAACATTATGGATCTGATGAAACTTGCTTCGTCGAAATCCAAGACTGTTTGAAAAATGGCTATTTTTGCTCGTCAATTAAATATTAAAATATTCAATTTCTATAAATTAACTTTTAATTCAATTTTAAAAGTTCTAAAATATCGTTCTATCTCCAATATCATTAAATACAACTTTATAAATCAATTTAAATCACAATAAACCAGATTTTCAATTATTTCTGTAAATTTCAAATATTAAATTATCGATTTAATTATCCATTTAAATCTAGATATTCGAAATAAAATTTATTCGACTTTCAAATCTTATTATTAATATTTAAAATCAATTAAGTATACGAATTTCAATTGACAGGAATTCTGGGTCGTTAAATATGACATATAGAATATAAAATAACGATATGAAAATGCAACAAATGTCATCAGAGAAACCATCAACCATTAATATTTATCCAAATAATTAATAGTCATTCCGATTCGCAATTTCAAATGTCACATCTAATTTATACACTTTCAGTTCTTATTAACAAGCAATTGGTTCACTTTCCAATTTATTGGCACTCAATTGATTCTCATTCAACTCATTTACTTTCAGTTGATTTGCAACCAATTAGTTAACACTCATTTTATTCTCATTTACTTTACTTACACTCCCCTTATATTGAATTTAAGGTTAACAATAATTCATTTGCATGCTAGCTCGTTTATGGACCATTTCTATCAAATAATTACTTAAGTTCACATTCGATTCTTTAACAACCTCTTTATTATTCACATTATAATTTATGCCTGACTCGAAGTTTATGTTTCCCCCTTAAACTCTCGGGTGCTCAAAATTGATTTGAGTAGGCTAAGGGTTGAGGTTTATAAGTTTTTAGTAGGATGAAGAATAAAACTTCTGGAAACGAGCATGAGGTTGACAGATAACTATTTAGGAGTTGTTGTTTTATTTTGTTTTATTCTACTGTGTGGTATTATGTCAAATATGACTATATAGTACTTAAGTCAACCAAGTGGGCATCTTCATATGTCGCTCTTGGCTTATTTATGTAATAATTATATTTGATCTGAGCCTAGGAAACAATATGGGATTATGTATTCTGGATATGAGACATGTTTTGGTAATGTAATCAGAAGCTGTGTTTTTGAAATCTACGATTTTCTGTTATATTCATTGAAACCTGATATTGTGGATACCATTCACATAGCCGTATTTTGTTGCCGGAAGTTAATACTACATATGACTGCAGCATCTGTACTGCTTTGCTTTGGGCCTCAAGATAAGGTTTATTACAACTTGATATCAAATTATAAGTTTAAGAAAAAATTTAAACTAAAATCTTTTTTGAAATCATAATCGTAGGGAATTAGAGATAAGATCACCGTATGGGATAATGCTATTGTAACGTACTTATATATGCTATATATATGTATACGCTATGTATCTATTCTCGTATCTCTCTTAGGATATTTTGATGTATATTACAAGGCTTGAATATAGATATGGACGTTATAAGTGGAAGAGTTAATCTTGGGGGAAGCATCGTAATAAACAGAAATGCCAGACCGAATATGAGAAACAGCCATGCTCGGGCACAAGCTAGAAATGTGGATGTTGGAGTCCTACAAGTTGACATGGAAGCTATGTATCAATTTTTTGTCAATATTATGCAGACGGGTGTTGTGGCTGGAGTAGTTAGAGGAAATGCTGGAGGAGAAGTTTAGGGAGCTCCGGTATTCAACAATTATGCCATTTTGAGTAGAGACTAAGGAAGGCTGGGAGTAAAGCCGTTTGTTGGAACTAAAGACGCTATTGAAGTGGAGAATGGGTTACTGCATTGTAAGAGAATCTTTGCGGATTTGGGGCTCAATAATGTGCAAAAGAGAAGGCTTGTTTCGAGATAACTTCAGCGAGCAGCGTTCTCCTAGTGGAATAGTGCAACCTTAACGAACAGAAGATGACATTGGTTGAGTTTAAGAGGAGGTTCGACGAGAGATTTATGTCTAAGATAGCGAAATTTACCTTTCTTTGAAAGTTTGCTGAGTTGGAGCAGGGAGATATGACTATGTTGGAGTATGGGACAAGGTTTGAGGAGTTAGAGAGGTATGGTTATGCTATAGTTGACACTGTGATCAAAAGGAAGGAGAAGTTTATTAGGGGGTTGATGCCTGAGTTGGCAAAGTTTACATTCCGCATATCAAGGATCCTTGCGCTGTTGTAGGTGAGACAACATTGAGACTTGAAGAGATGCTTGCTTTTCTGAAAATAAATAAGATAAAGGAAATCCAAGTGGGGCAAAGTCAGAAAAAAGAAAGTTCTTCCATAAGATAGGGGCTCAGAAGGGTGGAGCAGCAAAGAAAGGGAAGTCAAAGGTTGTCTGCTTTAAGGGCGACAAGAAGTGGCATTTTGTGAATGCATGTCGTTTTGGAGATATGAAGAAGGTGATCAGGAAGAAGAATATGAGATGCTTCAACTACGATCAAATTGGTCATAACAAGAATAATGCAAAGAGCCTACTAAGGATAGAAGTGTTATAGTGTTTACATTGGAGCCAGCTATCTTAAGGCCAAAGGTAGAGGTAAAAGGAAAAGAAATGATGGGAGATACGCTTCTGATTCATGGTATGTCAATTAGCATTCTGTTTGATACTGGTGCATTGCATTCTTTTATATCTTGTTGTTTGATAGATAAGCTTAACGTAGAACGCTCATACCTAGAAACTTCCTAAGCTGTAAATCAGATAGGTGGGTATGTGACACTTGGGATGAAGTGTGACCACCTAGAGTTTGAATTGTTAGGTCATACTTTTGTTTGCATTTTGAATTTGTTTGACTTTGTAGTGTTCAGAATTATTTTGGGTATGGATTGGTTAAGTAAGCACGATGCTAGGATATTTCACCATGATAGGAAGATATCGCTTAGACACTCGGACTGTAGTGATCGGATTGTGTATAGCAAAGAAAACCCAAGTTATGAGGTGAGTTCTTTGTTGGGTATTGTGGAGGTAGAAGATGAGATGAATCGAGTTTCATGGTTAAATAATTCATGGATATTTTTGAACCTAAAGTAGGATTACCACTGAAACGAGTTATTAAGTTTCGGATAGAATTGGTGCCTGGAGCAGAACTTGTGAGTAGACCACCAAGCAGGATGGCACCTACCGAGATGAGGGTGTTAATGGTGCGGTTGGTGGATTTGGAAAGCAAGAATTTCAATAGACCAAGTAGTTCACCATGGGGAGCAGCCATAGTGTTTGTTAAGGTGCCAGACGGATTAGTAAGGTTATATATTGATAATCGTAAGTTGAATATGAATACGATAAAAAATCGATATCCTTTGCCTAGAAGTGACAGTTCGTTCGACCAGTTGAGTGGAGCTAAGTTATTTTCTCACTTGGATTTAGCAATAGGGTTTCATCAGCTTAGGGTAGCAGAGGATATTATTCCTTTGATGGTGTTTAGGACCGGATATGAATCTTATGAATGGTTAGTTATAGCATTCGGACTAACTAATGCACCAACATTCTTTGTAGATTTGATGAAATGAGTTTTCGAATAGCACTTGGACAGGTTCGTATTGGTATTCATAGATGATATTTTAATATACTCTAAGGATGAGAAGGAGTACTGTAACGTCCCGAAAATTTTCGACTTTCGAAAATTCAACATCGATACTCACTTTATCGACTGCCGAGAAATCGAAGGCCGGAAACTCGAAATGTTATGGGTTTAAGAAAAAGAAAAAGTATTTAAGAAAAGAGAAGAGAAAAAGATAGAAGATGGAGAGGAAAGAAAATAGGAGAATAGAGTAGAAAATAGAACAGAAAGAAAATAGAAAGAAGACAACAGAACAACATCAGAATCTCACAATTCGCAGCGGAACAACATATAATAATAAATGAATAATCTTTAAACAAAGAACTATATCTGTTATTACATTACATCACATTACATCAGAGTGTACAACAACAACAACAAACAGTGCAGCGGAAAAGAAATACTATATAAGTAATATGCCATGCCATCCAGCTTGCCTCCAACAACTCCAGAATATCCAGAATATCCTGATAAACCTAACTCTTAACTGCCCGTGTGAAAATTGGTGGGCACCCTAGTTTAGGAAGGAAAACAATAAACTCCAAGTCAGCCATGTGACTGGTGTGAGAACTCAAAACAGTTTATTTATCTTTAAAATCAAAATAGAGGAATATTTTTTAAATTCAATTCGCAATGCTTTTAAAAATGAGACTACCATAAGGCCTCCCGCACACACACACAATGCAAACGCAGAATCGGAGAAGATTTCTCCTTATGATAGTCAAAGATGCTTGATACGCATTAAAAGAACATTTGATATTATTACTAGTGTATAGTGTGGGAAAAATTCATTTCGAAAGTAGAATATAAATCTTAGCCAGCATAGACATTTCGAACTATGCCTACTATAGCTAACTATGTTCAATAGCAGGTTACCGCCACATTCCATAGCAGGTTATACAACTAAAACCGTACAAGTCAGGTATTGTTTCTTTGGATTTCCAACGAATGATCAGGCCAAGGAACTTCCCATTGCCACATGAGAATGCCTCTGGATGGACATCCCCGAGAACCAAACCGGATCTCTACCAACACAAGGCCGGGTTACCCCTAACTGAGTAACAACTGACCGAATATGCCATCCCCCGGTCCTTTGGGACCTTTTCACCGAGCGCTCGAAATCAATTCACACAATCATAACAAAGTGTTTTCAACATGAGTAAGTATCTGGGCTCCATACCATGATACCACCCTTTTCCAGAAGGAAATGCACACATCCTAAAGGGCGCTACCCCTCATAACCTTGCTGCTTCTTTCCTGTTTTGACCATTCACGGGGTGTGAGGCTCGACGAAGTCACGTCCACAAAAACATACTTTATACAAAAGCCATGCTTTGGGTCAACAAATGATCATAGAAATGATCACCAGGATAGACGATCCAATAAAAGATCCTATCACAAATAATCAACACAATGATCATTTCACAGCAACACTCAGCATGTCACATTACCAAATTGGGAATATATCGCTGATAACTTCAACTATATAACCTCCGAGCTCGTACGTCTCAGAGAAGGATGTTAAGCTAAGAGAATAAATTCTCCGCCACCAACAGAAATATATTTGAAAGAAATCGGCTTTATATCTCAATTTGTAATGTCAGACACACAATCCATACAAGTCTGTTCCGGGATCGAACAGAACCGAAGGCACTTACAAAGAAGTCCTTGCAATCCGAATAATCTCTAATCACGTTCGGATTTCCCATCACATATGGAGATCTCAATACCGGGGATCAGCCAGTGCAGAGACAATCAACAAGAAACCCTTTCGCTTTCGAAAATATCCGGTCTTCAACACCGATCTTCGAATGCAATTCATAACGACGTATCACATATTCGGAATGGGTTATACGACCCCATGGTCCTTTCCCGGTTAACCCGAATAGTGAGCGCTTATTCAAAAATAAGTGTAGCATTCAAATTCAAACAAATCACATCAATTACCCATTCAAAGGGAAATATTGATAGTCGGTTATTGAACTATCAATGAATATGCACACATCACCAGATTCCAAATTATTTTCCAAATTATTTATTTCACAAAATATCTTTACAAGATATAAAATTTCAATACTTCAAAAATACATCAATATTTATTTTTAAACAAGTTCCCCTTCTTTTATAAATTCCATAGTGAATTTATATTTCAAAATATCTATGAATATACGATTTCAATTATTCATTTCAATTTATCTTCAAAAAGATAAATTCTCTAATATTCACTTTATTGGAAAATGTTTCCATACTTATTTATTCATAAGTAATTTACAAATTTTATTTATTTTCAACACTTGGAAAATATTCAATATACTTAAATCGAAATTAAGTATATATTTCATTCTTTAAGGAAATCATTCTCTTAAACATATTTATTTGGGCCAAAACGAATGTTACGTAAAACATCGTTACGACAACCCAAAATCACTAGTATAGGGATTCGAAATTAAAATAGATATATAAATCCCAATACTATACAAAACATTTCCTTTCGGAAATCATTTATTATAACAACAGTGTTATAATCTACCATTTCCTTTTATTTCTCGAAAACGTCTATTTCAACAATAAATGTTGAAATCTATGGTTTCGAATCTCAACATATTTTAAAACATCGTTAGATCGTTTTTAATTCAATTTAAAATATCACATTCTAAACATTTTCTTTAACATATCATTCACTATTCAAAAACGTGAATATACTACGTTAACCAATTTCATCCTTTATTCATTTTATTTCTAAGGATTATTCACAGTCAAAAATGTGAATATAACTCCATTAATAGGTTTCAACAATTTACTTATCAAAATAAGTTGTTTGCGAATTTATAAAACAACGTTTATAAATCTCATTTCTAATTATTTTATAACAACTTCCTTTTATAAATTTTCTTTATTAACCTATTCGATTTATAACTCAATTATAAACTACAAGTTCATATTATAAGTTAAATACTTATAAAAACGATTATTTTACAAAATCGTTCTTTTTAAGACTTTCCAAATTATAAATCTTATAACTTATAAGATTCATTTATTTATTTCAAAACCATTCTTTTAATGATTTTATAAATTTTATAGACCTACTGCTTATAAAATTTCATTTATAACTTCACCGTTTATAATTCCATAAATTCCATTCACTTATGCAATCTATTTTCACTTCATTCAAACACTTAAAAAAACTCGTTTTATAATGTCCATATTTCAATTTATAAATATCCATTTATAAATCTCTTAATATAAATCAATTTATATTATTCTTTAAAACGTCTTTAATCTCCTTTATTATTTCACCATTTTGATTCATAAAATAATTAAATTTTATAAATCCTATATTTAAACTTTTCACAATAAATTCTAAAATCCCGATTAAACTATTTTATAAATCATTAGCATCATATTCTCAAAAGTCAGTTTTTCAACTATATTTCTCAAGAATCATAATTTTTATAACTTAAAAAATTATAACGTTTATTTATTTAAAATGGATCAATTCAAAAATTATTTTATAAAACGTATACTTTTCAAAAATCACTTTAAACATCATTTTAAAGTTTCAAAATTTGGTCCAATGATGCTACATACCGAATAGTCAATCACGACAACAACGATATCACATATCGTATATGATAATCAACGAATATCAAAATATCCATAATCAAATAAATACTGTTGAGGAATCCAGTTGGATCCCTCCAACCTGTTTTCCTGCATCCAAAAACATTAGCACAATACCAATTTCGCTCCAGTACGAAATTATCGCGGTATATGGGATTTAAAATATTATCCGCTTAATAGACGGCGCAATAGGGTCTCATCCTCTAAACAAAAAATGCGGGAAATCAATAACTCCAATATATACATATGCCAATATATATATATATATATTGCTATTATATATAATACCAATTTCACTGTTTATGAAATATTCGCGGTATATGTTTTTAATAAATAACATCCGCTTACTAACGGCGCATAATGTCTATTTTAACAATCAATAGATATCAATCATCATTTAAACATGCATTCAAATATTTTAAATCTAACTATTTAAAATAAAATCGAAACTGATTCGATTGAGTGAGAAGTTCTCACCTTGATTTCAATTTCGTTTTATTTCGAATAAAATTAAACGTGCGTTTAATTTTACCCAAAATTCTCACTAACTCCAAACGACTCCAATCTAATTTCATCGCGTAGTGCTCGTCCATACGATTCCAACGCAACTGGTTTCGCGCGTTTTCGACCTCGTATGAAAAGGATATGATTTTATGAAGTTTATACACGATTTTATAACTAAATTACAACATAACTTTTAAAATTTTAAACCTATGCAATCCAGGCCTTTGGATCCAACACCAACCCATCTCAGCCGTGCATCCCCTTCTCCCTCTCACGTTCTTCTTCTCCAGGTCATAGCCGCAACCACCAAAACCCATAGCATGAAATTAGGTTTTCACTTTGCTCCTCCTACACTCGACTACAACACGATCAAGATGCTCCATCACGTAGCTCTACCCCTCCACCATGCTCGGCCATAGCCCTGCCCAACTCAGCCTCACCCACGGCCTCAAAAAGCATGCGCAGGCCAAGGCCGACGGCCTCATTTATCTCCCCCTCCGTTGCACCAAAATCCATCATCACCGTATAGATCTCTAGCTCTCTTCATGCTCTTCGATGTTGTAGTTAACAACTTTGGCTAATTCTTTGTAGATTGAGAGTGATTGAGGGAGAAGTGAAATCAAATTCTGTCCATTGAACCTAAAAGTGGCGGCTAGGGTTTTAGGTTTTTTTTTTTTTTTTTAATTTATGAAGGTGTTGGGTGCTATTTATAGAGAAAAACGAAACACTATTCATACCGGAAATTCCGAACTCCGATTTACGCGCCATAACCAGCGTTTCTAAGGTTTACCCCGCGTTCCGGACACAATGGAACAGGTTTCGGAAGCTAATTCGGACATCTGTGCGAGTTATGGCTACAAACGCTCAATTTAAATTAAACCGATTTAAGTCGATTTCTAGGCGTTTTAATTTGTACCGGACAAACGGTAAATCCAATTGACACGAAATTTGAAATCCGGTAATAACTAAATATTATGGATTCAATGGAACTGGTTTCGTTCAATTCTGAGACTATTCAAAAATTGGCTATTTTACAGTCGATAATTTAAATATTAAAATATTCAATTTTCACAAATAAACTTTTAATTCGATTTTAAAAGTTCTAAAATATCATTCTAACTTCAACATGATAAAATAAAATTTTACAAATCATTTTCAATCATATTTAACCCAATTTTCAATTATTTCCATAATTTAACGTATTAAATTATCGATTTAATTATTCAATTAATTCCAAAAATTCAAATAAAAATTTATTCGACTTATAAATTCACTTATTAATATTTAAAATTAATTAAATATTCATATTTTAATTAATAAAAATTCTAGGTCGTTACAATCTTCCCCCCTTAAAAGAATTTCGTCCTCGAAATTACAAGTAAGAAAAATTACAGAAGCTATTAATTTTTCCAAAATTCATAGTTAAACTTCTTACAATAACTTTACTAAGTTTTCAAATCATACTTAGTTATCTTTTCAAAAACAACTACTATTGTTTAACTTTCAATTTCAAATCAAAGTTTAAGTTTTCAAAATTTTCCATTTTTCTCAAAAATTTTCTAACGCCTTAAATTTCCGGAAAAATTCGCCATAGTCTCCTTTGCGCGGCTCGATCCGGAAAAAAAAATGATAGTATATATATCACAAATATACATCTCATCAAGTAATGAGGCATCCCGCAGGGAAAAAGTGTAAAAGTACGATATTTAATCCGAGATATGTACCTTATATTTTATTAGCAAGCATATACGGCTAATATAGCGTGAAAGCGAGCTCCAAATGCGAAGCAAACGCGATCCGCACCTACTAAACACTCAACAAACAACATGAGAACATGTATATATGAAAATAGTATCGATATACAACATATAGCAACATAATAACTATATATGTCAACATAGCAAATGCAACTAAACAACAAATGCAATATAAATCAACTAGCATTCAACTAATTCATAACCAATATATATTCATTCATATTCTCATTAATATTCAATGAAATAGGTTTTCAATTTAAATCACTTTTGATTCATTAACAGTGGATGTTTTTACTAACATTCATTTTCAATTAGTTTATATTTACTAATTCATATTCAAGTTGGTTCACTTCCAATTCAAATTCAATTCTATTCAAGATTCACTTAACTTCTAATTTGAATTTAATTACATAGCTTTAAATTTCACTAATTCACTTTCATTAATACTTAATGAATTATATACAATCAACTAACAATCATATATCAACCAATGTATATTTATTACAACCAAATTACTTTGCTTTCAATTGGTTTAATTAATTGATTTTTCATTCAATCTTTCAACTTCCAATAACATTAGATTTAAATGAATTAACACTTACATTCATTATTCCATATCAACTTTATTTACATTTAATTGATTTACATTCAATCCATTCATTCAATTCAATTTCTAAAGTTGAATTTCATTTCTTTATTACAACTCATATTCATATAGTTTCACTTCTTATACATATAAGTTTATTTCAGAATTGTAAATCACTTTAGTTATAATTCAATCCTTATAATTCTTTTACTTATACAATTATTCTTTTATTTAGATTATTCAAACATCTAAACAATCAACTTATTTTCACTTTAATAATTCTGAAAAATTATTTCTTTATATATAAAATATAATCAAGGTAAAATTATTTCGTTTACCCATTTTAAAACAATACTGTGTCGAATTGTTCTATACAAGTGTTTAGAGATCCCTATCAACAACGTTAATTACTCGTATTAGCCAGAATCTGTATACCACTCAACAAACCAATCATCACAATATAAAACAATTTATATTCACTAACAAATACGCTCTCATAGCTATTATTACACTCAAACTCATTCTAGAGTACTACTGACTCTATCTCTAATGAGTAATACCCAACAGAACCATGGTTATCGCTTAACCATATGCTCTGATACCAAATGTAACGTCCCGAAAATTTTCGACTTTCGAAAATTCAACATCGATACTCACTTTATCGACTGCCGAGAAATCGAAGGCCGGAAACTCGAAATGTTATCGGTTTAAGAAAAAGAAAAAGTATTTAAGAAAAGAGAAGAGAAAAAGATAGAAGATGGAGAGGAAAGAAAATAGGAGAATAGAGTAGAAAATAGAACAGAAAGAAAATAGAAAGAAGACAACAGAACAACATCAGAATCTCACAATTCGCAGCGGAACAACATATGATAATAAATGAATAATCTTTAAACAAAGAACTATATCTGTTATTACATTACATCACATTACATCAGAGTGTACAACAACAACAACAAACAGTGCAGCGGAAAAGAAATACTATATAAGTAATACGCCATGCCATCCAGCTTGCCTCCAGCAACTCCAGAATATCCAGAATATCCTGATAAACCTAACTCTTAACTGCCCGTGTGAAAATTGGTGGGCACCCAGAGTTTAGGAAGGAAAACAATAAACTCCAAGTCAGCCATGTGACTGGTGTGAGAACTCAAAACAGTTTATTTATCTTTAAAATCAAAATAGAGGAATATTTTTAAATTCAATTCGCAATGCTTTTAAAAATGAGACTACCATAAGGCCTCCCGCACACACACACAATGCAAACGCAGAATCGGAGAAGATTTCTCCTTATGATAGTCAAAGATGCTTGATACGCATTAAAAGAACATTTGATATTATTACTAGTGTATAGTGTGGGAAAAATTCATTTCGAAAGTAGAATATAAATCTTAGCCAGCATAGACATTTCGAACTATGCCTACTATAGCTAACTATGTTCAATAGCAGGTTACCGCCACATTCCATAGCAGGTTATACAACTAAAACCGTACAAGTCACGTATTGTTTCTTTGGATTTCCAACGAATGATCAGGCCAAGGAACTTCCCATTGCCACATGAGAATGCCTCTGGATGGACATCCCCGAGAACCAAACCGGATCTCTACCAACACAAGGCCGGGTTACCCCTAACTGAGTAACAACTGACCGAATATGCCATCCCCCGGTCCTTTGGGACCTTTTCACCGAGCGCTCGAAATCAATTCACACAATCATAACAAAGTGTTTTCAACATGAGTAAGTATCTGGGCTCCATACCATGATACCACCCTTTTCCAGAAGGAAATGCACACATCCTAAAGGGCGCTACCCCTCATAACCTTGCTGCTTCTTTCCTGTTTTGACCATTCACGGGGTGTGAGGCTCGACGAAGTCACGTCCACAAAAAAATACTTTATACAAAAGCCATGCTTTGGGTCAACAAATGATCATAGAAATGATCACCAGGATAGACGATCCAATAAAAGATCCTATCACAAATAATCAACACAATGATCATTTCACAGCAACACTCAGCATGTCACATTACCAAATTGGGAATATATCGCTGATAACTTCAACTATATAACCTCCGAGCTCGTACGTCTCAGAGAAGGATGTTAAGCTAGGAGAATAAATTCTCCGCCACCAACAGAAATATATTTGAAAGAAATCGGCTTTATATCTCAATTTGTAATGTCAGACACACAATCCATACAAGTCTGTTCCGGGATCGAACAGAACCGAAGGCACTTACAAAGAAGTCCTTGCAATCCGAATAATCTCTAATCACGTTCGGATTTCCCATCACATATGGAGATCTCAATACCGGGGATCAGCCAGTGCAGAGACAATCAACAAGAAACCCTTTCGCTTTCGAAAATATCCGGTCTTCAACACCGATCTTCGAATGCAATTCATAACGACGTATCACATATTCGGAATGGGTATACGACCCCATGGTCCTTTCCCGGTTAACCCGAATAGTGAGCGCTTATTCAAAAATAAGTGTAGCATTCAAATTCAAACAAATCACATCAATTACCCATTCAAAGGGAAATATTGATAGTCGGTTATTGAACTATCAATGAATATGCACACATCACCAGATTCCAAATTATTTTCCAAATTATTTATTTCACAAAATATCTTTACAAGATATAAAATTTCAATACTTCAAAAATACATCAATATTTATTTTTAAACAAGTTCCCCTTCTTTTATAAATTCCATAGTGAATTTATATTTCAAAATATCTATGAATATACGATTTCAATTATTCATTTCAATTTATCTTCAAAAAGATAAATTCTCTAATATTCACTTTATTGGAAAATGTTTCCATACTTATTTATTCATAAGTAATTTACAAATTTTATTTATTTTCAAAACTTGGAAAATATTCAATATACTTAAATCGAAATTAAGTATATATTTCATTCTTTAAGGAAATCATTCTCTTAAACATATTTATTTGGGCCAAAACGAATGTTACGTAAAACATCGTTACGACAACCCAAAATCACTAGTATAGGGATTCGAAATTAAAATAGATATATAAATCCCAATACTATACAAAACATTTCCTTTCGGAAATCATTTATTATAACAACAGTGTTATAATCTACCATTTCCTTTTATTTCTCGAAAACGTCTATTTCAACAATAAATGTTGAAATCTATGGTTTCGAATCTCAACATATTTTAAAACATCGTTAGATCGTTTTTAATTCAATTTAAAATATCACATTCTGAACATTTTCTTTAACATATCATTCACTATTCAAAAACGTGAATATACTACGTTAACCAATTTCATCCTTTATTCATTTTATTTCTAAGGATTATTCACAGTCAAAAATGTGAATATAACTCCATTAATAGGTTTCAACAATTTACTTATCAAAATAAGTTGTTTGCGAATTTATAAAACAACGTTTATAAATCTCATTTCTAATTATTTTATAACAACTTCCTTTTATAAATTTTCTTTATTAACCTATTCGATTTATAACTCAATTATAAACTACAAGTTCATATTATAAGTTAAATACTTATAAAAACGATTATTTTACAAAATCGTTCTTTTTAAGACTTTCCAAATTATAAATCTTATAACTTATAAGATTCATTTATTTATTTCAAAACCATTCTTTTAATGATTTTATAAATTTTATAGACCTACTGCTTATAAAATTTCATTTATAACTTCACCGTTTATAATTCCATAAATTCCATTCACTTATGCAATCTATTTTCACTTCATTCAAACACTTAAAAAAAACTCGTTTTATAATGTCCATATTTCAATTTATAAATATCCATTTATAAATCTCTTAATATAAATCAATTTATATTATTCTTTAAAACGTCTTTAATCTCCTTTATTATTTCACCATTTTGATTCATAAAATAATTAAATTTTATAAATCCTATATTTAAACTTTTCACAATAAATTCTAAAATCCCGATTAAACTATTTTATAAATCATTAGCATCATATTCTCAAAAGTCAGTTTTTCAACTATATTTCTCAAGAATCATAATTTTTATAACTTAAAAAATTATAACGTTTATTTATTTAAAATGGATCAATTCAAAAATTATTTTATAAAACGTATACTTTTCAAAAATCACTTTAAACATCATTTTAAAGTTTCAAAATTTGGTCCAATGATGCTACATACCGAATAGTCAATCACGACAACAACGATATCACATATCGTATATGATAATCAACGAATATCAAAATATCCATAATCAAATAAATACTGTTGAGGAATCCAGTTGGATCCCTCCAACCTGTTTTCCTGCATCCAAAAACATTAGCACAATACCAATTTCGCTCCAGTACGAAATTATCGCGGTATATGGGATTTAAAATATTATCCGCTTAATAGACGGCGCAATAGGGTCTCATCCGCTAAAAAAAAAATGCGGGAAATCAATAACTCCAATATATACATATGCCAATATATATATATATATATATTGCTATTATATATAATACCAATTTCACTGTTTATGAAATATTCGCGGTATATGTTTTTAATAAATAACATCCGCTTACTAACGGCGCATAATGTCTATTTTAACAATCAATAGATATCAATCATCATTTAAACATGCATTCAAATATTTTAAATCTAACTATTTAAAATAAAATCGAAACTGATTCGATTGAATGAGAAGTTCTCACCTTGATTTCAATTTCGTTTTAGCGATTTATTTCGAATAAAATTAAACGTGCGTTTAATTTTACCCAAAATTCTGACTAACTCCAAACGACTCCAATCCAATTTCATCGCGTAGTGCTCGTCCATACGATTCCAACGCAACTGGTTTCGCGCGTTTTCGACCTCGTATGAAAAGGATATGATTTTATGAAGTTTATACACGATTTTATAACTAAATTACAACATAACTTTTAAAATTTTAAACCTATGCAATCCAGGCCTTTGGATCCAACACCAACCCATCTCAGCCATGCATCCCCTTCTCCCTCTCACGTTCTTCTTCTCCAGGTCATAGCCGCAACCACCAAAACCCATAGCATGAAATTAGGTTTTCACTTTGCTCCTCCTACACTCGACTACAACACGATCAAGATGCGCCATCACGTAGCTCTACCCCTCCACCATGCTCGGCCATAGCCCTGCCCAACTCGGCCTCACCCACGGCCTCAAAATGCGTGCGCAGGCCAAGGCCGACGGACTCATTTATCTCCCCCTCCGTTGCACCAAAATCCATCATCACCGTATAGATCTCTAGCTCTCTTCATGCTCTTCGATGTTGTAGTTAACAACTTTGGCTAATTCTTTGTAGATTGAGAGCGATTGAGGGAGAAGTGAAATCAAATTCTGGCCATTGAACCTAAAAGTGGCGGCTAGGGTTTTAGGTTTTTTTTTTTTTTTAATTTATGAAGGTGTTGGGTGCTATTTATAGAGAAAAACGAAACACTATTCATCCCGGAAATTCCGAACTCCGATTTACGCGCCATAACCAGCGTTTCTAAGGTTTACCCCGCGTTCCGGACACAATGGAACAGGTTTCGGAAGCTAATTCGGACATCTGTGCGAGTTATGGCTACAAACGCTCAATTTAAATTAAACCGATTTAAGTCGATTTCTAGGCGTTTTAATTTCTACCGGACAAACGGTAAATCCAATTGACACGAAATTTGAAATCCGGTAATAACTAAATATTATGGATCCAATGGAACTGGTTTCGTTCAATTCTGAGACTGTTCAAAAATTGGCTATTTTACAGTCGATAATTTAAATATTAAAATATTCAATTTTCACAAATAAACTTTTAATTCGATTTTAAAAGTTCTAAAATATCATTCTAACTTCGACATGATAAAATAAAATTTTACAAATCATTTTCAATCATATTTAACCCTATTTTCAATTATTTCCATAATTTAACGTATTAAATTATCGATTTAATTATTCAATTAATTCCAAAAATTCAAATAAAAATTTATTCGACTTATAAATTCACTTATTAATATTTAAAATTAATTAAATATTTATATTTTAATTAATAAAAATTCTAGGTCGTTACAAGTACGAAGTTCGTCTTCGAGTGGTGCTATCGACGATGAGGCAGCATCAGCTAAAGGCAAAGTTTTTGAAGTGTTATCTCTAGAAGAAGGAAGTGAAGTTTCTTGGTCTTCTAGTCTCAGAGAAAGGTTTGCTATGGATACAACTAAGATTGAAGCGATGAATATTTGGAAGAGACCCGAGACAGTGACTGAGATAAATAGTTTTCTTAGATTAGCTGGATATTACCGGAGGTTCATAAAGGAATTTTCACAAATAGCAGCACCGATGACCATAGCTAACCTGAAAGGATGCGAAGTTTATTTGGACTGATAAGTGTGAAGAAGCATTTCAAAGAGTGAAATATCTATTGACTAATTCACTTGTGTTGGTTGTTCCCAAGGGAAATCGGGATTTGGTAGTATATACAGATGCATGTGAAACTGGATTAGGAGTTGTGTTGATGCAAAGAGGTGAAGCGATTGCCTATTCTTCTCAACAACTTAGATCGCGTGAAGTTAGGTATCTAACGCATTATTCAGAATTGGCGGGGTTGACTTTTGAATTGAAGGTGTGGAGACATGTAACGAACGCGACTTTTCGACGCTCGAAAACCGACATCAATACGTCCACTGTATCGACTACTGAGCATTCGAATGTCGAAAAACCATACCGTTAGGGTTAAAGAAGAAGAAAAAGGTAGAAGAAGAGAGAAAAGATAGAACAGAACAGAAAGAAACAACAAAACAATATTAGAATCTCACAATCACAGCGGAACAACATATAATAGATAAATGAATAATCTTCAAAAATAAAGAACTATATTAATTATTACATTACATCACATTATATTACATTACATCATCAGAGTGTACAACAACAAACTGCGAAAAAGAAATATTATATACTAGTAATACGCCATGCCATCCAGCTTGCCTCCAGCAACTCCTGAATTCCAGAATATCCTGATGACTCTTGACTGCCCGTGTGGAAATTGGTGGGCACCCAGAGTTTAGGAAGGAAAACAATAAACTCCGAGTCAGTCATGTGACTGGTGTGAGAACTAAAACAGTTTATTTTAAAAAAAAACAAGACAGAGGTATATTTTTAAAGTCAATACGAAATGCTTTTAAAAATCAAACTACCATAAGGCCTCCTGGCACACACAGAATGCAAACGCAGACTTAGGGAAGATTTCTCCTTTTGATAGTCAAAGATGCTTACTACGCAAAATCAAATCATTTTTGATATTATTGTTAGTGTATAGTGTAGAAAACATTTCGAAAGAAGAATATAAATCTTAGCCAGCGTAGGTACCATTATATTATGCCTACTATAGCTACCATATTAGATGGCAGGTTCTACAACTAAAACCGTACATGGTTCGTATTGTTTCTTTGGATTTCCAACAAATGGTCAGGCCAAGGAACTTCCCATTGCCACATGGGTATGCCTCTGGAAAGACGACCCGAGAACCTAACCGGATCTCTACCAACACAAGGCCGGGTTACCCCTAACTAGGTAACTACTAACACGAATATGTCATTCCTCGATTGTAACCGATCTATATCCGAGGATCCTCGATTTCCAACAACCACAAAGCAATAAATTTGCAGCAACAACATAGGTTAAGTATCTGGGCTCCATACCATGATACCACCTCTATCCAGAAGGAATGACATACACTAATGGGGCACTACCCCCTAATAACCTTGCCGCATCCTTCCTGTTTTGACCATTTCCGGGGTGCGAGGTCCGACGAAGTCTCGTCCACAAAGCCACACTTTATACAAAAGTTGTGCTTTGTTCAACAAATGCTCAACAGCACTTCGTATGCCACATTACCAATTTGGGAATATATCACTAGTAACCATCAACTACATAACCTCTAGGGTGTTAAGCTAAGAGAATAAATTCTCCACCACCAACGGAAATATATTTGATAGAAACCATCTTTACATCTCAAATTGTAACGTCAAACACACATCCATACAAATCCATTTCGGGATCGACGGAACCGAAGGCACTTACAAAGAAGTCCTTGCAATCCGGATATTTACTAATCACGACCGGACTTCCCATCTCAAAGGGTAATAAATTTATATATCGGAGATCAACCGATGCAGAAACATTCGACAGTAATCCTTCCATTTTCACAAATATCCGGTCTTCAACACCGGTCATCAAATGCAATCTATAACGACGTATCACATATTCGAAATGGGTTATACGACCCCAAGGTCCGTTCCCGGCTAACCCGAATAGTGAGCGCTTATGTTAAAAATAAGAATGGCATTCAAATTCAAGCAAATCACAACAAATACCTATTTTAAAGGTAAATATTGATAGTCGGTTATTTAACTATCAATAGGCATGCTCAACATCACCAGATTCCAAATAATTTCCCAAATTATTCATTTTCCAAAATATCTTTACTAGATATATAATTTCCACACTTCAACATTTGGAAACAATTTTCAAATCACTTTTCACCTTTACTACTTTTGAAAACAAATTTCAAACATTTTCCTTCCGCGGAAATATTTTCATTTCAACATGGTTCATTTAAACCAGTTAAATAAATCCTTAACGATTTACTTTATGTTTACGTTCCAAATCCGTAAATCAATTCCCACAATTCAAAAATAAATCAACGTTTATTTTTAAACAAATTTCCCTTCCTTTTATAAATTCCATAATGAATTTACAATTCCAAAATACTATGAATATACGACTTCCAAATCGATTTCTAATATTCATTTTCAATTTATCATTAAAAGATAAAATCTCAAAATATTCACTTCAGATTGGAAAACATTTCCATACTTATTTAATAAGAAATTCACAAATCTTTTTATTTTCTACACTTGGAAAATATTCAATATACTTAAATCGAAATTAAGTATATATTTCATTCTTTAAAGAAAGCGTGCGCTTAAACACATTTATTTGAGTCAAAACGAATGTTGTGTAAAACATCATTACGACGACCCAAAATCACTAGTATAGGGATTCGAAGTTAAGATATATATATAAATCCCAATGCTATATAAAATATTTCCTTTCGGAAATCATTTACTATAACAACGTTTTATAGTCCACCATTTCCTTCTATTTCTCTAAAACGTCTATTTCAACAATGAATGTTGAAATTTATGGTCTCGACACTTGATGCATTTTAAAACAATTTCAAATCGTTTTAATTCCATTTAAAAGATCACTCCCTAAAACATTCCTTTAATATATTATTCACTTTTCAAAATAGTGAATATACTTCACTAACCAAATTCAATATTTTCTACACATTTCATTTCAAGGTTAATTGGCTATCCGAAATCGCGAATATATCTCCTTTAATAACCTTCTATATTAAATTTATCAAATTCAATTTATTTCGGATTTATAAACAATGTTTATAAATTCCATTTCTATTTATAAAAACTTTAATTATAAAATCCTTTTTTAAATCAATTCAATTTATAACTCAACCTTATACCCAAAATCCGATTTATAAGTTAATTATTTATAAATCTTTTATTTTACAAAATCTATTCATTTCATAACACAATTTATAGATCTATAAATTTTATTCACTTGTGAAATCCATTTATACTTCATTTTAACACTTAATAAAACTCGTTTCACAATTCCTATATTTTTAATTTATAAATATTAATCTTAGAAATATTTTATATAAACCGTTTATAATAATTCAAAAATCTCAATTTAAATAAACCAATCCTTTTAATAACTTACAAAACGTTATTTAAAACTTATATAACTCCAAAATCATACTTAAGTACTATTTCCCAAAAATATAACTTTGATAACAATAAACTTATAACGTTTATTTATTTTAACAATTCAAAAATGGATCCGATGATGCAACAGCACCAAATAGTCAATCATGACATCCAAATATCATATATCGATATGATAATCACAAACATCACAATATCTGCAAATAAATCAATATAGTTGAGGAATCCAGTTGGATTCCACCAACCTGTTTCCCTGCATCCAAAGGTGTTAGCACAATAACAATTCCGTTCTAGTACGGAATTATCGCGGTATATGGGATTTATAAATTATTACCCGCTATTATACGGCGCAATAGGGTCTCATCCGCTATATAATGCGGGAAATCAACTCCAAGTACATAAATAATACCAATTCCAATCAAGATGGAATTATCACGGTATATGTTTTTAATAAATAACCTCCGCTTACTAACAGCGTATAATGTCTATTTCAATCAGTAACAGATAGCAATCATCGTTCAAACATACATTCAAGCAATTTTAAATCTAACTATTTAAAATTTAAATCGAAACTGATTGATTGAGTGGGAAGTTCTCACCTTGAATTTCTGATATCAGTCGTAGCATTTTATTTCGAATATTTTACCCGAAATTTTCGCTAGCTCCAAATGACTCCAATTTATTTCCATAGCGTAGTGCTCGTCACCACGAACTCGTCATAATTTGTTTCGTCATATTCCGACCTCGTATGACCACGTTATAGCATTACAAAGTTTGAACGATTTTTTAAATTAAATTAACAATATTCTTATAATTATTAACCTAATTCAAATCCTGGTCGTTCGTTTCCACTACCAAATCTCGGCCGCATGTGTTGCCTTCTTCCCCAACAGAAAATGCGTACGCAACATAATCCATACGAGCCGCCGCCTAGGGTTTCGAACGCACCCCACTACGCTCGCCTTTACATCGATCAAGCACCGCCAATACGAAGCCCATCGCCGCCTCGACCAACTCCCCAGGTGGCGGAGAAGCTTGGTTCTCTACATGCTTTGAGAAATGTGGAAGAAAATCGCAACTTCTCACGCAAATTGTCGTCGATCCTTTAAGCTATTTCGGATCCTGACCGTTGAGAATATAGATCTCGATACGATCTTCATTTTTGTAGTTGAGAGTTTCCCGTAATTATCTACGGATTGGAAGGAAAACGAGGAAGAAGGAGATGGAATTTTGGCCATTAAAATGTATGTAAGCGACGGCTGAAGCAATGATCTAGGGTTTGGAGCAAATGAAATGTTTAAGGGTCCTTTTATAGAAAACTGAAGAACACTATTCATTTTCAAATTTTCGAACTCCAAATCAAGCGTGGTGACCGGCGTTTCTAGGGTTTAACCCGCGTTCTAGACACAATGGAATAGGTTTCGGGAGCCAATTCGATTATCTGTGCGAGTTACGGCAATAAACGATCGATTTGAATTTAAATCGATTAAACGAATTTTCTATGCGTTTTGGCTTGCCCCGGACAAACCGTAAATCCAATTGACATAAAATTTGAAATCTTACAATAATATCACATTACGGATCTGATAAAGATGGTTTCGTCGAAATCCAAGACTGTTTGAAAAATGGCTATTTTTACACGTTAATTAAATATTAAAATATTCAATTTTCACAAATTAATTTTTAATTCGATTTTTAAAGTTCTATAACATTATTATAACTCCAATATGATATAATAAAATTTTAAAAATCATTTTCAATCTTATTTAACCCAATTTTCAATTATTTCTGAAATTTCAACTATTAAATTATCGATTTAATTATCCAATAAATCCAAATTTTATTCGAAATAAAATTATTCGACTTGTAAATTTCACTTATTAATATTTAAAATCAATTAAATATACAAATTTTAATTGATAGAAATTCTGGGTCGTTACAAGACATTACCTTTTGGGAGAGTGATTTGAATTGTATACGGATCATAAGTCGTTGAAGTTTTTGTTCTCCCAAAAGGAGTTGAACATGAGACAGTAGAGCTGATTAGAGTTCATTACTGCTTATCACTTTGGAATTAAGTAAATAGTAGAGATTGTAGATGCACTTAGTAGAAAACATCAGAATGTAGTATTAGCTATGATAGTTGAGTGGAAAGATTTGGAAGCGTTGGCGACATGTAAAGTTCGGTGTAGATCTGAAGCTGTGTATAGTGGAGAAACAATTGTTTTGTCATGTTTAGAAGTTCGATCGATTATGATTGAAAAGATTGCTTCTAAATAGGAAGTGATTCAGTATTAGTTAAACGGATCAAGAAGTTAAGGAATGGAACTGAGAGCGACGACTTAAAAGATTTTAGTCTTGACCAAAATGGGAGATTGAGGAAGAAAGGAAGGTTATGTATTCTGAATGAAGGGGACATTAGGAAGAAAGTTCTAGTGGAATGCCATCGTTCGAAGTTCACTATTCATCCAAGAGGAAATAAGATGTTTCAGGACATGAAAGGAGTTTCTTCTAGGAAAGAATAACAGAGACGTAGGCTTATGGGTGAAATAATGCCTAAACTATCAATGGGTAAAAGCCAATCATCATATGCCAAGTGGGTTACTTCAGCCGTTGGGCATTCTAGTATGGAAGTGGAATTTTACATCTATGGAATTACAGAAGGGTTACCAAGATCTAACAGAGGAAATGAACATGTATGGGTCGTAGTGGATAGATTGACTAAAAGTGCCCATTTGATTCCAGTTAAGTTAACTAGGATGACAGCTTTTTTGGCTAAGTTATTTATGAAGAATGTGGTTAGACTGCACGGGATCCTTAGTAGCATAGTAAGTGATAGAGATTCCTTTTTCACTAGTGAGTTATGGAAGACTCTGCATGAGATTTTAGGAACCAAGCTCAAGATGAGTACCATTTACCATCTACGGTTGATGGGCAAACAGAAAGAGTAAACAAAGTTTTGGAAGACTTTTTACGAGCCTATTGTTATATTTTGGGGAGTCATGGGAAGACCATCTACATTTAGTCAAGTTTTGGTATAACAACAGTTATCAGGTGAGTATAAGATGGCACCATTTGAAGCTTTGCATGGAAGGACATGCAAATCTTCTGTTTGTTGGTTAGAGACCTAGGATAGGTTGGTTCTTGGTCCAAATATTGTAACATCCCTAAATTTTTGATAACATTATTTAGAAAATTTAACTAGATAAATTAAGTAGAATAATGATGATAACAAGATTGAGATTGGAATAAATTATATATAGGGCCATGCTTAATAATAAAATAAATGGGCTTAGATTGGTTTATAGGCCAATCAAATTACACATGGGCATATTAGTAAATAGCCACTTTATTATACACGACGATACTCTTTTTTGCTTGCCCATTCACATTCCATTTTCTCATTCCCACAAACGCAAATCAAAATCTAAATTAGAGCTAGTCACTAAAATCGAGGAAAAAGAGGAAGAAATCGATCTAGAGCTAAGGATCAAAGTTAAGAAGAATTAATCAACAATAAATCTCAAATTACTTATCATATTTAAGATGAGTAATAATTTTATGCCATCTCTATTTTATTCTATGATTATATGTTTTCGGATTTATGATTAAATTCGTTTTATGATGACATGGATGATGATCTGCTTGAATTATGTTATGTTTGGTTTATTTTAATCCCTTTAAATATGAATTGACACGGTTTAAGGTAAAACCAAGAGTTTATGATTTTAGAACGCCATGATTTTTTTTTATGTAAAACATGATTTAGGAGATGGGTTTTAATTTTAAGAATTTTCCAAGCTATGGAAATTTTATTATGAATTTCTAAATGAAAATATGGTATTATTGGGTTTAAAATTTATTTCGAGAATTTCAGGATGAAATTCGGTCTGGAATTTTAGTATGTTTGATTACATGATGAAATTGAATGTTGTAATTTTTGAGCATTTCTCATAATTGATTTACTTGGGAAAATAAATTATTTTAAAAGTGGGATTTTTATACAAATGTTGGTTTTGTTACATGGAAGGGCTTAAGTTAGAATTACTTTGATCTGGATCTGATAAATGCGGCAGTTTTAATTATAAACAATTTGAAAAATTGTAAAGCAACCAATTAAGGATTTATAAATAGGAAAGTAGTTACAAAGCAATTACTAAAAGTGGCTAAATTTTAGCCTTAAGTTTCGAAAAGTTGGATCCGCCTCAAATAACAAGACCTTTCGACTTCATTGACTCCATCTCATCCCAGTTGAATCCCACTTAGCTAAAACCTATACACAAGGTATCATTTGATGGCGGGTAGTGGATTGTAAGAAAGGTGGAAGCCATAGCATCTTTAAATAAATGCTTTCGATAGTAATGGTTTCGACCCACCCGAAACCCAGCCGCTATTTTCCTTCCGAGTGTATTGAAGCCATCAGTGCCTTCGAAAGGGTGTCTCTATTTTTACCTAAGCTAAGCCATTTACAATCTTCGATATGTTGAGGGTTTTGAAGGTAATGGAGTCCAAAGTGGGTTTCAACTCTATTCTCTGAAGTTTTAATTTAAAGGATTTATGCACTCAACTTGAAGGTTTCGACGCCATTAACTTTTCCCTAAACAATTTTATAAGGGTTTTGAAAGAGATACTTTCATATACAACCCCTTTTGACCCAAATGATATTTTTAAAGAATAAACCCAATGCTTTCGAAAGCGTGCTGTCATTTGTTTCGAAGCTATGTTTTAAAGGACATTATGATATAATAAAAGGTATATTTGGTTTCGAAAGAGAATATTTATTAAGGGCTTCTAAGGGTATGTTTATTACGTTTGAAAAGTAGTTTTTGCTTTCGGTGGAAGTCTTCTAGAGGTTTCGAAAGAGATATTTTTAAGATTTCAAAACATTAGCCCAATCTCAATTTAGAGGAATAACTATTGCATAAATAAACAATGTGTTTTGAGATGAAGAAGCATTGCTTATAAAGGTTAAATGGTTTAGCCAGGATATATATATATATATATATATATAAGATTGTAAACCATAGATGTTGGCATTATTTGTTGTTATGTATGCTTCTTTATATACTTATCCAGATTGTTATTAACCTATAATAGTATTTTGGAAAAGGGCAGAATAACCAACAAGGTTGGCCCAGTAGTGAATATAATTTAAGAACTGTTAAAATCAAAATTAATGATATTGGCAGGGGACAATAGGTTCACAATAAGCCCATGGAACCTGTGCATAACTAAAGGTATTGGAAATGGCCAAAAGGTTCATAGTCAGCCCATGAAAACTATGGTTTGTTATTAGCAGGGGCCAAGAGGTTTATAGTTAGACCATGAAAATTATATCTGGATTAAGGTATTGACAGGTAGTCAATAGGTTCCTAGTTATCCATGAAAACTAGGATAAAAGAAAATATATTGGAATTAATAATATGTTTTTAGTGATCCCATGGAAACTATAAAATCAAATAGATAGTCCATAAACATTTAACTGGTTAATAGCGACCCTTAAAACTATAATTGAGACAGATAGTCAGAATGAATGGGGATGGGTAATTCCATAATTGATTTACTTATTTTGCATATCATTGTAATATTTTGAAATATTATGTTTTTAACCATTGTGTATGCAGGAGCACAATATATGGTTTTATAAATGTTTTATGATACTAGTGGAAAAACCCATTCTGCTAAGCGGCGTGGTCTCACTAGATGTCCAGATGGTTTGAGAAGGTAGACTATTATTCATACCGGGCTTTATGTCTGACTCGAAGTTTTTTGTTTTCCCCTTAAACTCTCGAGTACTCAGTTAATTTTGAGTAGGTTGAGATTTATGGTTTCCCAGTGTTCCTTTAGAACAATCAAACTTTCTTGGACGAGCACGAAGTAAGCTTGTTATTTGAGTTATTTATTTCCACTATGTGTTTTAATTGTAAAGGCAAATTGTTTTAGTATCCTTATTATATACTCTGATCAACTAAAGAGGGCATCTTCATATGTCACTCTTAGCATATTTTGAATTAGTTATATGTCATTTGAACGTGGTCTGCGAATTGAGATTATGTAATCAATTCGGAATATTTTGAAATGAAATGTGGAATTTGATTGTTGTTTAAATTTTTCTATATTCTTCTATTTCTGTGTATCAATGTATCTAACATCACCATATGTGGTCGCTAAGGATTAATAACTATGGATGACAGCAGCATCCACAGTGTGACAACCCACCTTTTTGGAAAATTTAAGTAGACAATAAGCAACACATGTCTGATTCAAACCATTCAAAAGGGTGGATTATCAATGGGGTTTAATAGAGAAAGCAAGAGAAAATAAGGAAAGCAACACACATAATCTCGCAGCGGAATGACAAAATACAATAATCAAATAAAACAGTTCATGAAGCTGTTTTACAGTACGCGTTTATTACACATTTTTACAACATTAATCAGAGTAAATAAACGAACATATCAAATAATGCAGCGGAAATAATAAAAAATACGATCACCAGTCTTCATTTCCAACGAATAAAGTCTTCAAACATTGAAATACTTAGGCTGACCCGAGCATAATGAAACGCAATACACTCGAGTTAGAACTAAAAAATTGTATGTAAGTCAAATCAGTATCAACTAAAATATCAGTGCAGTAGCTTTGGAGATGTTACAGGATTTTCCATCTCCTGTCAAGTGTACAATGTGACTATAATAATTTAAGAGGTTTCAAATAATTCAAAATACCAATTTTAACCCCTTTAATTAAAATAAATCCAAAGTTTAAATTTAAAAATTAAAACCCTTCAAATGATTCAATTCCAATAAATAATCCAAATTCAAGAAATCGTATGAGTAGGTATCATTTCAACCCATAATTTAAATATCATAGTTATCCAATTTTTAAACTGGTTCAAATGGTCCTTTAAATGATCTCAATAATATACAAGGGATAATAGAGACATATTAAAATAAATAACAACTATACATCCAACATATCAATCAATAATTATCCATTTCAAACAACATAAAGATAAACCTATATATCATAATAGTTCATAGTAATCAATGTAAGGGTTTTAACTAGCAATTGAATTCCAATATAAATTTAAATGCCAATTCGATTTAATTACAATTCAGATCTAATATTAATTCAACTTTCAGTTTAAATCAACAAACAGTAATCAAAATTCTATATATCAAATCATAAATCTTTATTTAACTTGCAATGGAAATTTTAGTATTGCGTGAGTGGGTATAATCACTCACCTTTTGCCTTTCCCTTTTCTAGTCAGATTTGTATCTGCTACTACTTTCTCCTATTGATTTTGTTTCCTTGCTATTTTAATCTTTTTTAGAAGATTTTGAAAGAGACCGAGAAGTTTGTATAGATCCAGATTTGAAGAAAAACATTTGGAAAGAAGAAGAAATTTTGGAAAAGAAGAAGAAAGTTTAAAGAAGAAGAAGAAGAATTGAAAAAGAAAAGGTAGCTTTGAAAAAGAAGAAGAATACATTAAGAATAAGAAAAAAGACAAAAAAGGAAGAGAAGGATGTTTGCAAAAGAAAAAGTGAAAAAGGAAGAAGCGAGGTGAAGAGAGGAAAATGAGATGGAAGTTTATTTGAAAAAATGAAGCTACAGATGATGAGATTTGAAAAACGAAACGAGACTACAAGAATGAAGATGGAAACAAATGAAAAGCTAATAAAGCATATATAAAAAAACTAGGCTGAAATAGAGTAAAATTATAAACAGGCTTAAAAACGTTAGTATTGAAAGAGGTGAAGTAAAGGAATAAATATATGAATGAAGATAAAAATAAATGTTCCATTTTTAAATATGAAGCTTCAGGAGAATGAATTGCCATAAAATGAAGCTACAAGAACTTGTAATGTGTAAACAAATGAACTTTAGGAATAAAGAATAGTAAATACTAATGAGGTGGCATGAATATTAATTTGGACGTTCACAGTAAATACGAAAAAAACTTCAGGCAAAGTATTTGTAAAGGAGCAAACGAATAAATGAGAAACAAATGAAAAGAATGAGGCAATTATTAATTAGAAATAAATCATATGAGGTTACTATTAATAAGAAATGGATGGGTAGTCTAACAATGAAATGGATGCTCAAGCGGAACTTATATGGAGAATTTGGAAACGAAAAGAAAGAGAATATGGATGTGATAATAAATATAAAGCAAATGAAGGGCCACTTATATACTACAACCAAACTTTTGGTGTTCAAATTCAAAAACTTACTCGAATTATTTCATTTTAATAAACCCAAATATACAAATATTTATATCATTTAATTAATTATTGAAACATTCATTTTATGTTAATATATATTTGTGTGTTAACGCTAAAATTGAACGCTAACACCCCGGTGTAAGTAGTAAAAATGTGAAAGCACCACCCGTTGGTACGAGAACAAGAGATAAGCAGAGGATAATAGAAAATCAAGTAAAGAGACAACAGTTTTTATAGTGGTTTGGCTTAATTTCAAGCCTACATTTACTTTAATCCTCTTTATTGTTGATTCGATTACAACTTTTTACAATGATCTTTTATTACAACACAACTAAGACAAGTAGCTAGAACTTCAATGTGTATGAGCTCTTCGAATTCATGTTGAATGTATTAGTTCTCTCTTGAAGTCCGTTGAGGTGTCTTCGGTGTTTGAAGTGTCAGATGAGTTAAGAAAACAGTAGAGTATAAGCGTTCTAGAAATGAGCCAAAAGGTCCTCTCTTCGGTGGAGTAGGCAAGGTATTTATAGGGAATTTCTGGAGTTAGGTCGGCCATGTTATAAGTCGTGGGCGACCTAATGAATAGCAGGAGGGGGAGTGGCGACCTAAGGAACAACGACATAAGGAGTAGCGGCATAAAGGCCAGCGGCATAAGGAATAGCGACATAAAGAACTTGCCTTGGTCTGTTTAAGTCATGAGCGACCTAGTAGAAGATGCAGTATGCAGCTTAGGTCGCGAGCGACCTAATGGAAGAGGTCATGTTATATTTGGCTCTTGCTAGTGGAAGATGCTATGTCATTAGCTCGACATAGGTTTAGGTCGCTAGGTCGCTAGCTGTTACCATGTTAACTTGTTAGGTCGCAAGACCTCTTAACTCTTTAGGTCGCTGAGCTTCTTAGCTCGTTAGGTCGCTATGCTCTTCAACTGGTTAAGTTGTTAGGTCGCTGGACCATTTAATCCATTAGGTTTCTTGTAACGACCTGTAAATTTCGACAATTTAATTTGTTTATTAATAGAATTTTTGTAATTTATTTTAGTAGAAATTATAAAAGGGGTAAATAAATATTAAAATGAAGGCTAAAATAAATTATGTAAATGTCGACGTAAAAACCTATTTATAGAAATTTGAATAAAATCCAAATGAATTAAGTAGATAAAAAGATTCTTACCTGGATATAAAATTTAATATGAGAAATTAAGGAAATTATTAAATTGATTTAATGCAATAAAAGAGTGTAAACGGTAATTGGAATAAATTAAGGAATCATGTTAATGCAAGATAATAATTTATGACTTGGATGAAATTCCAATTCAATTAAATCATTTAAATGTTATGATTTGATTTTTAATGGAACATGAGAAAAAGATATGTAAGGATTTGATTAATATATATATCATTTGTTCAGGGTATTGAATAAAAATTGGGAATCCAATTGTAATTAATGATAATAACGTTGGTATTAGTTAATAAATTAAATTTCAATGCAATACCCATAAATGAATGGAAAGAAATGAATGTATGTAAATGTATACTAGGTTATTTATCAAATAGAAGGGAAGAAGAATAAATATCGAATTGATTGACGAATGAATATATATTGAATAGTAGTGGAATGTAAAGTTTATGGTAATTTGTATAAAATCAATACAAGATAATGAATTGCAAATTTTAGGTTTATATTAAAGTGTGAATGGAAATCTGATTTGTTATATTTATTTGATGGAATTCGAATTTGATGGGAAAAGTAAATGAATATTTAGTAATAAATTTAAAGGACTTAAAAATGGAATTTATTAAATTAATAGATATAACGGACAAGGATATACTTATAAATGTAGGACTAAGAGTTTGAGTTATATACTTAGTTCCTTCAATTAAATCGGGAATCATTTCAATATTTATAAATTAAATGTTACGATAAATAAATTAAGGTAATAAATGGGGAATAATGGAAATAAATTCTTCATTAAATGATGGTTAGTGTGTATAAATAATGGAGATAAAGCTTTATAAATGGATTTGAATCTAAATTTATGTTTAATTGGAATTAAATGGATTAATTGTTGGAAGTTTACGTAAAATTTTATTTTGACGAAAGGGTAGACATTTATGTAATAGAGTATGAATCAATTGTTAAGTTTATTTATAAAATGGAAGTTGCATAAATGAAATGGTGCAAAAGTAAGCTTGTCAGTATATTTAAAGTAATATATGATAATAGGTTTAATCGAAATAAATGAAAATTTAAAATCCAAATATTACATTTATAGGGATTTAAGTGCAATCGAAGAATGTTAGGATAATAAATTTTTAATCTATTATTAAATTCATCTATTTGAAATATATGAATGAAATAACCATTGATTTCTTTGATTGAATATAAATTTTAGAAAGTTAAATTATAATTTGTGAATTTAATGAAATTAAGGATTTATATTGAAATTTATAAATTTACCTTTTTAAATTTGACATCTAAACTTGTTTGAAATTTCGTAAATAATTAAGAAAGTTTAAGAGTGGTAAAATGGGTCAAATTCTAAAATCTAAATATAAAATTTGTTTAATTTATTTATTTTAAATTCATTTGATTTATATAAAAATAGCTATTTTTGTCACGGACTCGGATTTCAACGAAACCAGTTTCATCGGATCCGTAACAGTGAATTATTGTAGGGTTTCAAGTTTCGTAGCAATCGGACTTGTCGTTTGATCGTACGAACGCGAAACGCCTTTAAATCGATTTAATTGAAATCAATTTGAAAATATTGTTTTCAGTATAACTTCTTCATACGATCGAATTTGGATGTGAGACTTTTTCCATCGCGTTCAGAATATTTTAAAATAACTATTTCGATATATGGGTTTACCCAATTTCGTCCCGGGGTCAGAACATGCTTTTTGGGCCAATTATCGTTCAACACGTTTGTTTATCGGATCCATCTATTCTATTTCTAACCTACCTATATAAATCCAGTTAAAAAAAACCCTAGCAGCCTTTATTTCTCTCTTCTATACGTATAGGAACCTCTGTACTCCTCTTCTTCAACGGCAACAAACAATTCTAGATCCAAATTCAAATTTCAAACCAAATCCAAAGCTAAAAATTCGAAGACTTCATAAAAATCTCAGAAAAATATATGTCGAAGATATCAACGATACGAATCAACGTTGCTGACAGTTTTTCGAGATTGCGCTTCGATTAGCGGGAAATTGCGGTCAAAGGATAAAATTTTCGAAACCCTAGGACTAATTGGGCGTTTTCGATTGGGGCAACGATCGAGCAATTGGATTCTGGAGAGATCGTGACGCCGAGTGGTTTGGAGGTGGTCGTGTCGCAGATGGTTGGACGTGGACGCATAAAATTGCGATTTAGGGTTCGAAGGGGGACGGCGGCGAATGGGGTGGCCAGATTTTGGCCTCAGGAGCGGCCGGAGGTGGGGAGTGCGATGGTGGTAGCGATGCGTTGGATGGAGGCAGAGGGCGGCGTCGATCAACGGTCAAAGGAGCTCGAATGGGTTCGAACGGCGTGTTTTTTGGCTGTCGCGTGAGTTACGGTAGTGACGAAGAAAACGTGTACACATTGCATAGGTTAGATTAATTTCTTTGTTTTCATTTAATTTAATTTTCAAATTATTTTATTCGAATAACTTCTGCATACGGTGTCCGATTTACACGAGATTTTTTTGTTAGGATCGTAATAAAATTTCAGACGCGTTGACGCTGGTTTGGACAGCTTTGGAGACCGTCGAATTTTTGGGTTTAAATCGGATTTAAATTCGATTTAAATTAAAAAGGTGAGTGTTTTAACCCACTCACAACTTCTAAAATTTCTTATGTTTGTTAAATTGATTTAGGATTTGAGTATAAATTTGTTTATGACTGTTTGGCATGTTTTATTCGTCATCTCTGTTAAATCGCAATTATTAAATTTAGCCATTAATAAATTTTATTTATTGCATATAATTTGACAGCTAGAATTTATTTATTTGCGTATTAACTGCCTGTCATAGTTATATTTATTTTTATTTCATATTAACTGCCAGTTAAATTTACATTTATTTTTGCATATAAACTGCTAGTTTAATAGTAGTTAAATTTATTATTTAATATAAAATGTTAATTAATACATGTTATTTATTACCATTATATTTTATATGCTCTATA
The DNA here is from genome assembly GCA_030765085.1 of Allium cepa. Classification (NCBI taxonomy): domain Eukaryota; kingdom Viridiplantae; phylum Streptophyta; class Magnoliopsida; order Asparagales; family Amaryllidaceae; genus Allium; species Allium cepa. The sequence continues at coordinate 709,111,391 of CM060937.1, forward strand.
TTGATGTTGTTGAAATTTGATGATGATTGTAATAAATGGTTGATGACTGATATTTGGATGAATGGATGTTGTATTTTATATTGTATAAACTGCAAGTTATCGAGCATTTCATTCATTCGAGATTTGCGGTTTGAAATGATATACAACCTCATTTTATTTTAAATTGTTGATTGAAATGATAAGCTTTCGTATCACTTGACCAGGGTAGAAAATTTTATACAGGCACCGCGGTATATATACATAAAAATATTTTGAAATGATTTTCTATGGTTTTGTAAAGTTATATATATATATATATATATGGTTTATGGGATATTGATTTGGTTATTGATAAAGGTTATTATATATATAGTAATTTCAGGTTTTTAAGCTTTGTATAAATTTGATTTGAAGTTTAAAATTTAGTTTGATTTTAAGATCAAATACGATTAAGCATTTATTTAAAAGTGTTAATTCCTGGAGTTTCATTGACTCAAATGAGAATAAGGTTGGAAGATGAATATTAAGTTAAATTGGAATTAAATAAAAAGTTTGAATTTTTAAAGGATATGATTTTTGTAACTTGATTTTTGGGTGTAAAGTGAGTTGAATGAATATCAGGTTGATTTAAATGAATATATCAAGTTTAATAAATTGAAAGATTATCCAATTATGTGAAGTTATAAGTTTTACTTAAAGTATATTGAATCATTAAGTAAACATTTCAAGTCTAAATAATAAGAATTGATTTTGATATATATGGGATGGTCAAATGAGTTTGTTTTGAGAGGGTGTAATATTTAAAGCTTTGAAACGTAGAAATTTAAAATGGTATTTGGAAGTTTAAATCGATATTTGGAATTAATTTGTGAAATGTAAAGAAGCTATTTTGTTTTATAAAAGTAATTTAATATTTAACCATTTGAGAGATGGAATTTGTTTCAAAGTTATGGTTTTCAAGGTTGTATAATTTGGAAATATTATATTCAAGAGTTTTGATTTCTAAATATTTTACTTTGAAACCACTATGATTTTTGGAAAGAATATATTGGAAAATAAAGATGATGTCATATTGTTTTGGGTTTTAAACGGAAAAGATATCATATTTATATGGTTTTGAAATGGATATTATATTCTGGTTTTAAAGTATAAATTATTTTAAAGGACGGCGGTGTTATAATAACGTTTGGTTGTTGAAGAGACCGGGATCAGAAGTTGTCAGACTCTCTGCCAACTCCGAAAACCACTTTAACAACCGCGTACGCGGTGGAGATTCCAGAATGAAGTAGGTTGGTGGCGGCGTTTCCTATGAGGTAAATACGTAGACCCGACTCCCGTGAGTTGGCATAAGGTGGCTAAAACAGGAGCGATTCTCGGGCCAATGAGGTCATTCATCTGATCGAACGCACTCCTTCGATATTATACTCTGACTTTGGATTAATTCGGTGGCCACTATTGATTTCTTTGATTTGGGGGTGTTAGTTCGAGGTGGGCGGTAGCTGCGGCTACGCGTTTCCACCAGCCCGGATAGCAATTGGTATTTCTACCCTGGCATTGCCTAGTTGTGCTGTGCCACGTACCCTATCGCGCCTTGTACGAGTTTGGATTTCTCCCGTAGCCCGTGTGGTATCCTCTGATGGCTTCCTGATCAGGAGGGACTATGATATTGGATGGACTACTGGGACTATTACGTGTTAAGGGCTATATGGGTAACCCCTTAATGCTAAGAAAAAAGAAAGTTTATTTTACAATTAGACACTATTATAATAGCGCAATATGCTATATAGTAAATAGTTTAACGGATCCTTAGGAGATGTAAATCCCGAGTATCTCTTGAGTTACTGCACTCATATTTATTTCTGTTAATTTAACTCACATAAGATCTTTTAGTTCTGACTCGTGTGTTTTTGTTTTTCAAATTCGCTCAGGTCAGTCCTAGCATTTCAGGATTTGAAGACTTTATTTCTAGAGGACGAAGACGAAGATTTCATCATCATTATTATAATATTATATGGTTCCACTACACACTGTATTCCGCTGCATTGGTATTTATTGGTATGTGAACTCTGATATTTATTGTATAAAGAAGAATCAAATGTTTTGTAAACAGTTTTATGAACTGTATATTTATTATTATATGTTATCCTTCCGCTGTGAGATTCTGTTTATTTTTTTCCCTTCTCTATTTTTCTTATTTACCCCATGACAATCCTCCCTTCCGTATGGTTTGAATTGGCACGTGTGTCGATTTAAAGCGTGCGAAAAGGCGGGACGTTACATCTGGTATCAGAGCTTTGGTTTAGCGATAAACCTTAGCGCTGTGGGGTTTGACTCTTTACTAATAGGGTAGTAATACCCTATAGGAGTCGCTGAGTGTATATATATGAGAGGGCGTATTTGTTAGTGTTATAAAAAGGTTTTAATATTGTGTTAATCTGTTCCGTTTTGTATTTATAAATTCTGGTTGATGCATGGGGCGCTGTGACATCAATAGGGATTTCTAAACACTTAATAGGACAGACCGACATAATATTTATTTTAATATAGGTGAATGAAATAATTTTCCCTATTATATATTCTATAAAATAATTTATCAAATAATATCTATATTTGGCTGCAATAGATTGGTTGTTAGGAATAAGATATATAAATAATAGATAAAAATAAGATTTAAAAAATATAAAATAAATGAAATTTGGGAAATTTAGAACTTAAGATCCGGGGTTTTGAAATTTCTTTCGAATAAATTTTGGAATATAATAATATTGTGTATAAGTGTTTTCTGATATAAATATTTTAATATAGTTCGGAAGAATTGTTTTAAAGAAGATTTTTGAGAAAATAAGTTGTACTTTCCTCTCTGTCGCTGGAAAATAAATTCGATGATGGCGGCAGCATCATCGACTTTCATTTTCGAGTTTCGAAGCGGAAAAGCCACTGTGGTAGTTCTACTGTAGATTCATTTTTTGAAAAAAATATAAATTTTGAATTGTTTTAAATATAAGTAGAGATATATAAGTTGTAAGAATATATTTATCTATTGTTTTAAAATAAATTGAAAATTTAACCCGGTATTAATTCTTAAAGTTCCATTAATAAATTCTAGAAATCCTAAATAAAATAAGAGATTTAAATGCTAGGTTATTAATGGTAGTAAAGGAAATTTGAAATTTATAACATATGAAACAAAGAGTAATATTTTTGAACATTAAAATTTATAAAGGCTGAGATAAAACTTGTATAGGTTCATTTGCATTTTATTTAACATATATAACTTACCAAAAATAAAAAGTTGAAATGTTTAATAGGAAATGTAATGAAAATTGTACAAGTAAAGCTTGAGGTAATGAAAGTATTCAATGAATTTGCTGTTATAAATGGGAATTTAACGTTATAAACGTAAGTTGTAAATTGAAATTTTACCATAATCAAAGGTAAGTATTATAATTAGGTGATTTTAAAACTTAAGTAAATAGAATGAAATTCTATAATAAATGAAACTGTAAGAAATAAATAAAAAAAAATTAGAAATGCATAAATGGAATGCAATAAAAAGAAACTTCCATGACATTAAAAAAATGAATATTGTAAGTAATAAATGAAAATAAATGAGGTAATCACTCAATGAATAAAAGAAAGGAAATCAAACAACTAAAGTATGAAATAAAATTGTAATAAGTTAATTTGATTTGTTGGGTTGAATTGTTATTATTTGATTTATGGTTGGTCAGGTAAGGAAATTCGAAATTGTTGGATGAATAAATAAATTATTTTGTTCCATCTAAGACTGTTGAGTAAATGATGCACTTGATAGTTATTTTTCACTCTGTACAACTCCAAGTTTTGAACCTGAACAACTATTTGCTTGTTGATTGAATGGTTGTTTTGTTTCTTGTGTATGCTGTTTGTTGAAATGGATGGTTGTGTATTGATTTGTTGTTAGGGATTGAAACCACTCAAATATTTCACTTTATATAAATTGTTAACCTTAGATTTTATAAGTGAAATGCAGGTTATGGAAGCAATTGTTACTGCTTTTGGTTCCATAAATTTAGCGCACGTTTTCAGATTACGGTTTATAGCGCTACTTTTTATATTTTCCCGTGTAGGGATATATATTGTTTTTGGAAATATTTGTGTATATTGTTATATTTTGATATCTTATTTTCTCCCGAGCCCCTCCGTACAAAGGAGACTCTGCCAAAATTTTCCGTAAAATTTTAGACTTGGAATATTTTGAAAATGTTTTCCGAACTTTAGTAATTTAAGTATATAAAGATATAATGATTATAAAACGGGTATATTTTATTTAAGGAAATAAATTTAGTAAATTATTGGTTATAAGTTAAATATTTTGAATAAGATGTATTGTTATTTAATTCTTCTTTTCCCTTCTTTTCCTTTTCGGGGACGAAAAGTTTTGAGTGGGGGAGAGTGTAACGACACGTAAATTTCGACAATTTAATTTGTTTATTTAATAGGATTTTTGTAATTTATTTTAGTAGAAATTATAAAAGAGGTAAATAAATATTAAAATGAAGGCTAAAATAAATTATGTAAATGTCGACTTAAAAACCTATTTATAGAAATTTGAATAAAATCCAAATGAATTAAGTAGAAAAAAAAGACTCTTACCTGGATATAAAATTTAATATGAGAAATTAAGGAAATTATTAAATTGATTTAATGCAATAAAAAAGTGTAAACGGTGATTGGAATAAATTAAGGAATCATGTTAATGCAACATAATAATTTATGACTTGGATGAAATTCCAATTCAATTAAATCATTTAAATGTTATGATTTGATTTTTAATGGAACATGAGAAAAAGATATGTAAGGATTTGATTAATATATATGTCATTTGTTCAGGGTATTGAATAAAAATTGGGAATCCAATTGTAATTAATGATAATAACGTTGGTATTAGTTAATAAATTAAATTTCAATGCAATACCCATAAATGAATGGAAAGAAATGAATGTATGTCAATGTATACTAGGTTATTTATCAAATAGAAGGGAAGAAGAATAAATATCGAATTGATTGATGAATGAATATATATTGAATAGTAGTGGAATGTAAAGTATATGGTAATTTGTATAAAATCAATACAAGATAATGAATTGCAAATTTTAGGTTTATATTAAAGTGTGAATGGAAATCTGATTTGTTATATTTATTTGATGGAATTTGAATTTGATGGGAAAAGTAAATGGATATTTAGTAATAAATTTAAAGGACTTAAAAATGGAATTTATTTAATTAATTGATATAACGGACAAGGATATAGTTATAAATGTAGGACTAACAGTTTGAGTTATATACTTTGTTCCTTCAATTAAATCGGGAATCATTTCAATATTTATAAATTAAATGTTATGATAAATAAATTAAGGTAATAAATGGGGAATAACGGAAATAAATTCTTCATTAAATGATGGTTAGTGTGTATAAAGAATGGAGATAAAGCTTTATAAATTGATTTAAATCTAAATTTATGAAAGGTTTAATTGGAATTAAATGGATTAATTGTTGGAAGTTTACCTAATTTTATTTTGATGAAAGGGTAGACATTTATGTAATAGAGTATGAATCTATTGTTAAGTTTATTTATAAAATGGAAGTTGGGTAAATGAAAGGGTGCAAAAGTAAGCTTGTCAGTATATTTAAAGTAATATATGATAATAGGTTTAATCGAAATAAATGAAAATTTAAAATCTAAATATTACATTTATAGGGATTTAAGTGTAATCGAAGAATGTTAGGATAATAAATTTTGAATCTAATATTAAATTCATCTATTTGAAATATATGAATGAAATAACCATTGATTTCTTTGATTGAATATAAATTTTAGAAAGTTAAATTATAATTTGTGAATTTAATGAAATTAAGGATTTATATTGAAATTTATAAATTTACCTTTTTAAATTTGACATCTAAACTTGTTTGAAATTTTGTAAATAATTAAGAAAGTTTAAGAGTGATAAAATGGGTCACATTCTAAAATCTAAATACAAAATTTGTTTAATTTATTTATTTTAAATTCATTTGATTTATATAAAAATAGCCTTTTTTGTCACGAACTCGGATTTCGACGAAACCAGTTTCATCGGATCCGTAACAGTGAATTATTGTAGGGTTTCAAGTTTCGTAGCAATCAGACTTGTCGTTTGATCGTACGAACGCGAAACACATTGAAATCGATTTAATTGAAATCAATTTGGAAATATTGTTTTCAGCATAACTTCTTCATACGATCGAATTTGGATGTGAGACTTTTTCCATGGCGTTCAGAATATTTTAAAATACCTATTTTGATATATGGGTTTACCTAATTTCGTTCCGGGGTCAGGACAGGCTTTTTGGGCCAATTATCGTTCAGCACGTTTGTTTATCGGATCCATCTATTCTATTTCTAACCTACCTATATAAATCCAGTTAAAAAAAAACCCTAGCAGCCGTTATTTCTCACTTCTATACGTATAGGTACCTCTATACTCCTCTTCTTCAATGGCAACAAACAATTCTAGATCCAAATTCAAATTTCAAACCAAATCCAAAGCTAAAAATTCAAAGTCTTCATAAAAATCTCAGAAAAATATATGTCGAAGATATCAATGATACGAATCAATGTCTGCTGACAGTTTTTCGAGATTGCGCTTCGATTAGTGGGAAATTACGGTCAAAGGATAAAATTTTCGAAACCCTAGGACTAATTGGGCGTTTTCGATTGGGGCAACGATCGAGCAATTGGGTTCTGGAGAGATCGTGATGCCGAGTGGTTTGGAGGTGGTCGTGTCGCAGATGGTTGGACGTGGACGCATAAAATTGCGATTAAGGGTTTGAAGGGGGACGGCGGCCGGCGGCGAATGGGGTGGCCGGACTTTGGCCTCAGGAGCGGCCGGAGGTGGGGAGTGCGATGGTGGTAGCGGCGCGTTGGATGGAGGCAGAGGGCGGCATCGATCAACAGTCAAAGGAGCTCGAATGGGTTCGAACGGCGTGTTTTCTGGCTGTCGCGTGAGTTACGGTAGTGACGAAGAAAACGTGGCATAGGTTAGATTAATTTCTTTGTTTTAATTTAATTTAATTTTCAAATCATTTTATTCGAATAACTTCTGCATACGGTGCCCGATTTACGCGAGAATTTTTTTGTTAGGATCGTAATTAAATTTCAAACGCATTGACGCTGGTTTGGACAGATTTGGAGACCGTCGAATTTTTGGGTTTAAATCGGATTTAAATTCAATTTAAATTCAAAAGGTGAGTGGTTTAACCCGCTCACAAGTTCTAAAATTTCTTATGTTTGTTAAATTGATTTAGGATTTTAGTAGAAATTTGTTTATGACTGTTTGGCATGTTTTATTCGTCATCTCTGTTAAATCTCATTTATTAAATTTAACTATTAATTAATTTTATTTATTGCACATAATTTGACAGTTGGAATTTATTTATTTGTGTATTAACTGACTGTCATAGTTATATTTATTTTTATTTCATATTAACTGCCAGTTAAATTTACATTTATTTTTGCATATAAACTGCTAGTTTAACAGTAGTTAAATTTATTATTGAATATAAACTGTTAATTAATACATGTTATTTTTTACCAGTATATTTTATATGCTTTATATTGATGTTGTTGAAATTTGATGATGATTGTAATAAATGGTTGATGACTGATATTTGGATGAATGGATGCTGTATTTTATATTGTATAAACTGCAAGTTTTCGTGCATTTCATTCATTCGGGATTTGCGGTTTGAAATGATATACAACCGCATTTTATTTTAAATTGCGGATTGAAATGATAAACATCCGTATCACTTGACCATAGGGTAGAAAATTTTATACAGGCATCGCGGTATATATATATAAAAATATTTTGAATGATTTTCTATGGTTTTGTAAAGTTATATATATATGGTTTATGGGATATTGATTTGGTTATTGATAAAGGTTATTATATATATAGTAATTTCCGGTTTTTAAGCTTTGTATAAATTTGATTCGAAGTTTAAAATTTAATTTGATTTTAAGATCAAATACGATTAAGCATTTATTTAAAAATTTGATTCCTGGAGTTTCATTGACTTAAATGAGAATAAGGTTGGAAGATGAATATTAAGTTAAATTGGAATTAAATAAAAAGTAAGAATTTTTAAAGGATATGATTTTTGTAACTTGATTTTTGGGTGTAAAGTGATTTGAATGAATATTAGGTTGATTTAAATGAATATATCAAGTTTAATAAATTGAAAGATTATCCAATTATGTGAAGTTATAAGTTTTACTTAAAGTATATTGAATTCATTAAGTAAACATTTCAAGTCTAAATAATAAGAATTGAATTTGATATATATGGGATGGTCAAATGAGTTTGTTTTGAGAGGGTGTAATATTTAAAGCTTTGAAACGTAAAAATTTAAAATGGTATTTGGAAGTTTAAATCGATATTTGGAATTGATTTGTGAAATGTAAAGAAGCTATTTTGTTTTATAAAAGTAATTTAATATTTAACCATTTGAGAGATGGAATTTGTTTCAAAGTTATGGTTTTCAAGGTTGTATAATTTGGAAATATTATATTCTAGAGTTTTGATTTCTAAATATTTTACTTTGAAACCACTATGATTTTTGGAAAGAATATATTGGAAAATAAAGATGATGTCATATTGTTTTGGGTTTTAAAAGGAAATGATATCATGTTTATATGGTTTTGAAATGGATATTATATTCTGGTTTTTAAAGTATAAATTATTTTAAAGGACTGCGGTGTTATAATAACGTTTGGTTGTTGAAGAGACCGGGATCAGAAGTTGTCATACTCTCTGCCAACTCCGAAAACCACTTTAACAACCGTGTACGCGGTGGAGATTCCAGAATAAAGTAGGTTGGTGGTGGTGTTTCCTATGAGGTAAATACGTAGACCCGACTCCCGTGAGTTGGCATAAGGTGGCTAAAACAAGAGCGATTCTTGGGCCAATGAGGTCATTCCTCTGATCGAACATACTCCTTCGATACTATACTCTGACTTTGGATTGATTCGGTGGCCACTATTGATTTCTTTGATTTGGGGGTGTTAGTTCGAGGTGGGCGGTAGTTGCGGCTACGCGTTTCCACCAGCCCGGATAGCAATTGGTATATCTACCCTGGCATTGCCTAGTTGTGCCTTGTCACCTACCCTATCGTGCCTTGTACGAGTTTGGATTTCACCCGTAGCCCGTGTGATATCCTCTGGTGGCTTCCCGATCCGGAGGGACTATGATATTGGATGGACTACTGGGACTATTACGTGTTAAGGTCTATATGGATAACCCCTTAATGCTAAGAAAAAAGTAAGTTTATTTTACAATTATACACTATTATAATAGCGCAATATACTACATAGTAAATAGTTTAACGGATCCTTAGGAGATGTAAATCCCGAGCATCTCTTGAGTTACTGCACTCATATTTATTTCTGTTAATTTAACTCACATAAGATCTTTTAGCTCTGACTCGAGTGTTTTTGTTTTTCAAATTCGCTCGCGTCTGTCCGAGCGTTTCAGGATTTGAAGACTTTATTTCTGGAGGACGAAGACGAAGATTTCATTATTATTATTATTATATTATATGGTTCCACTACACACTGTATTTCACTGCATTGGTATTTATTGGTATGTGAACTCTGATATTTATTGTATAAAGAAGAATCAAATGTTTTGTAAACAGTTTTATGAACTGTATATTTATTATTATATTTTATCCTTCCGCTGTGAGATTATGTTTAGTTTTTTCTCTTCTCTATTTTTCTTATTTACCCCATAACAATCCACCCTTCCCTATGGTTTGAATTGGCACATGTGTCGATTTAAAGCATGTGAAAAGGCGGGACGTTACATCGCTGGACCTTTAGGTCGTTTGGTCGTTGAGTTGCTCTTTGCTTCAAGTCACTAGGCCATGGTCTGCTGTAGGTCATCGAGTCCCCTGTGCCTTTAGGTCGCTGGGTCCTTTAACCCGTTAGGTCGCTAAATTGTGAAAAAGAGGAGTTAACACTTGCCCCTCGAAGTATAAGCCAAGGGACTAGGTCGTGTGCTTCGATACTTCTTAACTCGTGCCTTGCTGAGCTGTTAGGTCGTGAGCGACCTAATCGAGGGAGTCAGGTCGTGCGCACCGATTCAGATTCCTCTGTCCCTGTACATAGGTCGCGTAACACTTCTTCTTCTCTTTACTTGCTCCAACTCTCAAAATCGCCATTGAAGAACCTCTGATCTTTAAAAGACAAACTCAAACTAACCGGTCACCGATCATCTTCATTATCACATCATGTAAGTAGATCCGTTCACTATCCAATCCACGATCATCATCGAATCATGAATTCCCCATTTTCTGTCCCTACTCCAATTTCATATGCCGCGTTTTACCACGAATCATGTTACAATCGATCCCTGATTGCCTTTGGACGCGATGTTGTTGTAATTTTCGAAAACACAGCAGCATATTGGACCTTGATGGATCTGAGGTGATTCGAATTGGTTCCGGGTGATTTGGCGGTGTGGTGAGACGATGGATTTCTAGGTAGAGATGATAATGGGCTATCGGGTTAACGGGTTTGTGAGTTAGGCAATTTGCTGAGTGGAGAGGAGCAAACAGGTGAAAGAGAGTTAAAAAATGATCGGGTTAGTAGCTTCGGACGACCTTAGGCTTATCGGTTTGAGTGTGAATTGCACGACCTAACTTACTTACGACTTAACTTGCTCGCGACCAACCTTGCTTGCGACTTAACTTACTGGAATAACATATGGCTTAAAGTAGAATGACTTAAGGAAGCCCGACCTATGTTAGGTCGTTTGGGCATGATCTGGACGACCTAAAAAACCTGAGTTAACTTAAGTCGTTTCTGCGACCTAAGAAATGAACAGAACTTGAACACTTGTAAAATTTGATAGAACTTGATTGAAATTCCAACTTGAACAGCCAGAATGAACTGCTTGAACTTGTTGCACTTTTTCATAGATTATATTAACTTTTAAAGCTAACAACCTGTTAAGTACAACATTTGCAGAAAACTAGGGCGAATATACTGCCACTGACTGCCCACATCGAATGACAGATTAGTCGATAAAGAATAATAAACTTAAAGAAATTATACGAATGAAGTGCTATGAATCAAGAAATTCAAGTGAAGTATTAAAGCAAAGCAAAATTAATCAACTAAAGCTGATCTGTTTGCATCAACACTGCACTTGTACTTGGACCTAAAATTACAAGCCCTGAAACTTTATAATCGACAAATGCCGATTAGTTTAATTCCAGTTATATTTTCTTGTCATTTTATTAGTTTTGCACAACACTCCACACATTTAGGAAACGTGTACCTTCATATTTGAATACCCAGTTCCTTTTGTAGAGTGACTTCTCAACAAGAAGAGGTAACAGGACAAGCTGAAGAAGTCTTCCCAATAGCTAACCACTTGGTTAGTCCCCTAGAAAGAAATCCAACTACTCTGAGTCAACGGGTGTTCAATCAATTGTGCATTCAGTTCGGAGGCAGACGCTTTGCTTCCTAGGGTAAACGATACTGCTGACAGGCCACCTCTTGGTTTCATCGCAGTTAATCGTCAGATATGCTTGAGTGGATCCATTCCTCCCTTTAACGATTTCCTTCGACAGCTCCTTCTCTGATTGACTATCTCTCCCTTCCAGTTGCACCCCAATGGCTACGCCATCTTGATGGGACTGTGTGTACTGTTCAGGAGGACACTCGACCGTCTTCCAAGCTTTGAAGAAATTTGTTACTTATGCACATTTGCGAAGAATAAAGATCATCCTTCTATAGTACTTGCGAGAAGCGCAAGGAACCGTAAATTGATCACTGATCTTCCTGAAAGCACCCACGGGTTTTTGAACCAATTTTTCTTCGTCCGTTGCCCCCCGGGATTCTACAGCATTTGGAGAGTAGAAAGTAAGCTTTCCTATCTCCGTTCTTTCCATTTCCGAACTTTTCAAAATCCGAGTTGTTAAGTGCTAACTTCATTCTTTACTTTTACAGCACTTCCTCCTCTTTCTAAAGATTCCAGCCATAAGCCGAATTTTGAAAGACTAAGTGTTGTGGCCGTTGAGGAGAGAAGCTTTAAATTTTTGCTGAATGAGGAATTTTTGCATCAATTCGGACTTTTGCATTCTTTCCGATCTATCCAGCTTCATGATGCCCCTGGTTCTCAAGCAGAGACTCCAGATGCCCCAGTTTCCGTCGAAGAACTTACACCGAAGGAACCTACTGCCGGCCTTCCTTAGTGAAATGTTCTGCTTCCGTTGACGTTGCGGGGTCATCCGGCAAGTTTGTACTTCCCCCATTTATCGAAGAAGAGGAATCTCCTCAACACTCCGGGAAGGCTGCTGATGAAGGAGCTGAGAGAAAGAGTCCCGCTAGGCATGATGGTGACGACATTTTTGAGGGACTGAGCTACTTGGTGGTTACTTCACATGAGCTCTTCAAAGATGATAACATTGCTTCTAAACTTGCTTCTCCAGCAGTTGAAGTGACATCAGTTTTGCAAACAACTCCATCAACTCAAGAGATAACCCTTAAGCCGAAGAGTGGTTTGTAGCTTGATGCGCGTAATTCACACGCCACACACACTTAGGATTTTGGCAACTTTGTGCACTTAAATTCTTTACTTTTAAGATTTCTGAACTTGTATCTTCTTCATTTTTAGGTTCTCCAATGGGACGTAGCGGCTCATACTATGATGATTTTCAGCGCTATGGAAGACGCGACTCTTATGATCCCAAGCGGTATCTTCCTGCCCGAGGGAAACTGATGAAGAAAGAGCCGCAAGAAAAGCTCGCAAGAGGCGGGCTTATGAGGAGCGCTATGGGAGAAAGATGAACGACATGATTCTTCCCAGAGAGGTAATGATTCCCATAAAAGAAAATCTCATGATGACAAAGGGAAAGGTCATATCGCTGAAGATCCAAGCAAGCGGGCTAAGCTTAGTGAAAGGCCAGCGTCTGCAATTTCTGAAAAGCCCGCTCCTCCCATCTCTTTGGAAATCCCTTCCAGCTCTCCTGCCCTTCAAGGAGATGATATTCAAATGACCATCAACAGGCCTCCGTATCAAATTGAGAATGCCCCGCCTGCACTTTAAAGCCGGTTTCCACACTGGTGTTTAAAAGGAATGCGCTTTGACTTGGACTTGATTCCTATTGAGAAGCAAGCCATGCTAAGGAATCTCGACGCTGTTAAACTTGACATTGAGAGAATGTCTGGATGGAAGAAGCTAGTTGACGAGCTTCAAAGGGTGAATCGCTTGAATCTTGAGGCTATGTTAACCATGGAGAGCGATAAGTCCGAGTGGAAGAAAACGCTCGACCAGCATGATGCAGAGTTGAAAAACATCACCGCTTATAATGAGAAGCTTGAAGCGGAAATTGAAAAACTCAAAGAAGAGCTCGCCACTTCTTCCACTTCCTACACTCAAAAGGAAGAAGTGCTTCAAAAACAAGAGAGAGACGCTCATGCCAGTCAAAGAGATGCTAAAGCTAGATTTGAGGCACATCAGCAAATTATAGAAAGCTACCGAACTGATGTTGCTCAGTTGCGAGAAAAAACTAGCTCCCAGAATGTAGAGATTGAAATGTTAAGAGCTCGGCTTTCTGAAGTTGAAAAAAAGCGTGATGAAGCTATCGCTGGCAAAGCAGCAGTCGAAGAATCTCGTGAAGCAACCAAAGCCAACATCAGCTCTACCTTATTCGAGTATTACATACATAGTGTCTTGGGGCATGGCAGCCTTTCGTTTTTAGGCCCGAAGTATGAGATTACCTTGGCCGAAGAGTGGGAGGCCGTAGTTGATATGCTTGGAGGAGCTGGCTATACTGAGGCTGATCTTGAGGCGCACTATCTGGATGATGAGGAACGTGCCGCCCTTGCCAGGGGAAGGAGCAACTTGCTAAAGAGCGAGCCGGAACGGCAGAAGGAGAACATTTAGGGAAGGCACATTTGAACGATCCGAATCTTCCTTCGGTTTCGGCCGACATCGATACATTGGCTTCAGTTCCCATTATTCCCCTCCTGCCAAAGCTGACATTGAAATTGTAACTGCTCATACCGGAGATGAGGCTCAAGGAAGCACTGAAGCACAAGGCTTTGAAGTTCACGTAATAAAGCCAACTTCTCCAGGTAACTTCAACGTTGATTTAGCTCAAGTGGACTACTTGTTCGCTTCACATGAGCTTGATGAACTTTTCGATTATTACTTAAGCCTTGACGCGCCACTATCTCCTCTCTTTGCGAGGAATACTGATTTTAACTTATCCTCTTCTGCAGTGAAAATGCCAAGTGCTGCACAGACTTCTCCTCTTCCAACTGTTCCACCTCCTTCTCTTCAAATTATGCTTCCTTCTGCTTCTCAACCAGGGTCGCAAGAAGAACTAATAGAAGCCCTTCAAGCCTTGGATGACCCAGCCGCTTCGCAAGAGCAGAAGGCTGAGGAACTTGAAGAAGGTGAAAAGACTCCGGAGCAATTTCATGATGATATAAAGCTATATGAACTTAAAATTCCAGGCAGCGAGTCTTCTTCAAGGAAGAAGGGGAAGCGTGTAACATCGAAGAAGAGAAGGAAAAGCACTTCTGCTAGCGAAGAGAAGGCGGAAGTAGACCCAGCTGTACCTCTATCTCCTTCTTCCCCAACTCGTTCAAGCCGGCTCCCAAAGTTAACCATTAGGCCAGGCGAGGGCTCTAAAGGTGGCGGGAAGAAGAAATAATGAGTCTCGCTTTACCCTTCTTGTTTTGCTTTTTTTTCATGTATATAAAGGCTTGTATCGGCTGGAGATTGTGCGGGTACCGGCCCCCGCTTTTTGAAACCCGCACGTGTATAAATTTTTTATAGTATGGAATAAAATGATTCCTTTTACTTGTACAATCTTTTGACTGTATTTGTGAACGCATTTATTCCTTATTTTCGCACAAGTTTCATCATTTTCTTTGTGTGATATTGCGATAAGTTTGTGGCATGTTGCTTGAGCGTTGCTTTTATTAATGTAGCTATATTGTATTGTATTGTGCCCATACCACGGCTTAATGAAATTTGTTTCGTTTGGTAAAACTTTGGAGAACAATTCTTCTCTTTCGAGAGGACTTGTTCTCTTAAGTTGGAGAACAACACTTCCATTTTGAGAAGGCTTGCACTCTTACTTTAGAGAATAATTTTTCCATTTTTAAGGAAATGTTATTCTGCTTTAGTAGAATGTGCATTGTATTGGAGAAGTCTTCTCTCTCTTTTGTTTGAAAAAGTTTTTACACTTCACTTTCGGAGATAGTCACTTTTATTTTTTGACAAGTGGATTCTCCTACGCGGTTAAGCGAGTTTCCAAAGAAGGTTTTGAATTAGCACTACAACTTCTGGGGAAGAATATTTTCAAGATGGGAAATTTGATCTTCCTTTAAGAGCTGCAGTGTGCCTCCGAAGAGGGCTTTCTTCCTTTTTTTTATTTTTTATTTTTTATTTTTGTTGTGCCTCGTTGGAGGGTTTTTTTGTTTTGTTCGCTTGAGAGTGTTTTCTCACAGTTAAATGGTTCCACGGGGCGGACGCAAGTTACTTAGTTGGATGTCCGTTTGCATATACTATCGCAGCCAGTTAATAAGGGCCATGTGCCTTCTATCTTGGGAAGGTGCCCCTCCGGTGGTTCCATCAACCTTGTTGGTTGAGAAAAGCATTTCTTCTTGGGATGTGCCTCCGAAGAGGTCTTGTGCCTTCGAAGAGGTCTTGTGCCTCCGAAGAGGTCTTGTGCTGCCTCGGGAGAGGTCTTTTGCCTCCCAAGAGGGCAGGTGTGCCTTTGGTGAAGGCTAGTACCTCTGAAGAGGGCTTGTGGTGCCTCGGGAGAGGTCTTCTGCCTTCGAAGAGGGCAGGTGCCATTGGTGAAGGCTCGTGCCTCCGAAGAGGGATTGTGCCTCCGAAGAGGTCTTTATTTGATTGCTTGGAAGTTACTTTCTCATGGTTGAATGGATTCATGGGGCGGACACAAGTTACTTAATTGGATGTCCGTTTGTACAAACGATCGCAACCAGTTAACAAGGGCCATGTGCCTTCCACTTGTGAAGGTGCCCCTCCGGTGATTCCACCAATCTTTTTGGTTGAAAAGAGAACTTTCTTTTTTCGGCGCGCCTCATTAGTGGTCTTTATCCTCCGAAGAGTTGTCCCTTCGAAGAGGGTTTGTGCCTCCGAAGAGGTCTTTGGGTGGTTGGCTTGCCATGAAGATTGCATCTCACGGTTAAGTGGATCCATGGGGCAGACACAAGCTATCCAACCGGATGTTTGTTTGCACAAACGATTGCAATCAGCTAGCAAGGGCCTGGTGCCTTCGCATTGGGAAGGTTCCCCTCTGGTGGTTCCACCAACCTTTTTGTTGAGAGGCAGGACTCATTTTGGGCTGCTTTCTGTCTGCTCGCCCTTGTTTGTTCATCATTTGCTCATGAGCGATTCCCTGTTATCACTTCCAAGCACATGTTCCTTTCTTTTGCAAGTAGTTTGTTTTATCCAAAGAAGTGCACTTCATTGTTAAGCGAGTCCACAGGGCAGACGCAAGCTATCTAACCGGATGTTCGTTTACACAAACAATCGCAATCAGTTAGCAAGGGCCTGGAACCTTCACGTTAGGGAGGTGCCCCTCCGGCGGAATCACTAACTGTTTGCATAAAGTACTTCTTACTTGGGATTTGAATCTGGAATTTTTTGTGGCTTTGCATTTGTTTATTGAGTGATTTTAAGGATCGCTTGGCCTTGTTATGGGTAAGCTCTGTTTTAATGGCCTGCAATATTAAATCGACATTTTAGCTATACATTTAAGGTATTTACACATCGAAATAAAACAGGCATTTTATAATAGTAGAGAACACAAGATTTGTAGTGGTTCGGCCAAGAATTGGGCCTACATCCACTTTATAGTTCTTATTATTCATTTGCACTAGTTTTACAGTAGTTTGCAATACAAGAATCATACGTCCGTAATCAATTTACAAATTTAAGCAAAGCTTTTAAGTAAAATATGGACGCAAGTGATTGTTGTTCCAAGCTCTTGGAATTTGATCTCCTTCGACAGTTGTCAGTTTGAAAGTGCCATCAAGAAGTTTTTTGCCTATGACATATGGCCCTTCCCAGTTTGGCGCAAACACTCCTGTTGCTGTCAAGATCCTTTTCAAGACTAGGTCCCCAATTTCAAAGCTGCGTTGGCGAACTTTGGAATTGAAGTGCCTGGAAATCCTTTGCTGATGGGCTGCAATTTTGAGCATAGCCTCTTCCCTTCTTTCATCAAGGAGGTCAAGTGCTTCAAGTTGCAGCTTTTCATTTTCAGCTTGGTTGAAATGAACTCTCCTATGTAAGGGGACCTCTATTTCCACCGAAATCATTACTTCTGACCCATATGCTAATGAGAATGGAGTGTGCCCAGTTGTAGTTCTGTGGGTAGTTCTGTATGCCCATAGTGCTAGTGGCAGCTTATCGACCCAACCACCTTTTGCTTTTTCCAGCTTTTTTTTGATGGTTGACTTTATAATTTTGTTTACTGCTTCCACTTGCCCGTTTGCCTACGGATGAGCCACTGCTAAGAAGCTTTTTTGGATCTTGAATCGCTTGCAAAAATCGTGGAACTATTCGCTCTCGAATTGGGTACCATTGTCTGTGATTATCTTTTGAGGCACACTATAGCTGCAAATGATATTCTTAGTTACAAAGTTTATCATCTTTTTAGAGGTAATTGTAGCTAATGTTCAGATTCAGCCCATTTAGTGAAATAATCAACAACAACAATTGCATATTTGATTCCGGACTTGGCAGTTGGCAAAGGCCCGATGAGATCTATTCCCCAAATGGCAAATGGCCACGGACCGACCATCTGTGTTAGCTCGGTGGAAGGCACTCTTGGGATTTTTGCAAATCTCTGGCATTTGTTACATTTTCGGGAGTAGCTAGCAGCATCTCGATTAATGTCTGGCCAAAAATACCCATAGAGGAGAATTTTCTTTGCTAGAGTTTGACCACCTGAATGATCCCCACACTCTCCTCCGTGCACTTCAGCTAAAATTGTCTTAGCCTCTTCCTTGGTTACACATCGGAGTAATGGCATTGAGAATCCCCGTCTGTACAACCGGCCAACTTAACTCGAAGCTTTCCTTAATAGCTTCTGGCGCACTTTTGAATTTTCTGGCGAGGAACCGTTAAGTAGATATTCCTTGATCGGAGTCATCCACGATTCCCGCTCTTGAGAAACAGTCACCATCCAGTCAATCTCCATTTCATCAATACTAGGGGCTGACAAGACTTCTACAGGAACCAATCCCAGTAATTGAGCTTCGCCGGTATTTGAATACTTTGCGAGAGAATCTTCCTTCATGTTCTCTTCACGGGGTATATAACTTATCATATAATGATCGAAATCATCGAGAAGTTCCCAGGCCCTTGACAAGTAAGCAGGCAGATTTCCTCCTTTAGTTTCAAACTCTTTCTTGACTTGGCATACAATAAGCTGGTAATCACTGAAGATCTGCAACACTCTGATATTCAGTTCTTTAGCAATCTTCAAGCCGGCAATAAGAGCTTCATATTCTGCTTCGTTATTTGTCGAAGGAAATTTCAATCTCAATGCTTAGCACAATGATCGCCGTTCGGGGGTTTCAAGCATGACCCCAGCTCCAGAACAATAGTCGTTTCTTGCGCCATTAACATATAATTTCCATCGGGTCGGGATGTCATTAGTAACTTCTTCCTCGCTGTCACCTTTATCTGTGTATTCTGCAATGAAATCTGCTAAAGCTTGTCCATTGATTGCTCTTCGGGGATGGTAAGTGATATCATATTAGCTGAGTTCAATATTCCACTTGAGAAGACGACCCAAAGTCTTAGGGCGAAATAAGACTTGCTTTAGAGGTTGATCAATGAGGACTTTGATAGGATGAGCTAGAAAATATGGCCTCAACTTTCTGGAAGCTATCAGTAGGCAATAGGCGAGTTTTTCTAGCTTTGAATAATTCATCTCTGCCCTAGTCAATCTCTTGCTGATGTAGTAGACCAGGCGCTGAACTTCTGCATCTTCCTGTACTAATGCTGCACTAAGAGCATGAGACGAAATCGCCAAATATATGAAAAGATCTTCACCGTTGTCGGGCTTAGAAAGTACTAGAGGTGCTTCCATGTGACAAATTAATTCATCGAAAGCATTCTGACATTCCAGAGTCCATTCAAAGTTTTTCTTTCCTTTCTTCAGAGCGTCAAAAAATGGAATGCATTTATCCATGGCCTTGGAAATAAACTGACTCAAAGCAGCAACTTTCACATTGAGGCTCTGCAATTCCTTCTTTGTTCTAGGGGCTTTGACTTCTCTCAGAGCAGTAATTTGTGCAGGATTAGCTACAATGCCCCTATCACTCACAATGAAATTCAAGAATTTCCCGGACTGTACCACGAATGAACATTTCAAAGGATTATGCTTCATTACATACTTTCGGAAGACTGCGAACATTTCTACCAAGTGATCCATATGGTCCACTGCCTTCTTTGACTTCACCAACATATCATCAACGTAAACTTCCATGGTTTTGCCAATCTGTGGCTTGAAGATAGCATTAACAAGTCTGTGGTAAGTTTCCCCCGCATTCTTCGGTCCAAAGGGAATGACTCTGTAGCAGTAAAGACCAACATCGGTGATGAAGCTCGTGTCCTCCTGATCTGGCTCATGCATCATGATTTGGTTATATCCGGAGTAAGCATCCATAAAAGACAACAATTCATGCGTGGGTGTTCCATCCACCAACTGATTAATCCTGGGTAGCGGGAAGCAGTCTTTGGGGCAGGCTTTGTTTAAATCTAAAAAGTCGATGCATACTTTCCATTTGCATTTTTAACCAGCACCGGATTAGACACCCAATTTGGATAAGTGGACTCTCTGATGAAGCCATTCTCCATGAGCTGATCTACTTCTTCCTTCAATGTTGCTGACCTTTCTGGACCCTGGGTTCTTCTTTTCTGCTTCACAGGTGTAAATTTCGGATCAATATTCAGAGTGAGTACTGCAATTTCTGGAGATATTCCACACATATCGGCATGACTCCAAGCGAATACATCCAGATTTGCTTTCAGGAATGATATCAAAGTATTTTGAACTGTCACACTAAGTTGAGAACCCACATTCAGCACCTTGTTCGGATCTTTCGAGTTAACAAGTACTGGCACCGTTACTTCCACTGGCACCACTCTATTCTCCCCCGTACTGGCTTTTCTGGGATCCATTTTTTTTCGTGCACCACTATGCTCGCTAGTGCAGAGTCCACCCTGTAATTGCTACAAGGTTGGTTCTTTAATGCGGAGTGGAGATGCCGCATCCTTTCCCATCTCTCTCTTCCTTGCTTCCCGCAACTCTATCAGATAACATTCTCACCCAGCATTTTGATCCCCTTTAATAACGCCGACACCATTATCCATGGGGAACTTAATAGTAAGGCACCATGGAGCGAGAATTGCCTTGAATGCTACAAGAGTTGGCCGGCCTAGGAAGGCATTGTAAGCAGAAAATCCATCAACAATCACAAAAGTCTGCTTTCGAACCACCTTTTTCTGCCCCTCCCCAAGCTCCACAAATAAATGAATAGTTCCAATTGGCTGCTTTGGTTCCCCAGTGAACCCAGCAATCTTCTGCGATGAAGCTTGAACATCAGCCATAGGAATCTTCATTTGATCGAATGTCTTTTTGAAGAGGATATTGTAAGAGGCGCCACAGTCAACAAGCACCCTTCTTACAATAACAGGTCTGATACCCGCAGAGATGACCAAGGGATCCATGGTAGGAGATTCAACACCCATAGAGTCCCTGGCCCTGAACACAATGTCATCATTATAAGCTCTTTGTTGCTTCAAAGGTGCTGCGTCTTCCAACACAAAAACATTTTCTTCTGCTGGGGCATATTTCGAAGCACAAGCATATCTTTCCATTTCGCCCAAGCTTCTGCCTGCCAGGTGAGGACCTCCCGTGATTACATTAATAACAGGCCTCTCTGATTCATGCGCGGTAGTCCTCTCACCCGAGCCAGATGGATGAGCAGGAAGTTGCTGGCCCTCAGTAGATGAAGTTGGGTCATTCCTATTTCTCTTAACATATTGCTGTAGCTTGTTCTGTCTCAGCAGTTCTTCAATCAAACTTTTCAAATGGCGACATTCGTTAGTATCATGAACGGGTTGATTATGAAACCGACAAAATCTCCCATTTCAAACGGCATTTTTCCCAAGCTTCAACACAGGTGGCTTAGGGTATTCAACGACATCTGTGGTAGCGAAAAAGATATTCTCCGGAGTATCGGTTAAAGGCGTGAAATCTAAAGGTTTTGATAAGCGAGGTTTCTTCACATCCTTCTGCTTCTTCCAACCGTTATTCTCCCTCTTCTGACTTCCGGATTCCTTTTTGCTAGGAGCAGCAGTGTTATTCTTAACCTCCGTCAATACTACTTTTGCCGACGCAGGAAGGCTTTCCAAGCGCATGAACTCGTCAGCTTTCTTGTAGAATTTCTCAAGCGAATTTGGTTCCTTCATCTTCAACCATTTCCCAAACTCACTCGATTTGTCGATAGCCCTCATTAAGTAGGTCAAAACCATTCGTGGCTCTGCATTATCGACTTCAGCCAAGGCCATGTTGAAGCGGTTTAAGAAGGATCTAATAGATTCTTCGGGATTCTGTTCCAGGCTGGACAATGACATTATGTCCTTCGCCTTTAAAGCATACAACCTGAATGTTCTTTAAACTTCGGAGTTAAATCGGAGAACTGGTCTACAGATCGGACCGGCAGCTTTCTAAACCAGAGTAGATCCACTCCTTCCAGGTATACCGAAAAGTACCGACATTTGATCTCATCCGAGTCTCTAGCACCAGTCATGTGCCAGTCATACTTATATAGGAATTGGTTAGGGTCGCTTGTTCCCTTATAAGCCGGAATGGTGGAGGGAACAAACTTCCTAGGGAATTCCGCCTTCAGAATCCTTTCGGTGAACAGAGTTTTGCTTGGAGCGAATCCCCATTCTTTTACATCTTCTTCCCTTTGCATACTTTCTTTCAAAATCTTTCGAACCATTCCCGAGAGATATTCCTCATCGTTTAGAGGCTCTGCGGGACAGACTTCAGCCATTTTCTCGGAAGTTTTCCTGGACAAACGTTCGCGGAGAGTTGTCTGTAGCCTTGATCCTCCAGCTTGGGGAGGTGCCTCTTCGGTGGGGCTAGCTGCCTTTTGAGGAATATTCCTCTCTTCAGGATTATGAACATCATCAGCAAAGTTTTCTTCGTTATTCACTGGTTGACAGTTAGCTCCGAGCAAAGCATTCAACCTATCAAGCATTAAAGTGTTTTGGGCTTCCATTTGCTGATATAACCCAGACACTGCAGCACCTAACTCTGCCCGTGTAATTCCAACACTTGGAGCTGCTTGACTTAACGAAGGAGAAGTGGCAGTATTTTCATAGGCATCACCGGGTCTAGTAGATCTGCGCTTTCTTCCACGAGCCATAATCTCTTATAGACTTCTGGTTTTGAGAGAGATTCTTTCAACGAACTTTTTCGAAGCAATGATGAAAGCACCCTGATTTCGAGTTCTCGGTGAAAGCACCAAAAATGTTAACGCTAAAATTGAACGCTAACATCCTGTGTAAGTAGTAAAAATGTGAAAGCACCACCCGTTGGTACGGGAACAAGAGATAAGCAGAAGATAATAGAAAATCAAGTAAAGAGACAAAAGTTTTTATAGTGGTTCGGCTTAATGTCAAGCCTACGACCACTTTAATCCACTTTATTGCTGATTCGATTACAACTTTTTACAATGATCTTTGATTACAACACAACTAAGACAAGTAGCTAGAACTTCAATGTGTAAGAGCTCTTCGAATTCATGTTGAATGTATTAGATTTCTCTTGAAGTCCGTTGAGGTGTCTTCGGTGTTTGAAGTGTCGGATGAGTCGATAAAACAGCAGAGTATAAGCGTTCCAGAAATGAGCCAAAAGGTCCTCTCTTTGGTGGAGTAGGCAAGGTATTTATAGGTAATTTCTGGAGTTAGGTCGTAGGTCGTGGGCGACCTAGGGGTTAGGTCGGCCATGTTATAGGTCGTGGGCGACCTAAGGAATAGCAAGAGAGCGAGTGGCGACCTAAGGATCTATGACATAAGGAGTAGCGGCATAAAGGCCGACGTCATAAGGAATAGCGGCATAAAGAAGTTGCCTTAGTCTGTTTAGGCCATAAGCGACCTAGTAGAAGATGCAGTATGCGGCTTAGGTCGCGAGCGACCTAATGGAAGAGGTCATGTTATATTTGGCTCTTGCTAGTGGAAGATGCTAGGTCGTTAGCTCGTTATAGGTTTAGGTTGCTAGCTGTTACCATGTTAACTCGTTAGGTCGCAAGACCTCTTAACTCTTTAGGTCGCTGAGCTTCTTAGCTCGTTAGGTCGCTAAGCTCTTCAACTGGTTAAGTCGTTAGGTCGCTGGACCACTTAATCCATTAGGTCGCTGGACCTTTAGGTCGTTTGGTCACTGAGTCGCTCTTTTCTCCAAGTCACTAGGCCGTGGTCCGCTGTAGGTCGTTGAGTCCCCTGTGCCTTTAGGTCGTTGGGTCCTTTAACCCGTTAGGTCGCTAAATCGTGAAAAAGAGTAGTTAACAATGTGCATCCTCGATTAATGCAATAATTTAATTAACAATCAATTAATCAACCAATCAACCTATATATTTTTTATGTTACTCAAACCAATTTTATTATTTTAAGAATATATATCTGTCTACGCACTATAAAAATGATTTACTTTACCTTTTTATTACTGTAGTGGTCATATTAATGCAATTAATTTACAAGTTTTAATATAAAATGGAAAAATAAATATATGTGAACATGTGTAATTAATGTACAACTATTAATACAAAGTAATTTCTAATTGATCACGTAACATTTACACAACCATGAACCCACTGATATATTTTGAAATTTAAATACTAATAAGTGTGTTTGTATATATTATTCTAAAATTCATGTTTTTTCCTTTTATAAAATTATACTTATTCAAAATGAAAATTTTACTTTATATGTCTCAAAACATGCATTTATTTTTATTAAAATGTTCATTCCATTTTGACACAAAAATGCAAGTTCTTATAATAACTCGTTCATTACAATTTCATTCATGTTTCCTTCTAACCAAAGCATTTCAATTAGTCTAATTTCAAGTCATTTCATTACAAATTTCAAACAAATTCTAATTATAAAACATTATTTTCTTTTCATTTATATCAATTCAAAAATGTTTTATAAATTCCATATACAACAAAATCTATACACTATTTACAAAATAAATGTTTTATCTTATTGAAAATCTACTTCTCCAGCGTACATTTCAAATAATAGCTTATGTTATTCTTTCATTAAAACATTCACTCAATTCTTTATTTAAATTCAACATTTGTTATTCCGATTAGAGATAAGCGTTCATTTTATTCATTTCAAGTCCAGGCTTAAAGTTCATTCAAATGCTCATTTTAATTTAATTTAAAAATGTAAGTTCTTATGCTGAACTTATTAATTACAATGCATAAGTCTTTTCTTTTCAGTTAAGGATTTCAACATCTCTTATAGCAGTTTATATTCAATACTAGATTTCAATGGATTCTCATTATTTTTTAACACAAAACGTAAGTTGCATATATGACTAATCAATTACCATTTACTTCTATTTCTTGCTAATGGAAAGATTTAATTACTATTAGTTAGAATAATTAAATATCAAAATACACCCTAATACAAGGAAGATAATTAATCCAACTATTTTTTTTTGAAATCCAATTTTCCTTGTTAAACCAAATATCCATACACTAAATTAATTCCAACATTTAATAACAACGGTAATAAAAACCGTACATTATATATATATATATATATATATATATATATATATATATATTACAAACAAATCCTTTTATTTTGATTTACATTCTTATTACCGAATCAACAGTTCCCTTATGAAATTGATTGCAATAAGTTTTCATTTTATTACACTCATCACTCAATAGTTAACATTTCTTCATATATCAATTGTAATATTTCAATTACATTCTCCATTAATTACCAAATAATGTTCTAACAGATTTAATAATAAGACGATAAATAAACTATGGTTATACATTAATAATTCATATCTATTAACTTTTTATTTACAAACAATGGTTAATAAATTTTTGTACTAAATAATTGATTTCATACTCCATGTAACGACCGGGCGGTTTTGGATGCCCGAAAGTTGACACTAATACATCCACTATAGAGAGTGTCGAGCAATCGAGTGTTGGAAATACTAGGCTATTAGGGTTAAGAAGAAAAAGAGATAGAAGATGAAACATAACAATAGCACAAAATTTCCCAGTCGTAGCGGAGCAAAGTATAATATATAATAACAACATTTTATACAAGGAAAAGTTGTAACTATTAATATATATACAAGTTATCGGAGTACAACAAATCTGGACAATTATAATAACTTGCCCTCTACCGCTATCCATACAACCTACAATACACAACGGAATATAGTCAATGCGTGCAATACGTCCCTGCCATCGAACTCACCTCCTGAGCTCCATAAGCATCCTTACCTGAAATTATGTAATACTCAGTCTGACCTGAGCATTACAATAAAGTAACACCAGAGTCGGGCGAGAATAGTAAAGCCAACTTAATTTGAAATACTTAAATTTTACAAATCTTTTGAAAAACCAAGGTAACTCATACAACTCGACAAGTTTTATCTGATTATAACCAAAACACTGTTATAGAAATCCATTGATATTATTATAATATCCGAGTACCGTTACTTACTTAAAATAGTTGAATTTGTTAAATAAATCCAAGCCCAGTATATTAAACTCTAATATCAAATTGTGAAGTCTCGTAGTTATTATCGAAGTAGCTTTGGATGTTACTGATATCCGACCACGACCTTTTCAAATCCAAGTAACGAACTTAAAAGTGGAAATTGTTTAAAATAAGAAATTTATTAGTTGGGGTTGCACTATTAAATAGGAGGATTTATTATAGATCTTTATTCAAATAAGCGTATCATCGTTTTAGTTTCCCATTTGACTTGTCCGACCACTTAATGGTACATACAAGAACAATTGAATTAAACCTCCAATGGAATTAAGGCAAGATATAGATTGTTATCAAATTAACGATAACAAATATCATACAAATCACATGTTTTGATTTTACCAACTTCACTTAACAAAATCCGTTCATATTTTTTATCCAAATTACTACAATTAGAAGAATGATAAAAAAGTATATATTATTAGGTAATAGAAGTTTACCACTTTATTTAATGTCTACTCGGTTAATTTATGTAAGTTTCAAATCAAATAATAATGTAATTTATTACTATTTAAATTATGAAATATTATTGAGCTTTAAATTTTGGATTTTAGATTAAAAATAGATTTCTAGAAGAAAATATAAATTGTTAATAAATAAATTTGTAAAACACTTTTTTTTCTCCTTTCTTTTCCTTTCTTTTACTTCTTTATTTCTCCCTTTTCTTTCTTCTTCTTCTTTTGTTTTTTCTCTCTTTTCTTTTTTGCTCCTCTCTTTTCCTCCTGGCCCACTTCTTTTCTTTCGGCCTATTTCCTTTCTTCCCCTCTTTACCTTTTCTTCCAATTCTCACTTCCTTTCCTTTTATCTTCCTCTTACCTGCTGCATCTACTTGCACAACTCCTAGCCGTGCACATGCACACGCCAACAATGCATTGCCGACCACCACTGACCTCTCCTTCCAGTCGCCTCTGACCCACGCAACTGCCCTGGCCACCCAGTTCTTCCTCTGAAGCCCAAAATCAAAATTGAATAAAAACCTATCACCAGTAACGAACCGACCACTTCTCTTACCTCGTATCTCCACCTCCGACCACCGAAATCCAACCCACTTCGCTAAAAGCTTTGCCACTCACCTCTCCACCTTTTCCTCCCATACCGCAGCACCCAAATCCCTCCACGACACCACCGTTGACATAAAACCGAACACGACCAAACACAACACCCAAACCCTATATCACTTCTGACCACTCAACTGCCACCCAATAAATTGCTCTGCCAATTTTCCCGAGCTTTCCTTCCACCCAGCTTCCTCTAACCAAAACCCCGACCAGCCTCACCACCTAGTTCGTCGAAAATCGACTAAAAACCAAAATCTGGTTAACTCCCCATCTCTCATCATATATGTGATTAATAATCACAAATTCACCTCCAAAAATTTTCTTTTTCAAAACTGGTCCTGATTATATAACTAAAAATCCAAAATATAATACTCGATTTTCTAACAAAGTTGGTCATCTTACTATAATATGCATTACTGTTAATTTACACTTGATAATATTTAGTAAAACTAATTTTTAATCAAAGTATAACAAAAAAACATTTTTCCTTTTAACATCCTAACCTAAATCTAACTAGATTAAGTGATAGGAAATTTTGAAGCTAACATAACAGAAAAGAAACGAAAGAAACAGAGCAGAATACACAAATGTTGCACAGGATTTGGTATATACATCCATATACATACATACATACATTCATACATACATACATACATACATACATACATATATCTATATATGTATGTATGTATGTATGTATTATGTATGTATTTTAATGCAAACAAACTTATCAGAACACTGTTATTTCTATCAGGCACACTCATAGATTAGTATAAAAAGAAGATTTCAGTTTACTCACATATAAATTGTTTACAGAAGAAGTTTAAGAAAAAGATTTTACTCACTTCTCTTCCTTTTCTTTTTAACTGAGCAATATTTGTTTCTTTTTGGTTTTGATCCTTTTGAAACCTTTGTGTATCCTTTATTTATCAAGTTCGAATGAGAAAAAAATGAAACAAAGCAGAGTTATTTTTAGAGAGAATGAGGTAATAAGTTATAGCTTATGATGTACATCAATTCATTTTTTCCTTTTGTTTTCTTATTTTATTTGTTGTATACTTTTTTCTTTTCTTTCTTTTGATTTGAGAACTTGACTTGATTTAAAAAGAATAGATTTCATAGTTGATTTGATAATTGAAAGAGGGATTTGATATAATGTATGCTTAAGAGGATATGTATGTTCCATAAGGTGTTTTCATGTGCAAATATATATATTCTTACATATATTCATATCTAGCTTGACCCTATATACATGTATAAAGCAACTCAAGTATATACTTATATATATTCTTCTTTTTATTCTTATTTTGATTTGATTTATTATGAGATGCTTGATCATTATATGACTTGATTTCTTGTTTTGTATGTTTCGAATTAAATGCCATGCCAGGATGATGTCTCCCATACATATATATTTGTATACATCATGTAAGTATATACATCTTAACTTATGTACTTATATATATTTTATATGCACTATTTTACAAAGCATGCATGCATATATTTTTATGTGCTTGTCATTATATATATTTACATTTTATCACTTTCACCATTCCATATAACATATATACATATGCATTTACTTATATATATTTTGTCATTATATATGTATACATATATACCTTCACATTATCTCCTATTTACCTATATATTTCTTCAAATGGCATATATCCGTATATGCACATTTACATATATATTATCAACGACATAAAGCTTGTACACATTTATATATATATATATATTTTGGATGTTTGTCTTTATTTTAAATAGTGGAGTTTAAATATATATATATATATATACATATATACATGATATTAATCATATCCAGAAATTTTATAATTTAAAATTAAATGTAGTTTTTTCTCATCAATATATAGATTCAGGTATTTTAACATCAGAAAATTTATTTACTCGACCAATCAAAATTAATATTCGAATGATTTAAATCAGTTAATGACCCAATTAACAGACGTTAAAAGTCCGGGTCGTTACATTCCTCCCTCCTTAGAACTTTTCGTCCTCGAAAGGGAACAAAGCAAAAAATTTAATTTTTGACATTTATTATTTATTAAATCATTCTTTAAACATTTTAACTTCCTTACTCTTTTTATAATACAATTTTAAAACACTTTATACCCAATTATTTTTATAAAAATACTTTTCATAACTCGATGTATAAACAAGTCTATCCTTGTTCTCGTAGAAATTTAGTAATACATTGATCAGGCATAGGACTAAAAACCTATAAGTACTTGGTACAGCCGTTTTCAACACCCAGTGAAAATACTTAGAAAACCCTTTTTCAAAAATGCTATGGAAATCATCACCACCTCCCATGGATCACAGTTTGCAAGATGATTACGTCGCCATCCTAGGGAAATTTATAAGAAAATTGTAGGCATCCGCACCCCTTGACTTCGCCATGAGAATTGCAACAGATGGCAGCCATACCTAGGGTTGCGTTACTATCATAGCAAAACACATGTAACTGCAGGCATCAATGCCACTCGAATTATGCTGCCAAACAAAACTTTACCACATAGATCGCAGACTACACAAAGGTTGCTTGACTACCCTAATGAAACCCAATGTAGACTGTAGGCACTCATTGTCACACGAATTCCGCTATGGAACCACATAGACCGCAATCTACCGATGTTACGTTGATCTCCTGTAACGACCTGCAGATCCGTACCCCTTGAGTCAACTCTATTCTGCCTAAATCAACTCAAGTTGTACAGAAATACGAACCATTTGGGTTAAAGAAGAAGTGGTAGAAGAAGAAAATAGGAAACAACAACAGAATCTAACCATCGCAGCGGAATAAAATATAATAAATGATAAATGATCTTTACTCAAAATCAAATATATCTGTTTATATATATTACATCATCAGAGTACATCAATCACAGCTCAGCATTAATATCATACAAATGGATCCACAACAACTCAACACAGCGGAATATATATATATATAAACAAGTACGGGAGTACGTATCGTCATCCTGCTCGTCTCTTGAGCTCCACAGCATTCATATCCTGTATCCTATAATACTCGGTCTGACCTGAGCATTATAGTTAAATAACATCCGAGTTATTCTGGAATACGAGCGTGAGAAAATCACACCCAATTGATTATAAAAGTTTCAAAAATCTTTTGGAAACAAAAGCATCTCGTAAGACCACGCCACAAATAAACATGCCGGGTTTTTACCTTACGATAGCTGAAACAATTTTTTATAGAAATCCTCCGATATTATAATACGGTCTATATACAAATACTTATAAAATAGCCGAAATTGTTACATTCATTAAATTCCAGCTACTAGCCATAGAGTGGGCAATACAAACAAAACTCGTACAAGGCTCGTAGGGAGAATGGATTTCCAACTAATGTCGAGGCACTGGGGCACCACCTGTCACAAAACGTGGCCTAGATCACAGTACCGAGGAGTACGCCCGCTCCCTTGCAACACAAGACCGGGACTACCCCATACTGGATAATCCCGAGTGAGATCACCCCGCGGTTGGGATCAACAACCGCCCACTAAGCCGAAATAAAAGGGACATCTAGACAGTGATGACCTCACCCTACTTGGTGCTACCCACGTAGCCTTGCTGCATAACCCCTGATTTTCAGTCATTCCCATCTAATGAGACTTGAGGCTAAGCGTTACCTTTTTAGAACATATCCGTTAGAATGCCCATCGTCCACCTGACGATGTTCACGAAAGCATTCACCCATACAAGTCCATCCCGGGTTCGAATGGAACCGAAGGCACTATTCCTACTGCATCCATTTTGTAAATATCCTCATGATTAGTAGCGACTAGCCCTTGCACTTCACCGCTCCATCTTCGAATCCAAACTCGTTTCCACGAAACGTACAAACCAGATCGAAGTGGTTTTCGAGAAATAATTCTCGATCCTGGTCTCCTCGAAACGATCAACGCAGTTGGCCAATATTGATAGTCGGTTATTTAACTATCAATTAATATTCAAAAAATCCATTACACAATAAACAATTTCCCAAATTATTTATTAACCTTAAAATATCTTCACAAGATATATTTCTATTTTCAACCCTTTGAAAACAGTTTCAAACCATCTTTCTTTTTAGAATAAAATTTTCTCAAATATTTTCTATCTCCACTTAAATCACCAAGCACATTACTGGATTTTTAAAATAATTTAAAACACTTTACTTTGAAATATACTTTAAAACATTTAAGTCAAAACTACTTCAAGAATTTGTTAAAAATACATACTATATGAATATTCGAAAATAAAGTTACTTAATAAAATATAAAACTAGATTTTCACTTTTAAACAAAATACTAAGTCACTCTATAAATAATTACTACCATAATAGATTGAAAGGAAATACTTACTTTAGAATTTAAATATTAGAAATAATAAATTTTCCAAAACTTGCTTTTTAAAACAACTTTAAAACCTTTAACTTATATTTAAAACATACTTTGAAAAAATGTACTTGGTTATTCAGGGGGAATTTCGAATCTCAATCACTTAAATCAATTTTCCAATTTGATTCCTAAATTATTCTACTTGAATTAAATCAGTTTACTTACTCAATTCATTCAAAATTCATTAATTATGGGCTTTATTAGTAATGTTATTAATTTTCGTTTGATTTTAAATCTTTTAACTGAAATATACAAATTTCAGATCTTATCCCAATTTCTTCTTTATTATTTTCAATAATTTAAATCTTAAATTTTAAATAAATGTTTTGTGCTTTTAAGATAATAATACTGAAGTTTAAAAATTCATTAATCTTCTGATTATTCAAAATTTCCCTTAATATACTCAAGATTTATTTATTAGAATTTTAAAGGCACATTATTTGTTTTCTAATTCATTCTTAAATTTATTCAATCTCTATAATTATTTTACTTACAAATTCACTTCTTTTATGTTCTTTCCAAAATCCATTTTATATATTTTGGGTAATACATTATTCCCAATTATATCCAATCAAACCGTATCATTCAATATTCTAATATAATTCATCATAGAATATCAAATAATCACAACAGAGGATATTAAATAATTTAAATAAATGTTAAGGGATCCAGTTGGATCCCTCCAACCTGTTTTTCCCTGCATCCACAGACGTTAGCACAACATAAGATACCAATTCCAAAATATACCATACTATAGCACATCAATCAATTCAATCATTCAAACAATTATTTAAATTTAATCATTTAAATTTAAATTTAACTGAGTGAGATTAACTCACCTTTGCTATCATTTGTAGTCCACACACATTCTTGCTTGGTTCTCAATTTTGACCTTGTATAAACGTTTACGGTTTATCAAAATTCAAAGTAAATCGAATTATCAATTTCTGTTTAATAATTTGATTAACTAATAATCGAGCCCTTAATTTTCCCTCTTTTTTTTAATAAATTATTTGAACTAATTGAATAATCACTTACCATAAATAACTAAAGTAACTAATAGTTAAGTTTTAAAATAATTTCTCTTTAACCATTTCTAAAATAATTAAGCAAGTAAATTAAAAAAAGTTATCCCTCTTTGGAAAATATAATTTTTTTTTTGAAATCTGCATTTGTATAAATATACTTATTCTCTGTGAAAATTTTCCTTCCTGTAAATATCAAAATAGATGTTTACTTTCCTATAAACACTTTCTACCTTAATCTACATATTATTAATATGGAAATAACTTGTAGAATATATATATCTAACTGCACTCGGACTAATCCTTCCCTGTTCCCTTCAACGCCGGCTGTCGTTGCTGCCATCTCTTGAACCTTCGCTCACCGAAACCTCGAGCTCTCGTTCACCTCCAGTATCCCGCCCTCGACACTCCGCTTCATTGCGAGATCCAACTTCGAACCAATCTCAACGCTTGAACCACCCAGCGACCACATTCCATATCCATCCTCACTCGCGAGCTCGTACTCGCCAAAATCGCGACCGGCCTCAGATGACTGCGAAGCCCTAGACTCGACACGACGATTTTCCGGCCCCTCCTACAATCGCGACCCCACGCGATCGCAATCGCGACTTCTGCTGGAAAGGGGAAACCCCAAAATCGAGTCGATTTATATAAGGGTGGCCATTGTTTTCGATTTAGAATTTTTTTTTATTCTGATGTATCGTTCGAATAGAAGAAAAGGAGAAGGGTGCAAGGTTTAATTAGAAGGCTCGGCTTACAGAAGAAGGAAGGTGCGACCATTAATCTTTGTTCTGCGACTATTTAAATTTTTCGGAGTTGTGTTTTGAAATCAGAGAAATGTTGGCTTTAAACAAAACAAAGGAGGGGGAAACAAGCTCTAATAGTTGCGTGCGGGGTAGGGGAGAAAGGGAACATGATATGACACTGTATTGATTTCGAAAAGTTATGATGGGAAAGAAATTTCAGCTGGAGTTGATAAAGTAATATGAATTTTTATATATATTAATTTAAATTCAAATTCAAATTCAAATTGTCCCGATAATTGCAACTTAAAATTTTAAACTCCTATCGAGGCGTGTCGCTAGGCGTTTATAATGTTAAACCCGTATCCCGGAGACAATAGAAAAGGTTTCGAGTACTAATTCGATCGTATGGAGAAAGTAGCCTTTTGGACTTCGTTATAATATTAAATTTTCGATATAAATTCAACGCGTTTATATATCGTACGATCACATAGCAACTCCGGTCAATACGAAATTTGAAATCCGATAATAATTCAATATTACGGATCCAATGGAACTGGTTTCGTCAAATTCCAAGACTGTCCCTCGGAAGGCTATTTTTAAATTTAATTTAAACTATAAAATATCAAAACTGAACAGAACACTGTTAAATTCAATTTTAAAACTTCTATTATCCTCAGCATTATCAATATAAATTTTATAAGCTTTCAAATTATTTTTAATAGGCTTAAAATTCTAGATTCAACATTTCATCCAATTTCAAATTATTTAAATTCAATAAACGAATAATGATATTTGAATTCAAGTCAAAATTAACTTTTAAATATTTAAAATTTATTAAATATTCTAATTTTAAATGCTCAAAAATTCCGGGTCGTCACATCTCCCAGCGAAATCAAACGTAAATTGTAGGCAATCCCACTCGACTTACGCTATGGAACACAGTAGATTGCAGTTACAACAAAGGTTACGTTTCCATCACAGAAAAACCCAATGTAATTGTAGGCATCAGTACCACTCAACTTACGCTACCTAATAATAATCATCATGAACTCGAGCTTTGTCCGGACATCCTCTGGGATCCCAATCTCATTGAACCCGCCCTTAGGGTTCTAGGAAGAACCACCTAGTGGATCTCTTATTATAAGTTTCGACTCTCAATGGGGGTGCCTTTTTTTCCATACCTTTCTCAAAACATATCATACTATATATATAGTACCTTTCAAATCATACTCTTTATATGTATCACCTATAAATCCCATTTACCCAAAATCAATATCTTAAAAATCGATAATTCTCAAATTTGGTTTACCAAATTTCCAAAATTTTCTTTTTGCAAATCAAAAGCCTTTCTAAATCAATGTGTTCCAAAACCTTTCTAGCTTCATTCTCATATACATGTAAAATCATTCCTTTCAATTCGCATAATTTTTAAATCAATAATTTCTGAGTCAACTTCATACTCATATAAACTTCATTTTTAGTATCCTCGAATATCTTTCAAAAATTCACTTCTTTCTGGTTATAAATTCAACAAGGGGAGTTTGAATATTTAATATACTTATTAATGCCAAATCAAATTTTCAAGTTCGATTTTCTTTTTCAAAGTCACTTGTAACATTACTTACTCTCTATAAAGTAAGTTTCAGTTACGGTACTATCCAATCCTCATCATCATATTTTTCTCAAGATATACTATTTTACTTCAAAGTCACTTTTGTCTTGATATCCCAGTTTCGGTTCCAATTCAGAATTGCTTCAATTTTCCATTTGGGTTAGTACTTCAATTTTATCCTAATCCGTATTTAAATCATGATTTAAATATAACCAATTTCCACTCTGACCAATTTGAACTTAGAAAATAGCTTGAATAGTTTTAAAATAGTTAAATAGTTGATATAAAATAGTTTGAATTTCAAAAAGATTGGTTTGTATAGTAATTAGCTTGGAAAATCAAAATAGTTTGAATAATTAAGTAGATAGATTTAAGACAGTTTATATTAAAATAATTTACTTGAAAATAGTTTCAAAGTCAAACTGATCCAATTTCCAATCTCTAATTCAAATCAGTTTTCAATCTTCGCACTATTAATTTAGTAATTACAAATTTTGGTTCAAATCAATATAAAAATGGTTTTATATTAGATTATATCCCCACAAAATATTTCACACATCAATAGACTACCACATTTGTGAATTTTAAACATTACATCCATCTATCGATATAAAAATCTTACAAAAGTTCATAAATCTAGATGCCTTAATAACTATCTAGGTTTTAGGAAAAGAACAGAGTCCTAGCATCCTTCATTAAAACTTCCTTGAGGACTTCCCTCCAACTTGCCAAAGCTCATTTAGGCAATCCACAACAGAGTGTCCCCACTTAAAACATTTGCCACAAAAGATCTCTGCACTTCCATCTTCATGGATGACCTTCATATTTTCCACGGGGGGTTTCACCACTTTCTTCTTCTTCCGTCTCTTAGGGCATTCCCTAGTGACGTGTCCCGTCATTTTACAATGGTAGCAAATGGTTGGACGTCAGTCGGTACAATGGATTTACGCTTCACCTTCCTCACTTTAGGGAAATGGTTTAGGAAATGTCCTTTCTTTTGACACTTAAAGCACAAAATCTCAGAGCGAAACAGTTTGCTACTTTATTCCTTTCCTTTCCTGGTTTACTACACTTAGCTGCATAATCCCTTTACTTGACATCTATAGCATGTGACATCATCATAAGGACCTAGTCTAGCTCTTTCCCTAACTCGTTTCTCATGTTCCAGTATTGCTTCCTCCCGAGCCTTACGTGCAGCTGCTCTCTGCTCCCTACGCCTTGCCTTCCTTTCTTCTCCTTTAGCCATCTCTTACAAATTGAGGTAAATTCTAGTAGGACTTCCTAACCTATAATTAAACCTTAATTAGTCGAATTTTCAAATTTATCTTATTTCCAAATATTCTTTAATTTGTTCTTGGTCATTTTTATAATTTAATCCAGTAAGTTGATAATCCGGTTCACTCTCATTTTCAGAATTGAAAAACTGTAACGACCGGCAAATCCGTACCCCTTGAGTCAACACTATTCTACATCAATCAACTCAAGTTGAACAGACGTATGAATCATTTGGGTTAAAGAAGAAGAGGTAGAAGAAGAGAAAACAGAAAACAACAACAGAGTCTTATCATCAAAGCGGAGTAAAATATAATAAATATTCAATGATCTTTACACAAAAGAAAACTATATCTATTTATACATACATCATCAGAGTACATCAACATCAATAACATATAACTAGATACACATCATAACAATAATCAAGTGCGGAAGTACGTATCGCCATCCAACTCGTCTTCTGAGCTCCACGGTCTTATATCCTGTATCCTATAATACTTTGTCTGGCCCGAGCATTACAGTTAAATAACACCCGAGTCAGTCTAGAAAACCAGCGCGAGAAAATCACACTCAAATTGATTATTAAAGTTTTTAAAATCTTTTGAAACAAAAGCATCTCGTAAGACCATGCCACAAATAAACATGTCGGGTTTTTACCTTACGATAGCTAAAACACTATTTTATTAAAATCCTTTGATATTTTAATAGGGTCTATTTACAAATACTTATTAAAATAGCCGAAATTGTTACATTATTAAATTCCAGCAACTAGCCACAAAGTGGGTAATACAAACAAAACTCGTAAAAGGCGCGTAGGGAGGATGTATTTACAACTAATGACTAGACACTGGGGTACCACCTGTCACAGTACGTGGCCCAGATCACAGTACCGAGGATTACACCCAATCCCCTACAACACAAGGCCGGGACTATCCCTTACTGGATAATCCCAAGTAAGATCACCCCACGGTTGTGATCAGCAACCGCACCACTAAGCCGAATAAAAAGGGACACCTAGACATGGATGACCTTACCCTGAAGTGGGTGCTACACACCTAGCCTTGCTGCATAACCCCTGATTTTCAGTCATTCCCGGTTGATGAGGCTTGATGCTAAGCATTACCTATTAGAACGTTTCACTTAGAATGCTCATCGTCCACGTGACGATGTTCTGAAAGCATTCATCTATACAAGTCCGTCCCGGGTTTGGACGGAACAGAAGGCAGTACTCCTACTACATCCATTTTGAAAATATCCTCGGGATTAATAACGACTAGCCCTTGCACTTCACAACTCCATCTTCGAATCCAAAACTCGTCTTCCTCACGAAAATGTACAAACCGGATCTAAGTGGTATTCAGGAAATAAATCCTGATCCCGGTTGCTTCGAAATAATCAGCGCATTGGCCAATATTGATAGTCCGTTATTTGACTATCAATTAATATTCACAAACATCCATCAGCATATATAATTTCTCCAAAATTATTTATTATTCTTAAAATATCTTCGCAAGATATATCTCCTCTTTCAACTCTTTTGAAATCAGTTTCAAACTACTTTCCTTTTTACAGAGTAATTTTCCCAAATATTTTCTATTTCCACTGAAATCATCAAGCACAAAACTTTAGATTTTTAAAATAATTTAAAAACACTTTATTTTAATATATGCTTTAACATTTAAATTTAGAAAAACTACTTTAATACTTAATTAAAAGTAGCACGTTAGGAATATTTAAAATAAGGTTACTTTATAAAATATAAACTAGATTTTCTCCTTGTTAACGCTTAAAATCAAACGCTAACACCCCGGTGTGTGAAATGTGAGTGTGAAAGCACCACCCGATGGTTCGGGAATAGAATATCAGCTAAGATAGCAGAAAATACAGTAAGAGACAGCGATTTTATAGTGGTTCGGCTTAAGGAGTAGCCTACGTCCACTTTAGGTATCTTTTTTACTGATCTTGTTACAAAACAATACAATGCTCTTAAAGTACAAATCTCTTTGGTTACAAAACACTTTGAGCAAGTAGCTTAAGCTTCGATGTAGATGAAAGTCTTCGAATCCATGTTGGATGTGTGAAAGTCTTTCAAAGTAGCTTGTAGTGTTCTTCGAAAGTTCAAGTGTAGAGTTAGTTTAGAAACTGGCAGAGTATTGGCGCTTGAAGAGATTGTCCAAAAGTCCCCTTCATGCTTGAGGTAGGTTGGTATTTATAGGGAAATTTCCCCCTTGGGTCGTAAGTCGTGGTCGACTTATGGTATGTCGTGGCCGACTCATCTGGCTTAGTCCCCATGGTCTCACAAAGGTTCACTTGTATAAGTCCTAAGTCGCCCACGAGTCAATACCCTCTTGTATAAGTAATGCGACATCGGACGTGTATTCAGTAGCTCTAGGTCGTGGACGACTCAAGCTAGGTCGTGAGTTGTGGCTTAACTGGTAAGCTTGTTTCCTTCAGATAATAACCCAAGTCTTGAATCGTGTACGAGTTAAGAGGCCACCGTGTTAAGTAAGGAGCAGCGCTTCATTTGCTTAAGTGGCTCACGACACATGCTAGGTCGTAATTCGCAGATAGCTTTAAGTCGTTAACTCATTTCCTTCTTAAGTCGTGCCATCTCTTGAATCGCTAAGTCATCCTTTCCTTGAGCCGTGGACTTCCTTAAGTCGTAGAGTGTATATTCCCTTAAGTCGTAGAAACCTTAAGTTGTGGATGTCTTAGGTCGTGAAGAATCCCTTCTCTTTGAAACCGTTAAGTCGCAGACTTCTCTATGTCGTAAGTCACCAGGTCCTTCAACTCGTTAAACCGTTAGGTCATCCATAACTTGAGTAGTAGATCGTCCATAACTTGAGTCGTAGATCGTCCACTTCCTTAAGTCGTTGACTCCTTTAAGTCGACCAATCCTTGACTCGTTAAGTCACGTAATCTGTTTGAGTCGTGCAGTTCTTGAGTCGTAGAAAATTGAGGGTTAACATTTGCCCCTCGAAGTACACGCCTAAGTTGTAGGTCGTGTGCTTCGACTTATCTTAACTTGTGCGTACCGGTTCAAGTTCCACCGCCCCGAGATATAAAGGGCCTGTGTCGTCCCTCTTACTCCCTTTTCCTCATTACCTAATCTTTAAGCCGCATCTGCCATTAACAATCCTCCAAGCTTTTCAAAGGCGATTTCAACTCGATTCATCTCCGATCATCTTCAGCATCACACAGCGTAAGCGACTTTGCCTTTTATCCAATCGCCAATCACCGTCGATCTTCGTTTCCGGCTTACCCCTTGAGCCTTGCGAATATTGTTATATTGGACATTGATGGACTTAGGGCGGTTTCATCTGACTTGTGATGGAACTAAGGTTGATGATTGTGAGGTTACTGGGTTAACGGGTTAGGAGTAAGAAGGTTAGCGGGTTAGGAGTGAAAAGGTTAGCGGGTTAGGAGTGAAATATTGCTTTGGATATGACATGGCAATTTTACTAGATCCAGCAATCTCGGCGACTTAACTATGAACTGACTTAACATACTCTATGACTTAAGCTTTGAGTTGTGACCGAGTTAGGCCTTGAGGATTTTTCGTTGCTTTGAATTGAAGTCTCTCCCATCTTCCACGACTTATGACTTTAGAGCACATCCGACTTAAGGCATCAACGACTCGAGATTGAAATGGCCTAACTTAACTCATCTCATGATCCTTAGGTCGTAAATAAGTTAGCCAGAGAACCAACGACTTAACTTAACCTATAGGAAAATTTTCTTAAGCCGTCGACGAGTCAGCACTTGAGTCGTTGACGAGTTAACACTTAAGTTTTGCCTGAACTTTGAAATGTTGCTTGAGCTTTGAACTGTTAAACTCTGTAGCATTTTTTCGTAGATCATTTTGACTTGCAAGTTTACAATCTGTTCAATACGACATTTACAGAAAATTGGGACGAATATACTGCCACTGACTGCCCACATCAAATGGCAGATTAGTTAACAACAGATAATCACCTTAAATAGATTGTGTGAACGAAGTGCTTTTAAATCATCAAATTCAAGCAAAGTATTAAAGTAACATTGAAATAGTCAACTGAAACTGCCCAGTTTGCTCTAATGCTATACCTGAACTTTAAATTAACAAGTCCTGAAATTTGGTAATCGATCAATTGTCGACTAGTTTAATTCCAGTTATATTTACTTGTTATTTTTATTAGTTCCGCACAACACTTCAAACTTTTAGGAAACGTGCACCTTCACATTTGAATATCCAGTTGCTTGTGTAGAATGACTTCTCAACAAGAAGAGATAACAGTCCAGACTGGAGAAGCCACTCTTATTCCGGCTCCCCTGGTTAATCCTCCAGAGAGAGCCTCTACCTCTCTATCATACAAAGTTTTTCGTCAGTTATGCATTCAGTTTGGCATTGCTGAAGCAGATTCCATTCTTCCTGAAAAACTAACACTGCTGATGTGGCGCCTCCAGGCTTCGTAGCGGTTAACCGGCAAATGTGCCTGAGCGGGGCCATTCCCCCTTTCAATGACTTTCTCCAGAATCTTGTCCGTCGACTAGCCATCTCCCCATTCCAGCTACACCCTAATGGCTACGCCATTCTGATGGGGCTGTGTGTGCTATTTAAGAGAACATTTGATCGACTTCCAAGCTTCGACGAAATTTGCTTCCTATGCTCCTTTACTAGGACTAAGGATCACCCTTCTATCACTGTCGTGAGAAGCGCCTGAAATCGCAAATTGATCGTTGGCCTTCCCGACACTGCTCATGGGTTCTTAACTCAGTTCTTTTTTGTCCGCTGCCCCCGGGGTTTTATGCTGTGTGTAGGGAAGGAAGTAAGATCATCTACCTTTACTTCTTCTATTCTCTGAGTTTTGCGAAGTCTGAATTGCCAAGTGTTAACTTCGTTTTTTTTTCATTTCAGCGCTCCTCCCTCCTTCTAGAGATCCCAGCCATGAGCCAACTCTGGAGAGGCTCGTGGCTGTACCTGTTGAAGAGCGGGACATGAAATTTTTGTTCAACGATGAGTTCCTTCACCAGTTCGGACTTCTTCACCCTTCTCGCTCCACTAAGCCTCATGAAATCCCTGATTCTCCAGCGGAGGCACCAGATGTCTCAACCCCTGCTGAAAAGCTTATACCGAAGGAGCCCTCTACTGAAACTTCACTGGTGAAGTGCCCCACGCTTACCGATGTTGCGGGTCCATCCAGCAAATCGGCACTTGCCCCAGTTATTGAAGGGGAAGAAACTCTTCGTTGCTCTGAAGATGCGGCTGGTCTGGAAGTCGAAAAAGAAACTCCCGTCGAACTTGGCGGTGATGATACTTTTGAGGGGCTAAGCGACCTGATCATAACTTCACAGGAACTTTTTAATGATGATGTTCCTAAAACTGCTTCTCCTGTTGTCGAGGCGACATCCACTTTTCAACAAATATTGACGCCTGCCACTCAAGTCACTACCACCCCTGTGCCGAAGAGTGGTTTGTAGCCTGACGCGAGTAGTTTGCACACCACACACACATAGGATTTTCAGCACTTATTCGTACTTAACTTCTTTTCTCTGAAGACTTTTAAAACTTGTCCTTTTTTTTATTTCAGATTCTCCGATGGGACGCATCGGCTCTTATTACGACGACTTTCAGTGCTACAGGAGGCGTAGTCAATATGACTATAGGCGCTACCTTCCCGTTTACAAAGAAACTGACGAAGAGAGAGAGGCTCGAAAGGCTCAGGAGAGGAGGGCTAAAGAAGAGCGTATGAGAGGAGAGAAAGGGAGCAGCACCATGATTCTTCCCAGAGAGGTCACGACTCTCACAAAAGAAAGTCGCATGACGACCGGGGAAAAAGTCATATAGTTGAGGACCCAAGCAAGCGTGCATCTACACCTCCTGAAAAGGCCACTGCCCCCGTCTCACTTGACATCCCTTCCGGCTCTCCTGCTCTCGAGAAGACAGACATTCGGACAATAGTCAACAGGCCTAAATTCCAAATTGGACCAGGCCCGGCTACTCTGCATAGCCGGTTCCCGCACTGGTGCCTAAAGGGAGTGCGGTTCGATCTTGACTTGGTCCCTATTGACAAACAAGCAATGCTGCAAAATCTTATTGTTGTTAGACTTGATATCGAGCGGATGTCAGGGTGGCAAAAGCTTTTTGATGAGCTTCAAAGGGTCAACCGCGTGAACATAGAGGCCATGCTGACCATGGAAAATGATAAGGCCGAGTGGCAAAAAACTTTAAGCCAGCATGATACCGAGATGAGGAACATTGCTGATTACAACGAGAAACTTGAAGCAGAAGTTGAGAAACTTAAACAAGAGCTTGCTACTTCTTCTACCTCATATACTCAAAAAGAAGAAGTACTTCGAAAGCAAGTTCGCGACGCTCACGCTGCTCAACGACATGCCGAGGCACAACTTGAGTTTGAGAAGAAAACAACGGGTAGGTATCGTGCTGACGTTGCAGAGTTACGGGAGAAGGTCAACTCCCAGGATTTGGAGATTATGAGGCTAAAGGCCCAATTATCAAAGACCGAGAAGGAACGTGATGAAGCTATCGCTGGAAGGCAGGCTGCCGAACAGTCGCATGAGGCGACTAAAGCCAATGTCAACTCCACTTTATTTGACTTCTACATGCATAGCGTTATGGGGCGTGGGAGCCTTTCATTCTTAGGACCGAAGTATGAGATTACCCTGGACGAGGTTTGGGAGTCAATTTTTGATATGCTTGGAGGTACAGGCGCCGGCTATGCTAAAGCATCTCTTGCAGAACACTTTCTAGATGATGACGCCGGAGCTGCCCTAGCCCGGAGAAAAGAGCAGCTTGCTAAAGCACGAGCTGAAGTAGGGGAGAAGCACTTTGTGAAAGAAGCACCATTAACTGCTCCCGTCCCTCCTTCGGTTTCGGCCGATGTTGACATTACAGGCTCCGATTCTCATTCTCCGTCCCCTGCCAAAGTTATAACTGAGATCACAAGCACACAGGGTGGAGATGAAGGTGAAGAGAGTGCCGAAGCATAGGCTCATGAGGTTGACATTAGGAAGCCGACTTCTCTAGGTAACTCTACTGTTAATCTTGCCCAAGTGGACTGTTTGTTTGCTCCTCATGAGTTTGACGAACTTTTTGATTATTTCTTAAATCTCAATGAGCCGCTATCTCCTTTCTTCACGGGAGATACTAAT
Source organism: Allium cepa (assembly GCA_030765085.1). Taxonomy (NCBI): domain Eukaryota; kingdom Viridiplantae; phylum Streptophyta; class Magnoliopsida; order Asparagales; family Amaryllidaceae; genus Allium; species Allium cepa. Next base: position 709,154,578 of record CM060937.1, read on the forward strand.
ATTTTTGGCTTTTCTTCTTCTGTAGCAAAAACGCCAAGCGCCACACAGACTTCTCCTCCTCCAGTTGTCCCTCCTCCACTCCCTCAAATCACTCCTATATCCCAACCGGGATCACAGGAAGAATTAATAGGAGCCCTTCAAGGCTTGGATGATCCAATCGCTTCGCAAGAGCAGAAGGACGAAGGACTTGAAGGAGGCGACAAATCCCCGGAGCGTACTATTTCTGATGACGTAAAACTGGCTGCTCTTGTTACCCTGGGAAGTGAGTCTTTTCAAGGAGGAGCAGGAAGCATACCACTTCCAAGAAGAAAAGGAAAAGCATTCTTGTTTCTAAAGAGGAAGCGAAGGTTGATCCGGCAGTAACCTTCTCTCCTACATCCCTGACTCTCCCAAGCCGTCTTGAAAAGCTGCCTATTAGGTCAGGTGAAGGCTCTAAAGGTGGTGGCAAGAAGAAGTAACGGGCCCTGCTTCCCTTTATTTTTACTTTTTGCTTTTTGCATGTACTGACTGGAGATTGTGCGGGTACCGGCCTCCGCTTTTCTTTTTCTTTTTATTTTGAAACCTATACCTGTACAAAACTTTGACAGTATTGAATAAAATGATTCTTTTTGTTTGTACAAACTTCTGCCTGTATTTGAGAATGCATTTACTATTCGTTTTTGTACAAGTTTCTTTATATGATATTGCAGTGAGCATGTGGTATGTTGTTCGAGCGTAATTCTTACCAATGTAGCTATACCATGTTGCCCCTATACCATAAGCTCATTGCAATATTTTCAACTTTGAGGGGACTTGTACTCTTATTTTCTGGAGAATAATTATTCCATACTTGGAGGAATATTATTCTGCTCAAAATAGAGTAAAGCTCGTTTCATATGAGTTTTCATGCTCCACCCTTTGGAGATATCACTTTTTCTTTTGCATATATACTTTTTTACAAAGCGAATTCTCTTATGTGGTAGAGCGGGCCTTCGAAGGGCACTTTAACTTTTTTGAGGAAGAGTATTTTCAAGAATAGGTGAACCAATCTTCCTTTGAAAGCTAAAATTTGCCTTTAAAGAGTGCTTCCTCTTTTTTTTATTGCGCCTCGGTGGAGGGCTTTTTGATCTTTGTTTTGCATTTCTGATGAAATGCTTCTTTGAAAAGTTGTACCTCTGAGGAGGGCTTTTTCACGTTTCAACACTTGGAAGTTTTATTTCAATCTTGGTGAAACGTGTGCCTCCGAAGAGGGCTTTCCACGTTTCAACACTCGAAAATTTTATTTCGATCTCGGTGAAACGTGTGCCTCCGAAGAGGTCTTTTTTTTATTGTGCCTCTGGGAAGAGGTCTTTTTGTTTGATTGTGCCTCTGGGAAGAGGTCTTTTGTTTGACTGTGCCTCTGGGAAGAGGTCTTTTTGTTTCTGCCTCTTGGGAGAGGTTTTATTTTTTCCCTGTTCGCTGGGAAGCGGGCCTCCGAAGAGGGCTTTTCACATTTCGACTCGTGTGAAGTTTTATTTCAGATCACGGTGAAATGTGTGCCTCTGAGTAGGGCTTTTGCCTGGAAGTTTGGAGTTTCTTTCACTTAGTTGGATGGATTCACGGGAGTGTATCACCGATCAGTCCACAGCTTTATGTCGAGAAAGAACTCTCTTTTTCTGGCGAGGCCCGCTCGAGGTCTTTTAGCATTTCAACTGTGGTGAAATGGGCCTCCGAAGAGGGCTTTTCAAATTTCAACACTTGGAAGTTTTATTTCAATCTCGGTGAAACGTGTGCCTCTAAGTGGGGCTTTTGCCTGGAAGTTTGGAGTTTCTTTCTCTTAGTTGGATGGATTCACGGGAGTGTATCAACGATCAGTCCACAACTTTTTGTCGAGAAAGAACTCTTTTTTTCTGGCGAGGCCCGTTCGAGGTCTTTATCCTCCGAAGAGTTGTGCGTCTGAAGAGGGCTTGTGCCTCCGAAGAGGTCTTTTGCTGTTAGGTGCTTGCTCATCCATGTATCTTTGCCATCTATTCATGTCGGCGATCCCCATTATCTTTTTCAAATATCATCCCTTTTTAGTTGCCAACAATTTTCCTGATCCAAAGAAATATACTTCATAGTTAAGCGAGTTGGTGGTGGTAGACACAGGCTATTTAACTGGATGCTCGTTCGTACAAACATTTGCAGTTAGTTAGAAATAGTCCACTTACATCCACATCGCTAACTTTTGTTCGAAGCACTTCTTTCGTAGGATTTGAGTATGGAAATTTTGAATGGTTTAGCGTTTGCTTGTTGGGTGATGTCGGAGATCGCTTGGTCTTGCGATGGGTAAGCTTTGTTTTTATGGCCTGCATTATTAAATCGACATTTTAGTAACACAATTAACGTATTTTATATGTCGAAATAAAACAAAGCAGTTTATAGTAGTAGAGAACACAAGATTTATAGTGGTACGGCCAAAAGCTGGGCCTACATCCACTTTATAGCACTTCATTATTCACTTGCTTTACAATTGCTTTCAATACAAGAATCATATATTCGTAATTCTTTTACAACATTTCAGCAAAGCTTTTAAGTAAAATATGGACGCAAATGATTGCTGTTCCAAGCTCTTGGAATTGGTTCTCCTTCGAAAGTTGTGAGTTTGAATGTGCCATCAAGAAGTTTCGTGCCTATGACATATGGCCCTTCCCAGTTTGGCCCAAACACACCTGTGGCTGTCATAATTCTCTTCAGGACTAGGTCCCCAACTTCAAAGCTGCGCTGACGAACTTTGGAATTGAAGTGCCTGGCTATCCTTTGCTGATGAGCTGCAATTATAAGCTTAGCCTCTTCTCTTCTCTCGTCAAGGAGGTCAAGCGCTTCCAGTTGCAGTTTTTCATTCTTATCTTGATCAAGGTGGATCCTTCTGTGTGAGGGGACTTCAGTTTCCACTGGAATCATCGCTTCTGATCCGTATTCCAATGAAAATGGAGTATGCCCAGTCGCAATTTTGTGGGTAGTTCTGTATGCCCACAGTGCAAGCGGTAATTTATCGACCCAACCACCTTTTTCTTTTTCCAGCTGCTTTTTGATGGTTGATTTGATGATTTTGATTACTGTTTCCACTTGCCCGTTTGCCTGCGGATGAGCCAGCTACTGAGAAGCTTTCTCGGATCTTGAATCGTTTCCAGAAATCTTGGAACTCCTCACTTTCGAACTGGGTACCATTGTCTGTGATTATCTTCTGAGGCACACCATACCTGCAAATGATATTTTTAGTCACAAAACTTATCATTTTCTTAGAGGTAATAGTAGCCAATGGTTCAGCTTCAGCAAATTTAGTGAAATAATCAACAGCAACGATAGCATATTTAATCCCCGATTTGGCAGTCGGCAAAGGCCCAATGAGATCTATTCCCCAGATGGCAAACAGCCATGGACTGACCATTTGTGTTAGCTCAGTGGAAGGTGCTCTAGGAATTTTGGCGAATCTCTAGCATTTATCACACTTTCGGAAATAGTCAGCAGCATCTTGATTAATTTTTGGCCAAAAGTATCCATAACGGAGGATTTTCTTTGCTAAAGTTTGACCACCTGTATGATCCCCACATTCCCCTCCGTATACTTCAGTCAGAATTTTCTTAGCTTCTTCCTTTGTCACGCATCGGAGTAATGGCATTGAAAATCCTCGTCTGTACAAACGACCATCTTGAACTATATATCTGGAGGCTTTCCTTATCAGCTTCTGTCGTTCTTTTGAACTTTCTGGCAAAGAACCATTGAGCAAGTATTCAAATATCGAAGTCATCCATGATTCTTGCTCTTGGGATACATTCATAACCCAATCAACATCCATTTCATCTGTGCTTGGAGCTGACAAGACTTCGAGGGGAATTAATCCCAATAGTTGAGCTTCACCGGTACTTGAATACTTTGCGAGAGAATCTGCCTTCATATTCTCTTCTCGGGGTATATGGTTTATTGAATAACGGTCAAAATCTTGAAGAAGTTCCCAGGCTTTTGATATATAGGCGGGTAGATTCCCTCCTTTAGCTTGAAATTCCTTCTTGACTTGGCAGACAATAAGTTGAGAATCACTGAAGATCTTTAATGCCTTGATGTTTAGTTCTTTAGCGATCCTTAAACCAGCGATGAGGGCTTCATATTCTGCTTCATTATTTGTCGAAGGAAATTCTAGTCTTGGTGCATAACATAGTGATCGCCCTTCTGGGGTTTCAAGGACAACCCCTGCTCCGGAACAGTAATCATTCCTTGCACCATCGACATACAATTTCCATTGGATTGGGATGTTATCAGTGGCTTCTTCCTCACTATCACCTTTATCCGTACATTCTGCGATGAAATCTGCTAAAGCTTGTCCATTGATTGCTTTCCGGGGATGATAAGTGATGTCATATTGGCTGAGTTCAATATTCCATTTCAAAAGACGGCCCGAAGTCTCAGGACGGAATAGAACTTGCTTTAGAGGTTGATTAGTGAGGACTTTGATGGGATGATCTTGGAAATACGGCCTCAATTTTCTTGATGCGATCAACAAACAATAGGCGAGATTTTCTAACCTTGAATAGTTCATCTCTGCCCCAGTGAATTTTTTGCTCATATAATAGACTGGGCGTTGAATCCTTGCGTCTTCCCGTACCAACACTGCACTGAGAGCATGAGATGAAATTGCCAAATATATGAAGAGATCTTCACCATTGTCAGGCTTCGAAAGTATCGAAGGCACTTCCATATGACGAACCAACTCATCAAATGCTTTCTGACATTCAGGAGTCCACTCAAAGTTTTTTCTTCCTTTCTTCAGAGCATCAAAGAATGGAATGCATTTGTTAGTAGCTTTTGAAATGAACCGACTCAAAGCAGCAACCTTTCCATTGAGACTTTGCAACTCCTTCTTCGTTCTAGGAGCTTTGACCTCTCTCAGGGCAGTGATCTGAGCAGGATTAGCTTCAATGCCCCTAGCACTCACAATGAAACCCAAAACCTTTCCGGACTCCACTCCAAATGGACATTTCAAGGGATTAAGCTTCATTCTGTATTTTCGGAGTACTGCGAACGTCTCTGCCAAGTGATCCATGTGGTCCAATGCTTTCTTAGACTTCACTAGCATATCATCAACATAAACTTCCATTGTCTTGCCAATTTGAAGTTTAAACATGGCATTAACAAGCCTTTGGTAAGTTGCCCCTGCATTCTTGAGTCCGAAAGGCATGACCTTGTAGCAGTAGAGTCCAACATCTGTGATGAAGCTTGTGTCCTCTTGATTGGCTCATGCATCATAATCTGGTTATATCCGGAGTATGCATCCATAAAAGATAACAATTCATGCCCCGCTGTCCCATCCACCAACTGATCGATCCTGGGCAGCGGGAAACAGTCTTTGGGGCAGGCTTTGTTCAAATCCGAAAAGTCAATGCATACTCTCCATTTCCCGTTAGCTTTTTTAACCAGCACTTGATTTGACACCTAATTTGGACAAGTAGATTCTCTGATGAAACCGTTCTCCATGAGCCGATCCACTTCTTCCTTCAACGCTGCCGTCCTCTCAGGACCCTGAGTTCTTCTTTTCTGTTTCACGGGTGTAAACCTTGGATCAATGTTCAGAGTGTGTACTGCAATCTCTGGGGATATTCCACACATGTCAGCATGAGTCCAAGCGAATACATCCAAATTTCCCTTCAAAAATGAAATCAGACCATTCTGAACTGTTGTGTTGAGTTGCGAACCCACATTCAGCACTTTGTTTGGGTCCTTTGGGTCAACGGGCACCGTTACCTCTACCGGTACAACCCTATTCTCCCCTGCACTGGCTTTCCTTGGATCCATCTCTCTTCGTGCGCCACTACATTCACCAGGGCAAGGTCCACCCTGTAATTGCTACAAGGTTGGTTCTTTGATGCGGACTGGAGCCGCCGCACCTTTTCCTTGATTCACACAACTCCGTAAGATAACATTCTCACGCCGCATCTTGGTCTCCTTTAATCACACCAACTCCATTATCTGTAGGGAATTTTATAGTCAGACACCATGGGGCAAGAACAGCTTTGAATGCAGCAAGAGTTGGTCGGCCTAAAAAGGTATAGTAGGCAGAGAATTCTTCAACAATTATAAAGGTTTGCTTTCGAGCCACCTTCCTCGGCCCTTTTCCAAGTTCCACAAACAAATCTATGGTCCCAATCGGCTGCTTGGGTTCTCCAGCAATCTTAAGTGATGAAGCTTGAACGTCAGCCATTGGAATTTTCATTTGATCAAAGGTCTTCTTAAAGAGAATGTTGCATGAAGCTCCACAATCAATTAGAACCCTACTCACAGTAGTCGGCCCTATACCAGCGGATATGACCAAAGGATCTATGGTAGGAGCCTCGATACCCAAAGAATCTCTGGCACTGAATACAATATCGTCTGTGGAAGTCTTTTGTTGCTTTAAAGGCGCATCATTTTCTAAAACAAAAACATTCTCTTCAGCCGGTACATGCTTTAAGGCCCGGGCATACCTTTCCATCTCGCCCCAGCTTTTGCCTGCTGGGTGAGGCCCTCCAGTTATTATATTGATGACAGGTCTTTCCGATTCATGCTCTACGGCCTTCTCACTTGAGCCAAGACGGTGAGTGGGAACTTGTTGTCCTTGAGTCGACAAGGCTGGGGCATTTCTATTCCTTTTCACGTACTGTTGGAGCTTGTTCTCTTTCAAAAGTTGTTCAATTACCTCTTTCAACTGACGGCATTCGTTGGTGTCATGGCCAGGTTGGTTGTGGAACCGGCAGAACCTTCCACTTTTTTCCATCTTACTCCCAACTCTCATTTTAGGTGGTGTCGGATAACTGACATCATCCTTGGTCGCAAAGAAGATGTTCTCAGGGGTATCGGTCAAGGGTGTGAAATTGAAAGGACGGCCTTTCTTAGCGTCTCCCTTTTTCTTTCCACCATCATTTCCGCTTTTCTGAGTGTTGGGCTCTTTCTTGTTCAATGCAGCACCACTAGTCCCAGCTTCTACTGATACCACCTTAGCCGGTGTTTGGAGTCTCTCCAAACGCATGAATTCATCCGCTTTCTTGTAGAATTTGTCAAGTGAGTTTGGTTCTTTCATTTTCAACCATTTCCCAAATTCACTCAATTTGTCAATCGCTCTAATCAAGTATGTTAGGACCATACGTGGCTCAACATTATCTACCTCAGCCAGTGCTATGTTAAAACGGTTCAAAAATGATCTGATGGATTCTCCTAGATTTTGCTCTAGACTTGACACCGACATTATATCCTTTGCTTTTGAAGTATACAATCAAAATTGCTCCTTAAATTTCCTGGTCAAATCGGAGAACTGATCAATGGACCTGACCGACAGCTTTGTAAACCACAATAGAGCCACACCTTCCAAATATACCGTGAAATATCGACATTTGATTTCATCAGACGCTCTGGCACCCATCATATGCCAGTCGTACTTATACAGAAACTCTTTAGGATCACTCGTCCCCTTGTAAGCCAGAATAGTAGGGGGAACGAATTTCCTTGGGAACTCTGCCTTCAAGATCTTTTCAATAAATGGAGTTTTGCTTGGAGCAAAACCCCACTCTTTCTCATCTTCATCTCTTCGCATATTTTCCTTCATGATTTGACGAACCATACCCGAAAAATACTCTTCATCATTTAGAGGCTCTGGAGGGCAAACATCAGCCACTCTCTTTGAATTCTGTCTTGACAATCGTTCACAGAGGGTCGGCTGCTGCCCTGATCCTCCAGCTTGGGGAGGTGTCCTTTCCACAGGGTCTGCGGCTCTTTGAGAAATGTTCCCTTCAACATCCTGAACTCCCACAGTAGGTTTTCCATCATTATTAACCGGTTGACGGTTTGCCCCAAGTAGATCATTCAACTTACTTAAGATCTGGGCGTTCTAGGCATTCTGAGCCTCCAATTGTGCATTCTGGGCATTCAATTGTTGATTCAACCCCAAAAATACGGCGTCCAATTCTGCTCATGTAACCCCAACAGTTGGAGCTGCTTGACTTGAAGGAGGAGAGGTAGTGGTATTCTCTTGAACATTGTCGGATCTCACAGAACTTCGTTTTCTCCCAGGAGCCATTATTTCCAATAAACTTCTAGTTTTAAAAGAAATCCTTTCAACAAACCTTTGCGGAGCAATGATGGACGTATCCTGAGTTCAACTCTCAGTGAAAGCACCAAAAATGTTAACGCTTAAAATCGAACGCTAACACCCCGGTGTGTGAAATGTGAGTGTGAAAGCACCACCCGATGGTTCGGGAACAGAATATCAGCTAAGATAATAGAAAATATAGTAAGAGAGCGATTTTATAGTGGTTCGATTTAAGGAGTAGCCTACGTCCACTTTAGGTATCTTTATTATTGATCTTGTTACCAAACAATACAATGCTCTTCAAGTACAAATCTCTTTGGTTACAAAACACTTTGAGCAAGTAGCTTAAGCTTCGATGTAGATGAAAGTCTTCGAATCCATGTTGGATGTGTGAAAGTCTTTCAAAGTAGCTTGTAGTGTTCTTCGAAAGTTCAAGTATAGAGTTAGTTTAGAAATTGGCAGAGTATTGGCGCTTGAAGAGATTGTCCAAAAGTCCCCTTCATGCTTGAGGTAGGTTGGTATTTATAGGGAAATTTCCCCCTTGGGTCGTAAGTCGTGGTCGACTTATGGTAGGTCGTGATCGACTCATCTGGCTTAGCCCCCATGGTCTCACAAAGGTTCACTTGTATAAGTCCTAAGTCGCCCACGAGTCAACACCCTCTTGTATGAGTAACGCGGCATGGGACGTGTATTCAGTAGCTCTAGGTCGTGGACGACTCAAGCTAGGTCGTGAGTTGTGGCTTAACTGGTAAGCTTGTTTCCTTCAGATAATAACCCAAGTCCTGAATCGTGTACGAGTTAAGAGGCCACCGTGTTAAGTAAGGAGCAGTGCTTCATTTTCTTAAGTGGCTCACGACACATGCTAGGTCGTAAGTCGCAGATAGCTTCAAGTCGTTAACTCATTTCCTTCTTAAGTCGTGCCATCTCTTGAATCGCTAAGTCATCCTTTCCTTGAGCCGTGGACTTCCTTAAGTCATAGAGTGCATACTCCCTTAAGTCGTAGAAACCTTAAGTCGTGGATGTCTTAGGTCGTGAAGCATCCCTTCTCTTTTAAACCATTAAGTCGCAGACTTCTCTATGTCGTAAGTCACCAGGTCTTTCAACTCGTTAAACCGTTAGGTCGTCCATAACTTGAGTCGTAGATCGTCCATAACTTGAGTCGTAGATCGTCCACTTCCTTAAGTCGTTGACTCCTTTAAGTCGACCAATCCTTGACTCGTTAAGTCACGTAATCTGTTTGAGTCGTGCAGTTCTTGAGTCGTAGAAAATTGAGGGTTAACACTCCTTTAAAACAAAATACTAAGTCACCTTTAAATAAATACTACGATGATAGATTTGAAAAATACTTACTTTAGAATTTAAACATTTAGAAATAATAAATTTCCTAAAACAAGCTTTTAAAACAACATTAAAACTTTTATCTTATGTTTAAAAGTTTACTTTGAAAACGTACTTGGCTATCCGGGGAAATATACTTCTCTTCACATTCTTTTAAAATAACTCACTTTTTATTTTTAAACATATTTTCCCATTCCTTTAATAAATTCCCATCGTGAGTTTATTCTTCCAAATATCCACTAATATACTACTTTGCTTTTATAAATCCAGTTTTTAAATTTCATAGCCACATTCTCCTTTGAAAATCCCGGTTTTGCACACTTAAATCAATTCCCAAATTGATTCCAATTTACTCCATTTATTCCCAAATCCATTAACTTCAAACTTTATTCCTCAATTAAGATTTAAAATACTTTTAACTGAAAATACCAATTTTAGATTTCCCAAATTACTGCTTTATCCTTTTAAATAAATTTAAACTTTAAATTTTAAAATAATTCTTTATTCCTTTAAATGATGTCACTTAAGTTTACTATTCATTAATTTCTGTTTGTTCAAATCCCATTTTTTTATTTTTCCATACTCGGAATTATTTATTAGTATTTTCATATCACTTTCATTCCTTTTCAATTCATTCTTAATTTATTCGCTATAATTATTTTACTTAAAACTCCACTCTTTTATTGTCTTTCAAAAAAATTCAATTTATATATTTTGATAACTCGGTGTACTGAAATATATTAAAGCAAACCATAGCATTCAATATCCAAATATAATTCATCATATAATATCAAATAATCACAACAGAGAATATTAAATGATTTAAATAAATGTTGAGGAATCCAGTTGGATCCCTCTAACCTGTTTCCCTACATCTACAGCCGTTAGCACAATATAAAATACCAATTCCACTTCAAGGTGGAATATCGCGGTATATGGGATTAATATAATATCATCCGTTATTATGCGGCGCATAGGGTCTCATCCGCTATATAATGTGGGAAATCAATCATTCCATGATGTATTATATACTATAATATAGCATATCAAATCAATTCAACCATTCAACCAATTATTTAAATTTAGCCATTTAAATTTAAATTAAACCAGATGAGTGAGATTAAATCATCGTTGATTTTTGATTTGCAATCTGATCCAAACCAACTTGTTTTCTTCATGATTTCAGACCTTGTATAATATTATAGTTTTTATTAATATTCGAAATAATCGAACAATTTATTACCAGTTAAATAAATTTAATTTAACTAATGATTTAGTTTAAAGAAGTAATTAAATTTTAAACTGATTTCCCTTTTGAAAATCTTGTAGTAATTAAATAATTAAACAAGCTTATTTAACAAACTAATTCCTTTACTCCATTATTTTATAGTAACTAAGTAAACTAAAATATGTATATGTATATTTGTTTTAGGTTTAGTTTTGAAACCACATGTATATTTATAAAATAACTTATATAGATTTCATAAAAACTAATTTATATAAACTTTCACATTTTTTTTTCAAACTTCCTATTTTTTTAAATCATTATCTATATAAAATAATTTTTTGTTTTGCTGTAAATAAAAATAACTTTCTCTTTTCACCTCACTATTTACCTACATATGTTTAAATTAATTTAAGATTAGCTTCATCATTTTTTTTAAAAGAACTACTTAACAGATTATTATTATTTTATTTTTTATTTTATTATTATTTTCCTCTGCTGTAAACTCATTTCTTTACGTATAAATATATTTCATGTTCCCTCTAATATGTATACACTAACATATATATTTTCCCTTCTATATATATATTTATTAAAACGAATAAAAAGGATATCTATAATACCTCACAGCCAAACACGAGCAGCGGTACAGATAACATATGGTCTCGCATCATCATTACTCGAATCGGCCCCAACCTCGTCCTCCATCTCTCACGCGAGCCCGATTCAAAGCATCGCGACCTCCTCTTGCTGTTTCGCGCTCGCCTCCTTCACTGCCACGAACAACATCGCCATCGAAACTCGTGAAGCCCTAGCCTTCATCGCCGATCGAAGTCGAAGTCGAATTCTTTTCAAACTGTTCGGCCCCAAAATCGAGCCAATCATCACAGCGCTACTATTCGCGTCCCACGACCACTTCGACTTCACCTCACTTGAGCGCGAGTGCACGTGCCCACGAGTCGGCCGCGACCCCTCCACGAATACCACTGCGCCGGCCCTCCACCATACTTGATTTGATTTTTTATATGTGGTTCATGTTTTATTTGGGGGAGAAAAAAAATAGTAGCAACGATTTTAATCCAAGGATGATCTGTTGCGTGCAAAATAAAAAGAAGATGGGGAGACAAGAAACGATGGTTGCGTGTACACAGTTGTCTACGGTGATTTGAAAGGAGATCTGAGGGAAAAGAGACAGTGATGTGAAGGAAATACAACTGAATGTCGGCTAAGGTGATAAAGGAAAGACAGTTAATCTAGATTTATTTCAGCAGAATTTGACCAGAAGAAATATATATTGCAAATTCAAATCGTATCGATAAATGCAACTTAAAATTTGACATCCTATCGAGGCGTACCGCTAGGTGTTTATAATGTTATACCCCTAATCCGAACGCAATGGAAAAGATTTCGAGCCCTAATTTGATCGTATGGAGAAGATAGCTTTTTGGATCTATTATTATATTGAATTTCGATATAAATTTCAATGCCATTATATATCGTATGCTTACACAACAACTCCAATCACTGTGAAATTTGAAATCTGATAATAATACAATTTTATGGATCCAATGGAACTGGTTTCGTCGAAATCCGAGACTGTGCCTCGGATGGATATTTTTAGATTCAATTTAAATGATATATTTTTAAAACTGAACAAATCTTTGTTAGATTAAATTTAAAACTTCTATTATCTTCAGCACTATCAATATAAATTTTACAAGCCTTCAAATTATTTTTAACGGGCTTCAAACTCCAGATTCAACATTTTACCCAACTTCAACTTATTTACTTTAATAATTAAATTACCGAATAAATGGTGATATTTGAATTCAGGTTAAAATTAACTTTTAAATATTTAAAATCAATTAAATATTCCGATTTTAAATGCTCGAAAATTCCGGGTCGTCACATTCCTCCCCCCTTAAAAGAATTTCGTCTCCGAAATTACTACTTAGAAGAATGGTCCAATACCGGTTTACTTTTTCCCAAAACCAAAAATTCAACATCCTACCAACTTTCTTTTTATAAAAGATCCATTATCATTCTTACTAACTTCCCCAACTCTTCCGTAGTTTTCCAACGATACTATTTGTTCGATCATTCAAATTTCAATTTAAAACCAAATTTTGAATTATCAAAATTTTCTCAAAAATTTTCTAACTCCCTAAATTTCGAAAATTTTTGCCAGCATCTCCTTTGCGCGGCTAGCTCAATACAACTACAAAATGCCTCTACGGGCTCCAAAATTTCAAAAGAAAACAAAAGCCAAGTGGCTAGATCAAAAACCCAATCAAATTTCATACATAAATTTAAACACATACCTTTTTGTCGAGCAATTCAAATTTATCATCTGAAATCAAAACCAACTCTTCTTTCCCTTTATAATATCTGCATATCCTACTTAGCAATAATATCCAATCACAAAATTCAAAATTATTTTATTGACTTCTTTACAGAATTTCAACATCTATTCATTCAAGCCCTATGATGTACATATATGTTTACTAAATCTTCACTCAAATGCTTATTCAGTATATTTTCCCGACACCCATATTACTTAAGAATTTCACAATTTCTTTTTAAGTTCAATATAGGTATTTTATACGCTTCTATATTTATTTTCACTTCGCCACTTTAGTTTATATCTACTTCTATTCAAATTGGTTCTCCCATTTCCGTATGAATTCAATTTATCTTTCAACTCTGAATATTGAATTTTATCTTCCATTTATCATTTTTTTAAATTAGTTCCATTCACTAATTTATTTCAATTTCCAATCTGAAATCGTTTTGTCGCTAACTAAAATTTTCCCAAATTTTCCAAAAAATTTCTAACTCCCAAAATTTTCGGAAAATTTTGGCAAAGTCTCCTTTATACGGAGGAGATTTTGCAATTTGACAAGAGACATGAATATATATACATCCGATCGGAAAAACAAAAACAGTTCATATTTCCTATTTTTATTGCGTAGGCGTAACTTTATTTAGCATTTTTAAGCAAGCGGCTAATTATTGGGCATTTAGCGTGACCAAAATCCTGCCAAACAGCCTTCAGATAACTGTACTTACTAAATTCAAACATATAAGTACTAAATATATGAAATTTATTAACATTTCACTCTCTTTCCATAGCTAACACATAAATTTCACATATAATGCACGTATATAATTTCCATAAGCACATATAAGGTTCCGACACTTATTACAATTGCTTACAACCAATTCTCAAACCATTCCATTCAATTTAAGTGGTTTACAACTTACTCGCTTATATTTAATTCATTCTAAGCAAAACAAACTTATATTCATTCCAATTTATTCCAAAATCATCCTATTTCACTTCTAATAACTGATAGAATTTTATCTAATCCCGTTTACATCGAAAGACCCCTTTTCTTATGCAATTCGACGGTATTAATGTGAATAAATAATTACTTAAGCTTTATAACCATTTAAATTGATTCCAACTCAATTTACACTTGATTCCATCCCATTTTAATTTATTCACAATCTTTCATTGCAATTTCTTTCATATCCAAAAGTTGATTCCAAACCATCTTATTAAACTCGACAACCAATATATTAAATAACCATCTCACAATTTACTTAAGTTATTTATTTTCTTCAAACTATTCCACCCAATAACTTGAGTTTATTTTATTCAACCAACTTCCATTCAAATCTTTGATTTGATTTTCCCTTGATCAAATCCTAACCATTTTACTATTTTATTCAATTAGTTTATTCTTTTATCCATTTTTAAATTTTAAGTCACATTAACAATTCATCATTGAATTTATTAATAATAAGGCCATTCAATTTATGATTGAATTGGATTTGTTTACAACTCAAACCAAATCTATTTTAATCCAATTCAATTTCATTCGACCACACTTTCAATTTTTAATACCATACTTGATGATTTTTTTTAATATTTTTTTTATTTATCTTCAAAACCATTTTATTTAATTTTCGTGTGCTTAATCCTACTTTATGTCCCAAGTTTGGATATTTTTTTTCAGAATACAATACTTTTATTCCAGCTTATTTATTCCCTTTTTAAATTTTATAAGCTACTCACTTATTAATATTCATACTTCGCCATCTTTTTACAGTCAATCATATTCACATTTTACTTTTAACTAGGGGTTATATTTTTTTATTTCAATTCTTTTATAAGCTTCCGAAGCTTATTTATTCCAATTCAATAATTACTTAGTTTACATTTATTTATTTAAGCAAGAATTTTATTCCATTTAATATTATCTATAACTCAACTGAATTCATTTCAACTCAATTTTATTTAACTTAACTCCGGTAAAATCTAGCTACATACCGTTCTTTTAAATTTTGTTAAGAAAGGACTTATTTCCATTTAATATCATTCCAATATCCAATTTCAGTTCATTTACTTACAATTATAAATTCGTTTATTCATTCACAAATTCATTTTCAACCAATAAATTTTATTCCAAAACATCGATTATTTTTAGTCCATTTGAACAATTCTGCACTTTATTTTACACAATTTTGAAAACATATATATCTAAATCAAACTATTCCTTTGCATTTTCAAAATCAAACCAAATTTCATAAACCAATATTAATCCAAAACATCTAGGTAGCAATCCCTCTCTTGGAAACTCGAAAATGAACACCGATGATGTCGCGATCATCATCAGAATTATTTTCCAGCAACCGAAAACACTCAATAGAAACCCCTATCGATGACATGGCGTCCCACACATCGACCAGAATCCATAAACACTCAATAGATAAATCAACACAATATAAAATAAAAAATTTTATTCACTAAAAAATACGCACTCATATCTCCTAATACTCTCAAACTCATTCCAGAGTACTATAGACTCTATTTAAATGAGTAATCCCCACCAGAGCCAAGGTTATCACCAACCTAAGCTCTGATACCAACTGTAACGACCCGCAAATCCGTACCCATTGAGTCAACACTATTCTGCATCAATCAACTCAAGTTGAAAAGACATACGAACCATTTGGGTTAAAGAAGAAGAGGTAGAAGAAGCGAAAACAGAAAACAACAACCGAATCTTACCATCGCAACGAAATAAAATATATAAATATTCAATGATCTTTACATAAAAGAAACCTATATTTGTTCATACATACATCATCAGAGTACATCAACATCAATAACATATAACTGGATACACAGCGGAACAATAATCAAGTACGGAAGTACGTATCGCCATCCAGCTCGTGTCCTGAGCTCCACAGCCTCATATCCTGTGTCCTATAATACTCGATCTGACCCGAGCATTACAGCTAAATAACACCCGAGTCAGTTTGGAAAACCAACGTGAGAAAATCACACTCAAATTGATTATTAAAGTTTTCAAAATCTTTTGAAACAAAAGCATCTCGTAAGACCACACCACAAATAAACATGTCGGGTTTTTACCTTACGATGGCTAAAACACTTTTTATAAAAATCCTCTAATATTATAATAGGGTCTATTTACAAATACTTACTAAAATACCGAAATTGTTACATTATTAAATTCTAGCTACTAGCCACAAAGTGGGTAATACAAACAAAACTCGTAAAAGGCACGTAGGGAGGATGGATTTCCAACTAATGACTAGGCGTTGGGTTACCACTTATCACAATAAGTAGCCTAAATCATAGTACCCAGGATTACTCCTAATCCCCTACAACACAAGGCCGGGACTATCCCTTACTAGATAATCCCGAGTAAGATCACCCCATGGTTGTTATCAGCAATCGCACCACTAAGCCGAATAAAAAGGGACATCTAGACAGGGATGACCTTACCCTGAAGTGGGTGCTACCCACCTAGCCTTGCTGCATAACCCCTGATTTTCAATCATTCCCGGTTGATGAGGCTTGAGGCTAAGCGTTACCTTTTAGAACGTTCCATTTAGAATGCTCATCGTCCACCTCACGATGTTCTGAAAGCATTCATCCATATAAGTCCGTTCTGGGTTTGAACGGAACCGAAGGCACTACTCCTACTACATCCATTTTGGAAATATCCTCAGTATTATAGTAGCGACTAGCCCTTGCATTTCACTGCTCCATCTTCGAATCCAAAACTCATCTTCCCCACGAAAACGTACAAACTGGATCGAAGTGGTATTAAGGAAATAAATCCCGATCCCGGTCTCTTCGAAACGATCAGCGCATTTATCAATATTGATAGCCGGTTATTTAACTATCAATTAATATTCACAAATATCCATCAACATAAATAATTACTCCAAAATTATTTATTATTCTCAAAATATCTTCGCAAGGTATATCTCCTCTTTCAACACTTTTGAAATCAGTTTCAAACTACTTTCCTTTTTATAGAGTAAATTTCCTAAATATTTTCTATTTCCAATGAAATCACCAAGCACAAAACTTTAGATTTTTAAAATAATTTAAAAACACTTTATTGTAAAATATTCTTTAACATTTAAATTTAGAAAAACTACTTTAATACTTAATTAAAAATAGTACTTTAGGAATATTTAAAATAAGGTTACCTTATAAAATATAAAACTAGATTTTCTCCATTAAAACAAAATACTAAGTCACCTTTAAATAATTACTACAATGATAGATTTGAAAAATACTTACTTTAGAATTTAAACATTTAGAAATAATGAATTTCCTAAAACATGCTTTTTAAAACAACATTAAAACTTCTATCTTATATTTAAAAATTTACTTTGAAAACGTACTTGGCTATCCAGGGAAATATACTTCTCTTCACATTCTTTAAAAATAACTCACTATTTATTTTTAAACAAATTTTCACATTCCTTTAGTAAATTCCCGTCGTGAATTTATTCTTCCAAATATCCATAGATATACTACTTTGCTTTTATAAATCCAGTTTATAAATTCCACAGCCACATTCTCCTTTAAAAATCCCGGTTTTGCACACTTAAATCAATTCCCAAATTGATTTCCAATTTGCCCCATTTATTCCAAAATCCATTAACTTCAGACTTTATTCCTTAATTGTGATTTAAAATACTATTAACTGAAAATACCAATTTTAGATTTCCCAAATTACTTCTTTATCCTTTTAAATGAATTTACACTTTAAATTTTGAAATAAATATTTATTCCTTTAAATGATGTCACTTAAGTTTACAATTCATTAATTTTTGTTTATTCAAATCCCTTTTTTTTCATACTCGAAATTATTTATTAGTATTTTCATATCACTTTCATTCCTTTTCAACTCATTCTTAATTTATTCACTATAATTATTTTACTTAAAACTCCACTCTTTTATTGTCTTTCCAAAAATAATCCGATTTATATATTTTGATAACTCAGTGTATCAAAATATATTCAAGAAAACCATAGCATTCAATATCCCAATATAATTCATCATATAATATCAAATAAATCAAATAGAGAATATTAAATAATTTAAATAAATGTTGAGGGATCGAGTTGGTTCCCTCCAACCTGTTTCCCTGCATCCACAGACGTTAGCACAATATAAAATACCAATTCCACTTCGAGGTGGAATATCGCGGTATATGGGAATAATATAATATCATCGCTATTATGCGGCGCATAGGGTCTCATCCGCTATATAATGCGGGAAATCAATCATTCCAAAATGTATTATATACTATAATATAGCATATCAAATTAATTCAACCATTCAACCAATTATTTAAATTTAACCATTTAAATTTGAATTAAACCAGATGAGTGAGATTAACTCACCTTTGATTTTTGATTTGCAATCTGATCCGAACAAGCTTGTTTTCTTCATGATTTCAGACCTTGTATAATATTATAGTTTTTATTAATATTCGAAATAATCGAACAATTTATTACCAATTAAATAAATTTAATTTTAACTAATGATTTTGTTTAAACAAGTATTTAAATTTTAAACTAATTTCCCTTTTGAAAATCTTTTAGTAACTAAAGTAATTAAACAAGCTTATTTAACAAACTAATTCCCTTACTCCATTATTTTACAATAACTTAGTAAACTAAAATATGTATAGGTATATTTGTTTTAGGTTTAGTTTTGAAACCACATGTATATTTATTAAATAACTTATATAGATTTCATAAAAACTAATTTATATAAACTTTCACATTTTTTCCCTTCAAAATTCCTATTTTTTTCAATCTTTATCTATATAAAATAGTTTTATGTTTTACTGTAAATAAAAATAACTTTCTCTTTTCACCTCACTGTTTATCTACATATGTTTAAATTAATTTAAGATTATCTTCATCATTTTTTTAAAAGAATTGATTAACAGATTATTATCATTTTATTTTTTATTTTTTTATTTTTTTCCCTCTGCTGTAAACTCCTTTCTTTACTGTATAAATATATTTCATGTTCGCTCTATTATGTATATACTAACATGTATATTTTCCCTTCTATATATTTATTTATTAAAATGAATAAAAAGGATATCTATAATACCTCACAGCCTAAAACAAACAACAATACAGATAGCTTCTGGTCTCGCATCATCTTACTCGAATCGTCCCCCAACCTCGTCCTCCATCTCTCACGCGAACCCGATTCAAAGCATCGCGACCTCCTCTTGCTATTTCGCGCTCGCCTCCTTCACTACCACGAACAACATCGCCACCGAAACTCATGAAGCCCCAGCCTTCATCGCCGATCGAAGTCGAATTCTTTTCAAACTGTTCGGCCCCAAAGTCGAACCTATCATCATAGCGCTGCTATTCGCGTCCCATGACCACTTCGATGTAACAACCCGCATATTTTATGATTGTGTATTTAAATATTGCATCGTTGGTCAGATTTTAGTCCGAAAAGCTACTTTTTGCAAACGGTCGAATTAGGACACGATACCACCCCCACCGAGTTCAGAATGACGTTTGCGACCTTTTTGAGTATAAACTTCGATATGTTTGGAGTTAGGGGAATTTTGCTACTTTTTAACTTAGGTCTTTGGTTTGGTTTAAGCCCATTAGACCCAAGCTTCACCCCTCTTCTCTTCATTCCTTCATAATTTCCTAATACTCAAGCTTTAGATAAAAATGGGGGAAGAGAAAAAGAATTAGGAAATCCTAAGCCCTAGTTTCCATTTTCAAATTCAAGTTCTAGCTCCAAATTCATAGAAGAAGCTTTGGTAAGCCTTCTCTTCTTCTTCTCCAACTCATTCTCCTTTCAAGTTCAGAAATTCCTAAACCTAACTAAGGAAATATTTCTCTTTCAAGCTTAGATTCAAGCTTGTTGGTTTGGAATTAAAGAGTGATTGTTATTGCCATTGCTCTATAGCTTCTTCTTCATTTGTTTTGTGTAAAAAGGTGAGAATTTTATCTCACATCTATGTCTATATCTGTCCTTGTTGTTAGGTATGAATTCCTAACACTTATTCATGTGCATTTTCTTTTTATTTGGATTGCTTTGGTGAATATTCCAATTTTTGGTATTTTGAAAGCAAAATTTATGAAAAACCTTAGATGGATATTTGGACATTGATATTCGAGGTGTATGGAAGAGCCTTTAAGGCTGGGTTGTCACTTGGCATAAATCCATAGTCGTTGTTGTTCGTCCGATCGCTTCCGATAATCGTTTGGCCATTTTTGGCCTAGGTTCAGGGAATGCCCTGAACTTCAGTTTCAAAAGTCTGAAACGTAGGATTCATACGTCTAAATATTATACTAGGAAAATTTCTTTTCCCAGATTCAGACGTCTAAATCAATATTTCCAAACGTCTGAATTGGTTCGAATTGAACCAGAGAAGAAATAGGCTAAAAATTGTTCCAAACATCTGAATTTATAGGTTCATACGTTTGAATTATGTTTTGGAAAATATTTTATTTTCCAGATTCAGAACGTCTGAATCTGCTTGTTTTTGCTTATTTTTCCAATTTAGCCTGAGTTTCCAAATTTAATCGATTTGTGTTGTTTTCCATTTTTGTTATCATTTATTAACGACTTTGATGACATTTTCTTAGGGATTTTTGGGAATATCCATTTTGATGGATTCAGTATCGATTTCTTTGGATTTTATTCACGTCGTCGAACGTGAATGTTTGGTGATTGATTGTTCTACAATCATTTTTGTGATTTGTCACTTTAAAAATATAAAGGTTTCAATACTAGTAGTAAATATCAAAACTCTTTTATTAAAATGATTTCAACACTATTTTATTACTAAGCTCATTTCTTAAACCATTTTCCAATCTATTAGTATATACAAACCTTTACCTCACTCGTATGAGAAATCTAATTAAACGGCTTAGTAAAACAAGTGGTATGAAACGCTTGCGTTTACTTCGTCGGTTAATCCTTGGACTTGTTTGATTGAAACTCTTGTGACAATTTTTGAGTGGAAATCTACAATTTGTTCGTAAATATTTAAGTTAAGCTAGTGGTTATAGGACATGAAGCTAAACTCATTTATTTACTAGCTTAGTGTAATTGGCACTTCTTGATGATCGATGATGATCATTTTTTTGTGATTTAGACTAGCATTGTGCAATGTCTCTTTGTCTACGAGGGACACTGAACCCCGTTTTCGTGGAGTTTTGACTCAAATTGGTGGGGTAGGGACCCATGGTCTTTGGACCGTTTTGTGGAGCCTCGGCTCGAAATTAATGGTTAGCAACCATGGAATAGCGTTCTGTTTTGTGATACACGTGTTGGTGAGCTTTCATGCTCCCGTTTTGTGATAGGCCTCCCCATTTTGTGATTTCTGGATTTCTAGCTGATGATTTCTAGAATTTGTGTTTCACCAATTTTCGTGATTTACATTGATAAGATTTATCAATATTTGTGCATTGGTGAATTTTTGTGTCATTAACTTTTATGACTGGCATTTATATAATGGTCATACTTATGGTTTGGTGAACAAAAATAAAGATTATGACATTCTTTTCTGAGTTTTGAGATTTCTTGAGATGTTGTATGATTTTCGTGTTGCCTAAGGTACATTTGTCACTGAATGGCATTATTGTTATCATAATTTTTGTCTCATCTCATATTCTATCTCATAATTATCTGATATTTATAGTTAGACTGATCCGTTTATTATTTTTTTATTAAATTGTACTCGGGTCAGACCGAGATGTTATAGGTGCTTTTGCTTGACTCCTCGTCAGGGATAATTATTTAGACTTTTCGCTAACTACTTAGATTAGTAGTTTATTTTGTTGTATACATTTGAGATATGAACTCCATGATGTATACTTATTCTTTTGTGCAGCTCTTGTAACTATTCCTTTGTGATATTGTGGATCTTGTTAGACCACTTCTGCGATATACACTTTTATGTGTAATATTCATATCTGTTTCCGCCTTTGAGATATGAACTTCTGTGACTGATTTGTGTTATGATATTTCTATATTTGTTTCCGAAGATTACATATAGCCACTGTGTAGTAGCTTTGTGTTTATGTCGGTATGTCGGATTTCCTCTTGAGATGAAAAGTTATATTTTTATCTAGCATATCGGTACACGGACAAATCAATTATTCAGATGGTCGCTCCACAATAGCCTTATTCTCCACGCTAGTTGACGGAATTACCCCGTAGTGTCCTTGGCTAGCGTGGGTATAGAGGTGGGGCATCACATTCGACTCCACCTCACTTGAGCGCGAGTACGCGCGCCCACGAGTCAGTCGTGACCCCTCCACGAATGCCGCTGCGCCGGCCCTCCACCATACTCGATTTTTTTTTTATATGCGGTTCGTGTTCGATTTAGGGGAGAAAGAAAATAGTAGCAACGATTTGAATCCAAGAATGATCCGTTGTGTGCAAATTAAAAAGAAAACGGGGAGACAAGTGTAACGACCCAGAATTTTTAGAAATTAAAATTTGAATATTTAATTAATTTTAAATATTTATAAGTGAATTTATAAGTCAAATAATTTTTATTTGAATTATTGAATTTAATTGGATTTTTAAATCGATAATTTAATATGTTAAATTATGGAAATAATTAAAAATTGAGTTAAATATGATTGAAAATGATTTGTAAAATTTTATTTTATCATGTTAGAGTTAGAATGATATTTTAGAACTTTTAAAATCGAATTAAAAGTTTATTTGTGAAAATTGAATATTTTAATATTTAAATCGACTAGTGAAAATAGCCAATTTTTGAACAGTCTCAGAATTGAACGAAACCAGTTCCATTGGATCCGTAATAGTTAGTTATTACCGGATTTCAAATTTCATGTCAATCGGAGCTATCGTTTGATCGTGGCAGCTCGAAACGCATCGATTTATTTTTAATTTAAATTTGACGAGTCAAAATAGCCATTTTTCAAAAAGTCCCGGATTTCGACGAAACCAGTTTCATCGGATCCGTAATGTGATATTATTGTAAGGTTTCAAATTTCAAGTCAATTGGATTTACCGTTTGTCCTGTAGAAATTAAAACGCCTAGAAAATCGCTTAAATCGGTTTAATTCAAATTGAGTGTTTGTAGCCATAACTCGCACAGATGTCCGAATTAGCTTTCGAAACATGTTCCATTGTGTCCGGAACGCGGGGTAAACCCTAGAAACGCTGGTTACGGCGCGTAAATCGGAGTTCGGAATTTCCGGGATGAATAGTGTTTCGTCGGTTCCTTATAAATAGCCCACTATCTCAAAAAAATAAAAAAGAAAAAAAGAAAAAAACCCTAGCAAGAAACTGCAGCCGGCCCTAACCAATGTATGGCCAGAATTTTCTCAACTTCATCCCTCGATTCCTCCAAATCCATCAAGAATTAGCAAGAATGTTCAACTACAAAGTGGTAGAGCACGACGAGAGCTTGGAGATCAACGGTGGAGATCGTGTTTGGTGTCGTGTGGAGTGAGCTACAGGGGGCCGTTCCCTACAGTTCATGCACGCCTTTCGAGGTGCTAGACAAGGCCGAGCTCCACGTGCTTCAGGCCGAACAAGAGGGGGGTGATGGCCTTTGATTTGGCACGTCTTGATCGAGTTATTGTGGAGTGTGGTGGTAGTATTATTTAACCCTAATCGAGTAGCTATGGGTTCTTTGCTCACGTTGATAGCCTGTAGAAGTTGCGTGCAAATAGGAGAGGGGGGAGAAGCATATGCACGGCCAGGATTTCATGGAGTTGGATCTAAGGGCTGTGAAGAGTGGGTTTGTTAATTTTTAAAGTTAATGTTGAAATTGGATATATATAAATCGAGCAAACTTCATAATATCATAACTTTTTCATACGAGGTCGAAAAAATGCAAACTCAGTTGCGTTGGAATCGTATGGACGAGCACTACGCGATGGAGTTGGTTTGGAGTCGTTTGGAGTTAGTGAGAATTTTGGGTAAAATTAAACGTCCGTTTAATTTTATTCGAAATAAAAGCTAAAACGGAATTTAAAATCAAGGTGAGAATTTCTCGCTCAATCGAATCAGTTTCGATTTTATTTTAAATAGTTAGATTTAAAATATTTGAATGCATGTTAGAATGTTGATTAATATCTATTGATTGTTAAAAATAGACATTATACGCCGTTAGTAAGCGGATGTTATTTAATAAAAACATATACCGCGAATATTTCATAAACAGTGAAATTGGTATTATATATAATAGCAATATATATATATTGGCATATGTATATATTGGAGTTATTGATTTCACGCATTTATTGGTTTAGCGGATGAGACCCTATTACGCCGTTATTAAGCGGATAATATTTTAAATCCCATATACCGCGATAATTTCGTACTGGAGCGAAATTGGTATTGTGCTAATGTTTGTGGATGCAGGAAAACAGGTTGGAGGGATCCAACTGGATTCCTCAACAGTTTTTATTTGATTTCAGATATTTTGATATTTGATGGATTATCATATCGATATATGATATCGTTGTTTGTCGTGATTGACTATTTGGTGTGTAGCATCATTGGACCCAGATTTTGGGATTTTAAAATGATTATAAAGTGATTTTTGAAAATATAAAATATTTTTGGTATTGATTCATTTTAAATAAATAAACGTTATAATTTTTAATGTTATAAAAATTATGATTTTTTGAGAAATATAGTTAAAAACTGATTTTTTGAGAACATGATGCTATTGAGTTATAAAATAGTTTAATCGAGATATTTTAGAATTTATTGTGAAAAGTTTAAATATAGAATTTATGAAATTTTTTTTTTTTATGAATCAAAATGGTGAAATAATAAAGGAGATTAAAGACGTTTTAAAAGAATAATATAAATTGAATTATATTTAGAGATTTATAAATGGATATTTATAAATTGAAATGTTGACATTATAAAACGAGTTTTCATAAGTGTTTGAATGAAGTGAAAATGAATTCCATTAAAGAATGAAATTTATAGAATTATAAACGGTGAAGTTATAAATGAAATTTATAAATAGTAAGAATTTTAAATTTGTGAAGTTATATTTGAAGAATAGATTTGGTTAAATAAATGAATCTTATAAGTTATAAGATTTATAATTATGAAGTTCAAAGGAACGATTTTGCAAACGAATATATTATAAGTATTTCACTTATAATATGAACCTTTGATTTATAATTGAGTTATAAATTGAATAGGTTAATAAAGGAATTTATAAAAGGAGTTGTTATAAAATAAATAGAAAAGGAATTTATAAACGTTGTTTTATAAATCCGCAAACGACTTATTTTGATAAGTAAATTGTTGAAACCTATTAATGGAGTATATTCACATTTTTGATTATGAATAATCCTTTAAAATGAAATTAATAAAAGGATGAAATTGATTAACGTAGTATATTCACGTTTTTGAATAGTGAATAATAGGTTAAAGAAATTGTTTTGAATGTGAAGTTTTAAATAAAATTAAAACGATCGAACAATGTTTTAAAATGTGTTGAGATTCGAAACCATAGATTTCAACATTAATTGTTGAAATAGACGTTTTCGAGAAATAGAAGGAGATGATGGACTATAACACTGTTGTTATAGTAAATGATTTCCGAAAGGAAATATTTTGTATAGTATTGGGATTTATATATCTATTTTAATTTCGAATCCCTATACTAGTGGTTTTGGGTTGTCGTAACGATGTTTTACGCAACATTCGTTTTGGCCCAAATAAATATGTTGAAGAGAATGATTTCCTTAATAGAATGAAATATATACTAAATTTCGATTTAGGTATATTGAATATTTTCTAAGTGTTGAAAATAAATAAAATTTGTGAATTACTTATGAATAAATAAGTATGGAAATGTTTTCCAATATAAAGTGAATATTTAGAATTTATCTTTTGGAAGATAAATTGAAATGATAAATTGAAATCGTATATGCATGAATATTTTGGAATATAAATTCACTAAGGAATTTATAAAAGAAAGTGAGATTAGTTTAGAAAAATAAATATTGATTTATTTTGAAGTGTTAAAATTATATATCTTGTAAAGATATTTTGGAAAATAAATAATTTGGAAATTTTTTTGGAATCTGGTGATGTGTGCATATCAATTGATAGTTCAATAGCCGACTATCAATATTTCCCTTTGAATGGGTATTTGATGTGTTTTGTTTGAATGTGAATGCTACACTTATTTTTGAATAAGCGCTCACTATTCGGGTTAACCGGGAAAGGACCATGGGGTCGTATAACCCATTCCGAATATGTGATACGTCGTTATGAATTGCATTTGAAGATCGGTGTTGAAGACCCGGTATTTGCGAGAGCGATAGGATGACCTGTCGATTTACTCTGCACCGAGTTGCTCCGGTATAGAGTTCTCCATATGTGATGGTGAATCCGATCAGGATTGTGAATATCCGGATTGCAAGGACTTCTTTGTAAGTTCCTTCGGTTTTGTTCGATCCCGGAACAGACTTGTATGGATTGTGTGTCTGACATTACAAGTTGAGATATAAAGCCGATTTCTTTCAAATATATTTCTGTTGGTGGCGAAGAATTTATTCTTTAGCTTAACACCCTTCTCTGAGACGTACGAGCTCAGAGGTTATGTAGTTGAATGTTATCAGCGATATATTCCTAATTTGGTAATGTGATATGCTGAGTGATGCTGAAATGATCATTGTGTTGATTATTGTGATAGGATCGTTTATTTGATCGTCTATCTTGGTGATCATTGTGTTGATCATTTGTTGACCCAAAGCATGGCTTTTGTATAAAGTATGTTTTTGTGGACGTGACTTCGTCGAGCCTCACACCCCGGAAATGGTCAAAACAGGAAAGATGCGGCAAGGTTATGAGGGGTAGCACCCTTTAGGGTATGTACATTTCCTTCTAGATAGAGGTGGTATCATGGTATGGAGCCCAGATATTTAACCTATGTGGTTACTACGAATTTATTACTTTGTGGTTGTTGGTTTTGGGGATCCCGTGAGAAAGGTCGTTTACGATCGGGGAATGGCGTGCTCGTGTCAGTAGTTACCCAGTTAGGGGTAACCCGGCCTTGTGTTGGCAGAGTTCCGGTTTGGTTCTCGGGGATGTCTTTCCAGAGGCATTCTCATGTGGCAATGGGAAGTTCCTTGGCCTGACCATTTGTTGGAAATCCAATTCCCAATACGAAACTTGTACGGTATTAGTTGTAGAACCTGCCATCTAATATGGTAGCTATTAGTAGGCATAATATAATGGTGCCTATGCTGGCTAAGATTTATATTCTACTTTCGAAATGAATTTCTTCTACACTATGCACTAATAATAATATCAAAATTGATTTGATTTTAATACGTATCAAGCATCTTTGACTATCATAAGGAGAAATCTTCTCCAAGTCTGCGTTTGCATTGTGTGTGTGGCAGGAGGTCTTATGGTAGTCTCATTTTTAAAAAGCATTGCGAATTGAATTTAAAAATATTCCTCTATTTTGATTTTAAAGATAAATAAACTGTTTTGAGTTCTCACACCAGTCACATGACTGACTTGGAGTTTATTGTTTTCCTTCCTAAACTCTGGGTGCCCACCAATTTCCACACGGGCAGTCAAGAGTAAGGTTAAATCAGGATATTCTGGAGTTGCTGGAGGCAAGCTGGATGGCATGGCGTATTTCTAGTTTATATAGTATTTCTTTTTCCGCTGCACTGTTTGTTGTTGTTGTATACTCTGATGATATGATGTAATGTAATATATAAAATGTAATAACTGATATAGTTCTTTGTTTAAAGATTATTCATTTATTATTATATGTTGTTCCGCTGCGAATTGTGAGATTCTGATGTTGTTCTGTTGTTTTCTGTTCCGTACTATTTTCTTATGTTTTTCTTTTTCCTCTATTCTCTTTTCTTTCTATTTTAAAAATTTTCTATCTTCTCTATTTTCTAATCTTCCATCTTTTTCTCTTCTTTTCTTTTCTTATCTTTTCTTAAATTCTTTTAAAAACCCTCAGTGTTCGGTTTTCCGTCGTTCGATTCCTCGGCAGTCGATAAAGTGAGTGTCGATGTTGAATTTTCGGAAGACGAAGAATCGGGTCCTGACAACAAGAAACGATGGTTGCGTATACACAGTTGTCTAAGGTGATTTGAAAGGAGAGATGAGGGAAAAGAGGCAGTGATGTGAAGGAAATACAGTTGAATGTTGGCTAATGTGATAAAGGAAAGACAGCTAATGTGAATTTATTTCAACATAAGTTGACAAGAAGAAATATATATATATTGTAAATTCAAATCATCTCGATAAATGCAACTTAAAATTTGACATCCTATCGAGGCGTGCCGCTAGGTGTTTATAATGTTATACCCCTAATCCGAACGCAATGGAAAAGGTTTCGAGCCCTAATTTGATCGTATGGAGAAGATAGCTTTTTGGATCTGTTATTATATTGAATTTCGATATAAATTTCAACGCGTTTATATATCGTATGCTCACACAACATGTAACGACCTGGAAATTTCAATCCCGAAAATTCCAAATAGTTAGTAAAGAAAGAAAAGAAATAGAAGAAGAAACAGAAAAGAAACACGATTCTCACATTCACAGTGGATCAAAATATAATATCTTATAAAATAACAGTTATACAAAGAAAAGCTGTAATTGTCAAATTACAGTTTAATATATCAAAGTTACAATATTTACACAAACACTAGACAGTTTAAAACAACATGTCCCAGATATACAACTATATATCACAGCGGAAACTCTCTATATGTTCCTGCCATCCAGCTCGCCTCCTGAGCTCAGAACGTCCTTACTTGAAAATCTGTAATAATCGATCTGACCCAAGCATTACATCAAAGTAACACCCGGGTCAGGCTGGAAACCAACGTGAGTAAACCCATCTAACATGGAATACAAAAGCATAAAACTAATATAACCCGGGGTAACTTGTATCAATTTATAACTTCATAAGTTATTATAGATATCACTTATTTTACACATTAATTTCAAAGGGCCAAACTTAAATTAAAAGGGTCCAATTCACCTAATTCATTACATTCCAGTCTATTTATTTCACATATCAAATCTATAAAGATATGAAGTGGTTTCGGGTATTTACTAATACCCGACTCCGGTCTCTTCGAGTTCAGTACCTTCTTAACCCATGTTATTCAAGTGAATACAATTCAATCTTAAATGTATAATGTTACTTTCCCACAGCAATTCATTGTAGATAGTCACATTATCACTGTACAACTAAACATTTCATATTACAAAACATTTCGTATTTCATAACATCACAATCACATACTAGGGATAACAAATGATCTAAGCATTTAATATTGTTCAGTCATCTAAAAGCAAGGTTAATTAGTCCTACCATTTCTAATGGATTTAAATTGATTACCTCCATCACTACACATCCTGTTTTCTTAACCATAAATTAATTTCAATTCAATAAATAAATTATTCCTTAACTATCCACTTTAATCAACCTTCCTTAATTAATTATTCTTTATTAATCATCTTTGGTTAATTATTTCTTAATTACATTTAAGTAATTACACAAAATTAATTAACCTTACCATTCACAGTAATTATCCTCAGTAAATTACTCAAATTTATTTATCTTATAACCACTTATATTGATTAACTACCCTTAATTTATCACACTCACTAATTTGTTGATCCTTAATTAATTTCCTTAATAAATCAATCAATTCTTTAATTAAGTAATCCTTAATTAATAAATTCCTTGATTTATTATCCTATAGATTACACCAAGTAATTAGTTCTAAATTCTCCCATTAAGTAAACTTCCTTTAATTATTTCCATCCAGAAATTTATTCCTTTGGTTAATTATCCTCAATTAACTAACCTCTAATCACTAATTAATTCAACCTTAAATTCATAATTAAATTAATTAAATCCTAACAATTTATCCTTTAATTACTTGCATTAAGTAATTAAATATTTAAGTAATTAATCTCTAATTACTGACGTTAGTAGATTCCTAATTTCCAATTAATTAATCTTAATTTAAATCAATTCATCATCATTAATTATTAATTTATTAATCCATAATCAAAATAAATTAATTTCCTTTTAATCCTTTAATTTTCATTAATCTTTAATCACCAAAGTCCTTGACATACTTAAAGATAACCCATTTATTCTTATTTATCACTTAATCTTTATTAACACATAAATTAACTTCATAATCACATACTTTAAGTAAGTTTAAATAAACTTCAAGAATCAATTTAATTTTAGTAAACCTTATTATACAACTTCCTAAACTAAAATTAATAACATTATTATACAAAGAAAATAAATTTTAAAAGAAAAACAATTAAACTTGATTACTCAGAGTTTAACACAACCCTTATATTTTCATTGAAACTGTTAAATCCTCTTCGGGTTCATCCCGTAATCATCCCGAGTCCCCCCATATAAAACTTCCCTTCCTCCTCCTCTTCTTCTTCTTTTATATGTAGAACATAGTTTAAGTCAGAACTGTTAACAGCCACATACACAAACCCGAAGCCCAACTCGAGTCACCACGATACAAATCCGATGTTGACTTCGAGATGAAGACTCTTTCCCCCAAACCAAGCTCTGACACATACAAGACCTTCGTGAACGTGCACAACATCCCAAACCATCGTTGAACCTTGCTCCGGCCTCCGACACATCGCCTTCGACCACGGCGACAACATGCAATCACTCAACTACCATGATTCGATCGAGAATCGAATTCGACCCAACGACCCCAAACAGCCTAGGAACCCATCACTAGAAAAACCTTGTCTCCGTCGATCCCTGACACCAGAGACTCCGCCACCTTCACCGTAGCGCCGTCAAGCCTTCCAGCACCTATGCCACTCCTCACGATCATCTCCGATCGCGTTTCGTCTCCGTGAAACCCGATTGAACTCCTACAACAAACACCGATTGTTAAACCCTATTTCACTGTCGCAAAGCCATGGCGATCAACTAAAAATCCAATCACCATTTTTCTGATGATCTCCTTCTCCCCCTCGACCTTCAGATCCAATCACTCTAGCCAACTCAACGTTGATCATCGAAAATCGCTCAAAACAACCCAAATGATCAACACAGAAACACCCATCAAATCCTAAACTAAAAATAAAGATATACGCATCAAAATTCATTGTTTTCTATCTTTAATACAATCATGAAATCAAATCTCAAAAATTAAATTTACAAAATTTTGCCCCAAATACATATTTCATGGTTCTTTATAAAATTTCGAGTCAAATAATTAATAAAAATTCCAGAACTTATTTTTAGTAGCGATATAACACGATTTCAAACACTTCTCATTTACGAATCATGAGCTAACTGTGATTCAATGGTGAGATATTAGATTTTCAAAGAAATCAAACCCTGATAAAAACAACAAGGCCTATATTTGTATACGATCAGGCATTACACAGGCATCAAACGCTCATATCCATACTTGCATTTATTTTAATTCAAGCCTTTCAGCTAGCAGCATGATTTTCCATTCACATCATCAAGATGAAATCTAGGATTAAACTATTTTTAAAGTAGATTTACTCACCTGCATTTTGTTGATAGCACAGAAAAACTGAGAAATGGTCTGAAAACTTGAAAACTGTAGATGATCTTTGAATTTGACTAAGATCTTCTAGTTTGAAGCTTGAATTTGAATCTTGGTTTTTCTTCAGTTTAAAGTTGCCTGAAGATTCAGGTAGGTGATTGCTGATTCATTCCAGGTCTGTAATTACTACATATTGTATTTTGGAAACAAAATCTTGTTTGATAATTTGCTGGTTTGAGAATTTTGTTATAGGCTTTTGATATTGAAAATTTTCGGTTTGTTCAAATTTATTTCTCCTCAGATCTGATTTCTTAGGGTTGTATATTTAAAATGAAGAACAAAAAATGAGAGAGAGAGGAGATTGAATATTATATAGATTTAAATTTTATTTTCCATAAATTTTCTCAAAAATAAATTCAAAATGACACTTGTTCATTTCATTTACAGGATTATTACATTTGTCAAAATTCTTATCTCATGAATTACACTTGTTAACTTATGTTTTTATACAAATTTTTGAATGTTAATAAAAATATTTTTTCTTAATTTATAAATTTATGATACTTATCTATATATATAAATAGCTTCAAAGAAATAATAATCAATTGTATTTATAAATAAAAGCTTATACAATATCTTTAAATTCAAATATTTCAAAATATTTACCGTTTGAATTTTAAACTTTGAATTCGAATTCAAATTCAAATTAAATTCTAAAATCCAATTTACAAATCAAGTTATACATATGTACATTTAGAACTACTTATTCAATTTAAAAATAAAGACTTTATTCCAATAAAATCTACTTATATCTATATATATACAAACAATCATTATTATTTGTCTGAAAACATCAATTTTGCCAATCTAATCAATTATACTAGAAAGATTATCAAACAAATACTTGTTCAGATATATATTTTCATTACCAGAATTATTTATTTAACTTATAAATTAATATTTCCATTAATTAAATTCAGTTAATCTATAAAGTACAGGTATTCTAAAATCCGGGTTATCACATTCCTTCCCTCTTGGAATCTTTCCGTCCTCGAAAAGAAATGAAGCCAGAATTTATTCAATAATTTAAAATCAGATAAATTATTCTTTGATCATTTTTAAAACACTTCTATATAATATTACAAAATGGTTTTTATAAAATTACCTTTTATAACTCGATGCCTCAACCAGTCCATCCTTGTTCTCATAGAAATTCGGTCATACGTTGATAAGGCGTAAGCCTAAAAATCTACAAGTGCTTGGTACACCCGTTTTCAACATCCAGTGAAAATGCTTTGAAAAATAATTTTATTAAAAATATAGAAAACATTTTTGAAAATAAAGAGAATATCTTTGGTGAGAATGCTCTGGAAATCATCACTACCATCCATGGTCGAAGTTACATCATGGGTTATGTTGCCATCGCAGCAAAAGTCCATGTAACTGTAGGCACTCCGCACCCCACGATTACGCCATGGAACGCACAACAGATCGAAGTTATTCCAGGGTTACGTTGCCATCGCAGCAAAAGTCCATGTAACTGTTGGCTCTCAACAGCACACATGGTTTTCTCTGTCAAAATGAAACTTCTCCACTCTTACATAGGTCGTAGTCTACCGATATAAAATCAAACGCAGACTGTTGACTCTCAGCGGCACACACGACTTTCGCTATGTTACCATAGGTTGTAGTCTACCGACGTAAAATAATACGCAAACTGTTGGCTCTCAGCGGCACACACGACTTACGCTATGGTACACACTACTCATAATCCTCATGAACTAGTTTTGTCCGGACTCCTCACAGGATCAACTTTAGAACCCCCCCTAGGGGCTCAAGGCAGCACTACCCTGTGGCACTCCTGAGAAGTTAATTTCAAGAGAGCGCCTTTTTTTCCTAGAGCTATCATCAAAACACTTTATACTATACACATGTAGTATCTTTCAAATCATACGCCTAGTATGATCTCCTACAATGCTCCTTTACACAAAATCGATTATCCCAAAATCGATAATTCTCAAATTTGGCTTTCAAAACCCAATATTGATTTTATCCAAAAATAAAAATAAAAAACCTTTTCCAAATTAATAGGTTCCCAAAACCTTTTCCAAAATCATTCTCATAAGATCCTTTATACGTATATACATAGATATATATATATATATATATATCTTCTTAAAAATTTGGATCTCTTCAAACTTGTATAAAGCCCCTTTTGTAATTCAAATATTTTTCAAAACCCATTCTTCTGGCTTAGATTCAACAAGGGGAGATTTATCTTATAAAACAAAGATATATAACTTTGTTTATT
The DNA here is from genome assembly GCA_030765085.1 of Allium cepa. NCBI lineage: Eukaryota > Viridiplantae > Streptophyta > Magnoliopsida > Asparagales > Amaryllidaceae > Allium > Allium cepa. The sequence continues at coordinate 709,188,425 of CM060937.1, forward strand.
CCAAATCAAATATTCAAATTTGATTACTCTATAAAGTCACTTATAAAGTAAATTTCTACCGTAGAAATATCCAATTTCCACTTTTACTTCATCATATATTTCACAAAATATATCTTTCATTTTAAAAGCCATTTCACATTTCTTATCCACAAATTCCCAGTATCAATTTCATTTAAACCGGTACGATGTACACATATCATTCATACGCTATACCAATCTGATCACTCACTCGATTACACAATTTCACTTCCGAACTAGTATTCTCCACCCGACTTCCTAGTGCGGAATCAGATCTGGTTTCTTGATCAGAAACCGTCATTCTTCTTGCATAGCCATAACTATGATAGAGAATATCCAGAATCTATCAACAACCCATATCCAGGTTCGCCATCGAAAATCGAGTGGAAAATCCCAACTTGGATCGATATAACTATCTTGAAATTCTATGCTCGAATCTGGATCAAATCACTATGCGAATAGAATAATATACGTACAACCTATGTATTTATCTTAATTGATTATTGGGAAAATCAATTCTCTTTCTATTCACATTCCGTTGATTTTCATTCACTTACCCATAATTGCTTAAATCCTTACTTGGATTATTACCTTAGTTATTATCTCAATTGGGTATTTAATCATAAGTAGTTCGAACTCTGTTCAGTTTGAATTTAGAAAATAGCTTGAAAAGTTAAAAATAGATAATTAAAATTGAAAAATAATTATTAGTTTGTAAAATAGCTGCAAAATAGTTAAGTAATTGTAAAATAGTTGGAAAATAGTCAAATTGTCACAGAAATTTTAAATATTTTGCAAAATAGCTATAAAGTAGTAATTAGTTATAAAGTAGTTGAAAAATAGTAATTAGTTTATAAAACAGTTGAAAAATTGTTAAATAGTTTCAAAAATAATTGTAAAACCGGTATAAGATAGTTTTAGATTTAAAAAGAAAAGTTGTATAGTAAATAGTTTGCAAAAATAGATTTGTACTAAAACAATTTATTTTGAACATAGTCCAGAGTCAAACTGTTCAATTCCCAACCTCCATTTCCAATCAATTAAATTTAAATTTCCACTTCCATTTAAATTGATTCAATTCCAATTTGAATTGATCCCAATTCCAATAAATTTAAACTTTCAATTTCAATTTAAATTAAGTTAACTTCCATTCTCATCCCAAATTCAAATCAACTTCCTATTTGAATTTGAACTCATTCAACATCAATTCCTGTTCAGATTATCCAATTCAAATTTCCATTTGAATTTTTAAACTTATCCATCTTCAATCATAGTTCCAATTAATTCAACTAAATTTCAAACTGAACCAATTTTAAATTTCCAATTCTTTTCAACCCCAGTTTGAATTTAATCCCAATTCAAGTTGAATTATCCTTGATTCTTTCCAAATTCAAATCAAATTCTTTTTGAATTTAAAACTATTCAACTTTAATCACAAATCCCAATTATTTAAATCAATTTCAATTTAAACTAATTTCAAATTCAATCTCACTTTAATTCATCTCAAATTATGTAAATTCGAGTTAAGCTTTCAAATGTTGATTTAATTCTCTTAAATCAGTTTAACCTTTACTTCTTCATAAACCTATTTCTAGGTTCAAATAATAATTCAAAACTAATTCCAGTTTTAAAGATTTTTAATAGGATAATATTATCCAAATTATTTTAATACACCCAAACATTTCCAATTCACAGATCTCAAACCCATTTTGAAATCACACTATATCCCAATTCAAATTAACCATTTAACTTTCCAAGTTAAATCCCAGTTTCGTATTGAAATTTCCAAATCAGGTTGTCCATTCAAACTTTTTAACTGCTTCTAAGTCAAATTCAATTTACTAAATTCAGTCAAATTTACACAATTTGAATTCCCATTCAAATTTCAAAATACTTTCCCATCTACAAGTTCAAAAAACTTATCACTTTGGGTTTTCACATCTCATTCCAAATTAAAAACTCAGCATTAAGAGTTTATTTCAAACCATCCTTGGTTTCAATTCTAAACAAATTCTTTTAAAGTTTTACAAACAACTTCTTATTCTAAAATAAGATTACATTCCAATACTTTGAATAATATTATTTCCTTCAACACTTTGAAAACAATTTCAAATGTTTAGATTTTGAATTCAGAACTTCACAGTTGGAAACCCACTTTAATTCACATCCTTTCAAATTTACAAGTTATTCTCTTTTTGAATGGTTACTTCCTTAAAACATTTTATTGTTTATTGGAAAAAAATCATCACATTATTAAACACAATAACCATTCTATTTCTCTGGTTTGAAACCAATTCTAATTAATCTTATTTCGAAATTCTTTCCCAACTTCAAGATTAAATTTCAGTTTGAATCCATTTCAAACTTATCTTTAATTTGGTTTTAATTCTATTACCACTTAATTTAATTCCAATATTTAACATCCAATTACCTTAATATTTATTAGAAAGATATATTGTGTGACGACCCGGAATTTTGGGCAATATCAATTTAATAATCTGTATTAATAATTGAATTTGATTTGATAATTTTTCTTTATAATTTTAATTTAAATTGGTAAATTTAAACTTTGAAGGTTAATAAATATTTAATCTGGTAATTTTAATCAATATCTTTCTTACAATTTAAAATTGATAAGGATTTTTTTTTAAATTTAATAAATTTTATTGTATTTATAATATATATATTTGATATGTATTGTGAATAGAAGATCTTTGTTTTAAATAAAAGATTTTATTTTCAAATTGTAATATATATGTATGTATATGTTGTAATTTGGATTTTTTTTGAAATTTAATATAATCTATTTATAATATATATATATATATATGTATATATGTATGTATGAGTATTGTAATTTGAATCTTTGTTTTAAACTCTATATTTTTCAAAAAGATAATTTAAGATGTATTCAATTGTTTCAAAATATAAGATAGTTATTTATTTTTAAATATGGTAGTTTAAGCAAATTTTTATTTTTTTTAAAGTGCTTAAATTTAAAATGGTTATAAAATATATGTATAAAGATTTATTTGTATTATAACTAGTTTTATAATATTTCTTTAAAGATTAAACTTGTTTATTTATTTAAATTCAAAAGCTTATTATTTTAAAAAAACATTTCATAAATGTATATAAATATAAGTGTCCATATTACATGAATATAGGATATAATTATTTTTTTATAAGGTTTTAAACATAATTGTGGAAAGATCTTTAACAATTGTAACTTTTTAAAATATGCTTGAGACACTTTGTAACAACCCGCATATTTATCGATTTTATATTTAAATATTTTATTTAAATATTTTATCGTTCGTCGGATTTTGGTCCGAAAAGCTACTTTTTGCAAACAGTCGAATTGGGACTTGATACCACCCCCATTGAGTTCAAAATACCGTTTGCGACCTTCTTGAGTATAAGCTTCGATATGTTTGGAGAAAGTTGATTTTTGCTACTTTTTCCCGCTTATGACTTTGGTTTGGACTGCACCCTTATTAGCTCAGCCCAAACCCTTCTCTTTATAACTTCTCCTCTTTAATTAAAACACTTCAAGCTAAAGCAAAAATGGTGGAAGAGATGGGAAAAGGAAATTCCTAAGCCCTAGCTTTCTTTGCAAATCCAACTTCTAGCTCCAAACTCAAGTGAACCCATTGGTAAGCACCTCCTTCATCTTCTCCAACCCTTTCTCCATTCAATTTCAGAAATTTCCTAAACCTAATTTAGGAAATATTTTACTTGTAAGCTTAGATTGAAGCTTCTTGAGTTTTTATTGAAGAGGAATTGATCTTAGCTTGTTTTAAAAGCTTCTCCTTCATTAATTTGGGTTCAAAGGTGAGATTTTTATCTCACATCTAAGTCTATGATTATCTTTGATTATTAGGTATGAATTCCTAATACTTATTCATGTGCATTTGATTTTGGTTTGAATTGATTTAGTGTATATTCTAATTTTTAGTGTTTCGAAATCAAAATCTATGAAAATACTTTTATGGATGTTTGAACATGTTTTTGGTGACGCATCGAAGAGCCAATTGGGCTGGGTTGCTGATTGGCGTAATCCCTTAGTGCCCGAAGCTTCACCGGTTGCGAATTGGAAGGGTTCAACCTACCATTTTTAGGCAGAGAAAACTGCCTTAGCTCCAGTCAGTCGACTGGACTTCCAAGTTAGTCGACTGGCTGAAGCTAAAATGCAGTTTGAAGGCTTCCTGCAGAGCCTTGGGGCTTTGTTTACTGCAGTCAGTCGACTGACCCACTGAGTTCAGTCGACTGACCAGTATCCCGCGGATTTTTTGGTACTGAGTTCAGTCGACTGAACTCAATGAGCCAGTCAACTGACCTGCACCTAGTTGTCTTCTATGCCTACTTGAGCCTATTTTTACACGGTTTCAAAATTTCATCTATTCGTGTTATTTCCCACTTGTTGTTGCTACCACTTTAATGACTCCTATTTTTGGAATTTTTGGGAATACCCATTTTGACGGATTCGGATCGATTTCTTTGGATTTTATTCACGTCTTCGGATGTGAATTTTTATGATTGATTGTTTCTACAATCACTTCTATGATTTGTCACTTTAAAATATAATGGTTTTCTATACTAGTAGTAAATATCAAAACTCTTTCCTCAAAATGATTTCAACTCTATTTTCAATACCAAACTCGTTTATAAAACCATTTTCCAATCTATTAGTATATACAAACCTTTACCTCACTCGTATGAGAAATCTAATTAAACGACTTAGTAAAACCAGTGGTATGAAATGCTTGCGTTTAATTCGTCGGTTAATTCTTGGACTTGTTCGATTGAAACTCTTGTGACAATTTTCTAGTGGAGATCTACAATTTGTTCTTAAATATTTAAGTTAAGCTAGTGGTTATGGGACATGAAGCTAAGCTTATATATTTACTAGCTTACTGTAATCGACACTTCTCTTTGATCATGAAGATCATTTTATGTTCTAGACTAGCATTGTGCAATGTCTTTGTGTTTTGGTTCATCGGATGTCACGCCGTACGACGTCGTTGTTCCCTTTGATTGTGTTTTGGTTCATCGGATGTCACGCCGTACGACGTCGTTGTTCCCTTTGATTGTGTTTTGGTTCATCGGATGTCACGTTGTACGACATCGTTGTTCCCTTTGATTGTGTTTTGGTTCATCGGATGTCACGCTGTACGACGTCGTTGTTCCCTTTGATTGTGTTTTGGTTCATCGGATGTCACGTTGTACGACGTCGTTGTTCCCTTTGATTGTGTTTTGGTTCATCGGATGTCACGCTGTACGACGTTGTTGTTCCCTTTGATTGTGATTTGGTTCATCGGATGTCACGCTGTACGACGTCGTTGTCCCCTTTGATTGTGATTTCTGGATTTCTTGTGTTGAATTATGGAATTTATGCGTCACCAACTTTTATGATTGGAATGGATATGTATGTCATTTTTATTGTGGCTTGGTGAATGATATTAGGAGTATGACATTTCCTTTGATTCTTGTGTAGATTTCGTGACATTGAATAATCCACTGGTGATTTTTCAATTATTTATTTATCACAGCTTGGCATGGTGATTATTATACGTTTAGTCATATCTCTTATTCTATATCATTTCATCTGATATTTATAGCTAGACTGATCCGTTTATTATTTTCTTCTTAAATAATACTCGGGTCAGACCGAGATGTTACAAGTGCTTCTGCTTGACTTCTCTTCTGGGGTTATCATATGATCTTTTGGCTAACTACTTGGATTAGTAGTTTATTTTGTTGAATACACTTGAGATATGGACTCATAGATGTATTCTTTTGTATAGCACGTGTTGCTATCCTTTTGTATTATGGAGGATCCTTTTGACCACTACTCTGATATACACTTTCATCTGTTAGTTATATATTCATATCTTCTTCCGCCATTGTGATATGAATTATCTGTGACTGATTTGTGTTATGCTTGTTTCTATATTTGTTTCCGAAGATTATTATAGCCACTGTGTAGTAGCTTTGTGTTTATATCGGTATGTCGGATTTCCTATTGAAATAAAATGCATGTTATACTATCTGACATATCGGTGCTCGCGCAAAGCAATTACACGGATGGTCGCTCCTCAACAGCCTTATTCTCCGTGCTAGTCGACAGCATTACTCTGTAGTGTTCTTGGCTAGCGTGGGTATAGAGGTGGGGCGTCACAGCTTGGTATCAGAGCCAAACTTCGGAACAGTGTAGAATAATTTAGCAAGGATCATGTCCTAAGTCTTTCTTAGGAGTTGTGCCTTAGGATTTATTCGAGTCTTCGTACCGTTCTATCCTACTTTCTTTTATGATTCCTTGTTTTATCTATCAAGATTGCTTGTTATTTATTTTGAGAATAACTTTTTCCTCTTCTTTCTTTCTTTCTTAAAGAAGAGAAATGGTTAGACCAGGCTGTCCCAGCGCCGGTCAATCTAGTGCTACTCCTCAGGATGGAGTATTCATGTCTGCTCAGCAGCTTTTAGATCTCGTGAAGAATGCTCAAGCTGCAGGACCCATTCCAGAACCTACTCATCCTAGATCCAGTTTTGCACGCTTGTGCAGAGACTATACCGATTTGGGTGGAAGGCCATTCAGGGGATCCGAGAGTGTTATAGAAATTCAAGCTTGGCTCAAATCATGCGGTCGGATCTTTTCTCGCATGAACCTTATTGAATTACATCGAGTCCAAGTGGCTTCTAGCATGCTCCAAGAAAGAGCATTAGATTGGTATGAGCTTTTAATTTCTGAAATCATTGAAGCGGATCTCACTTGGGAGTAATTCCGAGAAAGGTTCGAATTGAAATTTGTGCCGGAGGCTGAAAAAGTAACTTTGGCCTGGCGTTTTATTGACCTTGTTCAAGGTGAATCTTCTGTGATAGATTATGTCGCATCTTTCGAGTCTCTTTCTAAATACTGGGTTGAGTATATTAATACCCCGATGAAGAAAAATCAAAGATTTGTCTATGGCTTGAATAAGAATCTTAAGAAGCCATTGCTTTTGAAACTTGAGGTTTCATTTGATCAGCTTATTGATATCGCTCTTCGTCTTGAAGAGGCCGATAGAGAAAGCGATACTGAAATTGTGCGTGCCAAACAGAACTTCAACAACAACATGAAGAGGCCTATTAAATTCGAAGGCCCCAATCCGATCAAGAAAGGGAAGCAACAAACTCCGGTAGCAAAGTCTCCTATCTCTATTCGTGGACGATGCTACAATTGTGGTTCCACGGACCACTATGCAAAGGAGTGCCCGAAACCTCTCTTTTGCCGTTATTGCAAAAGTTCGGGTCATCTTATATCTACATGTCCCATTCTTCAAAGAAGGAGAGAGGGAGAGCAGAATAATGTGCAAGCTCCTGGTAACACTTCTTGTGGTCAAGGTATTTTTCACTCAATCCTTGATGGCATTGTTTTATTTCGTGATCTTCTTAGTTGAGTTCTTTTTGATATGGGTTCCATCTCACTATTTTATATCAAAAGAACTTGTTGATTCTTTTTCTTTAAAAATATTTTGGGCTTGATGAGTTCTTTGAGAGTTGTGAATCTGGATGGTAGATCCGCAATACTCAATTTGCTTTTTATTGATGTCGAAACTATTTTATGTGATTTTTCTTTCCGAGCCGATATTTTTACTTAGGCTTCAGAATTGTTTTTTTTTGTAAGGATTGGCTTAATTGTTGTGAAGCCCATATCCTATTTTCCGTATGGACTATTCATCTTCGACATTTTCTATCTGTTAAGCAGATTTCTATTCTTTCTTGAGATTCCGATTTCAAATTTTAGGAAGCCATCATTTTATTCTTTAAGCCCTCAAGATGAGAAAAGTGTTATTTCTCTTATCTAAATAATTTGTGAAACTTTTCTGGTATTTATGAGTTTGTCTTAGGATTATCACCTAAGAAATCTTTTGTGTGGTGTTAAGGTCTTTCTAGTTCGACCTTGCCACCAATTTTAATTGGTGACGAGTTGCGGGAGTTAGCATTCCACTTACGCACTCCGCACTCGTTATGATTCCTATGAATGAATTATTATGTCATTCAGTTTGTCCATCTTATTTCATCCATTTTATAAATCAAATATTCTATGAATATTTCGATGAGACCATTCTTGTATTTATTGATTTTTGGATGAAAATAGCAATTTAAAATTTTGCAAATCTTTTTCATAAGATTTATTTATAAGTATAATTGGACTTTTGTTCTTAAAACGAACAAAGAATATTCTTAAAAGTTTTTGAGAGACAGTTTTGTCATATAGAAGATGATTTTTTGATTGTACTGCCCATTTAGTGTTTTAAGAATTCTGGTCGATCCGCTTGATCAACGTTATCGATAGGAATCTCCTAAACGCTTTGATGAGACAGTCAGACACGATATATTGACTTGTAAAAATGTAAATTTTTCTAGAAAGATTATTACATAAAGATAAATGTAATTTTGAAAGTTTTAACTTTTCGGGAAAAAAAATATTATTTAAAAGAACTCTTTCTTTCGATACTCTTATTCTTTCTTGTGATTCCTGAAGGGGAACCAAGACTTTGTTATTTGTACCGATACTAGTCGTATTGGTTTGGATGTCGTTCTCTTGCAAAGGATAACATGCTATCACTTGTGCTTCTAAATCATTAAAAGTCGATCGAGACTAGGTATGCCACTCATGATCTAGTGTTCGCGACTATTGTTTTCGCTCTTCGGATTTGGTGTCATTATCTTTTAGGAGAGAAATTTGTTCTCCACCTCGATCATAAATCTTTGGAATATTTATTTCTCATAAGGAACTTAATTTGCGTTAACCTCATTGGCTCGAGATTCCTTGTATCTTATGATCGTTTTATCAAGTTCATCAGACGTTTTGATGTACTGTTGTTATACTACATCAATGTTCCATCTTATCTGGATCAATGAATGTACCATTATTATACTACATCATTGTTCCGGTTTATTGATTCATTGGACGTACCGTTTTTGTACTACATCGGTTTTCCAAATTATTCGAGTTTCTAGTTTCTCGGGCATACCGTTTCTGTACTACACTGTTGCACTGGCTCAATTTTCTGCTATTCTTGACGTTCTCCACGTCTTTTATCTACGGAAATGCCTTAGGGATTCCGGTTTTTATTCTTGAGCCTGGTGATATTGTAGAAATTGAAGTTTCACCAGTTTTGACTTATGAGCAACATTCCATTCGCATCATTACTTCGGAGGTTGAGTGCCTTCGGAATAAAGATGTTCTTCTTTTGAGGGTTCAATGGTTCTCAAGTCTTAGGGATTACTCTTGGGAATCTAGGGAATTCATCGAACAATCCCGCTCGTGCTAAATCTTTCATGCTCTTTGTGATGAACTTCTTATTTCAATTTTCTTTTGTGTTGATATGCTTTTATGGTTGTTACTCTTTATTTTCTTCTTAAGTATTGCGAGGACGCAATTTCTTTAAGGAGGGGAGTCTGTAACAACCCGCATATTTATCGATTTTATATTTAAATATTTTATTTAAATATTTTATCGTTCGTCGGATTTTGGTACGAAAAGCTACTTTTTGCAAACAGTCGAATTTGGACTTGAGACCACCCCCATTGAGTTCAAAATGCCGTTTACGACCTTTTTGAGTATAAGCTTCGATATGTTTGGAGAAAGTTGATTTTTGCTACTTTTTCCCGCTTATGACTTTGGTTTGGACTGCACCCTTATTAGCTCAGCCCAACCCCTTCTCTTCATAACTTCTCCTCTTTAATTAAAACACTTCAAGCTAAAGTAAAAATGGTGGAAGAGATGGGAAAAGGAAATTCCTAAGCCCTAGCTTTCTTTGCAAATCCAACTTCTAGCTCCAAACTCAAGTGAACCCATTGGTAAGCACCTCCTTCATCTTCTCCAACCCTTTCTCCATTCAATTTCAGAAATTTCCTAAACCTAATTTAGGAAATATTTTACTTGTAAGCTTAGATTGAAGCTTCTTGAGTTGTTATTGAAGAGGAATTGATCTTAGCTTGTTTTAAAAGCTTCTCCTTCATTAATTTGGGTTCAAAGGTGAGATTTTTATCTCACATCTAAGTCTATGATTATCTTTGATTATTAGGTATGAATTCCAAATACTTATTCATGTGCATTTGATTTTCGTTTGAATTGATGTATTGTATATTCTAATTTTTAGTGCTTCGAAATCAAAATCTATGAAAATCCTTTTATGGATGTTTGAACATGTTTTTGGTGACGCATTGAAGAGCCTATTGGGCTGGGTTGCTGATTGGCGTAATCCCTTAGTGCCCGAAGCTTCACCGGTTGCGAATTGGAAGGGTTTCACCTTCCATTTTTAGGCAGAGAAAACTGCCTTAGCTCCAGTCAGTCGACTGGACTTCCAAGTCAGTCGACTGGCTGAAGCTAAAATGCAGTTTGAAGGCTTCCTATAGAGCCTTGGGGCTTTGTTTACTGCAGTCAGTTGACTGACCCACTGAGTTCAGTCGACTGACCAGTATCCCGCGGATTTTTGGGTACTGAGTTCATTCGACTGAACTCAATGAGCCAGTCGACTGACCTGCACCTAGTTGTCTGCTATGCCTACTTGAGCCTATTTTTGCACGGTTTCCAAATTTCATCGATTCCTGTTATTTCCCACTTGTTGTTGCTACGACTTTAATGACTCCTATTTTTGGAATTTTTGGGAATACCCATTTTGACGGATTCGGATCGATTTCTTTGGATTTTATTCACGTCTTCGGATGTGAATTTTTATGATTGATTGTTTCTACAATCACTTCTATGATTTGTCACTTTAAAATATAAAGGTTTTCTATACTAGTAGTAAATATCAAAACTCTTTCCTCAAAACGATTTCAACTCTATTTTCAATACCAAATGCGTTTATAAAACCATTTTCCAATCTATTAGTATATACAAACCTTTACCTCACTCGTACGAGAAATCTAATTAAACGACTTAGTAAAACCAGTGGTATGAAACGCTTGCGTTTACTTCGTCGGTTAATTCTTGGACTTGTTCGATTGAAACTCTTGTGACAATTTTCTAGTGGAGATCTACAATTTGTTCGTAAATATTTAAGTTAAGCTAGTGGTTATGGGACATGAAGCTAAGCTCATATATTTACTAGCTTAATGTAATTGACACTTCTCTTTGATCATGACGATCATTTTATGTTTTAGACTAGCATTGTGCAATGTCTTTGTGTTTTGGTTCATCGGATGTCACGCCGTACGACGTCGTTGTTCCCTTTGATTGTGTTTTGGTTCATCGGATGTCACGCTGTACGACGTCGTTGTTCCCTTTGATTGTGTTTTGGTTCATCGGATGTCACGCTGTACGACGTCGTTGTTCCCTTTGATTGTGTTTTGGTTCATCGAATGTCACGCTGTACGACGTCGTTGTTCCCTTTGATTGTGTTTTGGTTCATCGGATGTCACGCTGTACGACGTGCTATACGACGTCGTTGTTCCCTTTGATTGTGATTTGGTTCATTGGATGTCACGCTGTACGACGTCGTTGTCCCCTTTGATTGTGATTTCTGGATTTCGTGTGTTGAATTCTGGAATTTATGCTTCACCAACTTTTACGATTGGCATGGATATGTATGCCATTTATTGTGGCTTGGTGAATGAAATTAGGAGTATGACATTTCCTTTGATTCTTGGGTATATTTCGTGACATTGAATAATCCGTTGGTGATTTTTCAATTATTTATTTATCACAGCTTGGCATGATGATTATTATACGTTTAGTCATATCTTTTATTCTATATCATTTCATCTGATATTTATAGCTAGACTGATCCATTTATTTTTTTCTTCTTAAATAATACTCGAGTCAGACCGAGATGTTACAGGTGCTTCTGCTTGACTTCTCTTCTGGGGTTATCATATGATCTTTTGGCTAACTACTTGGATTAGTAGTTTATTTTGTTGTATACACTTGAGATATGGACTCATAGATGTATTCTTTTGTATAGCACGTATTGCTATCCTTTTGTGTTATGGAGGATCCTTTTGACCACTACTCTGATATACACTTTCATGTGTTAGTTATATATTCATATCTTCTTCCGCCTTTGTGATATGAATTATCTGACTGATTTGTCTTATGCTTGTTTCTATATTTGTTTCCGAAGATTATTATAGCCACTGTGTAGTAGCTTTGTGTTTGTATCGGTATGTCGGATTTCCTCTTGAAATAAAATGCATGTTATACTATCTGACATATCGGTGCTCGCGCAAAGCAATTACACAGATGGTCGCTCCTCAACAGCCTTATTCTCCGTGCTAGTCGACAGCATTACTCTGTAGTGTTCTTGGCTAGCGTGGGTATAGAGGTGGGGCATCACACACTTGTTCAATTTATCAACAAGTGGCACTATTTTTATTTTAATTTTTAAATAAATGTTTTTAGATGAAAATTAGTTTTTACAAATACTTTTTCCTTTGTTTTTTTTTCTAAGCTCAAAACAGAAATTATTCCAAAACCTGAAAATATAAATCAAAAGCAAAAAAATCATATCTGAGACTAAATCTGCAAAGCAAAGTTCTTCTCAACAATCAAAGCTGCAACCTTCAAATTTCAACCTGCAATTCAAATCTTCTGCAAATTCAAATGAAGTTCAACTGCAAGTCTGATCTGTTCAACATTTTAAAAAGCATCATATTGAAGCATGAAAGGGATTCATTTTCATCTGCAAAGAAAAGTCAAAACATTATCCAGATTTAAAGATTTCATGCCTGAAAAAGAATTAAACCGCTCTGCTTATAATTGGTGAGTAAATTATTTTAAAAACAGTTTGAAATTGATTTAGACTCTAATGCATGTGTCAAATCTGTGGATTTATCTTGGTGATTGCATGAGAATCTTTTCATTATTTATATTATTGAATTTATAACATCTGTGTTTATATGTGAAATAGGTTGTATATATATGAAACTCTGTTTTCTATTTTATTTAAGACCAGAATTCTCTGCAAAATTTCAAAACTCCCATTAACGTCATTATTTGACATTGATGAATGAATAGAAGTTGTTTGATATTTTTTGTTGTTAATTTTAAAAGTAGTTTCTTAATTTAAAATGCAACAAATAATTTTTAAATTGGAAAATACGGCGAATCTTGATTTATGTCAGAAAATCATTAATCTTAATTTTTTTTTCGATTGTATATGGATTAGTTGTTAAAAATGATGATTTTTAACATGCGTTGCATAATTTTTAAACGGATATTCAATTCGGAATTTAGAGGAGAATGGTTTCGGCAATTTGGTCAATTGTCGATGATCAAACCCACGATTTGAGTTGAAATCTTGGGTGAAGCTTACTTATTTATCATGGATGATGGGAAAATTGTTCATGGATTTTTCCAATGGCCGTAGTGATGGGATTAGATCGAAATAGGGTTTAAGTTAGTTTTCGGTTGGGTTTGACTGTCATGACTGTCGCGACTTGGTTATTTGACCGGAGTTGTTCGCGTTTGGGGGAGATGTAGCTCATGGACGTGGCGTTTCAATGGTGTGGTTGGCGAAGATCATCGACGAAGATACGTACGGCGTTGGAGGTTTTTGGTGGTTCGAGTTTCTGCAGTATTCGAGCGTTTGGTCGAAATTTTGATTCCAAAAAGTTTTGTTCGATCCGGGTATGTTTTTGTGTTCGCGCACATTCGTGGGATGGACGGCGATGGTCGAGAAGACCAATGGTGGCCAGCGACATTAGTGCATGTGCACCATGCACGGCTTGGATCTGGAGAGTTTGAGTTTGGGGAAGACGTGTTGACTTGGGTAGCACTCGCGTTTTTCTCGGTGTCAACTCGAAGTAGTGGTGTTTGGTTTGTAACTCGGGGATGACTCGTGATGTTACCGTGTTTAACTCGAGTGATTAGGTTGTTGTGTTTTAGTTAAGTACTTTATAGATTCTAAGTGCAAATTAACTTCTTCTTGAACTAAATAGAATCAAGCTTTATATTATAAACAAGTTTTATAAGAGAAACAAATATACTAATTTGAAAACCAGTTGTTTGAAATAAATATAAATCATACTTTAAAAAAATATTAATTGAATTTATTTTAAATTTAAATTGTTAAGAAGTTAGATTTTGAAAGTAGTTATTTAAGTAAATTTTGAATTTCAATTTAAAAGAAAGTTTTGAATTTAGGTATTAAATCAAAGTTTTAAAATAAATTTTTAAGTAATGTTTAATAACTAAGTTTCAAATTTTATTGAAAATAAATAAGTTTATATTAGATAATTAAAGTGTTTTAAGCTTTTAAAAATGATTTCTAAATGTTTTATTTTCGAATAAAGTTTAAGTTATAATTTTGTAAACCAAATAGAATAATTTGTTTTTAAGTTATTAAAATTTGATTAATTTCAAATAATTAATTTATGAAGATAAATATGGTAAATTTATCTTTGTTATGAACTTATGGACACTTAATTTAATATGTTTTGTTAATAAGTAAGGATTAATTAAGATAAGTGATTTGATTAATTAATTAAGGATTTTGAAAATATAAGAAGTTAGTTAATTAATTATTTAATTAATTTTAGATAATTAGTTAATTGTTTATTTAATTTTTTAAAAATCACTTAATTATGAATTAATTAAGTGTAATTACTTAATGAAGTAATTAATGGTTAATTATTGAATGTAATTGAGAATGGGAATTTCTTATGGAAGTAATTTAATGGAAGTGATTAATGGAAAATCACTAGATGTTATTAATCTAATTGATTTGAAGTTAATTAATTATGGAGTAATTAATTAATTAAAGAATTAGGATTGTTTAATGATGGGATTAATTACTTGTTAAGTAATTAATTAAGAGAGTAATCAAGATTTATTAATGGAAGTAATTAGAAGATAATTACTTATGTAAGTAATTAAGGGTTAATTACTTAATTAATTTAGTTAATTAATGAATGTGATTAAATTATGGTTAATTACTAAGGGTAATTAATTAAAATTGTAATTAATTAAGGATTATTTAAATTGAATAATAATTACTTAATGAATTAATTAAAGATTTATTAATTAGAATAATTAGTCAAAGGGTTAATATAATTAATTAAGAAGTTAATTAATTAAGATAAGTAATTACAAGTTATT
The DNA here is from genome assembly GCA_030765085.1 of Allium cepa. Taxonomy (NCBI): domain Eukaryota; kingdom Viridiplantae; phylum Streptophyta; class Magnoliopsida; order Asparagales; family Amaryllidaceae; genus Allium; species Allium cepa. Next base: position 709,203,534 of record CM060937.1, read on the forward strand.
AATTACTGTTTATGATTAATGAGATGATTAATTACAAGTCAATTATTTAATTTATTAAAGAGATTATTAATTAATAAGGATCATTAGTTAATATAATTAATTAATTAATTAATCTAGGCTGATTAATAAAAGTAATTAATTTAAGTGTGATTAATTGATTGTATTTAATTGAGATTTAATGTAATTAATTATAATTGATTAATTAATGGAAGTAAAAGTAGGATCATTAACCATTGTAATTAATGATAGTAATTAAAGGTTAATTACTGTATATGGTCAAGGATAATTACTTGAATGTAATTAAAGGATGACTAATCAAAGGAGATTAATTAAAGAAGATTATTAAGAGATGATTAATTTATTTATTTGGAATAAATTAATGAAGAAGGATTTACGTAATCCAACTAATTAAGAGTTATTCAATTCTGCTTTTGGATTATTGATCGATATTGAATGATTGATTTATGTTGGATGATTGATATTGGATGATTGGTTGATACTGGATGATTTGGATATCCATGATATGTGATATGCTGCTTTGTGAGATGAATGGTTTTTATGAATTATCTATTGTGATAATGTCATTCATCTATCTGTTTATATCATCCTGAATATAAGTTTAACTGTTTAAACCCTTAAACAACTTGGACATTAAAATGGCGTTTGGTTTCGATGAGACTGGGATCGGGTTTCCATATCCGGATAATCCAAAAACCACATCGATCCGAATTAAACGTTAGGTCGTGAATCCAAGTGAAGCTTAGTGAAGACTCGAAGTGTAGGAACTATTCGTCGGTATAACTCTAGGGGTGATTCCATGATGAGTTTGATGGAGACAGTACTTATACGTTCGAGATGGTGATTCAGAGTGCAAGGGCTATGGTCGTTGACTCTGAGGGTGATTCTAAAATGAGTGCTACAAGATAGTGCCTACGGTTTCGTTCGAAACCGGAACGAACTTTTATGGATTGAATGCTTTTAGAACATCGTCAGGTGGACGATGAGCATTCTAAGATAGATGTGTTCTATAAAGGTAATCGCAGCCTCAAGCCTCATTAACCGAGAATGGCTAAAACAGGGGTTGTGCAGCAAGGCTAGGTGGGTAGCACCCATTTCAAGGTGAGATCATTCCTGTCCAGCTGTCCCTTTTATTTCGGATTTTTGGGTGGTTGGTCGCGCCAACCACGGGGTGATCTTACTCGGGACTGTTCAGTAAGGAGTGGTCTCGGCTTTGTGATGCAGGGGATTGGGCGTAATCCTCGGTACTGTGATCTAGGCCACGTACTGTGACGGGCGATACCCCAGTAGCCCTGCCATTGAGGGAAACCCATTCTTCCTACGAGACCCTACGGTTTTGTTTGTATTACCCACTTTTGTGGCTTGTAGCTGGAATTTAATAATGTAACAATTTCGGCTATTTCTTATTTACTTGAAAACCGTAGACACTGTTATAATATCACTGGATTTCCTATCAAACATTTTGGTTAGCGTAAGGTAAAAACTTTTCCATGTTTATGTGTGGGAAGTCTTACATGATACCTTTCTTTTCAAAGATTTTTCTAAAGTTAAGCAATTTTAACCCGTTTACTCACACCAGACCCCTGTCTAACCCGTGTGTTTATTTTCTGTTTTATTAAACTCTTGGATACTCATATTATGTATGAGTAGTCAAGTGATTCAGGTTAGCTTGACGAATTATGGAGGAGATATGGAGCAGGAGGCTTCCACGTGTAGATATATTATGGTTTCGCTGTGTTTGTGTGGTATCTGTATCTCGTGTACTTGAGTTGTATAGTTAGACAGATGTTTATAACTGTCTAATATGTGTTGTATAAGTTGTGTACTCTGATGTAATATGATACTATGTAATATTTTATGTGATATATTATATTTCATTCGTTCCGCTGTGAGTTATCTGTTGTTGTCGTGTTTCTTCTTTCTTATCTTTTCTTCTTCTATCCCTTTCTTTCTTAAATTAGTGATGCGACTTTCTGGTGTTATAAAGTTGGGTCGCTATAGTTGGTATCAGAGCATTAGGTTGAGCGAATACCTAGGCTCTGGAGTGGTGTATTTCATGAGAGAGCATACTTATAATTTTTATATATAACTATATATCTATATGTATCTATATCTACCTGATATGTTGGGTTATCTGTTCGGATTTTCCAACATAAGTTTTAGAGGTAGATGGAGTAGTGGTTTGTGTGTATAACACGACTACCACTGATGGAGAGGTCCATATGTTTGAGGTTGGAAGTATATTTTACGAGACTGTAGACCTGATATTTTCGAGTAAGATTTGTAGTTTGGAGTATGGTTCTCTGATCTCCGAAGGAAATCTTTTAAAAGATTCGGAGTTTATCTTTATAGTGTAAGTTTGGATCCGTCGGAAGTGAAGAAGTAAGTGATGATATCTTGATAACCACGTGATGAGATGCAGTACCCATGGATATTTCCGAAGATGTTTTCTCTTGAAGCAGTTTTAGAAGTAGTTGAAGACCAGTCTTTACCTGCCGTAGGGAAGATTCGTCTATGTAGAAGTTATTTGGATCTTTAGCACGGAGGTTGGCTGTTCTGGAATATGAAACTAAGGTCTAAAAGTTGTTTCATTTTGGCATGGTCTCATTTGTCATTCCTTAAGGAGAGCGAGATGTTGATGCTTGGTTTGGAGCCCGAATTTCTTTAGAGGATGTCTGCCATCTCGAAGGTCCGTTGTGTGGTTTATTGATCATTTTTGTTTTCGAGGAGCCTTTTGATTAGAAGTTTTTGGTTAGCTGTGGTAGCAGTTTAGCTCGAAGTGTTCGATGTGCTGACGAGAAGGTCTATTGGCTTTGTAGTATCATCAAGGTAGAGTTTGGAAGCAGCAGTGTGGTTCGTTTCTCCGATGGTTCAGAAATCTTTGTGGTTCTTCTATCAGCAGTCCGGGCAGATGGTGAAAGTTTTCTTGAAGAGTTAACCTTGTTTGGAGAAGCTTAAAATTGTTCTAATTGGTAAAGAGAGGACAGTTTATTTGGAATCCGAACTAGGTAGGATCGCAAAAGTGACTTGCGATTAACTTGGGAATTTATCTTAGGCAATCTTTTGTTTGAGACTGAGGATTTTCATGTGGAAGTAGGAGCTACTGATGTAATCTGAAGTTTGTATGCATCTGGAGTTGAGATCCATATTTAATTGGTTCCAGAAGCGATTTTGGCGGTTAGCCTAGTGGAAGAGTTGGTGTAGCAGCTCAGATTTTTTTTGGAATTGGAGTTGGTCAGTGTGACGCCCCACCTCTATACCCACGCTAGCCAAGGACACTACGGGGTAATGCCATCAACTAGCACGAAGGATAAGGCTGTTGAGGAGCGACCATGCGTGTAATTTCTATGTACGAACACCGATATATCAGATAGTACAACAAGCTTCAGGTTTCAGGAGGAAATCCGACATGCCGATACAAACACAAAGCTACTACCCGGTGGCTATATATATTATTCGGAAACAAATATAGAAATAAACATAACACAAATCAGGCATAGACATCCATATCACAAAGGCGGAAATAGATATGAATATATAACACATGAAAGTGTACATCAGAGTAGTGGTCAAACAAGATTCACAATATCACAAAAGAATAGCTACAAGTACTAGACAAAAGAATATGGATACATCTATGAGTCCATTTCTCAAATGTATACAACAAAAACTACTAATCTATGTAGTTAGCCAAAAGTCAGGGTGATAATCCCATATGTGAAGTCAAGTAGAAGCACCTGTAACATCTTGATCTGACCCGAGTATTATTTAATAAGAAAATAATAAACGGATAAGTCTAGCTATAAATATCAGATAAAATGATACACAATAAGAGATATGACACAAATATATTATAACCATAAAGCCGTACTATGTTAGGTATGCAATTGAAAACCAACTAGGGATTAATCAATATCACAAGAATCTTCTCAAAGATCAAAAGGAATGTCATATTCTTTAATTTTATTCACTAAAACCATAAGTATTGACAATTATATCAATGTCAATCACAAAAGTTAATGACACACAAATTCACCAGTACACAAATATTGATAAAGCTTATCAATGTAAATCACGAAAATTTGTGAAAACACAAATGCCAGAAATCATCAATGGAAATCCAGAAAATCACAAAAAGGGGGAGGTTTATCACAAAACGGGAGCATGAAAACTCACCAACACGTGTATCACAAAATGGAACGCTATACCACGGTTGCTAACCATTAATTTTTGAGCCGAAGCTCCACAAAACGGCTCGAAGACCATGGGTCGCTACCCCACCAATTTGAGCCGAAGCTCCACAGAAACGGGGTTTAGTCTCCCTCGTAGACAAAGAGAGATTGCACATTTGCTAGTCTAAATCACACAAATGATCATCAACGATCATCAACAAGTGTCAATTACAGTAAGCTAGTAAATATATAAGCTTAGCTTCATGTCCCATAACCACTAGCTTAACTTAAATTTGTACGAACAAATTGTAGATCACCACTCAAAAATTGTCACAAGAGATTGAATCGAACAAGTCCAAGAATTAACCGGCGAAGTAAATAAAAGCATATCATACCGTTTGTTTTGCTAAGCCATTTAATTAGATTTCTCGTACGAGTGAGATAAAGTGACAAATCACAAAAATGATTGTAGAAACAATAAATCACAAAAAAATCACATTCGAAGACGTGAATAAAATCTAAAGAATTCAATTCCAAATCCATCAAAGTGGTAATACCCTTGCGACTCAACAGCCATAACTTACGACTTAACATGAGTCAACACAAGAAATCAGCGGCTCAAGAAATAACGTACGGCTTAAAGCAGGTGCGACTTATCATGGCAGAGCGACCTAAGGTTGGAACGACCTAATGGCCGAGCGCGCGACCTATGTTGGCTGCGACCAAAGGAGCTAGCGGCATAACAGGTCGGGCGACCTAGTTGTTGCAACGACCTAAGTGAAGAGCAGGCCGACCTAAGTGGTAGAACCGAGCGACCCATGTGCTGCGAACTAAGAGGTTGCGATCTAACTTGGTTGCGAGATAGCAGGTGCGACCTATCATGGCCGAGCGACTTAATGGATGGAACGACCAAATGGCTGAGCGACTTAAGGGAGGTTGCGACCTAAGTGATGGAACGGCCTAACACAAGGCGAGCTACTTAAGTGGGGAACGACCTAACATGTCGCGACCTAAGTTGAGAAGAAGCCTGAGCGACCTAACTGGTATAGCGTGAGCTAAGTGACGCGACCTAACCCAGCGACCTAAGAAATACGGTCATATGGCCGAGCGACCTAGGGACGAAACGACCTAAGGGGTAAAGAAGGCCTGAGCGACCTAACGACCTAAGGTGCAAGCGACCTATGTGTTGCGACTGATGGCAGTCCGACCTAACTACATGCCGAGAATCATACATGTGCAGTCTGAGTGACTTAGGGGTTTGAAGTGCAAAAACTCTATCAATTTGCAACCGATAGAGCACGGACACTAGGGGATTATGCCCATAGGCTCTCCGGTCCTATTAGCTCCTCGATGCATCACCAAAAACGTATTCAAACATCAAAGTTAGGATTTTTAAAGACTTGAACCCAAAACACTAAAAATTTGGATTTTCACCAATTCAATCCAAACCAAGAGCATATGCATATGAAAAAGTGTTAGGAATTCATACCCAACAATCAAGGATAGTAATAGACAAAGATGTGAACTAAAAATCTCACCTTTTCACAAAATCAATGAAGAAGATGCTTGAGAGAAAAGGAAGAATCAATGGCTTCTCTTTGCATTTGGAGTTAGATGTCGGATTTGCAAATGAACTAGGGCTTGGAGTATTAATTACCCATCCTTCCTCCATTTTTGTTGAATCTTGAGTGTTAGGAAATGAAAGTAAAGTTATGAAGGGAAGGGTTTGAGCTAGAGTAAATAGTTTAGGATAATGGGCTAAACCAAACCCAAAGCCCAAAGTGAAAAACTGGCAAAATTCCACTAAATCCAAACATATCAAAGTTTATACTCAAAAAAATCGCAAACGGCGTTTTGGACCTAATGGAAGTGGTTCTGAGTCCTAATTCGACCGTATGCAAAAAGTAACTTTTCGCATTAAAATCCGACTAACGATAAAATATTAAAATAAAATACCTAAATATTCAATCGTAAAATATGCGGGGTGTTACAGACTCCCCTCCTTAAGGAAATTGCGTCCTCGCAATATTTAAGAAGAAAATACAAGGTAACAACCATGAAAGCATATCAACACAAAAGAAATTTGAAATAAGAAATTCACCTCAAAGAGCATGAGAAAGTAAGTCCGGATGTGTTCGCTCGATGAATTCTCTAGATTCCCACGAGCAGTCCTTAGGATTTGAGGACCATTGAACTTTAACAAGCGGAACATCTTTATTTCGAAGGCGTTTGACCTCCGAAGCAATAATACGAATCAGATGTTGCTCATAAGTTAAATTAGGCGAAACTTCAATTTCTTCCATAACACCGGGCTCAAGAATAGAATCGGAATCTTGAAGGCATTTCCGTAATTGAGAAACGTGAAACAGGTCATGAATAGCAGAAAACTAAGCCGGTAATAAAAGGCGATAAGCCACGGAACCAATACGTTCGGTGATGGGAAATGGACCAATATATCAAGGTGCTAACTTTCCCGATCGACTGAAACGTACAACACCCTTCATATGTGAAAAACTAATAAACACAAGATCTCCCATAGAAAATTCTAGTTTCCTTCTCCGGTTATCGGCATAGGATTTTGTCTACTCTGGGCTTCTTTCATCCTTTTACAAATAAGGTCAATCTTCTCTGTGGAATCACGAATAAAATCTGGACCTAAAACTAGCCTCTCACCGGCTTCAAGCCAACAAGAAGGAGATCGGCATGGCCTTCCATAGAGTGCCTCAAAAGGCGCTATACCAATACTAGATTAGAAGCTATTATTATAGGAAAACTCAACAAGAGAAATATGATCTTCCCAACTTCCACCAAAATCAAGAACACATGCATGAAGAAGATCTTCAAGAGTTTGATTCACATACTCAGTTTGTCCATCGGACTAGGGATGGTAAGCGGTGCTAAAATTAAGCTTCGTTCCCAAAGCTTTTTGAAGACTCTTCCAAAATCCACTGGTAAACAATGGATCACGATCACTAATAAGAGAAGTAGGAACTCCATGCAATTTAACAATTTCTTTAATAAAGAGTTTGGCCAAGAGAGGAATGGTTCGATCGGACCGAACGGGAATAAAATGGGCGTATTTAGCAAGTCTATCGACTATCACCCATAAGCTATCATGACCCAAACGTGAACGGGGAAGGCCGTCTATAAAATCCATGGAAATTTGGTCCCACTTCCAAATTGGAATTTCTAAAGGTTGCAGTAACCCACCGGGCCTTTGGTGTTCCGCCTTAATGAGTTGGCAAGTCATGCAACACTTAACAAAGTTAGCAATATCAGATTTCATTTCCTCCCAATAATAAAGTGGCTTCATGTCCGCGTACATTTTACTACTACCGGGATGAATGGTAAATTTAGAATGATGAGAATCTTCTAATATGTCTTTACGAAGATTACTAATATTTGGCACGATAAGTCTACCAAATTTTCGAATACCGCCACGAGAATCAATATCAAAGTCTTTCAAACCTTCAATATCAATTTTATCCCTAAGATTTAGGCCAAGAAGAGCCAATTCGGGATCTAGCTTTCAAGCTTCAAGAATGCGGTCTAAAAGAGAAGGGTGAGCCTCAAGGCTACATAAAACAAGAGATGAACATAAATTGAAAACACGATCTCGAATCTCACAAGTGGATAGAATTTATTCCATTCGGATATCATCATAGAAAAAGCTACTTGTTGCTTACGACTAAGTGCATCCGTAACACGATTTCCCTTTCCGAAAGTATAAAGAATATCAAGATCATAAGCTGAAAGAAATTTGAGCCAACGTTGTTGACGCAAATTAAGTTTCTTTTGACAATAGGTACTTCAAAGATTTATGATCAGTGTAAAGAATAAATTTTTCTCCCAAAACATAATGACGCCAAATACGAAGGGCGAAAACAATAGCCGCGAGTTCTAAATCATGAGTGGCATATCTAGTCTCGGCTGGCTTCGATTGCCTAGAAGCATAAGCAATAACACGTTCCCTTTGCATAAGAACGGCACTTAAACCAACGCGATTAGCATCGATATAAACAATAAAATCTTGATTTCCCTTGGGAATCACAAGAATGGGAGCATCGGAAAGGATTTCTTTTAATTTCTGAAAAGAAGCTTCACATTTGTCCGACCAAAAGTATTTAACTCCCTTCTTTGTCAAGCTAGTAAGAGGCTTGGAAATTTTGGAAAAGTCCTTTATGAAACGACGGTAATAATCTGCCAATCCAAGGAAGCTACGGATCTCCATCACACTCTCCGGTCTCTTCCAATTTTGAAATGCTTCAATCTTTGAAGGATCCACGGAAATTCCGAATTCGGAAATAATATGACCGAGAAACTTCACACGAGTTTGCCAAAAGTGGCATTTACAAAATGTTGCCTTTAATTGATTGCTCCTAAGAGTTTCCAACATAATCTGAAGATGTTTTTCATGCTCCTCCTTGGTTTTAGAATACACTAGAATATCATCAATAAAGATGAGAACAAACCGAACGAGGAAGTCTTTGAAAACTCTATTCATAAGGTCAACGAAATAAGCCGGAGCATTCATTAATCCAAATGGCATAACAAGCCATTCATAAGATCCATAACAAGTACAGAATGATGTCAAAGGAATACTATCCTCTGCAATACGAAGCTGATGAAAACCAATAGCTAAGTCTAATTGTGAAAATACTCTTGCACCACTAAGTTGATCGAATAGATCATCAATCCGAGGTAAAAAGATATTTATTCTTGATAGTAAGATCATTAAGCTTGCAGTAGTCAACGCAAAGCCTAAGTGTACCATCGGATTTCTTCACAAAAATAGCCGAAGCTCCCCAAGGCAAGGAACTAGAGCGAATAAATTGCTTCATCTCCAATTAGGATAATTGTTTGTGCATCTCGTTATTTTCTTTATCGGACATACGATAAGGAGGACGAGTAATAGGTTGAGCTCCAGGGACGAGATTAATCCTGAACTCAATTACTCGCTTTGGTGGTAATCCTAAAATAGGCTTAAAGATGTCGAAAAATTCACAAACAACGTGAATAAGAGAAATAATACCTTCCTCATCATCATTATTGTCATCATGAGGATTTAAAGAATATAAAGATGCAACTAAGCTGGAATCCGAATCTTTTAGGTAAATAGAAATCTGCATAACAGATTGAGGATTTCGAAGATGAACAGTCCACTCAGGACATAGTATTTGGGCTTTATAGCGGTTAAGCCAATCCATTCCCAAAATCATTCCAAAGCCTAAGTAGCGCATAACATGCAAATCGGCTCGGAAAGAAAAATCACAAAAAATAATATCGACATCTTTACACAATAAAATGATTGTTGCGGATCCACCAACAGGATTTGCAATTCTCAAAAAAGTCATTAAACACAAAACATCCAAAGAAAAGGTACCAACAAGTTCTTTTGAAATAAAAGAATGGGATGCACCCCTATCAAAAAGAACTCGAATAGGATGATCACGAAATAAAATAATGCCAAAAAGCATAGAATGAGAAATACTTTTACCACGAGATGTGTTGCCAGGGGCTTGAGCAACATTAAGCTTTCCCTTCTTCCTATTTTGAAGTTTGGGACAAGAAGAAAAATAAAGATCCGGGCTTTTGCAATAGCGACAAGCACGAGGCTTTGAACACTTGTTCGCATAATGGTCCTTAAAACCACAGTTGTAGCATTGCCCACCACTTGGGATAGAAGTCTTAGTTGCCTGGGAGGCTTTCTTCCCTTTCTTATTGTTGGGATAAGGACCCCTGAATTTATTAGGCCTTTTCTTGTTGTTGAAGTTCGGTTTGCACCCATAACTTCAACATCACTTTCTTTATCTGCCTCTTCAAGTCGAAGAGCGATATCAACAAGTTGATCAAAAGGAACTTCTAACTTTAGAAGTAATGGCTTCTTGATATTTTTATTCAAGCCATAGACAAATCTTTGGTTTTTCTTCAATGAGGTGTTTATGTACTCGACCCCGTATTTAGAAAGTGACTCGAATGATGCGACATAGTCTGTCACAGAGGATTCACCTTGAACAAGGTCAATGAAACGGCTAGCCAAAGTCACCTTCTCAGCTTCTAGCACAAATTTTAATTCGAAACATTCTCGGAATTTCTCCCATGTACGATCCACTTCATTTATTTCAGAAATCAGAAGCTCATACCAATCTAATGCTCTTTCTTGGAGCATAGTAGAGGCCACCTGAACACGGTGAAGATCCATAAGATTCATACGTGAAAAGATTCGATAGCACAATCTCAGCCAAGCCTGGACTTCAATAATAGTTTCAGAACCTTTGAATGGCCTCCCACCTAAATTGGTATAATCGCTGCACAAACGTGAAAATCCTGACCTAAGGTGAGTAGACTCCGGATTAGATCTGGCTGCTTGAGCATTCCTTAATAGATAAAGAAGCTACTGGGCAGACATAAATACTCCACCTTGGGGAGTAGCACGAGATTGACCGGTGCTGGGACGGCCAGGTCTAACCATTTCTCTTCCTTTTTGAAAGAAAGAAAGAAGAAGGATAAGGTTATTCACTAAATGAATTTCAAGCAATCTTTATAGATAAACAAGGAATCATAAAGAAAATAGGACGAATCGGTACGAAGGCTCGAATTAAATCCTAAAGCACGAATCCTAAGATGGACTTAGGACGATGATCCTTGCTAGATTATTCTACATTGTTCTGAAGATTGGCTCTGATACCAAGTTGTGACGCCCCACCTCTATACCCACGCTAGCCAAGCACACTACGGGGTAATGCCGTCAACTAACATGGAGGATAAGGCTGTTGGGGAGCGACCATCCGTATAGTTGCTTTGTGCGAGCACCGATATGTCAGATAGTACAACAAGCATCTGGTTTCAGGAGGAAATCTGACATACTGATACAAACTCAAAGCTACTACCCGGTGGCTATATATATTCTTCGAAAACAAATATAGAAATAAACATAACACAAATCAGTCACAGACAACCATATCACAAAGGCGGAAATAGATATGAATATATAACACATGAAAGTGTACATCAGAGTAGTGATCAAACAAGATCCACAATATCACAAAAGAATAGCTACAAGTGCTAGACAAAAGAATATGGATACATCTATGAGTCTCTATCTCAAATGTATACAACAAAAACTACTAATCTATGTAGTTTGCCAAAAGTCAGGGTGATAATCCCAGATGTGAAGTCAAGCAGAAGCACCTGTAACATCTCGGTCTGGCCCGAGTATTATTTAATAAGAAAATAATAAACGGATCAATCTAGCTATAAATATCGGATAAAATGATATAGAATAAGAGATATGACATAAATATATGATAACCATAAATCCATACTATGTTATGTATGCAATTGAAAATCAACTGGGGATTAATCAACATCACAAGAATCTTCTCAAGGATCAAAAGGAATGTCATATTCTTTATTTTATTCACTTAAACCATAAGTACTGACAATTATATCAATGTCAATCACAAAAGTTAATGACACACAAATTCACCAATACGCAAATATTGATAAAGCTTATCAATGTAAATCACGAAAATTGGTGAAAACAGAAATTCCATAAATCATCAATGGAAATCACAAAAAGGGGGAGGCCTATCACAAAATGGGAGCATGAAAACTCACCAACACGTGTATCACAAAATGGAATGCTATTCCATGGTTGCTAACCATTAATTATTGAGCCGAAGCTCCACAAAACGGCCCGAAGAGCATGGGTTGCTACCCCACCAATTTGAGCCGAAGCTCCACAGAAACGGGGTTTAGTCTCCGTCGTAGACAAAGATACATCGCACATTTGCTAGTCTAAATCACGAAAATGATCATCAACGATCATCAAGAAGTGTCAATTAAAGTAAGCTAGTAAATATATAAGCTTAGCTTCATGTCCCATAACCACTAGCTTAACTTAAATATTTACGAACAAATTGTAGATCTCCACTCGAAAATTTTCACAAGAGATTCAATCGAACAAGTCCAAGAATTAACCAAAAAAGTAAATGCAAGCGTTTCATAACGTTTGTTTTACTGAGCCGTTTAATTAGATTTCTCGCACGAGTGAGATAAAGTGACAAATCACAAAAATGATTGTAGAAATAATAAATCACAAAAATTCACATTCGAAGACGTGATTAAAATCCAAAGAATTCAATTCCAAATCCATCAAAGTGGTAATACCCTTGCGACTCAACAGCCACGACTTACGACTTAACATAAGTAAACACAAGAAATCAGCGGCTCAAGAAATAGCATACGGCTTAAAGCAGGTGCGACTTATCATGGCCGAGCGACCTAAGGTTGGAACGACGTAATGGCCGAGCGCGCGACCTAACATGGTGCGACCTATGTTGGTTGCGACCTAAGGAGCTAGCGGCATAACAGGCCGAGCGGCCTAAGTGATGCAACGACCTAAGTGAAGAGCAGGCCGACCTAAGTAGTAGAACCGAGCGACCCATGTGCTGCGACCTAAGAGGTTGCAACCTAACATGGTTGCGAGATAGCTGGTGCGACCTATCATGGCCGAGCGACCTAATGGATGGAACGACCAAATGGCCGAGCGACTTAAGGGAGCTTGCGACCCAAGTGATAGAACGACCTAACACAAGGCGAGTGACTTAAGTGGGGAACGACCTAACATGTCGCGACCTAAGTTGATTAGAAGGCCGAGCGACCTAACTGGTATAGCACGACCTAAGTTACGCGACTTAACCCAGTGACCTAAGAAATACGGTCATATGGCCGAGCGACCTAGGGATGAAACGACCTAAGGGATAAAGAAGGCCTGACCGACCTAACGACCTAAGGTGCAAGCAAACTATGTGTTATGACCTATGGTAGTACGACCTAACTGCAGGGCAAGAATCATACATGTGCAGGCCGAGCGACCTAGGGGTTTGAAGTGCAAAAACTCTCTCAATTTGAAACCGATCGAGCACGGACACTAGGGGATTATGCCCATAGGCTATCCGGTCCTATTGGCTCCTCGATGCATCACCAAAAACGTGTTCAAAACATCAAAGTTAGGATTTTTAAAGACTTGAACCCAAAACACTAAAAATTGGGATTTTCACCAATTCAATCCAAACCAAGAGCAATTGCATATAAAAAAAGTGTTAGGAATTTATACCCAACAATCAAGGATAGTTATAGACAAAGATGTGAGATAAAAATCTCACCTTTTCACAAAATCAATGAAGAAGAAGCTTGAGAGCAAAGGAAGAATCAATGGCTTCTCTTTGAATTTGGAGTTAGATGTTGTATTTGCAAATGAACTAGGGCTTGGAGTTTTAATTTCCCATTCCTTCCTCCATTTTTGATGAAGCTTGAGTGTTAGAAAATGAAAGTAAAGTTATGAAGGGAAGGGATTGAGCTAGAGTAAATAGTTTAGGCTAATGGGCTAAACCAAACCCAAAGCCCAAAGTGAAAAAGTGGCAAAATTCCACTAACTCCAAACATATCAAAGTTTATACTTAAAAAAAATTGCAAATGGCGTTTTGGACCTAATAGAAGTGGTTCTGAGTTCTAATTCGGCCGTGTGCAAAAAAGTAACTTTTCGGATTTAAATCCGACTAATGATAAATTATTAAAATAAAATATCTAAATATTCAATCTTAAAATATGCGGGTTGTTACAGTCAGATCTAGTTGTTTTGAGTTGGATTTCTACTATAAGGTCGTGACCGAGTCTGATGGGTCACTAAGATTTTATGGATTTGATGAACAAAGTTTCCCTGATATATTCGATAAGTTTGTACTCGTGTTCATCAACAGTTTCTCATCTATCTCAGAATCAGAGTTGTGCAGTGGAAGCGAGGTAGCAGCTATGCTAGGAAGGGAGCAAGTTCAGCTTGCTATTGCTTGAGAAGTTGAGCTTGTGTTCTGGATTTCGATGGATCTTGGAAGAATTTTCTGTTGGATGGGATCCAGGAACTGGTTTGCTTTGGTCTAGTTGTTTCTAAAAGCATCAGCATAGGTTGATCTAATCAGGAAGAAGATTGGCAGCCCAGGATTGTCTGTTGAGTTATGCAGATATGAGATAAGGAATTTGGAATTCGAAGTTGAAGTCTTCATTGTTGTTAAGATTTCTCTGGTTAAGAGAACAAATTGGATGGCTAGTTCTGAGGCATTTGGGATTTCTTATCTGTGTTTTTGATTGGATAAGATTGAATTGGCAGTTTGGATAGCTGTGATTCGTTGTATTTCGCGTATCTCTGAGGAAGTACGTGTATGATTCATCGTTGGTTGTAGAATCTACAGTTCATTTGGATTTGGAAGTTGTGCTAGACTTGAGTATAGTCTGATGTTCTGTTTAGATTTGTTAGATCTAGAGATGAGAGGAGCTCTGGATTTTGGTGGCGTAGTTAGTTTAGCTTCTGTAGAACGAGTCTTCGAGTGATTTATACTTGGAAAACTCTAGATAGTATTTAAGATTTATTCTGATTTGTGTCAGGATAATTAATTAGGTTTGTTTGTTTGATTGGTTGCTTTGGTTGTTAGTAACCGGATAATAGGTATGCTTTGCTGTTTGAAATTGAAATCTTTACTGGTTTATTAAAGTTTCTTTTCTTTTAAATTTCGAGGATGTTAATGCTTAAAATTGAACTCTAACACCGCAATGTATGTAGAGATTAAGTGAAAGCACCACCTGTAAACACAGGAATTAGAAACAAGTAGAAAAGTCACAAGGAAAGCAGTAAAAGACAACAGTTTTATAGTGGTTCGGCTTTGGGTTAAGCCTACGTCCACTTTAATCTTTTTTATTGCTGAATCTATTAAAACTTTACAACAATCCTTGATTACAACACTGATGGGGCAAATAACTGGAACTCCAATGTAGAAGAAGTCTTTAAATCCATGTCGACTGCGTTAGATTTACTCTTGAAGTTTGTTGAGATGTCCTTCGTGTTTGAAGTGTTGAGTGAGTCGAGAATTCAGCAGAGTATCGGCCTTCCAGAAATGAGCCAAAAAGATCCCCTTTTAGTTGGAGTAGGCGGGGTATTTATAGGAGCGTTCGGTGTTAGGTCGTAGGTCGCAAGCGACCTTGGATAGGTCATAGGTCCTCCACGACCTAGTGGGAGTCGTTTACGGCTTATACAAGGTACACTTCATCATTCTGGAGAAACTAGCTAGTCATAGGTCATGGCCGACTTTGGTAGGAAGCGGTATAGGATGCTCCTTTGGCATGTTTAGGTCGTGAGTGACTTAGATATAGGTCCTAGGTCGTGGGCGACCTAGGGAAGGAGCGACATAAGGAAGACAAGTTACCTCGACTTTGTATAGCTCGCTAGGTCGCTAGGTCGTTAGAGAGCTTCATTCCTGTTAGGTCACGTCTAAGTTAACTCGTTCACACTTTAGGTCATTAACCCGCTGTTGGTCCATTAGTCTTTTAGGTCGTAATGCTTGCTGTGTTAGGTCGTTTCACCTTAACTCACTGCAGAACTTTATCCCTGTTAGGTCGCTCTCCTTATTAACTCGCTGGGTCATTCAACCCTTAGGTCGCTGGGTCCTTGATAACTTTAGGTCGCTGGACCTTTCAATCCTTTAGGTAGCTGAGCTCTGCAGGTCGCTGACTAGTTGAGTTGCTAGGTCGCTACTTTCTCTAGATCGCAGGGTCGTAGAAAGAAGAGGGTTAACACTTGCCCCTCGAAGTATACGCCTAAGAGTTAGGTCGTGTGCTTCGATATCTTTTAACCCGTGCTAGCTTAGATCGTTAAGTCGCGGGCGACTTATGAAAGAGTTAGGTCGCTCGTGTCGATTCGTGTTCCTTTCTCTCCCCTATATAAGCCGTTAGGTCGTTTCTTCTTCCTTCACCTTATTGTATTCTGTTGCCGCCATTACTCTCTTTGAGCTCGAGAACTTTTGAAGCGAATCTACCTGTTGATTTGATCATCATCTCCTCAATCTCACTACGTAAGTGAATTCGACCATTATTCAGCCACGACCACCATCGAATTATGAATCCCCCAGTTTTCAGCCCTATCCCGATTCTGCATGCTGCATTTCGCCGTGGATCATGTCACGATTAACTTTTGATCGTTTTTGGATACGTTGGCGCTGTGATTCACGAGAGTACAACAGTACATTGGGTTTGTGATGGATCTGAGGCGATTAGCATTGGTTTTGGAAGTTCTGGTGGCGTGGAGATATGATGGATTTTACTGTAGAGAGGCTAACAGGTTTTTGGGTCAACGGGTTAGATGATTTGCTGAGAGAAGAAGAGTTAGCGAGTTAAGGGGGTTAGGTCGTGCTCGACTTAGGAGCCGTGAACGACTTAGGGCTTTAGTGGTTCGAGACGTGAATCATGAGACTTAACTCGGCAAACGGTTTAAAGAATTGGCGCGACCTAAGGATCCTTATGACCCAAAAAGGGGCTGAGCGATTTAACTCTTAGCGACTTAAACTTTGAATTGCATGAGCGACTTAGTCTTTAGGTCGCGTGAACTACTTAGTGACTAGGTCGTGCGATCGACTTAGGACTTAAAACAATTTTTCACTATCGAGTTGCTACTTGCGACCTAGACCAATTTCAACCCAACCTGTTTGGTTGTGAGCGACCTAGGACTTAGAGAACTTGTTTACTCGGATTGTGACTTAAGGACTTGAACAAAACTTGAAAGCTTCAGAATTTTGATAAAACTTGATTGTACTTCTAACTTGAACTGAGCTTGAACTTTGAATTGTCTGGACTTTAAACTGTTTGAACTTTGCTGCACTTCTTTACAGATTATGTTCACTTTAAGCTAACAACCTACTGAACACACCATTTGCAAAATCTAGGGCGAATATACTGCCATTGATTGCCCACATCGAATGACAGATTAGTCGATAAAAGATAATCAACTTAAAGAAATTTTATGAAGTGCTACGAATCAACAAATTCAAGCGAAGTATTAAAGCAAAGCAATATTAATCAATTAAAACTGATTTGTTTGCATCAATACCGCACTTGCATTTGGACTTAAAACAACAAAACCTGAAACTTTGTAACTGACAAATTCCTGTTAGTTTAATTTCAGTTATATTTGCTTGTCATTTTATTAGTTCTACACAACACTTCACACATTTAGGAAATGTGCACCTTCATATTTGAATATCCAGTTCCTTGTGTAGAATGTCTTCTCAAGAAGAGATAATCGAGCAATCTGAAGGAGTCTTCCCGATAGCCGACCCATTGGATAATCCTCCGGAAAGAACTCCAACTACGCTGAGTCAGCGGGCATTCAACCAATTACATATTCAATTTGGGATTGGCGAAGCGGATGCTATACTTCCTCGGCCAAATGATACTGCTGACAGGCCTCCTCTCGGTTTTGTCGCTGTCAACCGTCAGATGTGCCTTTGTGGTGCCATTCCTCCTTTCAATGAATTTCTTTATCAACTCCTTTTCTGACTAACCATCTCTCCCTTTCAACTACATCCCAATGGCTACGCCATCCTGATGGGATTGTGTGTTTTATCAGGAGGAGACTTAACCATCTTCCGCACTTCGAAGATATCTGCTACTTACGCACATTCGCGTAGAATAAAGACCACCCCTCAATTATACTTGTGAAAAGTGCCAGAAATCGTAAACTTATCACCGGTCTTTCCGAAAGCGCTCACAGTTTTCTGAATCAATTCTCCTTCGCTCGCTGCCCCCAGGGTTTTATGCCATCTGGAGAATAGGAAGTAAGATTTCTCATCCCCGTTCTTTCCGTTTCTGAGTTTTTCGAGATCCGAATTGCTAATTGCTAATTTCATTCTTTTATTTTACAACACTTCCTCCTCCCTCTAGAAATCCCAGTCAGAAAACGACTTTTGAAAGGTTAAGCATCGTGCCGGTTGAGGAAAGAAGTATTAAGTTTCTAATGAAAGATGAACTTCTTCACCAATACGGGATTCTGCACCCCTCCCATTCTACTCAACCTCATGAAGTCCCCGACTCTCCAGTAAAGACATCGAATGCCCCAGTTTCCGTCGGAGAGCTTACGCCGAAAGAACATACCGTTGAGGCTTCATTGGTAAAGTGTTCTGCTTCAATTGATGTTGCGCGGTCATCGGACAAACTTGCACTTGCCTCGTTCATCGAAGAAGGGGAACCTCCCCAACAATTCCGTGAAATCTGGTGGCGAAGAAACTAAGAGAGCAAGTCCCGCCAGGCACAACGGTGATGATACTTTCGAAGGGTTGAGCGACCTAATGATTACTTCACAGGCGCTTTTTAAAGATGATCCTATACAGCTAAAGTTACTTCTCCAGCAGTTGAAGCGACATCCGTTCTGCAACAAATTCCATCAGCCCAAGAGTGGACACTGGCTATAAAATCCATCATCACCTCCCAAACCAGGAGTGGTTCGTAGTTTAACGCGCGTAGTTTGCACGTTACACACACCTAGGACTTTTCAGCATTTATATGCGTTCAACTTTCTTGCTTTCGAGATTTATGAGTTTATGTCATTATTTATTTTCAGATTCTCCAATAAGACGAAGCGGCTCCTACTACGATGATTTCCATCGTTATGGAAGGCTCGGTTCTTATGACCCCAGGAGGTATCTTCCTGCCTCTTGGGAAACTGACGAAGAAAGAGTTGCGAGGAAGGCTCGTGAGAAGCACGCTTATGAAGAGCGCTATGGGAGACAGGACGAACGACACGACTCTTCCCAAAGAGAGGATGATTCCCATAAGTGAAAGTCCCGTGATGACAAGGGAAAAAGCCATGTTACTGAGGACCCGAGTAAACAGGCCAAACTTGGTGAAAAACTGACATCCGAACTCTCTGAAAAGCTTGCTGCTCCCGTCTCTTTGGAAATTCCTTCCGGCTCTCCTCCCCTTCCAAGGACCGATATTCAAACAATCATAAATAGGCCCCCCTATCAAGTTGGGCAGGGTCCGACTACTCTTCAGAATCGATTTCTACATTGGTGCTTAAAGGGAGTATGCTTCGATCTTGACTTGGTCCCGATTGATAAGCAAGCCATGTTTGGAAATCTTGATGCCGTCAAACTCGACATCGAGAGAATGTCTGGCTGGCAGAAACTCGTTGACAAGCTTCAAAGAGTGGATCGTGCAAACCTTGAAGCCATGCTGACTATGGAAAATGACAAATCTGAGTGGCAGAAAACACTCGATCAGCATGATGCCGAAATGAAGAGTATTGCCGCTTATAATGAAAATCTTGAAGCGGAAGTTGAAAAACTTAAGGAAGAGCTCGTCACTTCTTCCATTTCCTATTCTCAGAGAGAAGAAGTGCTTCAAAAACAAGTGAGAGATGCTCACGCGGCACAGAGAGACGCCGAAGCTAAATTTGAATCATAACAACAAGTTTTGGACAGATACCGAGCTGATGTTGCTCATCTACAAGAAAAGACCAACTCCCAGTACCTGGAAATTGAACTGCTAAAAACTCGACTTTCTAAAGCTGAAAGAGACCGCGATGAAGCTATTGCCGACAAAGGTGCAGCCAAAGAATCTCATATGGCGACTAAAGCTGAAGTCCGCTCCACTCTATTCGAGTTTTACATCCATAGTGTTCTGGTGCGCGAAAACCTTAAGTTTTTAGTACCGGAGTATGAAATCACTTTGGCCAAAGTGTGGGAGGCCATACTTGATATGCTTGGAGGAGCCGGATATGCCGAAGTAGATTTAATGGCACATTATCTAGATGATGATGCATGTGCCACTCTTGCTGGGGGAAGGAGCAACTCTCCAAAGGGAGAGCCGAAATGATAGAAGGAGAACATTTAGGAAAGACAATCTCAACCGACCCAGTTCTACCTTCAATTTCAGCCAACATCGATATTGCTGGCTCCAGTTCCCATTCCCCACCTCCTGCTCAAGCTGTTACTGAAAGTGCCATCGCCCGCACTGGAGATGAGGCCCAAGAAAGTACTGACGCGCAAGCTTTTGAAGTTGACATAGTAAAACCTACTTCTCCAGGTAAACTCAGTGTCGATCTCGCTCAAGTGGACTGTTTGTTCGCTTCGACAGAGTTCGATAAGCTTCTCGTTTATTTCTTAAGTGTCGATGGCCATTATCCCGAGGAATACTGACTTTAACTTTTCTTCTCCTATAGAGAAAACACCAAGTATTGTTCAGACTCCCCTCCTCCAGCTGTCCCCCCTCCATCTCTTCAGATTACTCCTCCTTCTATCTCTCAACCGGGGTCGCAAGAAGAGCAGATAGAAGCTCTTCGTGACATGGACGATCCTGTTGCTTCTCAGGAACAAAAGGTCGAAGAACCTGAAGAAGGGGAGAGAACTCTGGAGCAGACTGCTTTTGATGACATAAAATTGTCCGCTCTTTTCATTCCGGGTAGTGAGTCTTCTTCTAAGAAGAGGGGGAAACGCGGAGTCTCAATGAAAAAGAAGGAAGCTTCTGCCGGCGAAGAAAAAGCAGAAGAGAGTCCAATTGCACCCCTTCTTCTTTCTTCCCCTACTCTCACAAGCCAGCCCAAAAAGTTGATCATCCGGCTAGGTGAAGGCTCGAAAGGTGGCAGGAATAAGAAATGATGGGTTCGGGACTTATGCTTTTCGCCTCACTTTTTTGCTTGTATATGTAAAGACCTGTGTCGACCGAAAATTGTGCGGGTACCGGTCCCCGCCTTCTTTTGTTTTGAAACTTGCACATGTATGAAAATTTTATAGTATGGAATAGAATGATTCTTTTACTTTTACAAACCTCTGTCTGTATTTGAGAATGCATTTATTCTTCTTTTCATACAAGTTTCTTTATTTTCTCTGTTTGATGTTGTAGTAAACCTATGGTATGTTGCTTGAGCATTGTTTTTATTTTTGCAACTATGTTATATTTCCCCATACCATGGTTTATTGCAATCTCTTTCACATTGGCAAAATTTTGGAGAACAACTCTTCTGTTTTGAGAAGACTTGTACTCTTTCTTTAGAGAACAACTTTTCCATTTGAAGGAGATTTGCATCTGTACTTTATAGGACAATATTTTCCGTTTTAAGGAAATATTTTTCTGATTTAGTAGAATGCACCCCGTATTGGAGAAGCCTTCTCTTTTTTTTTGCTGCGAAGTTTATACACTTCACTTTTGGATAAAGTCACTTTTATTTTGGCAAGTGAATTTTCCTTCGTGGTAAAGTGGGCCTCCGAAAAAGGGCTTTGACCTGTTTGTGCCTCCAAAGAGGGCTTTTGTTCGATTGTGCCTCTGGGAAGAGGGCTTTTTCGTTTGACTGTGCCTCTGGGAAGAGGGCTTTTTTGTGTGATTGTGCCTCTGGGAAAGAGGGCTTTTTTGTGTGTGTGCCTCTGGGGAGAGGGCTATTTTTTTTTCTGCCTCTGGGGAGAGGCTTTTATTTTTCCCTGTCCGCTAGGAAGCGGGCCTCCGAAGAGGGCTTTTCACATTTTGACTCATGTGAAGTTTTATTTCAGATCGCGGTGAAATGTGTGCCTCCGAAGAGGTCTTTTAGCATTTCAACTATGGTGAAATGGACCTCCGAAGAGGGCTTTTCACATTCCAGCACTTGTGAAGTTTTATTTCAGATCTTGGTGGAATGCGTGCCTCCGAAGAGGTCTTTTAGAATTTCAACTATGGTGAAATGGGTCTCCGAAGAGGGCTTTTCACATTCCAGCACTTGTGAATTTTTATTTCAGATCACGGAGGAATGTGTGCCTCCAAGTATAGCTTTTGCCTGGAAGTTTCCTTCTCTCGGTTGGATGGATTCACGGGGCGGACATAAGTTACTTGGATTGTTTGTTTCCACAAACGTTCTCAGCTAGTTAACGAGTATCCTGTGCCACCGATCGGTCCACAACTTTTTGTTGAGAAAGAGAACTTTCTTTTTCTGGCAAGTCCCATTAGATGTCTTTATCCTCCAAAGAGTTGTGCCTCCGAAGAGGGATTGTGCCTCCGAGGAGGCCTTTTGCTGTTTGCTGCCCGCTCGCCATGTCATTTTGCCATTTGCTCATATCAGCGGTTCCCTGTTATCATTTCCAAGCACACATTCCTTTCTTTTGCAAGTAGCTTATTCTATCCCAAGAAGTGTACTTCATTGTTAAATGAGTTCGCAGGGGCAGACACAGGCTAATTAATCGAATGTTTGTTTGGACAAACGATCACAATTAGTTAGGAAGGGTCTACCTCTGGCAGAACCACTAACTGTTTGCTTGAAGCACTTCTTATGTAGGATTTGAATCTGGAATTTTTGTGGCTAGATATTCATTTGTTGAGTGATGTCAGGGATCGCTTGGTCTTATGATGGGTAAGCCTTGTTTTAATGGCCTGCAATATTAAATCGACATTTTAGCAATACAATTGAAGTGCTTTATATATCGAAATAAAACAAGCAGTTTATAATAGTAGAGAACACAAGATTTATAGTGGTTCGGCAAGAACTGAGCCTACATCCACTTTATAGTTCTTATTATTCACTTGCACTGGCTTTACAATGGCTTTCAATACAAGAATCAAACATTCATAATTCTTTTTACAAATTTAAGCAAAGCTTTTAAGTAAAATATGGGCGCAAGTGATTGCTGTTCCAAGCTCTTGGAATTGGATCTCCTTCGGCAGTTGTCAGTTTGAAAGTGCCATCAAGAAGTTTTTTGCCTATGACATATGGCCCTTCCCAGTTTGGCGCAAACACTCCTGTTGGTATCATGATCCTTTTCAAGACTAGATCTCCAATCTCAAAGCTGCGTTGGCAAACTTTGGAATTGAAATGCCTAGCAATTCTTTGCTGATGGGCTGTGATTATGAGTCAGCCTCTTCCCTTTTTTTCATCAAGGAAGTCAAGTGCTTCAAGTTGCAACTATTCATTTTCAGCTTGGTTGAAATGAATTCTTCTATGTGAAGGGACTTCTACTTCCACCGAAATCATTGCTTTGATCCATATGCTAATGAAAATGGAGTGTGCCCGGTCGCAGTTTTGTGGGTAGTTCTATATGCCCATAGTGCTAGTGGAAGCTTATCGACCCAACCACCTTTCGCTTTTTCCGGCTGTTTTTTGATGGTTGATTTGATAATTTTGTTTACTGCTTCCACTTGCCCGTTTGCCTGCGGATGAGCCACTACGGAGAAGCTTTTTTGGATCTTGAATCGCTTGCAAAAATCTTGGAATTCTTCACTTTCGAATTGGGTTCCGTTATCTATGATTATCTTTTGAGGCACACCATACCTGCAAATGATATCCTTAGTTACAAAGTTTATCATCTTTTTAGAGGTAATAGTAGCTAATGGTTTAGATTCAACCCATTTAGTAAAATAATCAACAGCAACAATAGCATATCTGATTCCGGATTTGGCAGTTGGCAAAGGCCCGATGAGATCTATTCCCTAAATAGCGAATGGCCACGGACTGACCATCTGTGTTATCTCGATGGAAGGTGCTCTTGGGATTTTTGCGAATCTATGACATCAGTCATATTTTCGGGCATAGCTTGCAGCATCACGATTAATATCTGGCCAAAAATACCCATAACGGAGAATTTTCTTTGCTAGAGTTTGACCACCTGAATGGTCTCCGTGCTCTCCTCCGTGTACGTCAGCTAGAATTGTCTTAGCTTCTTCCTTGGTCACACATCAGAGTAATGGCATTGAGAATCCCCGCCTGTACAATCGGCCATCTTGAATTATGTATCTGGAGGCTTTTCTTAGCAACTTCTGTCGTTCTTTTGAACTTTCTGGTAGAGAACCGTTGAGCAGATATCCCATTATTGGAGTCATCCATGTTTCTTGCTCTTGAGATATAGTCATGATCAAGTCAATATCCATCTCATCGGTGCTTGGAGATGACAGGACTTCCACAGGAACCAATCCCAATAATTGAGCTTCACCAGTGCTTGCGTACTTTACGAGAGAATCTTCCTTCATGTTCTCTTCCCGGGGTATATGATTTATCGTATAATGGTCAAGATCATCGAGAAGTTCCCAGGCTCTTGACAAATAAGCAGGCAGATTTCCTCCTTTAGTTTGAAACTCTTTCTTAACTTGACATACAATAAGCTGCGAATCGCTGAAGATCTGCAACACTTTGACGTTCAACTCTTTAGCAATTCTCAAGCCGGCAATAAGAGCTTCATATTCTGCTTCATTGTGTGTCTAAGGGAACTCCAATCTCAATGCATAGCACAATGACCGCCCTTCAGGGGTTTCAAGCACAACCCGAGCTCCGGAACAGCAATCGTTTCTTGCACCATCAACATATAATTTCCATCAAATTGGGGGATTATCAATCACTTCTTCCTCACTATCACCTCTATCTGTACATTTTGCGATGAAATCTGCCAAAGCTTGTCCATTGATTGCTCTCTGGGGATGATAAGTGATGTCGTACTGGCTGAGTTCAATATTCCACTTCAGAAGACGACCCGAAGTCTCAGGACAAAATAAGACCTGCTTTAGAGGTTGATCAGTGAGGACTTTGATAAGACGAGCTTGGAAATACGGCCTCAACTTTCTTGATGCAATCAGTAGACAATAGGCGAGCTTTTCCAATTTTGAATAATTCATCTCTGCCCCGGTGAATCTCATGCTGATATAAAAGACCTGGCGCTGAATTTTTGCGTCTTCCCGTACCAACGCTACACTGAGAGCATGAGATGAGATTGCCAAATGTACAAAAAGATCTTCACCATTGTCCGGCTTAGAAAGTATTGGAGGCATTTCCATATGACGAATCAACTCATCGAAAGCTTTCTGGAATTTAGGAGTCCAGTCAAAAAATTTCCTTCCTTTCTTCAGTGCATCAAAGAATGGAATGCATTTATCAGTAGCTTTAGAAATGAATCGACTCAAGGCAGCGACTTTTCCATTAAGACTTTGCAATTCCTTCTTCGTTCTAGGAGCTTTTACTTCTTTTAAGGCAGCAATCTGAGTAGGATTAGCTTCAATGCCCCTAGCACTCACAATGAAACCCAGAAACTTTCCGGACTCCACCCCAAATGAGCATTTCAAAGAATGAAGTTTCATTCCGTACTTTCGAAGGATTGCAAACATTTCCGCCAAGTGGTCCATATGGTCTACCGCTTTCTTTGACTTTACCAACATACCGTCAACATAAACGTCCATAGTTTTGCCAATCTGTGGTTTGAACATAGCATTGACGAGTCTTTAGTAAGGTTCCCCTGCATTCTTAAGTCCGAAGGGCATGACTTTATAGCAGTAGAGTCCAACATCGTTGATAAAGCTTGTATCCTCCTGATCCGACCCATGCATCATAATCTGGTTGTATCCGGAGTAAGCATCCATGAAAGATAACAATTCATGCCCCGTTGTTCCATCCACCAACTGATCTATCTTGGGTAACGGGAAGCAGTCTTTGGGGCAGGTATCGTTTAAATCTGAGAAGTCAATGCATACTCTCCACTTCCCGTTAGCTTTGTTAGCCAGTACTGGATTTGAAACCCAATACGGATAAGTAGACTCCCTGATGAAACCATTCTCCACGAGCCGGTCTACCTCTTCTTTCAACGCTGCCGACCTTTCAGTACCCTGGGTTCTTCTTTTTTGTTTTACCGGTGTAAACTTCGAATCAATATTCAGAGTATGTACCGCGATTTCCGGGGATATTCTGCACATATCAGCATGAGTCCAAGCGAATACATCCATATTTGCTTTCATGAATGATATTAAGGAATTTTGAACTGTCACATTAAGTTGGGAACCCACATCACTACTTTGTTCGGATCTTTCGGGTCAACAGGTACGGGCACTATTACTTCCACTGGCACCACTCTATTCTTCCCTGCATTAGCTTTTCTGGGATCCATTTCTCTTCGTGCCCCGCTATGCTCGCCATTGCAGGGTCCACCCTGTAATTGCTACAAGGTTGGTTCTTTGATGCGGACTGAGGCTGCCGCATCTTGTCCCATCTCTCTCTTCCTCGCTTCACACAACTCTATTAAATAACATTCTCGCCCAGCATTTTGATCCCCTTTAATAACTCCAACACCATTATCCGTGGGAAATTTCATAGTGAGGCACCACGGGGCGAGAATTGCCTTAAAAGCCGCAAGAGTTGGTCGGCCTAGAAAGGCATTGTAGGCAGAAAATTCATCAACAATTACAAAAGTCTGTTTTGAACCACCTTTTTCTTCCCCTCTCCTAGCTCGACGAACAAGTCAATAGTTCTAACTGACTGCTTCGGTTCCCCAGTGAACCCAACAATTTTCTGAGATGAGGCTTGAACATTAGCCATTGGAATTTTTATTTGGTCGAACGTTTTTTTGAAGAGAATACTGCAAGAAGCGCCGCAATCTACAAGCACTCTTCTCACAATAGCCAGCCCAATGCCTGCAGAGATGACCAAGGGATCCATGGTTGGAGCTTCAATACCCATAGAATCCCTGGCTTTGAACACAATATCATCATTGAAAGTTTTCTGCTGCTTCAAAGGTGCAACGTCTTCTAGCACAAAAACACTCTCTTCTATTGGTGCATACTTCAAGGCACAGGCATATCTTTCCATCTTGCCCCAGCTTCTTCCTGCTGGGTGAGGACCTCCTGTAATCACATTGATAACAGGCCTTCCCGATTCATGCACGGTATTCCTCTCACCCGAGCCAGATGGATGAGCAGGAAGTTGCTGGCCCTTAGTGGATGAAGTTGGGTCATTTCTACTTCTCTTAACATATTGCTACAACTTGTTCTCTCTCAATAGTTCTTCAATTAAACTTTTCAGATGGCGACATTCATTGGTATCATGACCAGGTTGATTATGAAACCGATAGAATCTCCCACATTGAGCAGCTTTTTTGTTAACTCTCATCTCCGGCGGTTTAGGATATTCTACTGCATTTTTGGTAGCAAAAAAGATATTCTCTGGAGTGTCAGTCAAAAGAGTGAAATCTGAAGGTTTTAAGAAGCAAGGTTTCTTCATATCTTTATGTTTCTTCCCACCATTATTCTCCCTTTTCTGACTTTCGGATTCCTTTTTAGTAGGAGCAGTAGTATTATTCTTAACCTCTCTCAATGCCACTTTAACTGGTGCTCGAAGGTTTTCCAAGCGCATGAATTCATCAGCTTTCTTATAGAATTTCTCAAGCGAACTCGGTTCTTTCATCTTCAGCCACTTCCCAAATTCGCTTGATTTGTCGATTGCCCTCATCAAGTATGTCAAGACCATCCGTGGTTCTTCATTGTCCACTTCAGCCAAAGCTATGTTGAAGCGGTTCAAGAAAGACCTGATAGGTTCTCCAAGATTCTGTTCCAGGCTCGAGAGTGAAATAATATCCTTAGCCTTTGAAGCATACAACCTGAATTGCTTTTTAAATTTCCGAGTCAAATCGGCGAACTAGTCTATGGATCGGACCGGAAGCTTTGTGAACCAGAGCAGAGCCACTCCTTCCAAGTATACCGAAAGTACCGGCATTTGACTCATCAGACGCTTTAGCACCAGTCATGTGCCAATCGTACTTATACAGGAATTTATTGGGGTCGCTTGTTCCCTTATAAGCCGGGATGGTAGGAGGAACAAACTTCCTTGGGAATTCCGCGTTTAGAATCTTTTCAGTGAATGAAGTTTTGCTCGGAGCGAATCCCATTCCTTCTCATCTTCATCCCTCTACATGCTTTCTTTCATGATTTGTCGCACCATGCTCGAAAGATATTCCTCATCATTTAAAGGATCTGCAGGACAGACTTCGGCCACTTTCTCGGAAGTTTGTCTGGACAAACGTTCGTGGAGAGTTGGTTGTGGTCTCGATCCTCCATCTTGAGGAGGTGTTTCTTTGGTGGGGCTAGATGCTCTTTGAGGAATATTCCTCTCTTCAAGATCATGAACATCATCTGCAAGGTTTTCTTCATTATTCACCGGTTGATGGTTTGCTCCGAGCAATGCATTTAACCTCTCAAGCATTAAATCATTCTGAGTTTCCATCTGCTGGTATAATCCAGATACTGCAGCATCTAACTCCGCTCGTGTAATTTCGGCACTTGGTGCTGCTTGACTTGACGAAGGAGAAGTGGCAGTATTTTCATGGACATTACTGGCTCTTGTAGATCCGTGCTTTCTTCCAGGAGCCATTATCTCCGATAGACTTCTGGTTTTGAGAGAGATTCTTTCAACAAACTTTTGCGAAGCAATGACGAAGATAGCCTGAGTTCAGTTCTCAGTGAAAGCACCGAAAATGTTAACGCTTAAAATTGGACGCTAACACCCCAGTGCATGTAGAGATTAAGTGAAAGCACCACCCGTAAACACGGGAATTAGAAACAAGTAGAAAAGTCACAAAGAAAGAAGTAAAAGACAACAGTTTTATAGTGGTTCGGCTTCGGGTTAAGCCTACGTCCACTTTAATCTTCTTTATTGCTAAATCAATTACAACTTTACAACAATCCTTGATTACAACGCTGATGGGACAAATAACTGGAACTCCAATGTAGAAGAAGTATTTAAATCCATGTCGATTGCGTTAGGTTTCCCCTTGAAGTTTGTTAAGATGTCCTTTATGTTTGAAGTGTTGAGTGAGTCGAGAATTCAGCAGAGTATCGGCCTTCCAGAAATGAGCCAAAAAGATCCCCTTTTAGTTGGAGTAGGCGGGGCATTTATAGGAGAGTTCAGTATTAGGTCGTAGGTCGCAACCGACCTAGTGGGAGTCGTTTACGGCTTATACAAGGTACACTTCATCGTTCTGGAGAAACTAGCGAGTCATAGGTCGTGGCCGACTTAGGTAGGAAGCGGCATAGGAATCTCCTTTGGTATGTTTAGGTCGTAAGCGACTTAGGTATAGGTCGTAGGTCGTGGGCGACCTAGGGAAGGAAAGACATAAGGAAGACAAGTTACCTCGGCTTTGTATAGCTCGCTAGGTCGCTAGGTCGTTAGAGAGCTTCATTCCTGTTAGGTCGCGTCTAAGTTAACTCGTTCACACTTTAGGTCATTAACCCGTTGTTCGTCCATTAGTCCGATAGGTCGTAATGCTTGTTGTGTTAGGTCGTTTCACCTTAACTCGCTGCAAAATTTTATCCCTGTTAGGTCGCTCCCCTTATTAACTCGCTAGGTCGTCGAACCCTTAGGTTGTTGGGTCGTTGATAACTTTAGGTCGATGGACCTTTCAATCCTTTAGGTCGCTGAGCTCTGTAGGTCGCTGACTAGTAGAGTTGCTAGGTCGCTACATTCTCTAGATCGCAGGGTCGTAGAAAGAAGAGGGTTAACAGGGGACGAAATTCTTTTAAGGTGTGAGGAATGTGACAACCCGGGAATTTCGGGCAATATTAATTTAATAATATGTATTAATAATTAAATTTGATTTGATAATTTTTCTTTATAATTTTAATTTAAATTGATAAATTTAAACTTTAAAGGTTAATAAATATTTAATCTGGTAATTTCGATCAATATCTTTCTTACAATTTAAAATTGATAAGGATTTATTTTTTTCAAAGCTAATAAATTTTATTCTATTTATAATATATATATATATATATATTTGTTTGTGAATAGAAGATCCTTGTTTTAAATAAAATATTTTATTTTCAAATTGTAATATATATGTATGTATATGTTATAATTTGGAATTGTTTTGAAATTTAATATAATCTATTTGTAATATATATATATATATATATATATATATATATGTATGAGTATTGTAATTTGAAGCTTTGGTTTAAACTCTATATTTTTTAAAAGATAATTTAAGATGTATTCAATTGTTTCAAAATATAAGATAGTTATTTGTTTTTAGATATGATAGTTTAAGCAAAGTTTTGTTTTGTTTAAAGTGCTTAAATTTAAAATGTTTATAAAATACATGTATAAAGATTTATTTGTATTATAACTAGTTTTATAATATTTTCTTTAAAGATTAAACTTGTATGTTTATTTAAATTCAAAAGCTTATTATTTTAAAAAAAAATTTCATAAATGCATATAAATACAAGTGTCCATATTACATGAATATAAGATATAATTATTTTTTTATAAGGTTTTAAACACAATTGTGCAAAGATCTTTAACACTTGTAACTTTTTAAAATATGCTTGAGACACTTGTTCAATTTATCAACAAGTAGCACTATTTTTATTTTTATTTTTAAATAAATATTTTTAGAAGAAAATTAGTTTTTACAAATACTTTTTCCTTTGTTTTCTTTTCTAATCTCAAAACAGAAATTATTCCAAAACCTGAAAATTTAAATCAAAAGAAAAAAAAATCAAATCTGAAACTAAATCTGCAAAGCAAAGTTCTTCTCAACAATCAAAGCTTCAACCTTCAAATTTCAACCTGCAATTCAAATCTTCTACAAATTCAAATGAAGTTCAACTACAAGTCTGATCTGTTTAACATTTTAAAAAACATCATATTGAAGCGTGTAAGGGATTCATTTTCATCTGCAAAGCAAAGTCAAAACATTATCCAGATTTAATGATTTCAAGCCTGGAAAAAGAATTAAACTGCTCTTCTTATAATTAGTGAGTAAATTATTTTAAAAACAGTTTGAAATTGATTTAGACTCTAATTCATATGTTAAATCTGTGGATTTATCTTAGTGATTGCATGAAAATATTTCCAGTATTTATATTATTGAATTTATAAGATCTGTATATATATGTGAAATAGGCTGTATGAAACTCTGTTTTCTGTTTTGTTTAAGACCAGAATTCTCTGCAAAATTTCAAAACTCCCACTATCGTCATTATTTGACCTTAATGATTGAATAGAAGTTGGATGATATTGTTTGTTGTTAATTTTAAAAATAGTTTCTTAGTTTAAAATGCAACAAATAATTTTTAAATTGGAAAATACAGTGAATCTTGATTTATATCAGAAAATCATTAATCTTAATTTTTGCTTTGGATTGTATATATGGATTAGTTGTTAAAAATGATGATTTTTAACACGCATTGCATAATTTTTAAATGAATATTCAATTGGGAATTTGGAGGTGAAGGGTTTCGGCAATTTGATCAATTGTCGATGATCAAACCCACGATTTGAGTTGAAATCTTGGGTGAAGCTTGTTTATGTATCGTGGATGATGGGAAAATTGCTCATGGAATTTTCCAATGGCCGTGGTGATGGGATTAGATCGAAATAGGGTTTAAGTTTGTTTTCGGTTGGGTTTGACTGTCGTGACTGTTGCGACTTAGTTATTTGACCGGAGTTGTTCGCGTTTGGAGGAGATGTAGCTCATGGACGTGGCGTTTCAATGGTGTGGTCAGCGAAGATCATCGGCCACGAGATGGTCGGCGTTGGGGGATTTTTGGTGGTTCGAGTTTCTACAGTACTCGAGCGTTTGGTCAAAATTTTGATTCGAACAAGTTTTGTTCGATCTGGGTATGTTTTTGGGTTCGCGCGCATTCGTGGGATGGACGGCGATGGTCGCGAAGACCTTTGGTGGCTAGCGACGTTAGTGCACGTGCATCGTGCACGGCTTGGATCTGGAGAGTTTGAGTTTGGGGAAGACGTGTTGACTCGGGTAGAACTCGCGTTTTTCTTAGTGTCAACTCGAAGTAGTGGTATTTGGTTTGTAACTCGGGGATGACTCTTGATGTTGCCGTGTTTAACTCGAGTGATTATGTTATTGTGTTTTAATTAAGTACAGTGTAGTGTCTAAGTGCAAATTAACTTGTTGTTGAACTAAATGGAATCAAGCTTTATATTATAAACAAGTCTTATAACAGAAACAAATATACTAAGTTAAAAGTTTGTTTGAAATAAATATAAATCAAACTTTAAAAAAAATATTAATTGATTTATTTTAAATTTAAATTGTTAAGAAGTTTTTTTTTAAGTAATTATTTAAGTAAATTTTGAATTTAAATTTAAAAGTGTGTTTTGAATTTAGGTATTAAATCAAAGTTTTAAAATAAATTTTTAAGTAATGTTTAATAACTAAGTTTCAAATTTGATTGAAAATAAATAAGTTTATATTAGATAATTAAAGTGTTTTAAACTTTTAAAAATGATTTCTAAATGTTTTATTTTCAAACAAAGTTTAAGTTATAATTTTGTAAACCAAATAGAATAATTTGCTTTTAAGTTATTAAAATTTGATTAATTTCAAACAATTAATTTATGAAGATAAATATGGTTAATTTATCATTGTTACGAACTTATGGATACTTAATTTAATATGTTTTGTTAATAAGTAAAGATTAATTAAGATAAATGATTTACTTAATTAATTAAGGATTTTGAAAATATTAGAAGTTAGTTAATTAATTATATAATTAATTTTAGATAATTAGTTAATTATTTATTTAATTTTTTAATAATCACTTAATTATGAATTAATTAAGTGTAATTACTTAATGAAGTAATTAATGGTCAATTATTGAATATAATTGAGAATGGGAATTTCTTATGGAATTAATTTATTGGAAGTGATTAATGGAAAATCACTAGATGTTATTAATCTAAGGATTGATTAATATAGTTGATTTGAAGTTAAATTAATTAATTAAAGAATTTGGATTATTTAGTGATGGGATTAATTAGTTGTTAAGTAATTAATTAAGAGAGTAATCAAGATTTATTAATGGAAGTAATTAGAAGATAATTACTTATGTAAGTAATTAAGGGTTAATTACTTAATTAATTTAGTTAATTAATTAATGTGATTAATTAATTAATGATGTGATTAAATTAAGACTAATTACTAAGGGTAATTAACTAAAACTATAATTAATTAAGGATCATTTATATTGATTAATAATTACTTAATGAAGTAACTAAAGATTTATTAATTAGAATAATTAATCAAAAGGTTAATATAATTAATTAAGAAGTTAATTAATTAAGATAAGTAATTACAAGTTATTAATTATTGTTTATGATTAATGAAATTATTAATTACAATTTAATTATTTAATATATTAAAGATATTATTAATTAAGAAGGATCATTAGTTAATATAATTAATTAATTAATCAAGGCTGATTAATAAAAGTAATTAATTTAAGTGTGATTAATTGATTGTATTTAATTGAGATTTAATGTAATTAATTATAATTGATTAATTAATGGAAGTAAATGTAGGATCATTAATCATTGTAATTAATGATAGTAATTAAAGGTTAACTACTGTACATGGTTAAGGATAATTACTTGAATGTAATTAAAGGATGATTAATCAAAGGAGATTAATTAAAGAAGATCATTAAGAGATGATTAATTTATTTATTTGGAATAAATTAATGAAGAAGGATTTAAGTAATCCAATAGATTAAGAGTTGATCAATTCTGCTTTCGGATGATTGATCGATATTGGATGATTGATTTATAATGGATAATTGATATTGGGTGATTGGTTGATACTGGATGATTTGGTTATCTATGATATGTGATGTGCTGCTTTGTGAGATGAATGGTTGATATGAATTATCTATTGTGATAATGTGATTCATCTATCTGTTTATATCGTCCTAAATATAAGTTTAACTGTTTAAACCCTTAAACAACTTGGACATTAAAATGGCGTTTGGTTTCGATGAGACCGGGATCGGGTTTCCATGTTTGGATAATCCGAAAACCACATCGATCCAAAATAAACGTTAGGTCGTGAATTCAAGTGGAGCTTAGTGAAGACTCGATGTGTAAGAACTATTCGTTAGTATAACTTTGGGGGTGATTCCGTGATGAGTTTGATGGAGATAGTACTTATAGGTTCGAGATGGTGATTCAGAGTGCAAGGGCTATGGTCGTTGACTCTGATGGAGATTCCAAAATGAGTGCAACGAGATAGTGCCTTAGGTTTCTTTCGAACCCGGAACGAACTTGTATGGATTGAATTCTTTTAGAACATCATCAGGTGGACGATGAGCATTCTAAGATAGATGTGTTCTATAAAGGTAATCGCGGCCTCAAGCCTCATCAAGCGGGAATTGCTAAATCAGGGGAGGTGAAGCAAGGCTATGTGGGTAGCACCCATTTCTGGGTGAGGTCATTCATGTCTCGATGTCCCTTTTATTTCGGCTTAGTGGGTGGTTGGTCGCGCCAACCACGGGGTGATCTTACTCAGGGCTGTTCAGTAAAGAGTGGTCCTGGCTTTGTGATGCAGGGGATTAGGCGTAATATTCGGTACTGTGATCTAGGCCACGTACTGTGATGGTCGTTACCCCGGTAGCCCTGCCATTGATGGAAACCCATTCTTCCTACGAGAACCTACGGTTTTGTTTGTATTACCCACTTTTGTAGCTAGTAGTTGGAATTTAATAATGCAACAATTTCGGCTATTTCTTATTTACTTGAAAACCGTAGACACTATTATAATATCACTGGATTTCCTATCAAATGTTTTGATTAGCGTAAGGTAAAAACTTTTTCATGTTTATGTGTGGGAAGTCTTACGTGATACCTTTCTTTTCAAAGGTTTTTCTAAGGTTAAGCAATTTTTACCTGTTTACTTACACCAGACCACTGTCTGACCCGAGTGTTTATTTTCTATTTTATTAAACTCTTGGGCACTCATATTTTGTATGAGTAGTCAAGTGATTCAGGTTAGCTTGACGAATTCTGGAGGAGATATGGAGCAGGAGGCTTCCACGTGTAGATATACTATGGTTCCGCTGTGTTTGTGCGGTATCTGTACCTTGTGTACTTTAGTTGTATAGTTAGACAAATGTTTATAACTGTCTAATATGTGTTGTATAAGTTGTGTACTCTGATGTAATAGGATACTATGTAATATTTTATGTGATATATTATATTTCATTCGTTCCGCTGTGAGTTATCCGTTGTTTTTGTGTTTCTTCTTTCTTATCTTTTCTTCTTCTATCCCTTTCCTTCTTAAATTAGTGATGCGACTTTCTGGTGTTAGAAAGTTGGGTCGCTACATATTGCTATATATATCAAAATATATTCTTATAAAAACATTTAAAATCTTTATATAAGAAAATAACAAGTACGCTCTCATATACACACACACACACACACACACACTCAACTCATTTTAGGGTACCATTGACCCTATCTTAAATGAGTTAACCTACCAGAGCCAAGGTTCTCACTTAACCTTCTACTCTGATACCAAATGTAACGGCCCAGAAATTTCAATCCCGAAAATTCCAGATAGTAAGTAAAGAAAGAAAAGAAATAGAAGAAGAAACAGAAAAGAAACACAGATTCTCACATTCACAGCGAATCAAAATGTAACATCTCATAAAATAACAGTTATACAAAGAAAAGTTGTACTTGTCAAATTACACTTTAATATCAAAGTTACAATATTCACACAAACACTAGACAGTTTAAAACAACATGTACCAAATATACAACTATATATCACAGCGGAAACTCTCTATACGCTCCTGCCATCCAGCTCGCCTCCTGAGCTCCAGAATGTCCATACCTGAAAATCTATAATACTCGGTCTGTCCCGAGCATTACATCAAAGTAACAACTGGGCCAGGCTGGAAACCAGTGTGAGTAAACCCATCTAACATGGAATACAAAAGCATACAACTTATATAACTCGAGGTAACTTGTATCAATTTACAACTTTACAAGTTATTATAGATATCACTTATTTCACACATTAATTTCCAAGTGCCAAACTTATATTAAAAGTGTCCAGTTCACCTAATTCATTCCATTCCAGTCTATTTTTCTCACATATCAAATCTATAAACAATCGAAGTGGTTTTGGGTATTTACTAATGACCACTCCGGTCTCTTCGAGTTCAATACGTTCTTAATCCATGTTATTCAAGTGAATACAATTCAATCTTAAATGTATATGTCACTTTCACACAGCAATTCATTGTAGACAGTCGCATTATCACTGTACAACCCAACATTTCATATTACAAAACATTTCGTATTTCATAGCATCACAATCACATAATAGGGATAACAAATGATCCAAGCATTCAATATTATTCAATCATCTAAAAGCAAGGTCAATTAGTCGTACCATTTCTAATGGATTTAAATTGATTACCTCCATCACTACACATCATGTTTTCTTAACCATAAATTAATTTCATTTCAATAAATAAATTATTCCTTAACTATCCACTTTAATCAACCTTCAATCAATTTCATTTCAATAAATAAATTATTCCTTAACTATCCACTTTAATCAACCTTCCTTAATTAATTATTCTTAATTAATCTTTTTTGGTTAATTATTTCTTAATTACATTTAAGTAATTACACAAAATTAATTAACCTTACCATTCACAGTAATTATCCTCAGTTAATTGCTCAAATTTATTTATCTTATAACCACTTATATTGAT
Source organism: Allium cepa (assembly GCA_030765085.1). NCBI lineage: Eukaryota > Viridiplantae > Streptophyta > Magnoliopsida > Asparagales > Amaryllidaceae > Allium > Allium cepa. The sequence goes on from CM060937.1 coordinate 709,239,842, forward strand.
TAACTATCCTTAATTTATCACACTCATTAATTTGCTAATCCTTAATTAATTTCCTTAATAAATCAATCAATTCTTTAATTAAGCAATCCTTAATTAATAAATTCCCTGATTTATTAATCCTAGAAACTACACCAAGTAATTAGTTCTAAATTTCGCCCATTAAGTAAACTTCCTTAAATTATTTCCATCCAGAAATTTATTCTTTTGGTTAATTATCCTCAATTAACTAACCTCTAATCATTAATTGATTTAAACTTAAATTCATAATTAAATTAATTAACTCCTAACAATTTATCCTTTAATTACTTACATTAAGTAAATAAATATTTGAGTAATTAATCTCTAATTACTTACATTAATAGATTCCTAATTTCCAATTGATTAATCTTAATTTAAATCAATTCATCATCCTTAAATATTAATTTATTAATCCATAATCAAAATAAACTAATTTCCTTTAATCCCTTAATTTTCATTAATTTAATCCCTTAATTTTCATTAATCTTTAATCACCAAAGTCCTTGACATACTTAAAGATAACCCATTTATTCTTATTTATCACTTAATCCTTGTTAACACGTAAATTAACTTCTTAATTACACACTTTAAGTTAGTTTAAATAAACTTCAAGAATCAATTTAATTTAAGTAAACCTTATTATACAACTTCTTAAACTAAAATTAATAACATTATTATACAAAGAAAATAAATTTTAAAAGAAAAACAGTTAAACTTGGTTACTTAGAGTTTAACACAACCCTTATATTTTCATTGAAACTGTTAAATCCTCTTCGGGTTCATCCCGTAATCATCCCGAGTCCCCCCATAGAAAACTTCCCTTCCTCCTCCTCTTCTTTTTTTACATGTAGAACTTAGTTTAAGTCAGAACTGTTAACAACCACATACACGAACACGAAGCCCAACTCGAGTCACCACGATACAAACCCGATGTTGGATTCGAGATGAAGACTCTTTCCCCCAAACCAAGCTCTAACACATACAAGACCTTCATCCATGTGCAAACCTTCCCAAATCGCCGATGAACCTTGCTCCGGCCTCCGACGCATCGCCTTCGACCACGGCGACAACACGCTATCACTCAACTACCACCTTCACCGTAGTGCCGTCAAGCCTTCCAGCACCTACGCCACTCCTAGCGATCATCTCCGATCGCGTTCAATCACCACGAATGTGATGCCCCACCTCTATACCAACGCTAGCCAAGAACACTACGGCGTAGTGCTGTCAACTAGCACGGAGAATAAGGCTCTTGAGGAGCGGCCATCAGTAGTTAGGCCTTACACTAGTATTGGTTATCTCGATAGGAGTGGTATATAAATATATATATTCTTTCATTGTTCATCTCTGATTTATTTTCTCCCATCGACATACCCCAATTCCAGTATAAAACGAACTACGATGGTTCATAATAGTTTAGGACAAAACATAAAATATTAACACAAATAACATAATGCGGAACACAAATGAAACAGAAAGTCTCATATATATATACATATAATAACTGACGTCGGTTATACATTTGACACGGTACATATGATACAACTACAACAGTCGACTCAGGAAGTTACATATACAAGTACATTAACGTATATAATACACATGAATACATATCTTCCAATACAATTATACTGACTACTATAAATGACGACGACTACTCCAAAAGATATGAAAGAACTTCATAGCTCTAGCAGCAACCCAAAGCAGAATATCTACAACCTATAAATACTCGGTCAGACCCGAGTATTAAATTCAATAGAAAATAATACTCGGGTTAGTCTAATTCAAACTCAGTTATCAGTGCACAGAAGCAATAATAATTAAATAATGAATAGACGACAGTAATTAAACCAAATCAGAATGCAATTCAGAATATTGAATTGAATAAACAAAACAGTTCAAACCATTGAAATATAGATTAAAATATTAATTCAAGTAGGGCTGCAGTACACACACGCGTGCAGTGCCTCGCCACTACGGAATATGGAATACGCAAAATATCCATAAATCGAAAAAAAATGGAATTTCATAAACGCCATACCGTGTGGCTGCAGTTCACGCTTGCGTGCACTGCCTTGCCACTATAGTGATGTCGTGCCCAAAAACTCAATACCGTGTGGCTGCAGTTCACACTTGCGTGCACTGCCTTGCCACTACAGTGATGATGTACACAAATGAATTCAAGTAATTAAAATATCAATTCATAAAGTCGATACTGTGTGGCTGCAGTGCACGCACGCGTGTACTGCCTCGCCACAACAGCATATACAGAAATAGCAACAAGGCACAGAGGCCAATTCACAAGAATTCACAATCAAACACAAGGTCAAACCCGAGTTTAAAACTGGATTCAAAACAGGTGCAGTAAAAGTGTACAAGCTCAAACAAAAACAAGTGAGATATCCAATGCAACAAGACTCAGGTCAGTGACCACAAATGAAATACTCAAGATGGGCCAAACCAACATAACAGCACACAAAAGCCATCAAGTGTATATGAACACAAACCCATATTAGCTCATATATGCAAACTGCCTCAAATATAAATTAGAAGCAGGTGAAAACAAAAACCCAAACAAGAACTAACCCACAGATGCACTTGAAACTGGAGCTGCACAAAGGTAGTGCCTAAATGGAACAAAGACTAGTGATGCAACTATAATGCATCAATACCAAAGTGATACATGATGAACCTGATCAATATAACCAGATGAACAAGGCATAGCAGCTGATCGAGCAAGAGAACAATGTTAACAAAGACCAGACAATAGTGAAGTACGACATAACTAACAAATGCAAGCTCAAATAATCAAGTATAGCGAACAACAGCAGCTACCACAAAATGACTGAGAATACAATTGCCTGAGACTACACAGCTGAAAGGCCAAAACCCAAGCCAACATGAAACAGTTCAAACCCAAACACGACCTATTCACAAATATGTGCAAGCTAAAACTAAATCAGGGAATAGCATGGCAAAAGTCAAGGGCACATGAAGGCCAACACAACTCAAAGTGATGCCGAAGTCAATGAATCAAACAAGTTCAAAAATCAAGAAACAACATTTCGGCAATACAATTACAAGAAGGCATATACGCATATATATGAATACGCATACATATCTATATAACAATGGAAAAGCATCTGCATAGCAAGAAACATAGGTAGCTCGATCCAAGCCACCAAGACAGTGTCGAACCCAAAGCAAAACAACCCAAAAATCACTGCCGTGCAATTCAAGTAGCAAAGAAACAAACCAAAGTTAGATGAAATCACCATCGCCAACATAAAAAATCCGAAAACCAGAAATCAAAGCCATGTTAGCACACAACAAGCGAGCATACGAATTTGAACCAAGTCCAAATAAACAGAATTGGAACAAGTCAGAAATCAAACTAGGGTTTGAATTAGATGTAAGTGAAGGAATCACTTACCTGATTTGCGAACTCGATCGAATGGAGGAAAGGGACGAACGAGCGATGAAAAGGGAGGGCCGCCAAAAATTTTCATTCGATGGTTTTAGGTTTTTGAACGAAAACAATAAAGGGGCCGGTTATTTGTATTGAAAATTATCACGGCCCAATAAAAAAAACATGCACCACTATTTAATTTTCAAAGCCCATAATTCTTTTTAACAATTTTTAAAAGAATTTTAACTCAATTTTAAAAATCAAAACTTCAATTATCAATAAGCAACAGTATTAATCGTTTAATGTCGATTATCAATTGATGCGAAATACCGGGTTGTTACAGACTCCCCTCCTTAAAGAAATTGCATCCTCGCAATCATAAGGAATAAACGGACAAAAGGTAACAACCATAAGAGCATATCGTCACAAGATGAAGAAAATCAAAATAGGAAGTTCACCATAAAGAGAATGAAAGTGTAAGCTTGAACGTGTTTGCTCGATGAATTCTCAAGATTCATTATCAGGGTAGAGAACAAATTTCTCACCCAAAAATAATGGTGCCAAAAAAAAAAATTTAAGGGCGAAATCAACAGCCACGTGAGTGGCATATCTAGTCTCAGTAGGCATTAATGATTTAGAAACACAAGAGACATCACGTTCTCTTTTGCAAGAGAATGGCATGCAACCCAATACGATTAGCATTGGTACAAAAGATAATGTCTTGGTTCCCTTCGGAAATCGCAAGAATAGAAGTATCGGAAAAGAGTTGTTTTAAATAATAATTCTTTCCCGAAAAGCTAAAACTTTCAAAAATTACAATTCACTTTATGTAATTATCTGTTAAGAAAAATTTACAATTCTTATCGATAACATTGATCAAGCGCATCGACCAGAATTCTTAAAGCACTCAATGGGCAATACAATCACAAAATCATCTTTTAATTTCATAAAAGAAATTCACAAATTCTCAACAAAATTTAATTATCAAATAGATAATCAGAATACAGAAATCACAAAACAGCAATATCTAATTATCAATATGATAATTAGAAAACATCAAAAATCTAATTACCAACAAATATAATTAGAAAACACAAATCACAATTCGCAAAATTGCAAATATCTAATTATCAAAAACGATAATTAAGTCTCAATCACAAATATTTAATTATCTCAAACGATAATCAAATCTACATATATTTAATTATCTCAAACGATAATCAAATCACAATTATTTAATTATCTCAAACGATAATCAAATCACAAATATTTAATTATCATAAAGGATAATTAGGAATTACCACAACGGAAATCAAATTTCAAATCAACCAATATTCAATTAACGAGTCCAGAGTTAACCGAAATAGCCAACGCACATGTCCCGTAACCGCTAATTTTACTAAATCGTTTAATTCTCTTCATCGTTTCCTTGAAAGTGCAAAATTGTGTATTTTAAAAATAACATTTCACATTCTCAAACGGACAAGCCCGGAATTAAGCGAATCACTAAAAGAAAGGGGTCATAGTCCTCGATTTTGCTCAAACGTTTAAATCGCTTCCTCATTCTTTTGAAAGTGTAAGCTGTAAAAAATTTTGAAAACAATTTTAATTTATATTTTGAAACAATTTTAAAGATAGCAAATTTTTAAAACCCGTGATTAAAACAGCAACATCAGTATGAACTATAACAAGAAAATTGTACTTCTCAAAATACCGTAAAAACGGACAACAAAATCAGCATTGCGGGATAACCGCTTGAAAATTCATTTTAAAATTGACGGTTACTGAAGTTAATACGTAAAAATCTCATCCAAATAATTGGCATCAAAATATAATACCAATGAATTTTCATTCATCAAAAATGTCATAAGAATCTTCTCAAAGATAGGAAGGCATATCATACCCTAAACTTGTATTCATAACAAGTCAATGACACACGAATTCACCAATGCACAAAAATTTATAAAACTTGTCAATAGAAATCACGAAAATTGGTGAAGCACAAATTCTAGAAATCATTACAAGAAATCCAGAAATCGTAAAAAGGGAAAGAGGCCTATCACATGACAGTCCGAAGACCAAGGGGAGCTACCCCATATGGGTAAGTCAGAATCTCACAGATGAGGTTTAGACTAACCAAAAATCAAAAAGGTATGTGTGAGTGGAATCACACAAGTGGTGTCTAGTCTAACCTCGCAAACAAAAGGAAAGTATATGTGAATGGAATCACACAAATGGTGTCAAGGCTAACCAAAAAGGTATGTGTGAGTGGAATCACACAAGTGGTGTCTAGCCTAACCAAAAAGCAAAAAGGTATGTGTGAACGGAATCACACAAGTGGTGTCTAGGCTAACCAAAAAGGTATGTGTGAATGGAATCACACAAGTGGTGTCTAGCCTAACCAAAAAGAAAAAAGGTATGTGTGAATGGAATCACACAAATGGTGTCTAGGCTAACCAAAAAGGTATGCGTGAATGAAATCACACAAATGGTGCCTAGCCTAACCTCGCAACAAAGAGACATCGCACAACTGCTAGTCTAAATCATAAAAATGATCGCCATGATCAACGAGAAGTGTCAATTACACTAAGTTAGTAAATATAAAAGTTTAGCCTCGTGTCCCATAACCACTAGCTTAACTTAAATATTTACGAACAAACTGTAGATCTTCACTAAATATTGTCACTAGAGGTTCAATCGAACAAGTCCAAAAATTAACCGACGAAGTAAACGCAAGCATTTCATACCACCTGTTTTGCTAAGCCGTTTAATTAGATTTCTCATACGAGTGAAATAAAGGCTTGTATGTACTAATAGATTGGAAAACGGTTTAGGAAAAGAGTTTGATATTGGAAATAGAGTTGAACACATTTTGATAAAAGAGTTTTGATATTCACTACTAGTATTGAAACCTTTATATTTTGAAAGTGACAAATCACAAAAATGATTGTAGAAACAATCAATCACAGGAATTCACATACAAAGATGTGAATAGAATCCAAAGAAATCGATACTAAATGCTTCAAAAAGTATGTTCACAAAAATCCCGAAGAAAATGTCGTCAAAGTTGCTAATAAATGATAGCAACAAATCGGTAAATAATCAAGAATCGATAAAATTTGGGAACCAAATCAATTCACTAAAATTCACATTCGAAGACGTGAATAAAATACAAAGAATTCGATTCTAAATCCATCAAAGTAGAAATACCCAAAAATTCCAGAAATAGAAGTTATCAAAGTCGACAAAGGTGATAACAACTAATTGGAGAAGAAGAATCGATTAACAACTGGAAAAACAAAGCAAAACGAGCGTAAATGCATAAATGACTTCAACTAAAATAAAAATGAAGTCAATGTTGAAGTCAACAATTATTGGCAACAGTCGAGTACAAAACGAACCAACATCAAAAACACGACTTGAGTTCGCAAAGCAAACAGAGACCGAAGCCAAAATTCTTTCACGAAATCAAATGTCAAATGCACATGAATAAACGTTAGGAATTCATACCTAACAATTCAAATATAATCATAGGAAAAGATGAGAGATAAAACATCGACAATTAGTTGTAGCACATGTTCTATCTATGTTATGTTTTATATTTGTTCTAAACCCCAGGCTCTGATACCAAGCTGTGACGCCCCACCTCTATACCAACGCTAGCCAAGAACACCACGGCGTAGTGCTGCCAACTAGCATGGAGAATATGGCTGTTGAGGAGCGGCCATCAGTAGTTAGGCCTTACACTAGTATTGGTTATCTCGATAGGAGTGGTATATAAATATATATATTCTTTTATTGTTCATCTCTGATTTATTTTCTCCCATCGACATACCCCAATTCCAGTATAAAACGAACTACGATGGTTCATAATAGTTTAGGACAAAACATAAAATATTAACACAGATAACATAATGCGGAACACAAATGAAACAGAAAGTCTCATATATATACACATATAATAACTGACGTCAGTTACAATACATTTGACACGGTACATATGATACAACTACAACAGTCGACTCAGGAAGTTACATATACAAGTACATTAACGTATATAATATACATGAATACATATCTTCCAATACAATTATACTAACTACTATAAATGATGACGACTACTCCAATAGATATGAAAGAACTTCATAGCTCTAGCAGCAACCCAATGCAGAATATCTACAACCTGTAAATACTCGGTCTGACCCGAGTATTAGATTCAAAAGAAAATAACTCTCGGGTCAGTCTAATTCAAACTCAGTTATCAGTGCACAGAAGCAATAATAATTAAATAATGAATAGACGACAGTAATTAACCAATTCAGAATGCAATTCAGAATATTGAATTGAATAAACAAAACAGTTCAAACCATTGAAATATCGATAAAAATGTTAATTCAAGTAGGGCTGCAGTACACGCACGCGTGCACTGTCTCGCCACTACGGAATATGGAATACGCAAAAGATCCATAAATCGAGACAAAAAATAGAATTTCATAAACGCCATACCGTGTGGCTGCAGTTCACGCTTGCGTGCACTGCCTTGCCACTATAGTGATGTCGTGCCCAAAAACTCAATACCATGTGGCTGCAGGTCACGCTTGCGTGCACTGCCTTGCCATTACAGTGATGATGTACACAAAAGAATTCAAGTAATTAAAATATCAATTCATAAAGTTGATACTGTGTGGCTGCAGTGCACGCACGCGTGTACTGCCTCGCCATAACAGCATATACAGAAATAGCAACAAGGCACACAGGCCAATTCACCAGAATTCATAATCAAACACAAGGTCAAACCAGAGTTTAAAACTGGATTCAACACAGGTGCAGTAAAAGTGTACAAGCTCAAACAAAAACAAGTGAGATAACCAATGCAACAAGACTCAGGTCAGTGACCACAAAAGAAATACTCAACCAAGGCCAAACCAACATAACAGCACACAAAAGCCACCAAGTGTATATGAACACAAACTCATATTAGCTCATATATGCAAACTGCCTCAAATATAAATTAGAAGCAAGTGCAAACAAAAACCCAAACAAGAACTAATCCACAGATGCACTTGCAACTGGAGCTGCACGCAGGCAGTGCCTACATGGAGCAAAGACTAGTGATGCAACTATAATGCATCAATACCAAAGTGATACATGATGAACCTGACTCAATGTAACCAGATGAAGAAGACATAGCAGGTGATCGAGCAAGAGAACAATGTTAACAAAGACCAGACAATAGTGAAGTACGACATAACTAACAAATGCAATCTCAAATAATCAAGTATAGCCAACAACAGCGGCTACCACAAAATGAACGAGAATACAATTGCCTGAGACTACATAGCTGAAAGGCCAAAACCCAAGCCAACATGAAACAGTTCAAACCCAAACACGACCTATTCACAAATATGTGCAAGCTAAAACTAAATCAGTGAATAGCATGGCAAAAGTCAAGGGCACATGAAGTCCAACACAACTCAAAGTGATGCCGAAGTCAATGAATCAAACAAGTTCAAAAATCTAGAAACAGCAGTTCGGCAATACAATTACAAGAAGGCATGTACGCATATATATGAATACGCATACATATCTATATAACAATGGAAAAACATCTGCATAGCAAGAAACATAGGTAGCTCGATCCAAGCCACCAAGACAGTGTCGAACCCAAAGCAAAACAACACAAAAATCACTGCCGTGCAATTCAAGTAGCAAAGAAACAACCCAAAGTCAGATGAAATCAACATCGCCAACATAAAAAGTCCAAAAACCAGAACTCAAAGCCACGTTAGCACACAACAAGCGAGCATACGAATTCGAACCAAGTCCAAATAAACAGAATTGGAACAAGTCAGAAATCAAACAAGGGTTTGAATTAGATGTAAGTGAAGGAATCACTTACCTGATTTGCGAACTCTATCGAATGGAGGAAAGGGACGAATGAGCGATGAAAAGGGGGGTCGTCATAAATTTTCATTCGATGGTTTTAGGTTTTTGAACGAAAACAATAAAGGGGCCGGTTATTTGTATTGAAAATTATCACGGCCCAATAAAAAAAACATGGACCACTATTTAATTTTCAAAGCCCACATTCTGTTTAACAATTTTTAAAAGAATTTTAACTCAATTTTAAAAATCAAAACTTCAATTAGCAATAAGCAACAATATTAATCGTTTAATGTGGATTATCAATTGATGCGAAATACCGGGTTGTTACAACGAAACCCGATTGAACTCCTAAAACAAACATGTGGTGTTAAGCCCTATTTCACTATCGCAATGCCATGGAGATCACCTAAAAATCCAATCACCATTTTTCCGATGATCTCCTTCTCCCCCTCGACCTAAAGATCCAATCACTCCAGCCAACTCAACGTTGATCATCGAAAATCGCTTAAAACAACCCAAACGATCAACACGGAAATATCCATCAAATCCTAAACTAAAAATCAACATACACCCATTAAAATACATTGTTTTCCATCTTGAATACAATCATGAAATCAAATCTCAAAAACTAAATTTATAAAAAAATTCCCCAAATATATATTTCACAGTTCTTTATAAAATTTCGAGTCAAATAATTAATAAAAATTCCAGAACTTATTTTTAGTAGTGATATAACATGATTTCAAACACTTCTCATTTACAAATCATGAGCTAACTATGATTCAATGGTGAGATATTGGATTTTCAAAGAAATCAAACCCTGATAAAAACAACATGGCCTATATTTGTATACGCTCAGGCATTACACAAGCATCAAACACTCATATCCATACATGCATTCATTTTAAATCAAGCATTTCAGCTAACAACATGATTTTCCATTCACATCATCAAGATGAAATCCAGGATTAAACTATTTTTAAAGTAGATTTACTCACCTGCATTTTGTTGATAGCACAGAAAACCTGGGAATTGATCTGAAAACTTGAAAACTGTAGATGATCTTTGAATTTGATTGTGATCTTCTAGTTTAAAGCTTGAATTTGAATCTTGGTTTTGCTTCAGTTTGAAGTTGCCTGAAGATTCAGGTAGGTGATTGCTGATTCATTCCAGGTCTGCAATTGCTACATATTGTATTTTGGAAACAAAATCTTGTTTTGATAATTTGATGGTTTGAGAATTTTGTTATAGGCTTTTGATTTTGAAAATTTCCAGTTTGTTCAAATTTATTTCTCCTCGGATATGATTTCTTAGGGTTGTAAACTTAAAATGAAGAAAAAAAATGAGAGAAAGAGGAGATTAAATATTATATAGATTTAAATTTTATTTTTCATAAATTTTCTCAAAAATAAAATCAAAATGACACTTGTTCATTTCATTTACAAGATTATTACATTTGTCGAAATTCTTATCTCATGAATTACACTTGTTAACTTATGTTTTTATACAAATGTTTAAATGTTAATAAAAATGCTTTTTCTTAATTTATAAATTTATGATACTTATCTATATATATAAATAGCTTTAAAGAAATAAAAATCAATTGTATTTATAAATAAAAGCTTATACAATATCTTTAATTTCAAATATTTCAAAATATCAACCCTTTGAATTTTAAACTTTAAATTCAAATTCAAATTCAAATTAAATTCTAAAACCCAATTTACAAATCAAGTTATACATATGTACATTTAGAACTACTTATTCAATTTAAAAATAAAGACTTTATTCCTATAAAATCATTTTATATCTATATATATACAAACAATCATTATTATTTGTGTGAAAACATCAATTTTGCCAATATAATCAATTATACTAGAAAGATTACAAACAAATACTTATTCAGATATATACTTTCATTAGGAGAATTATTTATTTAACTCATAAATCAATATTTCCGTTAATTAAATTCAGTTAATCCATAAAGTACAGGTATTCTAAAATCCGGGTTATCACACAACAATTCCAATCACTACAAAATTTGAAGTCCAATAATAATAGAATATTACGGATCCATTAGAATTGGTTTCGTTAAAATCCGAGACTGTGCCTCGGAAGGCTATTTTTAGATTCAATTTAAACGATATATTTTTAAAACTGAACAAATCTCTGTTAGATTAAATTTTAAAACTTCTATCATCGTCAACACTATCAATATAAATTTTACAAGCCTTCAATTTATTTTCAACGGGCTTCAAACTCCAGATTCAACATTTTACCCAACTTCAACTTATTTAATTTAATAATTAAATTACCGAATAAATGGTGATATTTGAATTCAGGTTAAAAATTAACTTTTAAATATTTAAAATCAATTAAATATTTCGATTTTAAATGCTCAAAAATTCCTGTTCGTCACAAAAACGTTTTATTTCTTTTAAACTTACACCAAATTTAAATTCTTATCAATATCACTTTCCACTTATGAGTTCGAAAACTTACTTTTCTTTGGGTTGTACTTCTCGTTTTTAAAGGGATTCCAGAGTTCAAACATCAATATTTATTTCAAATCAACTTTGAAATCACATATATACATATACACACACACATAATTATCCCATTTACATACAAAATCGAACTTTAAATTTTTTTACCAGTCTTGATTTTTAATCCAAAACAAATTCATCTTCAAAAAACTCTTGCTTTGGAACAAGGATTCTATATTCAAAAATATTCCAAATAATATTATTCAGTATTTCCTTCAACACTTTGAAACAAATTTTAAAATTCTTCTAGGCTTAGATTTGAAACTTCACAATTTAAATCCATTTTAATCTATAAGTCATACTTGTATAAAAAAAATTACATCCTTAAAACATTTCACTCTATTTCATCATTGTTTATTCTGTAATAAACATCCTCTGTTAAGACATAATACCTAATTTATGATGATTATCATATCTAGAAACCATACACACCATATATTCCATAATAATTTTCTGGAAAAATTCTCTAAATATAATCAGGGTAACTTATTTCTTTTTAAAACACATTGAAAAATATTTTTGGAATTTTCAAAATTTTAAATTCTAATTTGACTCCATTTCTATCTTAACTTACCTTTATAGTTCATCCTTACCTGAATTTCTATTTGGTTGTATAAATTACCACTTAAATTTAATTTAATATGTAATAACAACTAATCAACTTAATATGCTATAGTAATCTATAAAAATTATTTCTTTTATATATCAAAATATAACCTTATATAAATATTATTTTTAAACCGTTTTTAAAATCATTATATATGAAAATAACAAGCACACCCGCAGATAATACTCTCAACTCATTCTAGGATACTACTGACCCTATCTCTAATGAGTAATTCCAACCAGAGCCAAGGTTCTTGCTTAACCTTCAGCACATATACCATGTGTAACGGCCGAGAGGTTTTCGACCCTCGAAAATCGACACTAATACGTCCACTATAGAGAGTGCCGAGAAATCGAGTGTTAGAAATACTAGGCTGTTAGGGTTAAGAAGAAAAAGAGATAGAAAAAGAAACAGAACAACGACACAAAATCTTACAATCGCAGCAGAACACAAATGCTGCACAAGCTTTAGTATATACATCCATATACATACATACATACATACATACATACATATATATATAGCTACGCAAACAAAATTATCAAAACACTGTTATTTCTATCAGGCACACTCACAGATTAGTATAAAAAGAAGATTTCAGATAACTCAAATATAAATTGTCTACAGAAGAAGTTTAAGAAAACGATTTTTCGCACTTTTATTCCTTTTCTTTTGAAAAGAGCAATATTCGTTTCATTTTGGTTTTGATCCTCCTGGCACCATTTTTCTGCAGATTTTTAACTGTAGTTTGTGTTTTGTTTATTTATCAAGTTCGAACGAGAGAAAAAATGAAATAAGGCAGAGCTATTTATAGGGAGAATGAGGTAATAAGTTATGGCTTATGATGTACAACAATTCATTTTTTCTTTTTTTTCTTATTTTATTTGTTGTATACTTTTTTCTTTTCCTTCTTTTGATTTGAGAACTTGACTTGATTTAAAAAGAATAGGATTTCATAGTTGATTTGATAAATGAAGGAGGGATTTCTTATAATGTATGCTTGAGAGTATATGTATGTTCCCTAAGGTGTTTTCATGTGCAAATATATATATTCTTACATATATTCATATCCATCTCGACCCTATATACATGTATAAAGCAACTCAAGTATATACTTACATATATTCTTCTTTTTGTTCCTATTTTGATTTGATTTATTATGAGATTTTGATCTTTATATGACTTGATTTCATGTTTTGTATGTTTTGAATTAAATGCCTTGCCATGATGATGTCTCCCATACATATATATTTGTATACATCATGTAAGTATAAACATCTTAAGTTATGTACTTATATATATTTTATATGCACTATTTTACATAACATACATACATACATTTTTATATGTTTATCATCATATATATATATATGTGTGTGTGTATATATATACATTTACATTTTATCACTTCCACCATTCCATATAACATATACACATATACATTTACTTATGTATATTTTTTCATTATGTATGAATACATATATACCTTCACATTATTTCCTATTGAGCTATATATTTCTTCATATGGCATATATCCATATATGAACATTTGCATACTTATGTATTATCAACGACATAAAGCTTGTATACATACATATATATATATATATATATATATATATATATTTGGATATTTATCTTAATTTTAAATGGTGGAGTTTATATATAAAAATACATATAACTACGATATTTATCATATACGAAAAATTTATAATTTAAAATTAAATGTAGTTTTTTCATCAATGTATAGGTTCAGATATTTTAACATCAGAAATTTATTTATTCGACCAATCAAAATTAATATTCCAATGATTTAAATCAATTAATCATCCAATTAACAGACGTTAAAAATCCGGGTCGTTACACTCCATATTAAAATCTATTGTAATTAAATAACATATGATTACATCAATTTATACATCATTTATTCTATTTCTTGTTAACCTTTATTATTTCAATAGATTGAAATTACATTAACATAATAGTCAATTACATTCAATCAATATTAGTAAATTATATGTGAATACACGTTACCATCTTTTATCTCATTAAGATTAGTATTTTTAAGATTTGTCTTAAGGTCAAAATTTATAATCTAATAAGTTTAAAATTAATAAATCATAAATTTTGATTTTTGAAAATATTAAATTTCAAAAGCTTATTAAATTTAATATTTTTAGTTATCAAAAAAGCGGTCATTACACGTAGCCGTTAGTTTTGGGCATCCGAGTAAGGGGATATTATAGATATAGTTAGAGAAGCTACAGAGAAGTTTAAGTTAATTCGAGCTATAATAAAGGAGGCTCGGTTTAGGCAGAAGAGTTATGTAGATAGAGGACAGTAAGACTTAGAGTTCTCTGTAGAAGATCATGTGTTCATCAAGGTATCACTGATGAAGGGTGTAATTCGATTTGGAAAAGCAGAAAATTGGCATCACGATTTGTAGGAGCATTTCCTATTGTAAAGAGGATCGAAAACCTCACATAGAAAGTTTGGTGGGAGTCCACAACGTTTTTCATGTTCGAAGTGTGTTAGTGACCCGGAGACTACTGTAGCACTTACTATGTTAGATGACTTTGTACTGGAGCCGAACTTGACTTGTTAAGAAGCCAGTCTTTGTAGCCACAAAAGATGAGAAGAGGTTAAGGAACAAGATAATCAGATTAGTAAAGTCCTGTGAAGCCACGAAGAGAGAGATTGTACTTGGGAGACAGAGAGCAGGATTAGAGGCGCTTATCATGATTTGTTTGATGGTATGCTTTGCCTTTCTAATAGATTTGTTGTGTACCTTATCGTAATTTCAAGGACGAATTTTTTTAAGGAGGGAAGTATGTAACGACCCTCCTTTTGAGTACCATTATTTAGGATATTTAATTAGTTAAATTAAATAAAATAACATGTTGATTAGGAGATTGAGATTTGTGATTAAACTAAGTGGTAGTCGTGCCATATAAAAAATGAACTAATGGGGGAATTAAAATAAAATAGATAAGGGTAATAGGTAAGGGCAAAGTTATTTTTATTTACATATGTATACATATAGTTTTGTAATGGATTAAATTATTCACAAATCTTCTCGAGAGTTGGGAAAGGGCTATTTAGTAGATGTGACTTATACGAGAATTGTCAAAACGAAATTTGGAAAATGTAGAATTTTTTTGAAGAAGTTAAATAAATGTTAACTTTGAAAACGAAATAGAATTCGAAGAAAAGAAGTGGAAAGGGAAACGAGAGTTATAAGTAAGTATATTTGGCTTTAGAAATATTAAAAGGAATTAATTAAAGAATTCCGGAACTTATGACATTCGTTATAAATGAGTAATGAGTTAAGGAATTTATATATAAATCATAAATGATTTTGAAAAAATTAAAAGGAACTAAATGGAATAATTCCTAAGTGTTGAATATAAAAGGACGTGGGGAAAATATGCTATGTGTTGGAAAGGGATGGAAATATTCCACTGGAAATATAGGGATTTGAAACTGTTCTCAAATGTTGAAGTAATGGAAGTAGTATCTTATAAAGATATTTTGAAATAAATATTGGAAAAGTTTGAAATAAGGCCCGATGTCTGCTTTGCATGGGTATGGACGGTTAAATAAGGAACTATCAATTTTGGCCAATTTCATTAAGCGTTTCGAGGAGGTCGGTATCAGAATTAATTATCCGAAAGTCACTTCGATTTGGTTTGAATGTTACGAATGAATACCGCAAAGATGATGAAGATGGTGATTCGGATTGTCCAGACCTAGGACAACTTGTATAGATATATGCTAATAGAACATCGTCATTGGAGGACGATGAGCATTCTAAGTAAAATTATTTCTTGAAAGGTATCGCTTAGCCTCAAGCCTCATCAATCGAGAATGACTAAATCAGGGGAGACGCAGAAAGGCTAAGTGTTGCGCACCCAACTAGGGTATGTTATCACTTTTCTAGATGTCCTCGAAAAGCTTTATATTATGGATATGGTTGTGCGTGAAAGAAGGAGCGCTCGATTTTAAGAGTGGGAACACCCCGGGTGATAACATATTAGGTCTATCCAGGTAAGCGGTAGGCAGGTCTTGTGTAGAAGGGGATCCCAGCGAGGTCCTCGGTACATTTTTCTAGAGTTATACTGTGATGGGCGGTACCCCAGTGGCCCAGTCATTTGTATAGGATCCATTCTCCAATACGAGACTTACGGTTTTGTTTGTAGAGCATAATATGTTGGAATTTAATTAATGTAACAATTTCGGCTATTTTAATAAGTATTTGTACTTGGACACTATTATAATATC
This sequence comes from Allium cepa, assembly GCA_030765085.1. Taxonomy (NCBI): domain Eukaryota; kingdom Viridiplantae; phylum Streptophyta; class Magnoliopsida; order Asparagales; family Amaryllidaceae; genus Allium; species Allium cepa. Next base: position 709,256,592 of record CM060937.1, read on the forward strand.
AATGGATTTTCTATAAAATGTTTTGGTTATCGTAAGGTAAAACCCGTCATGTTTATGTGTGACATGGTCTTACGAGATACCTTTGTTTTAAAAGAATTTTTAGGAAAGCTAATAATTCAAATTGAGTGTGTTTTCTCACGTTGGTTTTCTAGACTTACTCGGGTGTTATTTTATTATAATGCTCGGGTCAGACCGAGTATTACAGATTCACGATAAAATGCTATGGAGCTTAGGAGACGAGCTAGATGACGGAGACATATCTCCGTACTTGGTTATATTTCCGTTGTGTAAGGACAAGTTATAACTGTCCATTTTAATGTATTGAATTTTTGCACTCTGATGATTGTATATATTCAAAAGATACAGTTTCCCTTGTATAAAAGTCTATTATTATATGTTGTATTTTGTTCCGCTCCGATTGTGAGATTCTGTGTTGTTATTCTATTCTCTTCTACCTTTTTCTTCTTTACCCCTAATGAATCGGTATTTCCGACACTTGAATATCGACATGTTATACAGTGGACGTAGTGATGTCTATTTTTGAGGGTCAAAAATCCCCAGTCCTTTACAGTTGGTATCAAAGCTGAAGGTTAATCGAGAACCTTGGCTCTGGCAGGAATTACTCATTATAGATTGGGCCAATAATACCATGGAATGAGTTTGAGTGTATTAATAGATATGAGCACGTATTTATTAGTGAATATAAATTATTTTATATTGGGTTGACTTATGTTGAGTGTTTATAAATTCTAGTCGGTACAGTCTGGACAACTGTATCGATAAGGATTTCTAAACTCTTACCGACATGGTATTGTTTTAAAAAGTGGGTAAATGAAATAATTTTAACCAAACCATAATTTGATATGAAAGAAATAATTTTCTAAAATTATTACTTATAGTTGGAGTATTTCGATGATAGTATTATAATCAAATAATATTATCAAATTGGAAATGGTTTATATAACCAAAGGAAAATTTGTATAAGTATAAATTATACATATGGATTATAATTAAAATTTGGTTCAAACTAGAATCTAGAAATTTAATCTCGGGAAGTTGGAAAAATGTTTTTTCAAAATGGTGGGGAAAAATAATAATAAGAGTATTATTTTAAGGAATTATTTTTGAAAGAAAATTGTTTTAAAATTGATTATGGAAGAGATATAGCAGCGAACTCACTTCAGTCGTTGGAAAATAATTCGGATGATGACTGTAGCTTCACCAGTATTCATTTTCGTGTTTCTAGGTGATGGATTGCTACCTTAGCAATTTGATATGGAGATTTTTGTGAATAACAAATGCTGTTTAGAGATTTCGAGGGAATTGTTTTGGAAAAAAATCAAGTTGATTTTTGAAAGTTGAAGGAAATGGTTTGTTAAAACAGAGTTATACATATATATGTTTATATATCTATAAACATATATATGTATCCAAATGGTTTGAAATAAGTACCGGGTGTTTGGACTACGAAATTTCTAATTTAAAGAGAAGTGAAAAAGAAGGGAATAAGTTTTTGGAAATAAACCGGAAAATGTGAATTTCAAGATGGAAATAAAATTTAACTTGGTAAGTTAAATAAAATGGATTTGTAAAAGAAAAATTGGAGGGACTGGAATTTAACTTAAGCAAAAGTTAAAGAAAATAAATTAAATGAAATGATCATAATAAATAAGATGAAATAAATACAATGTGATGAATTGATTAAATATGAAGTGCATATGAACGTGCACGTAAATGTAATAAATAAATATAAGTAAGGGAGTGGAAATTTTTTAAATTGGAATTAAATTCTTAATTGATTAAATGGAATGATTAAAAACAAAATTGTTTGGAACGAAATTAATTTAAGTATGAATAAATTCGAATATGTTTTGGAAATATTGGTTAATGGGATTTTTAATTTAAATTAAATTTGATCGATTTGGAATTAGAAATGAAAATGAATGGAAATATATATTAAGCTTAATGGTAAAGAGATTTATAACCATAAGTTGTAAATTTAAAATGGAATATGAATTGAATTTGGATAAATAAATTTTAATAGCTTATAAAAATTGAAATTAATGGAATAAAAGTATATTTAAGCTACAAAGTAATGTATAATCATCAGTTAAAATTAAAATTGATGGGAATGTGATAAAATAAGTTGTGTAACTTATAAAATTTGAACGTGGAATAGAAAACAAAAAAAATGGTTGGATATTTTAGTAAAGAAAATAAAATCCAAAATTGAATTACAAAATTGAATTTGAACTCAAGTAAATTAAATAGAGTAATTTTTGAAATAAAATCAAATATTGGATTATGAAATGGAAGTGAACTAGTTAGATAAATTAGTTAGTAATTGAACATGGGAATGAATTTAACTTCATTAAGTAAAATAGATTGTGGACTGAAACTGAAGTTGAATATGGAACTTGAGTAATAAATAAAATTTAATTTATATATAAGCTAATTAAAAATATGTTGAATGTGATCAAATAAAATAGAATTGGATTGATATAGTGATGACGTGAGTTATAAATAAATTCAATTTAAGTGTAAATAAATTGAATATGTTTGTGGATATTATTTTAAGTGGATTCGAGTATGAACGTGAATATGGAATTAAAAATTGGAAGTGGAGACATATATAAGAGGGGTATAAAAAGGTTATATATACCTTTATGAAGTGATTCAGAAATTAAATGACAAGAATTAGTTTGAGAATGTGGATATGAATGGAATGTAAATAAATTAATTGAGAATCAATTTGAAATGGAATAGAATTAAATACAAATTGATTTGGAATCGATTTAAAATAGCTATAAACTTTAATGACTATTCTAATAAATGAATATCATCGAAATTTGCATATAAATTTTTTTGGGTTTGTCGAAAAAAGAAGTAAATAAATTTCTATGAATTAATAGAAGGTGAATAATTTGATTTTCAATCAATTTGGAATAGATATGGGTTTGTTTGACATAAATATGAGTTGAATGCAAATTATTGGTTTGTAAATCTTTTAAATTGAATGATGTGATATATAAATCGATTGAATGAATAATCGAATGTTAGAACCTTGTGGTTATTAATAAATCCATGCTATGACAGGACTGTTAATGGAAAATTATATGTTTGAGTTATTAAATGAGTGAAATGTTATTGAACTTTCATACATTCATACTTACATGGTTAAATTCAGTAAGTACAGGTACCCAAAGACTACTAGGCTAGAGTTGGGTTCCTTAATTGCATATAAAATAAGCCGCTTGCTTAAAAACGCTAAATAAAGGTACGTTTTCGGATTAAATACCACAAATATATAAATATTGATATATATTTTGTTTTGTGACCGTGTGGGTCAATATGCTCATTTTTATCACTCTTATCATATTGAGAAAGGCTCTTCGTACAAGGAAGACTCTACCAAAAAATTTCGGGAATTTAGGGAGTTAGAAAACTTTTTGAAGTTTAAAAATAAAAATTGTTAACAAAAAAGTTGATTTCTGAATTGAAATTGAAATAGAGGGTTTGGAATTAGTAATGGAAACTAATTGTTATAGTTGAAGTTAAAAGATTAAAAGAGTGAAATAGCAAGTTAACCAAGTGGGTTTGAAAAGAGTAATGAGTTTGGAGCATTTTCTCTGAATTAGAAATTTTGGGGAAGAAATTCTTTTAAGGATGGAGGAATGTAACGACCCAGATATTTATATTATTTAATTTTGGGTATTTAAATGGTTTAAGTATTAGATTTGGAATTATAAATGAGTTAGAAAGTTTTTAAAACTGAAATTATCATTATCCATTTTTCCATAACCTTTGAATCGATAATAAACCATACATATCCAACTCAAATTGCACGAAAAGATGGAACATGAAGGGTAATAAAGAAAATTAGACAGAATAGAATCTCACACGAATGAAATAATACATAATATTGGACAAATATCTTTATGGCAGAATTTTTTTACATTACATATATCAAAGTCTAATCCAAATTCAGCTTGGATAGTTATAAACATATGTCCTTACAATTGCCGACAAACATCGAACTAAATCAAACAAACTACAGCGGATAATAGAATATGTCCATACATAGATGAATATCTTTAGCTTTCCTTTGGAAACTTCAACCGTCTTCGACTAAAACCTGAAACTACTCGGATCTGTCCCGAGTATTAAAAATACCCGGATCATAATTGATAAACCGGCGTGAGAAAAACTCAATAATAAATGAAAGTGTCATATATCAGCCTTTGAATAAAATCCTTTGAAAAGAAAGAGTATCTCATAAGACCACGCCCACACATAACCACGGACGGGTTTTTAACTTAAGATAAAATAAAACACTTTTATATATCAAAACATTTGATATTATTTTTGGTGGCATTTCCTGAAAACATTTGCAAATAAACTTAATATTCTTAGCCGAAATGGTTACCCATATAGCATTTCGAGGCTATTCATTATGCCAATACAAACAAAACCGTAGATTCTTATTGGAGAATGGATTTCCATAAAAATGGTCAGGTGAAGGGACTACTTTCCGATGGGTACACCTCTAGATGGATGTCCCGAGGCACAGAACATCCGCCCTCTACTAATACAAGACCGACCTACCTCTTTAACTAGGTAGTACCGAATATGTCTTTCCCCGGTCGTTACCGACCTTTAACCGAGCGCACCTTTTCCATACACTACATTAGTTTACATCCCGAACATAATAGTGGGAAAAAAAATATCTAGAAGGGGATGATCATACTCTAATTGGGAATGACCCACTTAGCCTTGCTGCATCTAACCCTGTTTTGGTCATTTTCGGCTTATGAGGCTCGAGGAAACGATTGCCTTTTCACACAACACATCTTATTTCACATTGAATGCCACATTGCCATTCCACGTTCACACGACTGATTTCTATAAACGTATAACTTCCTGAACTTGTAAGGCTCAAGAAAAGGGTTAAGCTAAGACAAGGTGTCTTCTCCCCTACTGGCTGATATACTTTTATAGAGGTCACTCATTAAAATTTAGAATGCGAGGTCAAACATTCACCCATACAAATTTGTTCTGGGACCGAACGAAACCGAAGGTACTTTCCTCGGCCATTACTAGGCAAGAAGCCATTGTGATTTTGAAGTGTTTCATAACAAAGAGACCACTAGTACAATGTAGTAAATCGGGAGCTTATCTCTAATTAATCAACAAGTAGTCCCTTGTTATTATTTGTCTCAATATCTGCCTCTTCAAACATCTTCATTTTTCGAACACGTAAACAGGTTCGAAGTGGTTTTCGGATAAGAATCGCCCAAATCCGACCCTGTTTCCATCGAAATCCAATTATTGACAAAATGTGAATATGTGTATGCAGGATTTATTAAGTCACTTTTCAGTTTAATTCTTTTTGGATGATTTCGAAATCTCTTTCTTTTGTCTTAGAGTAATTCTTCGTAATTCATTCCTTTGCTTTGGATAATATCTCAAATTTTCTTACTTAACTCTCGACCCAAATTCCTTATCTTTTAGGCGGGTCAAAAACAATGTTATTTAAGACATCATTTACGATAAACCCTAAATCAATCTTAGCAAACATTTTTAAGTAAATAGGATCATAGAAATCATTCTATTTTTACTCAACATCAATTTTCGTATTCAACAAGTGCAATGGGCGGAATAATGGTGAAATCACCTTTTAAATTCCACGAATAGGACGAGTTCCCTCCTCGGAATTTAACACCAAGCATAAAAAGATTACCTTTATGTGATCCAAGTTGTAGTTTATTCATTTTGGAGATTGCTTAAATTTTGGATAATATCAATCTTCTTTTATTTTGGAAACTAAATACAATCTTTTATTTAAGAGCATTCAGGCTTTCCTTTCGATCTGTTCCACCCTTCGCCTAAGAAAAGAAAACAATGGATGTTAACTACACTCCGCTAGCGACCCAGGAGATAACAACATGAGTTAACGACTTAAAGAAATGACGACTTAGCTGCATAAAGAGTAGCACGACTTAGTTGCATAAAGAGTAGCACGACTTAGATGCATAAAGAGTAGCACGACTTAATGGCTCATGAAGTGGTACGACCTACCGACTTAAGGAAGCCATGACTTGGCGGGTTAAGAAAATGGACCGACGCAACAGCCTTGAAGGGTTACCGACTTAATAACCTTGAAGGGTTACCGACTTAATACCTTAGGGAAATGTCCGACTCAACGACTCAAGGGAGATGGCGACTCAATTGTTTAAGGGGGGCAAACGACTCAAGAAATGGCCGACCTAATGACTCGAGACAAGAAAGGCTCAAAAGCAACTTCACTTAAGCCACGACCGACTTACGACCCATGCTAAGTTGCATACGACCTAAAGCTACCGAGTTAAAATCCAATGTTGTGATACTTATGCCGCATCCTTTTAACTCATTCGCGACTTAGGACTTATGACATGAATTCAGGTAGACAAGCTTACCTCTACTAAACCGTGGACTTGGCTCGATAGGTCGGCCACGACTTATCCTAAGTTGGCCACGGCTTGTCCTAAGTCAGCCACGACTCTGGACTTGGCGACAATTTCTGCCTAGAATTCTCTATAAATACATTGCCATCTCCAACTTTCAAGGGACTTTTGGACAATCTCTTCAAGCGCCGATACTCTGCCAGTTTCTAAACCAACTTTACACTTGAAGTTTTGAAGAACACTACAAGCTACTTTGAAAGACTTTCACCCATCCGACATGGATTTGAAGACTTTCATCTACATCGAAGCTTAAGCTACTTACCCAAAGTGTTTTGTAACTAAAGAGATTTGTACTTGAAGAGCATTTTATCGCTTTGTAGCAAGATCAGTAATAAAGATACTTAAAGTGGACGTAGGCTACTCCTTAAGCCGAACCACTATAAAATCACTGTCTCTTACTGTATTTTCTGTTATTTTAGCTGATATTCTATTCCCGAATCGTCGGGTGGTGCTTTCACATTCACACTTCACACACCGGGGTGTTAGCGTTCGATTTTAAGCGTTAACATTTTTGGTGCTTTCATTGAGAACCCAACTCAGGATACTTCCATCATTGCTCCGCAACGGTTTGTGGAAAGGATTTTTAAAACCAGAAGTATATTGGAAATAATGGCTCCTGGGAAAAAACGAAGTTCTGTAAGATCCGACAATGTTCATGAGAATACCGCTACCTCTCCTCCTTCAAGTCAAGCAGCTCCAACTGTTGGAGTTACACGAGCAGAATTGGACGCCGTAGTTTTGGGGTTGAATCAACAATTGAATGCCCAGAATGCACAGTTGGAGGCTCAGAATGACCAGAACACCCTGATCTTAAGTAAGTTGGATGATCTACTTGGGGCTAACCGTCCCGGTTAATAATGATGGAAACCCTACTGCGGGAGTTCAAGATGTTGAAGGAGGGAACATTTCTCAAAGAGCCACAGACCCTGTGGAAAAGACACCTCTCTAGGCTGGGGGATCAGGACCGCAGCCGACCCTCCGTGAACGGTTGTCAAGACAGAACTCAAAGAGAATGGCTGATGTTTGCCCTCCAGAACCTTTAGATGATGAAGAGTATTTCTCAGGCATTGTTCGTCAGATCATGAAGGAAAGTATGCGAAGGGATGAAGATGAGAAAGAATGGGGTTTTGCTCCAAGCAGAACTCCGTTTACTGAGAAAATCTTGAAGGCAGAATTCCCAAGAAAACTCGTTCCTCCTACTATTCCGGCATACAAAGGGACAAGCGACCCTAATGAGTTCCTGTATAAGTACGATTGGCATATGACGGGTGCCAGAGTTTCTGATGAAATCAAAGGTCGATATTTCCCGGTATACCTTGAAGGTGTGGCTCTATTGTGGTTTACAAAGCTGCCGGTCAGGTCCATTGATCAGTTCTCCGATTTGACCAGGAAATTCAAGGAGCAATTTCGATTGTATGCTTCAAAAGCAAAGGATATAATGTCACTGTCAATTCTAGAGCAAAGTCCAGGAGAATCCATCAGATCATTTTTGAATCGTTTTAACATAGCATTGGCTGAGGTAGATAATGCCGAGCCACGCATGGTCCTAACGTACTTGATGAGGGCGATTTACAAATCAAGCGAATTTGGAAAATGGTTGAAAATGAAAGAACCAAACTCGCTTGACAAGTTCTACGAGAAAGCGGATGAATTCATGCGTTTGGAGAGCCTCCAAACACCGGCTAAGGTGGTATCAGTAGAAGCTGGGAACAATGGTGTTGCTTCGAACAAGAAATAACCTAACACTCAGAAAAGGAGAAATGATGGTGGGAAGAAACAAGGAGACGCTAAGAAAGGCCGTCCTTTCAATTTCACACCCTTGACCGATACCCCTGAGAACATCTTCTTTGCGACCAAGGATGATGTCAGTTATCCGACACCACCTAAAATGAGAGTTGGGAGTAAGATGGAAAAAAGTGGAAGGTTCTGTCGGTTCCACAACCAACCCGGCCATGACACCAACGAATGCCGTAAGTTGAAAGAGGTAATTGAACAACTCTTAAAGGAAAACAAGCTCTAGCAGTATGTCAAAAGGAATAGAAATGCCCCAGCCCAGTCGACTCAAGGACAACAAGTTCCCGCTCACCGTCCTGGCTCAAGTGAGAAGGCCGTAGAACATGAATCGGAAAGTCTTGTCATCAATATAATAACTGGAGGGCCTCACCCAGCAGGCAAAAGCTGGGGCGAGATGGAAAGGTATGCCCGGGCCATGAGGCATGTACCGGCTGAAGAGAATGTTTTTGTTTTAGAAAATGATGCGCCTTTAAAGCAACAAAAGACTTCCACGGATGATATTGTATTCAGTGCCAGAGGTTCTTTGGGTATCGAGGCTCCTACCATAGATCCTTTGGTCATATCCGCTGGTATTGGGCCGGCTACTATGAGAAGAGTTTTAGTTGATTGTGGAGCTTCATGCAACATTCTCTTCAAAAAGACCTTTGATCAAATGAAAATTCCAATGGCTGACGTTCAAGCTTCATCACTTAAGATTGTTGGGTTTGCTGGGGAACCCAAACAGCCGATTGGGACCATAGATTTCTTTGTGGAACTTGGAAAAGGGCTGAGGAAGGTGGCTCGAAAGAAAACCTTTATAATTGTTGAAGAATTCTCTGCCTACAACGCCTTTTTAGGCCGACCAACTCTTGCTGCATTCAAAGCTGTTCTTGCCCCTTGGTGTCTGACTATAAAATTCCCAACAGATAATGGAGTTGGTGTGATTAAAGGAGACCAAGATGCGGGGCGAGAATGTTATCTTACGGAGTTGCGTGAATCAAGGAAAAGAGAAACGGGAAAAGGTGCGACGACTCCAGTCCGCATCAACGAACCAACCTTGTAGCAATTACAGGGTGGACCCTGCACTGGTGAATGTAGTGGCGCATGAAGAGAGATGGATCCAAGGAAAGCCAGTGCAGGGGAGAATAGGGTAGTACTGGTAGAGGTAACGGTGCCGGTACCCGTTGACACAAAGGACCCAAACAAAGTGCTTAATGTGGGTTCACAACTCAACACAACAGTTCAGAATGTACTGATTTCATTTTTGAAGGCAAATTTGGATGTATTCGCTTGGACTCATGCTGACATGTGTGGAATATCCCCAGAGATTGCAGTACACACTCTGAACATTGATCAAAGTTTACACCCGTGAAACAGAAAAGAAGAACCCAGGGTCCTGAGAGGACGGCAGCGTTAAAAGAAGAAGTAGATCGGCTCATGGAGAACGGTTTCATCAGAGAATCTACTTATCCAAATTGGGTATCAAATCCAGTGCTGGTTAAAAAAGCTAACGGAAAATGGAGAGTATGCATTGACTTTTCAGATCTGAACAAAGCCTGCCCAAAAGACTGTTTCCCGCTGCCCAGGATCGATCAGTTGGTGGATGGGACGGCAGGGCATGAATTGTTATCTTTTATGGATGCATACTCCGGATATAACCAGATTATGATGCATGAGCCAGATCAAGAGGACACAAGCTTCATCACAGATGTTGGACTCTACTGCTACACGGTCATGCCTTTCGGACTCAAGAATGCAGGGGCAACTTACCAAAGGCTTGTTAATGCCATGTGTAAACCGCAGATTGACAAGACAATGGAAGTTTATGTTGATGATATGCTAGTGAAGTCTAAGAAAGCAGTGGACCACATGGATCACTTGGCAGAGATGTTCGCAATACTCCGAAAGTACAGAATGAAGCTTAATCCCTTGAAATGTTCATTTGGAGTGGAGTCCGGAAAGTTTTTAGGTTTCATTGTGAGCGCTTGGGGCATTGAAGCTAATCCTGCCCAGATTACTGCCCTGAGAGAGGTCAAAGCTCCTAGAACAAAGAAGGAGTTGCAAAGTCTTAATGGAAAGGTTGCTGCCTTGAGTCGGTTCATTTCAAAAGCTACTGACAAATGCATTCCATTCTTTGGTGCTCTAAAGAAAGGAAGAAAAACTTTGAGTGGACTCCTGAATGTCAGAAAGCATTTGATGATTTGGTTCGTCATATGAAAGTGCCTCCGATACTTTCAAAGCCTGACAATGGTGAAGATCTCTTCATATATTTGGCAATTTCATCTCATGCTCTTAGTGCAGTGTTGGTACGGGAAGACGCAAGGATTCAACGCCCAGTCTGTTATATCAACAAAAGATTCGCTGGGGCAGAGATGAACTATTCAAGGTTGGAAAAGCTCGCCTATTGTTTGTTGATCACATCAAGAAAATTGAGGCCGTATTTCCAAGCTCATCCCATCAAGGTCCTCACTGATCAACCTCTAAAGCAAGTCCTATTCCGTCCTGAGACTTCGGGCCGTCTTTTGAAATGGAATATTGAACTCAGCCAAAATGACATCACTTATCATCCCCGAAAAGCAATCAATGGACAAGCTTTAGCAGATTTCATCGCAGAATGTATGGTTGAAGGTGATAGTGAGGAAGAAGCCACTAATAACGTCCCAATCCAATGGAAATTGTATGTCGATGGCGCAAGGAATGATTACTGTTCCGGAGCAGGGGTTGTCCTTGAAACCCCAGAAGGGCGATCGCTATGTTAAGCACTGATACTAGAATTTCCTATGAAAAATAATGAAGCAGAATATGAAGCTCTCATCGCTGGTTTAAGGATCGCTAAAGAACTAAACATCAAGGCATTGCAGATCTTCAGTGATTCTCAACTTATTGTCTGCCAAGTCAAGAAGGAATTTCAAGCTAAAGGAGGGAATCTACCCGCCTATTTATCAAAAGCCTGGGAGCTTCTTCAAGATTTTGACCGTTATTCAATAAACCATATACCCCGAGAAGAGAACATGAAGGCGTATTCTCTCGCAAAGTATTCAAGTACCGGTGAAGCTCAACTATTGGGATTAGTTCCCGTCGAAGTCTTATCAGCTTCTGTCGTTCTTTTGAACTTTCTGGCAAAGAACCATTGAGCAAATATTCAAATATCGGAGTCACCATGATTCTTGCTCTTGGGATACATTAATAATCCAATCAACATCCATTTCATCTGTGCTTGGAACCAATTCCAAGAGCTTGGAACATCAATCATTTGCGTCCATATTTTACTTAAAAGCTTTGCTGAAATGTTGTAAAAAAAATTACGAATATATGATTCTTGTATTGAAAGCAATTGTAAAGCAAGTGAATAATGAAAAGCTATAAAGTGGATGTAGGCCCGGCTTTTGGCCGAACCACTATAAATCTTGTGTTCTCTACTACTATAAACTGCTTTGTTTTATTTCGACATATAAAATACGTTAAGTGTGTTACTAAAAATGTCGATTTAATAATGCAGGCCATAAAAACAAAGCTTACCCATCGCAAGACCAAGCGATCTCCGACATCACCCAGCAAGCAAACGCTAAACCATTCAAAATTTCCATACTCAAATCCTAGGGAAGAAGTGCTTCGAACAAAAGTTAGCGATGTGGCTGGAAGTGGACCATTTCTAACTAACTACGAATGTTTGTACACACGAGCATCCAGTTAAATAGTCTGTGTCTACCACCACCAACTCACTTAACTATGAAGTATATTTCTTTGGATAAGGAAAATTATTGGCAACTAAAAGGGGATGATACTTGGAAAAGATAACGGGGATCGCCGGCATGAATAGATGGCAAAGAGACATGGGCGAGCAAGCATCAAACAGCAAAAGACCTCTTCGGAGGCACAAGCCCTCTTCAGAGGCACAACTCTTCGGAGGATAAAGACCTCGAACGCGCCTCGCCAGAAAAAGAGAGTTCTTTCTGGACATAAAGTTGTGGACTGATCGGTGATACACTCCCGTGAATCCATCCAACTAAGAGAAAGAAGCTCCAAACTTCCAAGCAAAAGCCCCACTTAGAGGCACACGTTTCACCGAGATTGAAATAAAACTTCCAAGTGTTGAAACGTGAAAAGCCCTCTTTGGAGGCCCATTTCACCACAGTTGAAATGCTAAAAGACCTCGAGCGGGCCTCGCCAGAAAAAGAGAGTTCTTTCTTGACATAAAGTTGCGGACTGATCAGTGATACACTCCCGTGAATCCATCCAACTAAGAGAAAGAAACTCCAAACTTCCAGGCAAAAGCCCTACTCGGAGGCACACATTTCACCGTGACCTGAAATAAAACTTCACACGAGTCAAAATGTGAAAAGCCCTCTTCGGAGGCCCGCTTCCCAGCGAACAGGGAAAAAATAAAAGCCTCTCCCAAGAGGCAAAAACAAAAAGACCTCTTCCCAGAGGCACAATCAAACAAAAAGACCTCATCCCAGAGGCAAAATAAAACAGAAAGACCTCCTCGAAGGCACACGTTTCACCGAGATCGAAATAAAACTTCCAAGTGTTGAAACGTGGAAAGCCCTCCTCGGAGGCACAACTCTTCGGAGGCACACGTTTCACCGAGATTGAAATAAAACTTCCAAGTGTTGAAACGTGAAAAAGCCCTCCTCAGAGGTACAACTTTTCAAAGAAGCATTTCATCAGAAATGCAAAACAAAGATCAAAAGCCCTCCACTGAGGCGCAATACAAAAAAAAGGAAGCCCTCTTTAAAGGCACACTTTAGCTTTCAAAGGAAGATTGGTTCATCTAATCTTGAAAATACTCTTCCTCAAAAAAGTTAAAGCGCACTTCGGAGGCCCGCTTTACCACATAGGAGAATTCATTTTGTAAGAATCTATATATGCAAAGGAAAAAGTGATATCTCCGAAGGGTGGAGCGTGAAAACTCATATGAAACGAGCTGTACTCTATTTTGAGCAGAATAATATTCCACCAAGTATGGAATAATTATTCTCCAGAAAATAAGAGTACAAGTCCCCTCAAAGTTGAAAATATTACAACAAGCTTATGGTATAGGGGCAATATGGTATAGCTACATTGGTAAAAATAACGCTCAAACAACATACCACAAGCTCACTGCAATATCATATAAAGAAAATTGTACAAAAACGAAGAATAAATGCATTTTCAAATACAGACAGAAGTTTGTACAAACAGAAAGAATCATTTTATTCGATACTGTCAAAATTTTGTACAGGTACAGGTTTCAAAATAAAAAGAAAAGCGGAGGCCGGTACCCGCACAATCTCCGGCCAGTACTTGAATAAAGCAAAAAGTAAAAATAAGTCGAAGCAGGGCCCGTTACTTCTTCTTGCCACCACCTTTAGAGCCTTCACCTGACCAAACAGGCAGTTTTCCAGGACGGCTTGGGAGAGTTGGGGATGAAGGAGAGAGGGTTACTGCCGGATCAACCTTCGCTTCCTCTTCAGAAACAAGAATGCTTTTCCTTGTCTTCTTGGAAGTGGTACGCTTCCTCCTCCTCCTTGAAGAAGACTCACTTCTCGGGGTAATAAGAGCAGCTAGTTTTATGTCATGGGAAATAGTATGCTCTGGGGATTTGTCGCCTCCTTCAAGTCCTTCGTCCTTCTGCTCCTGCGAAGCGATTGGATCATCCAAGCCTTGAAGGGCACCTATCAATTCTTCCTGTGATCTCGGTTGGGAAATAGGAGTGATTTGAGGGAATGAAGGAGGGACAGCTGGAGGAGAAGTCTGTGTGCCACTTGGCGTTTTTGCTACAGAAGAAGAAAAGCCAAAAATATTAGTATCTCCCGTGAAGAAAGGAGATAACGGCTCATTGAGATTCAATAAATGATCAAAAAGTTTGTCAAACTCATGAGGAGCAAACAAACAGTAAGAAATGATCAAAAAGTTTGTCAAACTCACGAGGAGCAAACAAACAGTCCACTTGGGCAAGATTAACGGTAGAGTTACCTGGAGAAGTCGGCTTCCTAATGTCAACTTCATAAGCCTGTGCTTCGGTGCTTTCTTCGCCTTCATCTACACCCTGCGTGCTTGTGATCTCAGTTATAACTTTGACAGGGGACGGAGAATGAGAACCGGAGCCTGTGATGTCAACATCGGCCGAAACCGAAGTAGGGACGGGGGCAGTTAATGGTGCTTCTTTCACAAAATGCTGCTCCCCTACCTCAGCTCGTGCTTTGGCAAGCTGCTCTTTTCCTCGGGCTAGGGCACCTCTGGCGTCATCATCTAGAAAGTGCTCTGCAAGAGATGCTTCAGCATAACCGGCGCCTGCACCTCCAAGCATGTCAAGAATTGACTCCCAAACCTCGGCCAGGGTAATCTCATACTTCGGTCCTAAGAATGAAAGGCTCCCACGCCCCATAACGCTATGCACATAGAAGTCATATAAAGTGGAGTTGACATTGGCTTTAGTCGCCTCATGCGATGTTCGGTAGCCTGCCTTCCAGCGATAGCTTCATCACGTTCCTTCTCGGTCTTTAATAATTGGGCCTTTAGCCTCATAATCTCCAAATCCTGGGAGTTGACCTTCTCCCGTAACTCTGCAACGTCAGCACGATACCTTTCCGTTGATTTCTGCTTAGCCTCAAGTTGTGCCTCGGCATGTCGCTGAGCAGCGTAAGCATCGCGAACTTGCTTTTGAACACTTCTTCTTTTTGAGTATATGAGGTAGAAGAAGTAGCAAGATCTTGTTTAAGTTTCTCAACTTCTGCTTCAAGCTTCTCGTTGTAATCAGCGATGTTCCTCATTTCAGTATCATGCTGGCTTAAAGTTTTTTGCCACTCAGCCTTATCATTTTCCATGGTCAGCATGGCCTCTATATTCACGCGGTTGACCCTCTGAAGCTCGTCAACAAGCTTTTTCCACTCGGACATCCGCTCGATATCAAGTCTAACAGCATCAAGATTATACAGCATTGCTTGTTTGTTAATAGGGACCAAGTCAAGATCGAACCGCACTCCCTTTAGGCACCAGTGAGGGAACCGGCTTTGCAGGGTAGCCGGGCCTGGTCCAATTTGGAATTTAGGCCTGTTGATTATTGTCTGAATGCCTATCTTCCCGAGAGCAGGAGAGCCGGAAGGGATGTCAAGTGAGACGGGGGAAGCGGCCATTTCAGGAGTAGTAGATGCATGCTTCTCACCATGCCTGGCACGCTTGCTTGGGTCCTCAACTATATGACTTTTTCCCCGGTCGTCATGCGACTTTCTTTTATGAGAGTCGTCACCTCTCTGGGAAGAATCATGGTGCTCCTCCCTTTCTCTCCTCTCATAACGCTCTTCTTGAGCCCTCCTCTCCTGAGCCTTTCGAGCGGCTCTCTCTTCGTCAGTTTCTCTGTAAACAGGAAGGTAGCGCCTATAGTCATATTGATTACGCCTCCCGTAGCGCTGAAAGTCGTCATAATAGGAGCCGCTGCGTCCCATCGGAGAATCTGAAATTGAAAAAAAGACAAGTCTTAAAAGTCTTCAGAGAAAAGAAGTTAAGTATGAATAAGTGCTGAAAATCCTATGTGTGTGTGGTGTGCACACTACACGCATCAGGCTACAAACCGCTCTTCGGCACAGGGGTGGTAGTGACTTGAGTTGCAGGCGTCAAAATTTGCTGAAAAGTGGATGTCACCTCGACAACAGGAGAAGCAGCTTTAGGAACATCATCTTTAAAAAGTTTCTGTGAAGTTATGATCAGGTCGCTTAGCCCCTCAAAAGTATCATCACCGCCAAGTTCGACGGGAGTTTCTTTTTCGGCTTCCAGACCAGCCGCATCTTCAGAGAAACGAAGAGTTTCTTCCTCTTCAATAAGTGGGGCAAGTGCCGATTTGCCGGATCGACCCGCAACGTCTGTAAGTGTGGGGCACTTCACCAGTGAACTTTCAGTAGAGGGCTCCTTCGGCATAAGCTTTTCAGTAGGGGTTGAGACATCTGGTGCCTCCGTTGGAGAATCAGGGACTTCATGAGGCTGAGTGGAGCGAGAAGGGTGAAGGAGTCCGAATTGGTGAAGGAATTCGTCGTTCAACAAAAATTTCATGTCCCGCTCTTCAACCGGTACAGCCACGAGCCTCTCCAGAGTTGGCTTGTCGCTGGGATCTCTAGAAGGAGGGGGGAGCGCTGAAATGAAAAAACTAAGTTAACTCTTGGCAATTCGGACTTCGCAAAACTCAGAGAATAGAAGAATTAAAGGTAGATGATCTTACTTCCTTCCCTCCACACAGCATAAAACCCCGGGGGGCAGCGAACAAAGAAGAACTGAGTTAAGAACCCATGAGCAGTCTTGGGAAGGCTAACGATCAATTTGCGATTTCGGGCGCTTCTCACGACAGTGATAGAAGGGTGAACCTTAGTCCTGGTAAAGGAGCATAGGAAGCAAATCTCGTCGAAGCTTGGAAGTCGATCAAATGTTCTCCTAAATAGCACACACAGCCCCATCAGAATGGCGTAGCCATTAGGGTGTAGCTGGAATGGGGAGATGGCTAGTCGACGAAGAAGATTCTGGAGAAAGTTGTTGAAAATGGGAATGGCCCCGCTCAGGCACATTTGCCGGTAAACCGCTACGAAGCAAGGAGGCGCCACATCAGCAGTGTTAGTTTTCTCTGGAAGAATGGCATCTGCGTCGGCAATGCCAAACCAAATGCATAACTGACGAAAAACTTTGTATGATAAAGAGGTAGAGGCTCTCTCTGGAGTATTAACTAGGGGAGCCAGAATAAGAATGGCTTCTCCAGTTTGGACTGTTATCTCTTCTTGTTGAGAAGTCATTCTACACAAGCAACTGGATATTCAGATGTGAAGGTGCACGTTTCCTAAAAGTGTGAAGTGTTGTGCGGAACCAATAAAAATAACAAGTAAATACAACTGGAATTAAACTAGTCGACAATTGATCGATTACCAAATTTCAGGACTTGTTAATTTAAAGTTCAGGTATAGTATTAATGCAAACTCGGCAGTTTCAGTTGACTATTTCAATGTTGCTTTAATACTTTACTTGAATTTGATGATTTAAAAGCACTTCGTTCACACAATCTATTTAAGTTGATTATCTATTGTTAACTAATCTGCCATTTGACGTGGGCAGTCAGTGGCAGTATATTCGTCCCAATTTTCTGTAAATGATGTATTAAACAGATTGTTAGCTTGCAAGTCAAAAGTGATCTGTGAAAGAATGCAGCAAAGTTTAACAGTTCAAAGTTCAAGCAGTTTATCCTGGCAACTCAAATTGGAAATACAATCAAGTTCTGTCAACATCTCTAAGTTTTCAAATTTTATTCAGGTCATTGAGTCACAGTCCAAAAGTTCTCTAAGTCATGAGTCGTCCACGACCTAAAAGTTAAGTCGTCCACGACTTAAAAGATTTCCTGCAAGTTAAGTCGTCGGCTCCTTAAGTCGTTGGTCCTATAAGTCGCAAAGCGTGTTGAGAAGAAAAGGCTTCGGTTCTCAAAGTCCTATAGCTCGACCGCGACTCAAAACTTATGCCGTATCCAGTTAAGTCGTGAAGGGTTATAGGTCGCCCAAAATTGCTGAGTCGTGTCCAAGTCAGTATTTCACTTCACTCAATCTACGAAACCCCCCATCTAATTAGAAACCCTTCACCTTCTTAACCCGCTAACCCGTTAGCCTCTCCACCAACACAAGCCCTAGTTTTCACCTGATGACGAATCATCCAAAGACTAAATCATCGCAAATTCAATGCCTGTCACCCCAACGCAACTCGAAAATCGATTAGCTTGAAGCATTGAAGCCCAACAATCAAACGTTTAAACCTAAATCGAGCCAACTAGAGTTCGTCAAATATCGAAAATTCACGATGATGCATTGCGTGGAGAGGTGGGTTAGGATGGAGAAAAATGGAATTCACGAACCAGAGATGGTAAAGGATCAGGAGAAGAAAGCAAGATCACTTACACGATGTAATCTCAAGACTAATCGGTGACTCATTGAATCGAAATCGCCTTTGGAAGCTCAGGAAAGAGTTAAAAGCAAAAACAAATGAAAAGGCAGGTAATGAAAAGAAAGGAGAGGATAAATGACTTATAGTAGAGAGGCCTGAAGCGGCTCATACGACCTAACCTTTAGGTCGCACATGACTCAACGACTTAGACGGGGACGGGTCAAAGGATAAGCGACTCATCAAGTTATCAACCTACGACTTAAGGGCAGTGGAACTCGAAACGGCACGCGAGTTAAGGAAAGTCGAAGCACATGACCTACGACTTAGGCGTGAACTTCGAGGGGCAAATGTTAACTCCACTCTGCTAGCGACCCAGGAGATAACAACATGAGTTAACGACTTAAAGAAATGACGACTTAGCTGCATAAAGAGTAGCACGACTTAGCTGCATAAAGAGTAGCACGACTTAGCTGCATAAAGAGTAGCACGACTTAACGGCTCATGAAGTGGTACGACCTACCGACTTAAGGAAGCCATGACTTGGCGAGTTAAGAAAATGGACCGACTCAATAGCCTTGAAGGGTTACCGACTTAATAACCTTGAAGGGTTACCGACTTAATACCTTAAGGAAATGACCGACTCAACGACCCAAGGGAGATAGCGACTCAATGGTTTAAGGGGGGCAAACGACTCAAGAAATGGCCGACCTAATGACTCGAGACAAGAAAGGCTCAAAAGCAACTTCACTTAAGCCACGACCGACTTACGACCCATGCTAAGTCGCATATGACCTAAAGCTACCGAGTTAAAATCCAATGTTGTGATACTTATGCCGCGTCCTTTTAACTCATTCGCGACTTAGGACTTATGACATGAATTCAGGTAGACAAGCTTACCTCTACTAAACCATGGACTTGGCTCGATAGGTCGGCCACGACTTATCCTAAGTTGGCCACGGCTTATCCTAAGTCGGCCACGACTCAGGACTTGGCGACAATTCCTGCCTAGAATTCTCTATAAATACATTGCCATATCCAACTTTCAAGGGTCTTTTGGACAATCTTTTCAAGCATCGATACTCTGCCTGTTTCTAAACCAACTTTACACTTGAAGTTTCAAAGAATACTACAAGCTATTTTGAAAGACTTTCACACATCCGACATGGAATTGAAGACTTTCATCTACATCGAAGCTTAAGCTACTTACCCAAAGTGTTTTGTAACTAAAGAGATTTGTACTTGAAGATCATTGTATCGCTTTGTAGCAAGATCAGTAATAAAGATACTTAAAGTGGACGTAGGCTACTCCTTAAGCCGAACCACTATAAAATCGCTGTCTCTTACTGTATTTTCTGTTATTTTAGCTGATATTTTGTTCCCGAATCGTCGGGTGGTGCTTTCACATTCACACTTCACACACCGGGGTGTTAGCGTTCGATTTTAAGCGTTAACAATGGCCAAGTAAGTTTAGGGCACCGGTTGCTTCATCCCTAATCTTTGTTAAACACCTTATTTTATCTTCCCAGATCTCACAGGCGGGACAAATGTACTAGTCGTTTCCATATACTCAGTTATTAACTTTATTTTGGAATTGATTACAAAAATTCAAAATTATCTTTTAAATGCTTAATTTTCCTTTTAAAAACATTCACCATTGATTCCAGAAAAAATTGTTACGTTTAAACTAATATTAAAATGTTATAAAATTTGCAGCATAAAATTGATGCGGAAAGTGCTATATAATCTTATTTGATTTAAACAACTTTTAAACATTCCATAATTCATATTTCCAATCCAAATATCTTCTAAACTATTTAAATGGATTTACCAAATTTATTTCATATTTTTCCATAATTATTCATTTTAAAAGATTTCCCGTTATGTTTACTGGACTGCACTAGTGCGATTTTTCTAGAAAATTGTTTTGGATATATTTTAAAATCTACTTAATGAAATTTGTTTTTCTTTCTTTATTTAGAAGATATAGACATAATAGCTCAGAATTTTCTTATCTCAAAGAATTCCAACCTATATTCAACTATATACACACATTTGAACTTTTTGGCGCGAAATCGCAAACTACCATTGCGCGACACACTTAGTTTTAACTTATTTTCCAACATTTGAAATAATATATTCAAATTGAATTTTATCACTTATAAAATCATTACAAATCATTTTAAATCAACATTCTCACTTTTTAAAGTATTTAAAAATGTATTTTCACTATTTTCATATTATAATATTATTTTATTTCTATTATTTTAATATTAAATTCTATATTCCAATTTCGATTCAATTTCAAATCTAACTGTTGAATATGATATTATATGATATTTGTTTGATGATAATATATATATATATATATATTTAATTGTATTTTTATTGTACTATTTTATTTTTCACATAATTAAAAATATATTTGCTGAATAAAATAAATAACACAAATCCATGTTCAAACAAATATTTTATTACAATTTTGAATAGTACAAATTTGCGCTCGCACTATATATACATACATACACATACATACATATATATATGTATATACACAATTTCTATTACATCTCAATTTTCAATTTACATTTGCACCTCACTACGTATCACTCATTCACTCATATTTATCTTCAACTCTATTCAATTTATGTCCAGCATTTGAGCTATCTGCAAAGTAAACATTGACACAATAAAATTGAAAAAGAAACATTTGTGCAGTGTAAAATAAAATGTGGATTTTTAAAATATTATTTGCCTCAGTTATTTGGGTTGTGAGCCATCATTTAATTTTGAATTCATCAAACACGAACAACTTATGACATGCACAGAGCATCACTATACATATCAGAAGGCCGTGCACACCGATATACACTTGATAAAATTACAGGGACAGGTGAGCATAAGGTCAAATCCAACCAAAAGCTAGGCTCAAATCAGGTACAATACAAGTCACGATATGAGCACCAGGCCGCACCCGATCCAAAGCTAGGTTCAACTCAGGTGCAATACAAAAACAAAAATAGAATGGTCAAGTCTTGATGACTGGAGCAAGCCTCGACCAAGAATTTTAGTGAGTACACATGAAGACAAACTCAAGTGAAACAAAGTTTAGGTGAACCATTAAGTAAGCAGGAAATATACAACCAGAGAATCACCAGACATACACATGATGCGTGACTCGAGAAAAAGACCAAATAAAACACAAATTCAAGTGAAACAAAATGGTCAGACCATCAAATGAACAAGACCAGAGCAGTAAATAAAATGGCATACATATACATATGCATATGGACCAAACCAGAATCACACAAAAATGGACACAAGTTCAAATGCAAGTACTCAAAATGAAGACAACCTCAAGTACAAAGCAAGTGACATCAGTTCAGGTTCATACAGCAAGGAGCACATTAGATACAAGTGCACAAAACTATACACATGAAAAACAAAGCCATATGAAGACCAACATTCAAAGTACAACATGAACTCAATGACTCAATTGTAATTGAAATAAAGTTAAACCAGAATTGTACTAACACATGCCAGTTGAACAACAAACCAAAAGGAACTAGAGACCATCACAGATATAACAAAGCAACATCAAGATAACTATGGTGCATATACATACATACATATATGTGTATAGTTCAAAACTGCACTAGTTCAATGATATAATGACAGTTTCAAGAAGATTACATTCATATGCAACTCAGACTGAAATGACAAATGGAACCAGACCATGCAAATGAACAAACAAAACAACCAGACCTGGCAACATGAACTACTTGAACACACATATACGTATGAACACACATGTATGCAAATATATGTAGTGCATAGCAACTATCCAGTGCAGACTCGAATGAACAGTGGACAGAGCTCAATGCAACCCAGACTCATATCACACAACAACTACAAGCACATCGGACTGCAACACTACAGGAATGAAAACACACGTCGAACAAGTCAAAGCCAGGTGATAACAAGTCGAAGTCAAATTTCACAAAATCAAAGTGGACAAAGTCAATAAAGAAAAGAATGGAAAAAAATTAAATAATTCAAAGCTATGGTGACAAAGGAATCGAACAAGTAAATAATCAAAGCCGTTATATTCAAGCAACAAAATAATACGAATTGAAGAAGTCAGAAAACATCACCAGTGTTCAAGCATAATCGAATGGCCGAGCTAAATTAACTGACAAGTTCAAATGAATCAATTCGAACATAAATTAAGGGAATTAAACCCTATTTAACCCGTTAACATCATCGGCATGAAAATCATCAAGTTCAAGTAAATTAACCAGTAAAGCAAAGAGCATAAAACACATGCCAAATTCAGTTCTAACTTGATAAATTGGATCGACGGAAATCATATTATAGCTAGAGGATCAATTGTACGAGCCAAACAGAGGAGATAATCACTGCGATTGATCAGATATAGGCGGCGATTCCAATTTCATAGAAACCCTAATTTCACGAAGAGGGACGAACACAGCCATTTTCAAAGTAGCGAAGTACAAGGAACCAGCCAAACAATATAAAAAGGAGAAGGGGAAAATTCATATCACTTTACTTATTTGGGCCGGCATTTTTAATTTGGGCTTTAAAATTTAAAAATTAGGGTTTTATTGATTTTAAGTTTTTTTTGTATGTAATTTATTTTTAAACGTTTGTAAATTGTAGTCGTGTGACTAGTGGATGAACTATGGTGGTGTAGTTCGAGAATTCGCAATAGGGTTTTGAGCGTAGAGTTAGGTTAGCTGATAGCAGGTGTTGTGAGTTTACATGTGTAAGCTTCTGACTACTTAATTTTCGGTAGAAACCTTGAGGGCAACATGTAGGCAGGGTTTTGCTGAAGCTGGGTAAATCTGTGTTGTTCTAATTCTGTTTTTTTATTATACTATTATCTGTGTTGCTATTATTCTGCTATTATCAGTGCTGCGATTATTTTATATACTTCCGCATTAAATTTTTATAATTATTAGTATCACCCTATTAACCCCCCCTCTGGGGTGAAACCGATCCTACACTAACTTCGAATTAAACTCATTTAATACGTATGTTTCAAATCTAATTTCAATTCAAATTTCAATTCAACCTTAATCACAATTTCGATTTTCAAAATTGATTTCAGTTTCAATTTCACTATTCATCTCAATTTCAATTTTCAATATTCAATTTCACTATCCTTTTTAATCTTGTTTCACTTCAAATTTCAAATTCTATTTTATTTTTACTTTAATTTCAATTCTAATTGAAAATAGACTTATTTTTCCAATGTATATCATATAACTAAAATGGGGCCTTTTTTAACATAGAGATCGCTTAATCGAAAATGATAGAAATTTGATGTCCACATTAACATCACAACCATACAAATAATCATATGACATTAACATATTCAATACGGGTATAGCACGATAAATGTCATAGCATTACTATAACTTATCCAACATTCAAATAATTATTCAGACATCCATATCATAAAATGGTGATTATCTACCATAGCAAATCAACTCAAAAATCAATAGAAATTATATAGCAGTGATAATTTTCTCGCCTTTATGTCCACTCCATCAAACTTTTTTATAGGCTTGCGTGCTTCGTGCTTTTTCCTCCGAACATCTCAAGTTTGCCTTTTCCTCCCTTTTTTTCTTTCTTTTCTTTTTTTCATTTGTTTTTTATATGTGTGGGGCCATGGGCTTGAATGGAGGATATGGCCTTTGAGTGGGGTGTGTGTGGCTTTGGATAGGCAGGTAGGTGGGGTAGGAGTGTGTTTTGAGGTCGGTAGGTGGGGTTTTAGGCTCAACCGTCGGGTGTGGACTGGGGTAAGACTTTTGTGGAGGTGGCCAGCTTTATGGTGGCTCGGGTTTTGGTTTTTGGGTTATATGTGTGGGTTTTGGGGTTGTATTTATATGTGGAGAATTGAGTAGTAAATGACACTAATATCCTTGTTTAATTTTGGACATTGGTTAGCCTTGATTTGAGTTGCATTTAATGTATGGAATGATGGTTTAGGAACAGTGTGTTTAGTGATAAGGAGGTGTCATCTTCTTATGGTCTGCAAATATTTAAACATATAACTTAGCTTCTTTCCTATGTATATACATAACATCTCTTTGATGAGATAAGATATAAGTAATGATGTTGTTTAAAAAGGATTTAAAATAAAATAAAATTAGTCAAATCCTATCTTTTTACCTTTTTATATATTTATTTAAACTTTCCTAATATAAACATATTGTCTTTTAGTGCTAAATGTAAAGTGTTTTAACGTTTGTAAAGTTGTTATTATATATGTTATAAAGTGAACACATTTATTCAACGTTGCAATAACTTGTTATGATTGATAACGATGTTTTTGTTAACAAATTTTACAGTCAAAATTTGACGTTTTTGTTAATCTATATAATAAAGTAAACCAAACATTGAAATGAGCTTTTTACCTCTTTAAATAAATTAATACATGTCTCTTTATATTTTAAAATCATATTTAAATAATACAAAAATTTCTAATTTTAGAGTGTATGTAAAACTGACAAAATGCGACAAATTTTGGTTATTTTTGTAAAATGATTATTAATATACTTTTATAATCTTTATTAGATTCTTTTAATAAGATTTATCTTTTTAAATAAATATTTAAACCTATTTATTTAAGCATTTATTTATTTTAAACAAAACATAACTTTTGTTGATTTGTGATAAAATCCAAATTTATACTTTTTAAACTATTAACTATAAGAATAAATAAATTCTCTATTATTATCTATTACATATAACTTATTTATTTAAGTTTTAAAACAAACGAAATCTCTCATTTTCGAAGTAGCAAAATTATGGGTCGTTACATTCTCCCCTACTTAAAAGCATTTGATCCTCGAAATGAAATCTGTAATACAGAGCTATAAAGATCAACAATATATGGCAAAGAAAATACCAATAAATACTGATCATGAAATATAATCATTGATCCTAGTCCCAACTGAGTGCGTACTACACACTTAACGTAAATACAAAGTCACAAGTCAACTATCAACATCAGTCGAACAAAATATCATACAAAAGGACTAAACCTAATAGCTTAGCGCGTACTACGTGCTTAAGATAATAACAACTTCTATAATGTAAACCTAAAATATTCCCCAGTGCGAAACACTACTCATCAGATGAACCCTCTGATGGTGCCTCCAGGTCAATATCTACTGGCTCCTTATCATCTATCATATCTGGAGCTATATCCTAACCATGCGGCTGCCATTGTGGGCCTATCGGAATCCACCGCGAATGCTCCTCTATCTCAATATCCTCTAAACCGATATCCTCAGCTATCTTAGGAACGAGATATCCTATTTCCTGAATGGGCGTACCCATCTCCCAAATGATATGCTCATCACTCTCCGAATCATCATCCTCATATAACCATGCATCGTAAATCCCCGAGTCTTCTGTCTCCATTGCCATAGGTTCCTCTATCAGCGGCTCGATCTCCTCTGATTCTTCCATAGGATCCTCTATAGGCTCTTCTTCCTCAGGCTCCGGATCCTCACTCAATGGATCCAACATCCAATCATCTGCCACAGCGTCGACCTCTGTCCCTACACCAATATCTATGCTTACGAGCAACACATCCTCCTCATCTGAAATAACTATCAAGTCCTCATCCCCTAAGATATATATCGGATGGTCGAATGATCCTGGTACTATTCATGAGAGCTCACTTACATGCATATTCTCCTCATCACTCGAAATCAGTGTATCCAAAACTTCTAAGTCTTCGTATTTAGACAAGGTCTCCCTAAATCTCTGCCAAATTGCTAGTCATTCTGCCTTGGTTATTTTCTACAATTTTATATAAAAGAACCTATAATTAGTTATAGTTTCTTATCCAAGATTCTATCTCAGCTTTATTTATTTCATATCATTTTATCAAGTGCCTCTTAACTAATTATTATCATTTTTCCTTTAGTTCTTTTTTAAATAGGATTAAATCTTTTTAGCTTTTCTAATAAGTTCTAACAGAATTTGGTATTGAAAAAGGGGTAAAATAATAGTCTATATATATTGATTCTCAAAATATATTTATACTAAATGACTTCTAAGGAGTACACTCAAAATGTGTTACAAAAGTCAGACAGTTAAAATTTTAGATGGTGTTTTGTAATGGACCGGGGAATTTTGACTCTCGAAAATCAACATTAATATGTCTACTTTATAAAATGCCGAGCATTCGAGTGCCGGAAATACCAGTTCATTAGGGAGAAAAAAGAAAAAGGTAGAAGAAAAGAAACAGAACAACATTGAACCTCAAAATAGCAGCAGGACAAAATATAATATATTACAACAGATTTCAAATACATGAACCGTACAGTTAATATACATGCCACTATCAGAGTATACAATTTAATACATCAATCTGGACAGTTTAGTAACCTGTCCTGGTATACCTAACTCACACAGCGGAAATAACCAAGTGTGTGATATACGTCTGAACTCCTCCAGTCGAATCCTGAGCTCCGTATCTTTTAACCCGAATCTGTAATACTCGGTCTAACCCAGGCATTATAATAAAATAACACCCGAGTCAGTCTGGAAAACCAGCATGAGAAAACACACTCGATTTGAATCATTAACTTTTCAAAATCCTTTGAAAACAAAGGTATCTCGTAAGACCATTTCATAAATAAACACGACGGGTTTTTACCTTACGATAACCAACATGACTTTTATCAAAATCATCTGATATTACAATTATGTCTATATAAAGTACATAGAAAATAGCTAAAATGCTTGCATCTCACAATCCAACATAGTTGGGCACAATCAAAACCGTACGGCGCCTATTGGAGAATAGATTCCATCGAATGACTGGGCCACTAGGGCACCGCCACCACAGTACACCTCTAGAACAACACACCGAGGACAATGCTGGGATCCCCTGCTACACAAGACCAGCCTACCCCTGGCATGGATAATCCATTATGTTATCATCCCGTGTGTTCCCAACCTTACTATCGAGAGCTCCTTCCATGCACAACAATATCCATAAATAACAGGTTTTCGAGGACATCTAGAAGGGTGATAACATACCCTACTTGGGTGCGACCCACTTAGCCTTCCTGCATCTCCCTTGTTTTAGTCATTCCCCGTAGATGAGGCTCGAGGCTAAGCGTTCCTTTCAAGAACAGTTTTATTTAGAATGCTCATCCTCTCTAATGACGATGTTATGATAGCATTCGTCCATACAAGTTGTCCTCGATCTAGACCAACCGAATCACCATCTTCATCATCTTAATGGTATTCATTTGTTACGTTCAAACCGGATCGAAGTGGTTTCGGATAATTAAATTCGATCCCAGTCTCTTCGAAACAATTATGAAAATGGGCCTAAATTGTTAGTCGGTTATTTAACCATCAACACACATCCATAAACAATCATCAGACCTTATTCATAATTTATATCAAAATATCTTTATAAGGAATTACTTCCCATACTTCAACATTTTGAAAACAGTTTTCAAATCCCTTTTATTTTCAACGGAACATTTTCAACCCTTCCCAATACTTAGAATATTTTCCCCACTTCGTTTTATATTCAACACTTTGAAAATATTCCTATTTATTTTACCTTTCTTTTCTCAAAAAACATTTACAAATTTTATTTGTAAATTTCTCAACTCGTTTTTACACGAATTCTATAAATTCCGGAATTCCTTAACTAATTTCATTAGTATTCCCAAATCCAATTTTACTCGCTTATAACTCAATTTTCCCTTTGTACTTCTCTATGAATTCTATTTTCATTTTCTATGTTCACTTCTATCGGCCACTTCGGAAATTTTTCTTACTTTTCTTTCAAATTTTGTTTTAAGAATTTTCTTATAAATTCCATATACTGTATAACCACATTTCCAGCCTTACAAGAAGGTTTACAAGTAACTTCAAAACATTTCAAAATTCTATACATGCATATACAAATATATATATAAGTATTTTAAAGAAAATAATAATAATTCATTTTTAAGAAGTATTCAAATAATTATTTAAATATTGAAATAATTTTTATAACATCACTTCCAAAGCAGGTTTAAAAATTTAGGATTTTATTTAAATAATTATTAATTATTTTAAAAATTCACTTCTAAAATATTTCAATACTAACTAAATTTAAAATTTCATAGTTTAATAAATGTGAATTTCCTTTTTGATTTTAACTTAACTTTTATAAAAATATATTTTAAATCTGGGTAAACAAATTTTTGATTTATAACCCCTCTTGTTTTTCGTCACATTTCCCCCTTCTACTCTCCTTAACCATTTTCGTTTTAAAAATATTATCTACTATTTTCCTCACCCTATTTCCATTTTCCTATATAAATTCTCCCCGTAAATTTATATTACAAATTTATCATCCGATATCCCTTTCTTCATTTACAACTTCGTTTATAAATTTTTATAACTCCTCTTTTTGTTTGACTAAAAAAAATCTTATTTATTAAATTCCATCTCCATAAATTCAATTCCTTTAAAAAATCATCCATTTATTTTTCCCAATCTATTTTTAATATCGATTTCAACCTCTTTCTATATTTCTCCGGATATCATTTTTAAAATCTAGTCTTTAGAAACACGTTTATATAATTTACTTCAAATTCTCTATTTAAAAATTTCTGCATTATTTAATACAACCAAAAATTCACCATTCCCTATTCAAACCAATCTCTTTTTAATAATCCAAATTTCGATATAAAATTTTTTATATTGAAATATTCCTTTAGAAGTTTAAAATAATATTTGTGGTATTTAATATACCCAAATTAATTTCCATGCCATTATAACATTTTAAAAAAATTCAACACACAACAATCCAGCATTTTATATATATGAAAAATAATAACATATTTGAGGAATCCGGTTGGATCTCTCCAACCTGCTTTCCCTGCATCCACAGATGTTAGACAACAATAAAAATACCAATCCCACTTTGAGAGGATATCATGGTATATGGGGTCATCCACTATTATGCGGGGCGGATATGGTCTGATCTGCTATATATATGCAGGAGTATCAATCACTCCAATATATATATATGTGTGTGTGTGTGTGTGTGTGTGTGTGTGTATTACTATGCACAATTAGTCATCCAACAGATAATTATAAATTTATCAATCCAGTCAACATCATATAATTTAAATTTAAACATTCAACTTTAAATACGGTAATCCAAATAAGTGAGCAATTCTTACCTTTGATTTTAATGTTGTCGATCATCCAGATAAATCTTATTACGTAAATTTCGCAGCTTCGAATCCTATTTGATTGATTGCGTGCGATTCTACCCCGTATAAGCAAATTCGAATAATATAAACTATGATTACAATTTAAATTAATCAACCAGTTATTTAGTTCAAACTAATTACTTATCGATGTTAATTTTTTTTCTTTTTTCCTTTTTTCAGTAACTAACAATAGCAAATTTTTACCTTACTGTTAATTTTTTTGTTATGTTTCCTAACCTATATATATATATATAATTTAATTAAAAATAAAATTATCCTAACCTTACTGCAATTCAACCCTTCATCGATCTCGACTTAGACTCCAATTCGACCACAACTTTCACAATCACCCACGCGACCCCTGCCTTCCATCTTCGGCGACCGTAGCTCGAGCACGAGCATCTCTAATACAAGACCCACCTCACAGCCCGCACGCTCTGCCACAAGAGTTTGATCGCCAACCCTAGCTTGCTCGAACCCTCTCCCACTACCGCACGCACGAACCAATGTTGCTAACCCAATTTTCACTCCACCAGAATCACGATAACAGTTCGCACCACCATCCGCCAGCGTTCCGACCTCCTGCCAGTGCCACCTATAGATCACGCATACGAGGCGAATTCGAGTTTTTGATAAAAAATCGATTTCATTTTTTTTCTTGAGTGCCAAGTTCGTTAAATTTGCAGATGAGGGTAAAGACGCGATTTAAATTGAAGGAAATAATGCTATGCGATTTTCACCTTTTATTATTCGAATAGATTTTTGATTTCGATTTAAATTGAGGAGAAAGATGGAAGATACATGATTTGTAGAAAGGAAAAGATGCCTTGCATGATTGAATATGCTTACTATAGTGATTTGAAGAGAAAAGAAAAGTTCTAATGTGAATTATTTTGCCAAATCCATGAATATAAATATATATTTATTTAAATACAAATCGTCTTGATTTCGTAACTTAAATCTCGATCTCCTATCGAGGCATGCCGCTAGGCGTTTATAATGTTATACCCCTATTTGGAACACAATGGAAAGGGTTTTGAGTCCTGATTTGATTGTGTGGAGAAGAAAGCTTTTTGAATCGAATGTAAAATTTAATTCAATTAAATTATTTCTAGGCGTTTATATTCCGTAACGCCAAACGATAACTCCAAACCCTACGAAATTTGAGATTCCACAATAATATTCTATTACAGATCCAATGGAACTTGTTTCGTCGAATTCCGAGACCGTCCCCTAAAAACCTATTTATATACGTTAACTTAAACGATATATTTTTGAAATTTAACAAATCATTTTTGAATAAATTTTAAAACTTTTATTGTCTTTATTTTTATCAATATAAATTTTATAATCCTATAATTATTCTTATCTATTTTAAAAATCAAGATACAATAATTTAACCAATATTCAATTATAAAATCCAATAATTAAATTATCCAATAAATCGCTATATTTTAAATTCTAAATTTACTTTATAAATAAAAAACTAAATTTCATATTCAGAAATCAATCTATAATTCAAATTCAATATATAAAACCATTTCAATATTCTAGTTCAAATGTCGAAAAAATCCGGATCATTACATTCCTCCCCCTTAAAAGAATTTCGTCCCCGAAATTGCTAGGTAGGAAAAATGTTCTTAACCCATTTACTTATCAAAACCCGCTTATCTAGCTTAACATTCCACTTTTCAAATCTCTTAGGTTTAAATCAAACAATTAATTTTCCATTCTAAACCAAAACCCTTAAATCAAAATTTCGTTAACAAAATTTTTCAAAATTTTTCTAACAACCTAAATTTCCGAATTTTTTTGGAAGGGTCTTCCTTGTACGGAGCGCCTTTTGAAATTTGACAAGAGAGAAAGATATATATACATCAACCTACACGGTCGAAAAACAAAAACGTAACCCTAATCTAGCCAAACAATCCGTCTGGGTACCTATACGTACTCAATTTAAACCCGTACGTACCAAAACATGAAATTCAATAACCTTTCATTCACTCAAATGGTTAAAACACATAAATTTCATAACAATGCATGCTAACATATATTTATAAGGAATTTTGAGGTTCCAACACCCGTTAAATCACTTTTAATCCATTCATGTACCATTTCATTCAAATCGGAATGATTTACAACTCAGTTTTCTTGTATCTCTTTATTTTTATATTAAACAAACCCATCTCCTTTTGATTTAGAAATAAATTTTATTCACTTCTGTTAATCCGTAGAATTTTATCTACTTTCATTCACGCCAAACACCAATTTTTCTATGTAAATTCGACGCTATTCATTTAAACGAATAACCATTTAAGCTCGTAACCTTTTTCAGTTGATTCCAAATCAATCTATATTTAATTTTATTCTATCTCCAATTGATTCTCAGTCAATTTAGTTGCATTCCACTCATTTCTACTCTCTTTATATTCGAATCCATTTTATTTAAATTGACTTCTATTCAATCGAATTCCAATTCAATTACTAATTAATTAATTAGCTCATTCATTTAATCCACTTCAGTTTTAACTCCATACTCAAATCCATTTATTTAATATCCAAAGCCAAATCAATTTATTTATGCTTCAATCGAATTTATTTATAACTTGAGTTATCACCATTTCAAACTATTTCCATGTTACTCGACACATTTCCAATTTTATTTAACTTGCTTACCATCTTAGTTGAATTTTTATTTATAACTTAAGTTTCATTTTCAAATTCTATTTTTAACTCACAATCCAAATTTATTTAACCCAGTTAATATCCATTTTATATCCAATTAACTAATTAATTACCTAATTAGTTCATTTCTACTCTATAATTCAATATGTGATTTTATTTCAAAAATCACTTCAACCAATTTATATGGGTTCAAATTTATTTTATAATTCAAGTTTGGATTTTTATTTCATTTCCAAATCATCAAACTCTTTTTATTTTGGCTTATCTATTTCACAACTAATTTTCTCACATTTCCATCAAATTTTATACTCGAGTATATTCACATTTTATTATTTACCCAAGATTATACATCCCTTATAGTTTAAATATACCTTTATTCCATTAATATCAAATTTTATAAGCTATTCAAAATTTTCAATTTACACTCCAAGTTTTCGCTTAAATTTTATTTCACTCAGAATTCATATCTTATGGCTATTAAATCGCTTTACCATTCAAGTTCCATATATAATTCCACTCAATATCAATTTTTAACCCAACTTTCAATTGTTTTAATCTACGTTTCAAAACCATAATCCAATTTACTCATACTTAAATTAGATTTAACTCTAAACCAATTCATTTTTGTTTTATTCAATTTAATCCAACCAATTATTTCATTACAATCCACATTTGATTCGTTTTCTCTTAAGTCGAATGCTATTGTTAGCTGGAACCCATATTAAATATTAAGACCAATTTGATGTTCTTTTTTATTAATTCCAATTTCATTTAGCTTAGCTCGAGTTAAATTCAAATCCCTATAAACTTCTTTTTACCCATTCAATTTATTTAACTTTCATAAGTTACATTCAATTTATACAATCAATTTTTTTATTAATTCACTAATTCCTTCTATTGTCACCATCACTTCATTTATCATTCCATTTAACCTTGCTTAAGTTAAATTTTATCCATTTTAACTTTACTCAAGCTAAAATTTTATTTCGAAATTCAAATTCCTCACTTTCTCTCTTCTATTAAATTATTCACAATTTTATAAGTTCATACTTATTTCCTCATGTTTCCTAAAACATTTTAAATAAGGATTCCGGAATTCAAACACCCAGTATTTATTTCAAATAATTTTGAAATTTCAAATGTCCTGAAATCACACTTTGTTTTACATTTTACACCCAACCTGGTTTTTATCCAAAACAAATTACCTTTGGAATTTCCAAAACAATACTGGTTTGCCCCACAAATATAAACAAATCAATTACGACAGCAATCATTCATTTAGGAACTCAAAAATGAATACTGATGATGCTGCGCAGCCATTGCCTAGATTATTTTCCAGCGACTGAAGTGAGTTAAGTGCTATTTCTCTTCCAAAAGTCCATTTAAACCATTTTCTTTCAAAATATCTCCAAAATAATATTAATATTATTTTTCCACACCACTTTGAAAAAAAACTTCTAAATTTCCCGCAATTTTAATTTTCCAGATTCTGCTTTGAATAATTTTAATTATAATACATCCCTATAATTTATACTTATACAAATTTTCATTAAGTTATATAAATCATTTTCAATTTTTATAATCTTATTTGATTATAATATTTCATCCAAACATATATGTAATAATTTCAGAAAATCATTTCTTTTATGTCAAAATATATTTTTGGGTAAAATTATTTCATTTACGCCTTTTCAAAACAATACTATGTCGACTTGATCTATTCAAGTGTTTAGAAACCCCTATAGATACAGTTGTATGGATTGTGCCGACCAGAGTTCATAAGCCGCTCAATAAATCAACTAACACAATATAAAATAATTTATATTCGCTAACAAATACTTGCTCATATCTATTAATACACTCAAACTCATTCTATGGTACTACTGACCCTATCTCTAATGAGAAATCCCCACCAGAGCGAAGGTTCTCACTTAACCTTCAACTCTGATAATAAGTGTAACAGACCGGGGATTTTCGACTCTCAAAAACCGACATTATTACATCTACTGTATAAAATGCTGAGCAGTCAAGTGTTGAAAATACCAGTTCATCAGGGTGAAAAGGAAAATGGTAGAAGAAAAGAAACAGAACAGCATAGAATCTCACAATCGCAGCGGAACAGAATATAATATATAACAATAGATTTTAAATACAAGAAGTGTACTATTAATATACATGCCACTATCGAAGTGTAACAATTTAATACATCAATCTGGACAGTTTAATAACTTGTCTTGATAAACCTAACTCACACGGTGTAAATAACCATGTACGCGATATATGTCTGAACTCCTCCTGCTCGACTCCTGAGCTCCATAGCCTTTAACCTATCTGTAATACTCGATCTGACTTGAGCATTACAATTAATAACACCCCAGTCAGTCTGGAAAACTAGCATGAGAAAACACACTCGATTTGAATTGTTAGCTTTTCAAAATCCTTTGAAAAAAGGTATCTCGTAAGACCACGTCACAAATAAACACGACAGGTTTTTACCTTACGATAACCAAAACAATTTTAATCAAAATCATCAGATATTACAATTGTGTCTATAGAAAGTAAATAGAAAATAGCTGAAATGCTTGCATCTCACATTCCAGCATAGTTGGGCGAAATCAAAACCGTACGACACTTATTGGAAAAAGGATTCCACCGAATGACTGAGCCAGTGGGGTACCTCCCACTACAGTACACCACTAGTACAACGTATCGAGGACCACGTCAGGATCCACTGCTACACAGAACCGACCTACCCCTGACCTGAATAGATCGAATATGTTATCCCCCGAGTGTTCCTACCCTTACTATCGCGCGCTCCTTCCATGCACAACCATATCCATAAATAATAGGATTCCGAGGACATCTAGAAAGGTGATAACATACCCTACTTGGGTGCGTCCCACTTAGCCTTGCTGCATCTCCCCTGTTTTAGTCATTCTCGGTTGATGAGACTCGAGGCTTAGCGTTACCTTTCAAGAACAGTTTAACTTAGAATGCTCATCAGTCGCCAATGACAATGTTCCGATAGCATTCGTCCATACAAGTTGCCCTTGGTCTGGACCAACCGAATCACCGCCTTCATCATCTTCACGATATCTATTCGTTACGTAAGCGGTTTTCAGATTATTAAATCTGATCCCTATCTCTTCGAAACGATTAACGAAAATTGGCCAAAATTGATAGTCGCTTATTTAACCATCAACACACATCCATAAAAAATCATCAGACCTTATTATAAATTTACCAAAATTTATTTCGAAATATCTTTATAAGGCATTACTTGCTGTACTTGAACATTTTGAAAATAGTTTCAAATCCCTTTTATTTTCAACGGAACATTTTCAACCCTTCCCAATACTTAGAATATTTTCCCTACTTCGTTGTATATTCTAACACTTAGATAATATTCCTATTTATTTTCCCTTTCTTTTCTTAAAAACATTTACAAATTTTATTTGTAAATGTCTCAACTCATTTTACATGAATTCTATAAATTCCAAAATTCATTAACTAATTTCTTCATATTCCCAAAGCCAATTTTACTCTCTTATAACTTAATTTTCCCTTTTTACTTCTTTATGAATTCTATTTCAATTTCTAAGTTCACTTTTATCAACAGAATCGAAAAAATTTCTTACTTTTCTTTCCAATTTTATTTTAAGAATTTTCTTATAAATTCTGTACAGTGAAAAAACACCATTTCTAGCCCTCCAAGAAGGTTTATAAATAATTTCAAAAAATTTCATAATTCTATATGTATATACATATACGTATTTTAAAGAAAATAATAATAATTCATTTTTAAGACGTATTCAAGTAATTATTTTAAATATTGAAATACTTTTTATAACATCACTTCAAAAGCAGGTTTAAAAATTTAGGATTTTATTTGAATAAATATTAAGTATCTTAAAAATTCACTTCTAAAATATTTCAATACTTACTAACTTTAAAATTTTATAGTTTAATAAATAAGAATTTCCTTTTTAAATCTAAACTTAAATTTTATGAAAATATATATTTAAATCTGGGTAACCAAATTTTCGATTTATAACCCTTTTATATTTGCATTGCATTTCTCCTATTTCGGTGTCCTTAACCATCTTTATTTTAAAAATATTATCTATTATTTTCCTCACCCTAGTTCCATATTCCAATATAAATTCTCTTCATAAATTTAAATTCCAAATTTATCATCCGATATCACTTTCCTTCATTTATAACTTTGTTTATAAATTTTATAACTCCTTTGAGTTTCATTAAAAATAAATCTCATTTATTAAATTCCACCTTTATAAATTAAATTACTTCAAAAAATCCATTTATTTTTGCCAATCTATTTTTAATAACGATTTCAACTTCTTTTTACATTTTTTCGGATATCATTTTTAAAATCCAGTCTTAAAAATCCCATTGTATACTTTAGTTTAAATTCCCTATTCAAATAGTTCTGCATTATTTAATACAATAAAAAATTCACCATTCCTTATTCAAACCATTCTCTTTTTAATAATCCCAATTCTGATATAAAAAAATTTGTATTAAAATTTTCCTTTAATTCCTAAAAAATTTAAAATAATATTTGTGGTATTTAATATACCCAAAATTAATTTCTATGCCATTATAACATTTAAAAAATTCAACATGCAACAATCCAGCATTTTGTGTACATGAAAAATAATAACATATTTGAGGAATCCAATTGGATCCCTCCAACCTGTTTTTCCTGCATCCACAGATGTTAAACAACAATAAAGATACCAATCCCACTTCGAAGGGCATATCGCGACATATAGGGTCATCCGCTATTATGCAGGGCGCGTAGGGTATCATCCTATATATATATATATATATAATTATTCATCCAATGGATAATATAAATTTATCAATGCAATCAACATCCAATAATTTAAATTTAAACATTCAAATTTAAATACGATGATCCAAATAAATGAGGAATTCTCGACTTTGATTTTAAAGTTACCGATCATCCAGATAAATCCACTTACGTAAATTCCGCAGCTTCGAATCCTATACGATCGACTCCGTGTGTTTCTACTTCGTATAAGAAAATTCGAATAATATAAATTACGATTACAGTATAACTTAATCAACTAGTTATTTAGTTCAAACTAATTACTTATCGATGATGATTTCTTTTTCTTTTTTCTTTTTTAGTAAATAACAAAAATAAAATTTTACCTTTCCATTAATTTTTTTCTATTTCCTAACCTATATATATATATATTAAATTTATAAAAAATAAAATTATCCTATACCTTACTGCAATTCAACACTTCATCGATCTCGACTTCGACTCCAATTCGACCACGACTTCCACAATCACCCACGCGACCCCTGCCTTTCAACTTCGATGACTGTAGCTCAAGCATAAGCTTCTCCAATTCACGACCCACCCTATAGTCCCACACGCTCTGCCACCAGAGTTTGATCGCCAACCATAGCTTGCTCGAACCCCTCTCATTATCGCACGCACGAACCAACTCTGCTAAACTAAGTTTTGCCCCACCAGAATCACCATAGCCCCTCGCGCCATCAACCTCCGCCCTCGCGATCTCTTACCTATGCCACCTCTAGATTGCGCATACGAGGCAAATTCGAGATTTTGATAAAAAATAAATTTTGTTTTTTCTTGAGTGCCGAGTTAATTCAATTTGAACATGAGGGTAAGGTCGCGATTTAAATTGAAGGGAAAAATGCTACGCGATTTTCACCTTTTATTATTCGAGTAGATTTTTTATTTCGATTTGAACAAAGAAGAAAGATGGAAGATACGTGACTTAAAGAAGGAAAAGATGCCTTGCGTGTTTGAATATGCTTGTCGTACTGACTGATTCCAAACATCCAAATATATACAATAATTTTAGAAAATTATTTCTCTTATAACAAAATATATAATTTTGGATAAAATTATTTCATTTACCCCATTTAGAATAATACTATGTCGGTTTACCTTGTTCAAGAGCTTTGAAGCCCCTATCGATACCGTACTGACCAGAATTCATAAACACGCAGCCGATAAGTAACACAATATTAAAACATTTTATATTCACTAACAATTATGTGCTTATATCTATTAATACACTCAACTCATTCTAGAGTACTACTGACTCTATCTCCAATGAGTAATTCCCACCAAAGCCTAGGTATATCGCCAACCTAGCTCTGATTCCAATGCAACGACCCGCAACAGCGATGACCGGTAAGCTTTTCTACTATCCCATCCCCAACGTGGCATACAGTGGTACCTCGAATTTTCTTTTACGGCTAGCCTCTCGACATCCGCAGCCAACCCATCAGGGACTTGTAGGGGTAAGAGTCTATTGTTCGCCACCAAACACAAGCAAGAACCGCCTATTATGCTATAATGAAGCAAGACCGATCTCGGTCTCTTCGAATACAACGTTCGCTATACCTCGGTAAACTAAACCCCGGTTCTTTAGGAAATACACAGACCAAAATAAGATCGGAGATCACTTCCTAACCGTTAGTGTACGGATTTCCTTAAAATCAACCTAAAAGAACGAACAAGTTTATACATACAGTATATCATCTCGAACAGCAACTGTACCATATAATTCCCGTACTCCTCCTCTAGAAATTCCTAAATTATATTTGGGTCCAGATTTGATAGTTAGTTGTTTAACTTTCAGTATAACAATACAGTTCAGCCAAAACTTCATTTTCATTGAAAACACCAAGTCTTATTAAATTTAGACTTTAAATAAAATAAATTACTTTATCCCAAAATATATACTTAAAATATTTAAAATAAAGCTACTTAAATTACTTTGTTGAAATAAATTTTTAAATACATTAAACCTAAATATTTATCTCAAATAGTACTTATAAGTTAAAAATAAACTTTCGTGTTTATACTAGATAAATATTCTTAAATAAGAAGTAATCATTCAAAGCCATATTAATATTTAATAGTTATCTTTTAAACAAAAATGCTAACTATTTGTTAAATAGTAATAAATCTTTCAAAAATATTGTAAGGTTACCGGTAAATAATAAAAAAGGTTTTAAATAATTTAAAATAAATGAAACAACTAATTTTCCAGAATATTTTAACACTTTTTAAAATCATCACATTAATAGACTAAAATCCTCTTTTTAAAACAAGACCAATTTCTCGATTTCCTACTTCATACCGAAAATTTGGAAATCCTACTTGAATTCCAGTAAAAAACACTTTTATACTTATTCACATATTCACTTCTATTCTTCCGATCGATTAAAAATCCCTATTTTTAAACATGTTGAACTTAAACAAGTGCCACTTAAACATTTATTATTCAAAAATCCTTTTCGTGTACTTTTATTCCAAAACCCTTGTTTACAATATTCTAATTTTTGTAAAGCACAAATCCTAAACCTTTTATTTCATCAAATCAATTAACCCAAAATTCTTTATAAACAATTTACTTCAAAAAAATCCTTTTTTATCTCTTTTCCAATTAAAACATAAATTATAGGTATTTAAAATGCAAAAATCTTAGTTAAAACCTGCCACATCATCAAGTCAATCCAAATCACACAATAACCTGTCACAGATTATTTTAACACAACATATATCACTATATATGCAATTAAATTCAACATTTTGAGGAATCCGAGTGGATCCATCCAACCTGTTTTCCAGCATCCATAGATGTTAGCACAACATAAAAATACCAATTCCACTTCGAGGTGGAATATCGTGGTATATAGGGTCATCCGCTATTATGCGGGCGCATATGGTCTCGTCTGTTATATAAAAGAGGGAATATCAATCACTCCAATATATATATACTACTATATATAATATCACGTACAATTGATAAAAATTGCACGCATTTAACCAATCAATCATTTAAAAAATTTAACGATTTAAAATTTATCGCTAGCAGTCCAAAATTGAGTGAGATTAACTCATCTTGAATTTACGTTGACCAACGTATCAATTTTAAAGTAAATTGAGTGCGTTCAATTTGACCTAAAATTTCAACAAACTCCAAACTTCTCCAGATCTGCACTGCAGCATAGATCTCGTCGTTGCGATTCCAGGGCCGCCAGTTTTGCCCAATGTCGACCTCGTAAGGATGAGATATTAAATTTATAAATTTGCATATATAAATTAATAAAACTTAATTTAATTTTCTTTTTCTTTTAAAATTACAGGCTGTTCAAAATGCAAATAAAAAAACTAGGCCGCCAATACCATCTTCTTCCATACGTGTACATACGAATAGAAAAACCTGTCGTCACTTTCCCTTCGTCCCATGCCGCAGCCCAAACGGCCATCTCCACTTCGATCAGGGCCCAGCACATGGAGCGCCAAACTCCACTCACCTGTAGCCAAAGACCATACCCTCATACTTTCATTAATGATGAGCAAACTCCCATTGAACGGCGCACCAATGCGGCCAAAATCGAAACAATCCACAATGTCATTTCCAATCTCAACCGTTGAATAGGTAGATCCAACTGCCCTCTCCGCTTTTCTATTTGAAGGTTTGCGAAATTAGTGAGTGGATAGGAAGAAAATCGAGAAAAAATAGAGAGCACACCGACCATTGATAATAAAAGAAGGCGGCTCGAATAGATTTCTAAGGTTTTATTGTGTAAACAGTATTTATATATGTATTCAACATTATTTTATTAATATATTTCAAAATATTACAAGTTTTTCAAACGAGCTCCAAACGAAACATGTCGCCTAGCATTTATAGTGTTCTACCTCTATTTTGAACACAATGGAACGTGTTTCGAAGGCTAATTTGATTGTATATGGAAGATAGCCTTTCAAATCGATTTACAATGTTAAATTTTCGATTTTAATTTCAACATGTTTCTCTCCCGTACGAACGAATGGTAACTTCAAACGCTATGAAGTTTGAAATTTGATAATAATACACTATTACGGATCCAATGGAATAGGTTTCGTCGAATTCCGAGACTATGTCCTAGAAGCCTATTTCAACCCGTCGATTAAATCGAGCGATTATCAAAATCGTCAAAATCGTTTAAAAATTTCGATTCTAAACTTTATTAACTTAGTTATGATTTAAGTAGAATTTATATTCATATTAGAAATAATTTTGATCCATTTTAAACCAAATTTCGATTATTTAACTTGTTACTATATATCAATTTCACCATTAAAATAATATATATAAATTCCCGATTTTATACTTATCGACTATAAATTTCATTCACGAGTCCAATATTATAATTCCAATCCAATTAGACTTTAAATAAATGTTAGAAATCATTTTCATATCCATTCATTTCTTAGGTTCCCATATCATCCCAATTTCATATATTAAATTACTATTTGTCTAAATCTAATTAAATCGTTATATTTGAAATTATAACCCATTTTACTAATTCAACCACTATCTTCGTATTCAAAACAATTTATTATTCAAATTCAACATTTAAAATAAATTTAATGTTCAAAATTAACGATCGAAATTCTGGGTCGTTACAAAAACGGATTTCAGAACAAAGGCAAAGTTCCAAAATTCAAAAGAAATCAAAATCAAAGAGAATCCTTACAAGGAATTTCAAGATTGAATGAAAGATGATTCTGTAATTGATTCTACTCATTCTAGGATATTACTAACCTATCTCTAATGAGTTTTACTCCATATGCTAAGTTTTGCCTAAACTAGAGCTTTGATACCACACGTAATGATCGGCTATTTCAAATCATTCAAAACGACATTCATCCACATATGTCGGACTTAAATTGCTAAAAACAACAGATTGTTAATTTATATTTGAAAAAACTTAGCATATAGAGTAAATAAATCATTCATAAAATCATAGACATGGAGTTTTACAACAATAAGCAGCATAATAGATAAATAATAGCTCATGAAAACACTGCAGAACATCAGAGTCTTAGGCAAGTACCACAGAAAATCCCACGTACATAGAAGTCTCAAATACAAAGCAAATGATAGGTCTAAATGGAAAAACTGAAATAACTGAAAGCTGAATAGATAAAGATATATCACCAAGCAAAACTCCAAGCTCAAAAGGTGAACCTCAAATGCTGTGACACTCGGTCTGACCCGAGTAAAAAGAAAAACACAAAACACTCAAGTTAGGATTAAACATTCTTATGCTAGTAAATCAAATTAAGTGAAATGTCCGAGTGAAATGCAAATAACATAAAGGTTGTTTGGTATTCCCCATATCCTCCAAGTGAAACTATCTACAAATATATTGCAATACGCTACATAGTCAATATCTATAGTAAAGTAAACTATTAAAATAGCGTTAAGGCATTACGCATATCACCTTTAACATATTTTTATATATATTTCC
Organism: Allium cepa; assembly: GCA_030765085.1. Classification (NCBI taxonomy): domain Eukaryota; kingdom Viridiplantae; phylum Streptophyta; class Magnoliopsida; order Asparagales; family Amaryllidaceae; genus Allium; species Allium cepa. The sequence continues at coordinate 709,299,055 of CM060937.1, forward strand.
GTAGTCTATACATTATCGTAATTCCTCCATAAACTAGAGGGCTATAAGAGGGCACCCTATAAGTACGGTACAAACCAAACTTGCAGAGGACGTGATAAGGCATGTGAAAAGGCATGCGAGGTAATGCCCAGGGTAGGATATCACTGTTTAACGGATCCGGACTGGTGGTAACGCATAGCAGCTACTATCGCCCATCTCGAGACACACTCCCATAATCAAAGGTGCACCTAATCAAATCACAACTTAATAGAATGGTATCGAAAAAGCATGCCCGATCGGAGGTGCGACCTTACTTAGCCCGGCATGGCTCCTGTTTTAGTCACATCAAGCTGACTCGTAGGAGTCAGGGCTATGTTCATACCTCATATAGACGTCGTCAAACAATCCTACTTCATTGTGGAATCTCCACTACGTGCACAGTTGTCAAAGTGGTTTTCGGTATTGGCGAAGTGTATGACAATACCCAATCTCGATCTCTTTATCAACCAAATGCTTATCTCATACCATGGTCGTTTTCATTCCAAATAGTTCATACATCATATCAATATAATATTCATTTCAAAACCAAATCACTTTCGAAATCATAAACACTTTTGAAATCATACCACTTTCGTACTAATTTTCAGCTTAGATTATAATTCACTTTAAATTATAATTCACTTCAAAAATTCTTATTCACTTTAAATTATAATTCACTTCTAAAATCATAACCACAAAACAGGTTAACCATCGTATCAAAGTATTCGCCTTCAAATCCATTAAATCTAAATCATAACAGTTCCAACTTAAACAGTTTGAAAGTAGTTTATATGTTGAAATAGTTATATAAGAAAATAGTTTATATTTAAAATAGGTTATAGACTAAAATATTTTATAATAATAATGGTTTATATGTATGTACATATAAAAAGAGTTTATATTGAAAATAGTTTAAATTAGAATTGTTTCTTCCAATTTCAAAAATCAATTCAAATCAACTTTAATTCCACAATTCAATTTAAAACAATTTTAGTCCAGCACTTTCAAATTTTCATTAAAACCATTTTATTTATATCGATTTCAAGTCTAGGTTTGAATTACAAATTTAAATTACTCCCAATTCAATAGGTTTAAAAGTTTAGATATTCAAACAATTACAATACTCAATTTGATATATTTCGTTTGTATTCCAAAATTCAACTTTAAATTTTATTTAAATTTAAAAATATTCACTTAATCATTTTTGATAATAGTTAAAAAAAATCTCAAATTACAAATTTAAATAAAATTAATAATTAAATATCTAACTTTAATTATATTTAAATATAAAATATTCACCAAATCACTTTTATAAGCATCTAAATAAAATCTCAAAATTATCAAGTTCAAATCAATTCTTATTTAAATTCAATTCTTAACAATTTAAATTACAAATCATTTTCAATTCATCTATCCAACCTTCATTTATTAAGTTAGTACGAACTCTATTTTTAAAATATTACTAAAATTTCAAATAAATACTTAAACATGATTTAAATACATACATACATATATAAATAAATATATATTAGTTAAATTAAAATTTTATTAAATTTTTTTATATTGATTTTTTAATTAAATCTATTTTAAATCTTGATTATATATTTCAAAAATAATAAGGTTATAAGTGAAATTTTATAATTTATATTTCTAAAACATAACTTATAATTTAAAATTTTCCAAACATGTAATTTTAAAATATCTAAATTTCACATATATTAAAATTAAAATATCTATATATTTTATTTTAAAAAAATGTTTAGTAAAAACCCATATATTTCCTTTCAAAACATTGGAAATCATTTTTTAAAAATAGACCAACGGTGCCCCTAAATAATTTTCTATCCTATGGTAAAGTGATACTGATATCTAGCATTTCAATCCACAATAATTTAAATTTACGGGTAAATCATTTCAACCCACAATTCCAAAATTCAAAATTAATAAAATCACTTAGGTTTATCATTTCAACCCATAACGATTTTCTCCTAACCTATAAGATCGTTCGGTTACGTATCATTTCAACCCATAGGGATTTCTAACTAACATGGAACTTGCAATGTAAGAATATAAAATGGCAAAAAATGACGTGGAAATTTATATCATAATTAACAATAAAAATATAATATATATATACAAAAGTTCATCGGTGTCATATGTCAATTTACAAGCAAACAGTTTTAAATATTAACATACCATATTCAACAATTTAATCTTTATCCAATTCTAATTTAACAACATATTTCAATCAACCTTTCAAATGAGTACATTTACTAACTATAAGAATGTTAATCGTGAGTGATCACTCGCCTTTCGAGGCCAGAGATAACAATGATGACGAAGATGGTGACACGGAAACAAATACAAATACGGACACAAGCAAAGCAAGGTAAACACAAATTCGACGAACAAAGCTAAGAACATAGAATCGATAAATAAATCAAAACTAGCTTGATATAAATGGAAAAAAAAAAATATTATATTTTTTCTTCTTAAAATAAATATTCAATTTAAAAACATATATTTAATATAAAAATCTTCATATTTTTTTCATTGTTTATTAAAATCCATCATTTCCAAAATTCATAAACATAAAATGCATATATGTACTAAAATTAAAAAAATCTATTTTAAATACTAACATAAACATATTATATATATACACACACACCTTCCAAAGAAAATAACTGGGAAGCAAGAGGTGGGTCTGCTCAGGGGTTGTGCTTCGGCCAAGGGAAGCTATGTGTTATTGCTCGCTGTGGGAGTTTGGTCGAAAAACTGCTGAAGAGGGATGTGGCGTACGGTGGAGGAAGGCTGTCGAACAAGGCGGTGGTGGATGGACTGGTATAAGATGGAAGGGAAGAGTTGGTCGGCATCTGATTGGGCGGCGCTTGTGTTCGGCCAGAGTAGGTGATTTGGTGGTAGATATGAGTTTTCTTGGCAGTGGTGTGGATGATAGACCAAGTAGTCGGGCGGAGGGATGACTGATGTGGCAGGAGGTTGGAGTCACGGGCGTTGCAGCAGTGTGGTGGTAAAGTAAAGGTGGAGGTGGAAGGCATTCGTATGGGTGTTTGGGTGGACAAATGTAATATTAAGAGGCAATAGACTATTGGTGATGCAAGCTAGGTGCGACCAAGGGCTATAGATTCGGTGAAGAAGAGGGATCATAGCCGAACTGAGGAGAGAAGGAAAGCATGGTGGAGAGTGAACTGAGCAGAGGTGTTGTGGTGGCTAGAGGGCTGTGGGGAATGGCGGATCCGAAGTTGAGGGCTGTGGTGTTGGTTCATGGAGCGCGGCAAGCGGTGCGGAGGTTGATGTTGTGGTCGGCTTAAGGTGGAAGGATAGGTGGAAGGAGAGGGAGAGAAGGGGTTGGATAGGTCAGAGGCGGAGGGTGTTAAGGGTTAGAGGCGGAGCCGGGTTGATGACGTCGGTCACAGTCTTTGGAAATAGAGAAAAAATGATGAATAGGTTTGCCCAGAACACAACAAACATGTTATAGATATTATAATATATTTTTCTTCAGAATGAATAAAAGCAGAGAAGAGAAAAGTATTGAAATGGAAGGAATATAAAATGGAATGATCCAGAAGTTATAATGGATATAGGGAATAGAAAAGTTAGAAATTGAATTCAGTAGAATATTAATAACCAATGGATGCTAGATTTCTACCGATAGATTCATGAAATGGCACAGGGGAAACCCAAAAGGCACGAAACGGGTACCAATACGTTAATCGTTTCGTATATTTCGCCGTGCACCAGATATCGAAGCACATAAATCAATGTACTGTGGAGATCAGCATGAGAGATGAATAGAATGGTACACAGATATCAGCGATACGATCATCCTATCAAAAGTCGATTTTCGCTCCTGAATAATGCTGCTAAAAACCAAAAATATGACAAACGGGGTTAGAGCAGTCCAAATTTGGCGCAATGAAATATGACATCTCAATTAGAAGATGTTTAACATTTTTATTATATAAAAGTATTCAAATTTCAAAGATATTTTATTTTTTTCCAATTTTAACTAATATTAGATCGAAATTGAAAATTGCACATCAGAACTAACTTTTATATTTTCCTATAAAAATCTGCCAGTTGCTACGCTAAAACAGACGTAATACAAATGTCAAATTTCCATTGCAAAATTTAACTGTTAAATTCCATGAATATTTTTGTTAATTACATTAATAAAATCGTTAAAATTTCCAGGTCGTTAGAAAAATCAATTTTATTTATTTTATCCAAATTTCAATACAAATATTTTCATTTCCAAAAATTCTTTGAATTCCCTTTTTAAATTCAAAAATATTATTTATGGTATTTATAATACGAAAATTAAGACCAGTGCTACTATAGCATCCAAAAGATCAAATCATAACATAATCTATAACAGATTATTATAACACATCACATATCACCATATATGAAATTAAAAACAAACATTTTGAGGAATCCAGTTGGAACCCTCCAACCTGTCTCTCTGCAACAATAGATGTTACAAAATCAAAAAAATATAATCATCGCTTTGAGGCGGGATATTGCAAATAAAAAGGGTCATCCATTATTATGCGGGGTGCATAGCGTCTCATCCGCTCCAATCGGCGGGAAATATTCCCAAATACTAACATATATACTACTATATATATAACATAACATCCAAATAATAACAGTTTATCAATCCATCCAACTGATCAATAAATAATTTTAACACTTAAAATTAAAAACAACAATCCATGAGTGAGATTTACTCACCGAAATTTTTTGTTGCTGCTTTTGCGTTCCTGTTCCATCTAAATTTGAGCAGCGTTCAAATTCAGCATGGAATTCAGTAGCCTATATTGCCATCAATGCAATTCTATTTCGAAGATCTCGTCACTACGAATCAAATGCAACTAACCGTGCTCGATTTGGACTTAATATGAAGGAGATATTCAATCTATCATTTTTGCAAATTAAATAATATACAATATCCACTAATCACCAACATATCGAAGTATCTAATATCACAAGCTATAACCAAGTCGAATCTGGCACCGGCACACGCACCTAAATGCCGCAAGAACCAGAACCCTATACTTCTCCACTGAAGTTAGTGCATCTTCCAATGCCACGATCCGCCTCCTCAGCTCATCGCTGTCGTTGCTTGACAATGTGAACGACATAGCAGACCAATGGTTGCCGAAGTAGAAGTGGGGCCGCATGTGGAGTGGATTATGGCATGTGTCAAAATTGGCTGGAGGAGGGTACATTACATGGGAACTTGGCGAAGAATTGGAGGGTGAGCGCATTGCGTGTTGATGGGTTGTATAGGTCAATTTTATATAGTGATTTGGCATTAAGGTTTAGATTATTGAATGAGAGGGAAGAAGCATTTAATTTTTTTAAAAGGGACGAATCTTCTTCAGTAAATCACGAAAATAAATAGGAAGCGAATGATGGAGAAACGAGAGTGTGGGCAGATAAGATATGTCAGTGCATTGTATAGTTAAATCGAAAAAAATATTAATTTGAATTCAAAATATCTAGCTATATAGTTTTAGACTCCAATCGAGGCATGCCGTTTGGTGTTTCTAATGTTATACTCCTATTCTGAATGCAATAGAACAAGCCTCGAGACCTAATTCGATCTTGTGCAAAATATAGCTTTCTGAACCCAATTATAATATTAAATTTTCAATACTAATCTCAACGAGTTTCTATCTCGTACGACCAAATGGTGCATCGGATTGCTACGAAATTTTACTACGTATTATAATTCGTTATTACGGAACCAGTGACACTAGTTAGGTCAAATCCAAGACCGTGCCCTGGATTGCTATTTTAACGCGTCTATAAAAACGACAATTTTCAAAGTCGACGAAATTACTTGAAATTCCACTTGTAAGAACTTACTATCCAATTTCTAATTCAAATAGAACTTATATTTACTTAAAAATTCTCTTCGATTCATATTTCGCTCAAATTTTAATTATTTTAACTATTCGTATTACAATAATAGCTATATTCAAAATTTATATCTTATTCCACTTATTCGTTCGATAAACATCATATTAAATATCTAGTTACATTTCAAATTCAACATTTAAGATAAATTAAATGTTCAAAATCGAATGACTGAAAATACGGGTCGTTACATTCCTTCCCGCTTAAAAGAATTTCGTCCCTGAAATTTACAAAGGTAGGAAAATACTCCAAAACATTAACTTTTCAAAACCCACTTCGTTAGGACTAGACATTTCACTTTTCTAAATCTTTTTGTTCCAATCAAATCAATTTGTTTCCATTTATAATTCAAAACCCGTTATTTCAATTACAATTTAAAAATCAACTTTTTTTAAAAATAATTCAAAAATTTTCTAATATCCTAAATTTTCGAATTTTTTTAGCAGAGTCCCCCTTGTATGGATAGCCTTTTGCAATATGACAAATACGATAAAAAGATATACATCGACACTTATGCTCAGAAAAAGCAATATATATCAATATTTTTATTTTTCACACTAAAATTCATAAGCGTACCTTATTTTAGCGTTATTAAGCAAGTTCTCTTAATTTATATGCAATTACGCTATCAAAATCTAGCCATACATACCTGTACTTACTCAAATAAAACCCATAAGTACCATAATAATGAATTTTAATAGCATCATCTTTATTTTAACTAGTTAAATGCATAATTTGCATAAACCAAACATGTAACAGATGAATTTATCAAAAATCACAATGTTCCAACATTCGGTTATTCATTTTAATCGATTTTTATACCATCGCATTCATTTCAAATGATTCGCAAACAATTTACTAGCATTCAATTCAAATTTACACACATTACACTCATCTCCATTAAAAAGATTCTAATCAATTTGTTCACTTACTATTTATTTACATAATTTTGTTTACTTCCGTTTATATCAACTGATAATTTTTCCATGCAAATTCGATGATATTCATTTAATAAAATAACCATTCCAATTTATAGCTATTTTAAATTGATTCTAAATAAATTTATCAATTTTCTATTAATTCACATTCAATCTATTCATAAAATCATGTTAGCTCAATATTCAACAATAATCCAATCCATGCCAATTTATTATGAACCATTTCATAAATTAGTTACTTAAGTTAAATTTCATTCTTATCAATAATATTCCCGACCATATTCAATTTAGACTTAAATTGAGTTCATTTATAAATCAAGTTCCACATTCAATTTCAATCTGTAAGTCATTTTACTTAACCAATTAACTAATTAATTTATCTAATTAGTTCACATCCATTTCATAATTCAAAATCTGATTTTTATTTCAAAAATCACTTCAATTGGGTTCGCTTGGGTTCGGTTGATTTTTTGATTCAACATTGGATTCCATTTCTTCACCAAAATATCAAGCAATTGTTATTTTGGTCATACCATTCCACTTTTTTCAATTTGTAAGTTACATAACTTTCATAAATTCTTTACTTGAGATGATTCCATTTCAAAATTTATAACTTAATTATATATCCATCTTACAATTCAAATTTTGTATTCAATTCAATTTGATATGGGTTCAAATCCAATCAAATTTTATTTAACACGTCTTAAGTTAAATTCCAATCCATAAGATTTCCTTTTACAAATTCAATTTATTTAACTTGCATAAGTTAAACTTTAATTTCATATCAAAATTGACAATTCCATGTTACTAGTTATAAACTTATTTTCCAAAGGTTTCATTATACATTCAAATGAATATTCCAGAATTCATCCACCCGGTTTCACTTTAAATCATTTGAACTCATACACACACACATACATATACCAAATCAAACTTTTTAAATTTAAACTAAACCTGGTTTTTATCCACAACAAATTTCCTTCAAATTTTCCAAAAAAGCCCTTGTATTCAAACAAAAATCTCTATATGAAATTACAACGGTGGCAATCCGTCACTTAGAAACTCGAAAATGAACACCGATGATGTCACGATCATCATCGGAATTATTTTCCAACGAGTGAAGTGAGTTCCGTGCTATATCACCTTCAAAGTCCATTTAAAACCATTTTAATGCCAAATATATTTTCAAAATAATACCATTTTTATTTTCACAACAATTCGAAAAATATTTTCTAAAATTTTCGGGATTTTAATCTCCAAATTTTGGTTTGAATCCATTTTTATGTATAATTCATGTGCATAAATCATTCTTATACAATCTCCATTTGGTTATATATAACCATTTCAAATTTTTATAACCTTGTTTGGATTATAATAATAACAACCAAACAAACCAATATACTATAATAATTTTAGAAAATTTCTTCGTTTGTATCAAAATATAGCTTAGGTAAAATTATTTCATCTAACTGCTTCAAAGAAATATTGTGTCCGTTTACCTGGTTCAAGTGCTAAAAAATTCCTATTGATTTCGTGGCGTCCTACTATTTGACAAGAATTCACAACCACTCAACAGATAAATCAACACAATATAAAACATTTTATATTTACTAACAAATACACGCTCATATCTATAATACACTCAACTAATTCTAGGGTACTACTGACGCTACCTCTAATAAGTAATCCCCACCAAAGCTAAGGTATTCACTCGACCAAAACTCTGATACCACGTGTAGCAAACTGGGATTTCGACCCATGAAATCGACATCAATACGTTCACTTTATAGCATGCTGAACATATAAGTGCCGAAAATATCGATTTCTAGGGTGAAGAAGAAGAAGAGATAGAAGAAATTGAGAAAACACATAGAATCTCACAAATCGTAGCGGGACAATATATGATAGATGAATACATACCTTTATACGAAAAGAAATTGTAACTATTAATATACATAGAATCATCAGAGTACAATAGTCAACAAAGAAATCTAGATAGTGATAATAACTTGTCCTCACAAGTACTGAATATACAGTTTAACACACACAGTGGAAAATAACCAAGTAAGTGTTATATGCCTGAAATCCTCAAGCTCGTCTCCTGAGCTCCTTAGCATCCTAACCTAAATCTGTAATACTCAGTCTACCCCTAGCTTTATAATAAAATAACACCCAAGTAAGTCTGAAAACCAACGTGAGAAAACACACTCAATTTGAATTTAATTATTTTCAAAAAAATCCTTTTGAAAAACAAAGGTATTGTAACGACCCACTTTTCTGTACAATTTTAACTGATAATAAACCACCCATGTCCAGCCTAAATCGAATAGAAAGGCAGATAGTTAGGGAAAAGAAAGAACTAAAAAAACATAGAATCTTACAGCAAAAAAATCTATAAAATGTATAACCATGTTTATGAAAAAATGTAAAATAAGCATATAGAGACATAAATCAGAGTACACTAACCAATTTCAGCACGGACAGTTATAACAACCCGGCCTCACAAATTGCCGAACAATATACAGCAACGTATGTAATGGAAATATAATCATCTATGTGAATACGTCTCTGGCCTCCAACTCCTCTCCTGAAGCCCCAAAATATTCATCTATACTTGGAAAATATGCTCGATCTGACCCGAGCATATAGTAAAAACCACGCCCAGGTCAGTCGGGTGAAACCAGCGTGAGAAACATAATCAAATTGATTCTTAATTTTAATAATCCTTCCAAAACAAAGGTATCTCGTAAGACCTTACCGCAAATGAACACGGATAGGTTTTTACCTTATGATAACCAAAACTCCATTATAGAAAATCATCTTATATTATAATAATGTCTAATCGCCAAAAATAACAATAACCAATAGTTGTGATGCATGTGATGTGTACATTACAACGATGTTAGTCGTAAAAATCAAAACCCGATAAAGCTCGCTTGCTAATTGTGTAGGATTTCCATGGATGTGCCCACAGTACTTTGAGAACGGTCCTCCTGCATAAGGATCATAGTTATCCTTCCGAAGCATCACACCTGTCTAGCCGGGGTACCATAAGAAAAACACAACTGGTCTTGTTAAGACAGAATGCATCGCTCCGGCATGCCAAAAACAACTAATGGTATCGGTATTGCTAGAAAAGGAGTCGAGTACGCTCTATGGGTTTGCCAACACTACTGGCCATGCCTCTTGTCTCTGGTTTTAGTCATCTCCACTGACGAGGCTACGACTGGCGTTCCAGCTTACGCACTGCTCTGAAATAGATCACGGAATCCTATATGGATCCCACACCGCAATGGCCTTGGAATCACATACAAATTTCCACATCTCAATAGAATTTAGAATCTCACACAGATTCCCACACTCCAACGAGTCACGAAACCATGCATGGATATCAATATCCCAAAATATAACGCATCTCCTCCATTTAACTGTATATGGTTTTAAAGTAGTTCATGTGTTTCAATTCATCTCTTACCGGTACACTCTCCATTTCCTAGGTGCTTCAAAAACCATTCGTCGATTTCTGGAATGCTCAAGACCGGTTCTTTGGGAAATAATCAGACAATACATAAGATCGGGGATCACCCCTAACCTTTTAATTGGACGGATCTCATTATCATTTGTCCTAGAAGAACCACAAGATTATACGTACAGTATAGCAACCAGCGGTAACCGTACCATATAATTCTCGCATTTCTCCTAGATATTTCCAGAGTTAAATTCCTTTGGTGTTAAGTCGAAAATAATCCTGTAGCACCAAAATTAAGAAGGATTACATATTTAGGTTAGGATTTGATAGTCGGTTATTTTAATATCAAATAAACAAAGATTACATTTTTTTCACTAAAATCACTAAGCCAAATTTAATTTAATTTCAATAAATTAATAAACTTTATCAAAAACCGTCATATACTTATCTCAGTGGAATAAGTATATTCACAAACCTTTCTTTTTTTACAAATTGTTTGAAAACTTTTAAGAATGAATATGGAGAGCACCATCTGGTATCGACCATGGATTACTGCTCGATGATTGCGTCTCTATCCTAGAGAAATCTAAACTTAACTTAGGCAATCTCTGCCTCCCTATTTCCACCTGCAATCAATCATAGATCATAGTTTGCACAATGGTTACATCGCTATCCCTGCGAAAACATTACAAATTGAGGGCAATCTCAGCCCTTCGAATTTGGCTATGAAAATATACTATACTTTCCGAATTTTTTTTATTTTAATATATATCTCAAAATAATACTTATAAAATTTGTACATAAATTTCCAAGTATAATTTAGGAAAATACTCTCTTATAAATCTAAACCCATTGGTAAAAGCTTCCTTTTTAAATCCATTCATTTAAAACCATTTCTTTAGAACAAAACATTATTTAATTATAGTAAAATAAGCCATTACATTATTTTTAAATACCTTAAATTAATTAATTTCTAACAATATTAACAATATTAACACTTTTAACAAATTATCTCTAAAATAATAATATTATAATACTAATTAACTCTTAAATTAATAATAACTTAAAAATCAATTTGTTATAAAATAACCTTAGTTAATAATTAAATTATGATTTAAAACATTTAAACATTTTGATAACTTTGAAACAATAATAAAATATTTTTAAATAACCTTTAAGACTCGTATTAATAAAAAAATACTTAAAATCACTATTAAATAATTATTAATTACCTTTTAAAACAAATAATAATTATCTTTAATAACATTATTAATAAATAATAATTATTCTTCAAATAACTTTGATTCAAAAATCAACTTTAGAAAGAGGCTTAGCAACTTCAATGTGACTTAATCCAATCACCTTTAATTCAACTAACTATCCAGTTATAATCCAGGTATTTACATAACATCATATATGTAATTAAATCTATAAATAATAAACAATTGCTAATACAACACTTAGACAATACCAGTCCATTCGATCGACATTAAGTGTCCACACTAATATAATAGCAGAACGGGATTTATTTCTACTAAATAAATGTCCAAATCAACTAATCCAATTAATAACATCATAATGGTGATTTATTCTACTAAACAGGGTCCAATTGGTTTAATTAGTAGAACAGTGGTTTATTTCTGTTAAACAAACGTCCAATTTACCACATTCAAATCAAATTAACTCAATAGTATTTATTTGGCTATGTAATAGCACAGACAAAGACAATTGGAATTAATATCCAATAAAAATAAAAGTCAATGCATATAATTTCAATCGACGATTAATAGTCAATATTAAATTCATTAACAATTTAGTATTGTACTATTTTCAAAAATTGAGTCAAGTTTATTTTTAAATTCAGATCACTTGTTAATCAAAGAAATTATAAACTAATTTATTTTCAATCCAAAAACACTTCATTTAACAATTAATTAATTACCCTATAATTAATCGATTTAGAAATTACTTAATTATTTAAATCATTAAATTTTATATTGCATAAAAATTCGATGAAATTATTTCCAATGACAATACTCTATGATGTGATTTTATGGCAAAAACCCGCTCGTCGATTGGATTCAACATGAGAAAGAAATATAGTTTTAAAACTAAAGATTTATTTAATAATAAAACTAATTTAATTTACATAGAGACCAAGCCCATCCCATATTAAACAAACCGGCCCGATTATATTTCTTCCCCTGCTCCTTTCCTTTTCTCTTCTCCACTCATGTGCTAGAAGCCATGCACGAAACCATGCACACATGTGTGCTCATACACAGGGACTTCATCCAACCAAACTCACCATTGACCGCCTTTGTATGTCACACATGACCAGAGAAACTCGCGTGCCTAACATGGCCTATGGAAACTTTACAATTCAAAAAGTTCAAAGCTTCCACTTATACATGTACCATCACCGAACCCACAAACCACCTCGTCTTGCCAGACCATGCCACCATCGATCACCAAACTCACCCAAAAGCTTCACCTCCTTTTTCCCCCTCTTGCGCACCCCTATCTCCCTCCCTGTTGCAGCCATTTCCACATAACCGGGACCACCTTAAAACTACCCAAAACCCTAGTTGGACCTCGTTAAGCCAATGCATACAATTTAAAATTACCACGACATTTTTCCAGGCTACACCATCCCCTAAGCCACCCCCACACCCAACGCCACCCCATGAAATCGTCTACGCTACCGGAATTTGGCCTCATGCCCAAAACTATTCATCACCATATATCTTCCACCACACGCAATTAAAAATTACCAAACCACCTTCAAAAATCAAGGTTTTCAACATCGAATACAGTCATATAATGCAAACATCAAATAATGATATTTGAAACTTAACCAAAATTAAGTCACTTACTGTAACCTAGGTCTTGCTTCTTTGATGCTTCAAGAAATTGAATGAAACCAATTTTAAACTTATCTATACTCGGAAAAATTCACGTTTCTTTTTGGAATCATGGTTTAAAATTGAAGGGATGTTGAGATATGGATTTTTGAAGTTAAAACTTATGCTGTCTTTTTATATACAAAGGCCAAAGAGGATTTACAGTTTCTTTTCATGCGTTACAGGTTGAACTACATTGTCTAACACATAGATGCAAGGGCATGATTACATATCAGCATATGGATACTTGACATAAACAAGGAATCCACTCAACATCATAGCTATACAGATGTATATATAGTAACCGATAAACAAAATTTTAATGTTTTACTCACAATTTGAAAAGTAAATGAACACTGCTTACAAATCTCCTTCTTCAAGCTTTAATTTTTTTCCTTTTATTTTTATGGAAGAATTTCTTTTTATACGTATAGGAACAACCCGACCATATCTATACAGAGAAAGGAAGAAGACAGTAGAAGTATAGGTTGTTGAAGTATAAATGTAGGTGGCTTGACTTATGCAGGCTTCATATTTTTTATTTTTTTATTTTTTTGGTGGCTGATTTGATCTTTGTTTGACTTGATTTATAGGTGATGTGCATGACTTGATTTATTATGCTTGATTTGATTTATTATGTGATTTGATTTTATGTTTTTCCATCATGATGTTTTTCCCATGTATACACACACACACACACACATATTCATGTATGCATATTTACATACTTACAGATTTATATATACATTTGTACATATGTAAAACACTACTTTTTAAAAACATTGACACATATATATACATACTCATTAGAGAGATTTGATAAAATGAATTAAATGAAATTAAAATTTTAATTTATTAGTTAATTTATTAGTCAAAATTTAATTTTGCATCATGAAGTTTTGTATATATACATGTAGACATTTTATCAAAAATTTGAAATGGTAAAACTATATGCATATATGTGTGTGCATATATATAATCATATTTGGAAATTAACGTTTAAAAATTTATATAATCTAATTTATATATTCACATATCTCCAATATCAAAATTAAAATTATTCGACTAACAAAAATTAATATTCTAATATTTAAAATTAGCCAATCATTTCAATAACAGATTCTAAAAATGCTAGATCGTTACAGGTATCTCGCAAGACCATGCAATAAATAAATACAACGGTTTTTACCTTATGATGACCAAAACCTTTAATATCAAATCATCTGATATCATAATAGTGTCTATAGAAAATAAACTATAAAATAACTAAAATGCTTGCATCTCACATTTCAGTATATTTGGTATACAACTAATACATACAATTCTTATTGGAGAATGGATTCCGTAAAATGACTAGGCCCTGGGTTACCACCTATCACAATACACCTATAGAAAAATGTACCGAGATCGAACCTATCGATCCCTGCCAACACAAGACCGGCCAACCCCTTGCTGGGTAGTACTGAACATGTAACAAACCGCATATTTTACGATTGTACATTTAAATGTTTTATTTAAATATAGCATCATTCGTTGAATTTAAAGTCCGAAATATGACTTTTGTACACAGTCGAATTGAGATCCGAGATCACTTTCATTGAGTTCAAAATGGCGTTTACAACCTTTTTGAGTATAAACATCGATATGTTTGAAGTGAATTAGAATTTTGGTATTTTCATTTGAGCTTTTGGGTTTGGGTATCAGCCACTAACCTAAGAAAGAACCCAAACCAAATACCCTAACTCCTCTACTCTTCATTCATTCCACTCCTCATTTCCTAACACTCAATCTAAAGAGAAAAATGAGGGAAAAGAAAGGAAATTAGAAATTCCTAAACCCTAGTTTTATTAGGAAATTCAAATTCAAGTCCAAGATCAAGGAGAAGCTTAGGTAAGAATCCTCTTCATCTTCTCCATCTCAATCCCTCTTCAGTTTTCAGAATTTTCCTATAACCCAACTTAAGAAATATTTGCTTATGATCTCAGATTGGAGCTTGTAGAGTTGAAGTTGAAGAGAGGTTGATCTTTCCTTTGTTTTTAAAGCTTTTCACTTGTTGTTTTTAGGTTTAAAGGTGAGTTTTTGAACTCATATCTATGTCTATAGCTTTCATTGTTGTTAGGTATAAATTCCTAACATTTATTGCTTGTCCATTTGCTTTTGGATTGAATTGGTTCGGTGAATTTTCCAATTTTTGTTATTTTAAAGTCAAAATCCATGAAAATCTTAATATGGATGTTTAGACATGTTGTTTAGTGTATTGATGAGTATATAGGGTTGGGTTGTCGCTTGGCATAAATCCCTAGCCATCGCCGCTCGTTCGATCGTTTTCGATATGATTTGGCCATCATTGGTCTAGGCTGATTTTTGCCTGAGCTTCAGATCAGACGTGTGGTATAACACTCAGGCGTCTGGGCCATTGGAATAAAAATTCTAGATGTACTGCTCAGATGTCTGAGCTTACTTCCCAAATGTCTGGACGATCTGGAAGAAAATTGCAGACCATCAGCATAGACGTTTGGGGAAACCACTAGACGCCTGGCACTGCTAAATTCAGGGAATTTGCCTATTTTCACGTGCCGTTTTAATCGATTTTTGTTGATCCGGTTGGTTGTTGTCAATTATTATCGACTTTGACAACTTCTTTTTTTGTATTTTTAGGAATATCCATTTGATGGATTTGATATCGATTTTTATGGTTTTAATTCAGTCGTTGAATGTGAACTTTTGGTTGATTGATTGTTTCTACAATCATTTCTATGATTTGTCACTTTAAAATACAAAGGTTTCTATACTGGTAGTAAATACTCAAACTCTTTTGCAAACATGTTTTCAACAATTACTTTTAATACAAAGCTCGATTTTAAAACCGTTTTCCAATCTATTAGTATAAAAAAAACCTTAACCTCATTCATATAAGAAATCCAATTAAACGCCTAGCAGAACAAGTGGTATGAAACGCTTGCGTTTACTTTGCCGGTTAATTCTTGGACTTGTTCGATTGAACTCTCGTGACAATTTTTGAGTGGAAATCTACAATTTGTTTGTAAATATTTTAGTAAAGCCATTGGTTATGGGACATGAAGCTAAACTCATTTATTTACCAGCTTGGTGTAATTTACACTTCTTATTGATCAATGGTGATAATTTTATGGTTTGACTAGCGATATACGATGTCTCTTTGTCCACGTGGGGGACTGTACCCAGTTTTATAGAGCTTCATCTCATTTTTCAGGGCTAGCGACACCTAGTCTTTTGACCATTCGTAGAGCAATCGGCTCAATGAGTTCGGCACATGGGGCGTATCTTTTTAGGTGCGTCGATGTTCGACTCAGTAAGTATGCGCATGGGGCGTATCATTCTAGGTGCATCGATATTCGATTGTGCGTGAGGCATATTATTTTAGGTGCAACGATGTTCAGCTTATCTGTCCCAAAGGGAGGATAGTACCCCGTATTTTCATAGGATAGCTTCCCGTTCTTGACACGTGTTGGTGAGTTTTCATGCTCCCATTTTTGATAGGCCTCCCCCTTTATGATTTTTGGATTTCTACTTATTGATTTCTGGAAGTTGTGTTTCACCATTTATTGCGAATATGCATTTATATGTTTTTCAATATTTGAGGTTTGTTGAATAAGCTAAGAATGTAATATTATTTTTGGTGACTTGGGAAAGTTTGGGATATTGTATGATTTTTGTTGTCATCATACATTTCTTTTATATCTCTTATCCCATCTCACTTTATGTGATATTTATAGTTAGACTGATCCGTTTATTATTTAAATAATACTCGAGTCAGACCGAGGTATTACAGGTACTTCCTCTTGACTACTTAGTAGAGACTAGCTTTTGACGTTTGTCTAACTACTTTAACTAAGCAGTTTTTTGCCTTTATACATTCGAGATAGAGACTCTTTGATGTATACATATTCTTTTGTCTAGCACTTGTACATAACCTTTTGTGATGTAGCGTGTCTTATATGACCATAACTTTGACGTACACTTTTATGTGATATATTCATATCTGCTTCCTCCTTAGTGATATGAATATCTGTGACTGATTTGTGTAATGCTTATTTTATATATTTTTCAAAGACTATATAACCACTGTGTAGTAGCTTTGAGTTTGTATTTGATGCGTCGGATTCCCTCTTGAAATGAAATGCATGTAATAATATCTGAGCTATCGGTACTTGCACAAAGCAATTACATAGATTTTCGATCTTCAACAGCCTTATTCTTCGTGCTAGTCGACGACATTACCCCATAGTGTTCTTGGCTAGTGTGAGTATAGAGGTGGGGCATCACAACATGGTATCAGAGCCAAACTTTGTAACAATATAGATTAATCTAGCAAGGATCATTGTCCTAAGCCTCTCTTAGGAATCACGCCTTAGGATTTAATTCGAGTCTTATGACCTATTCTGTCCTATATTTTTTATGATGCCTTGTTTTATCAATCAAGTTTGTTTGATATTCATTCTGAGAATAACCTTTTTCCTCTTCTTTCTATCTTTCTTAAAGAAGAGAAATGGTTAGACCCAGCCATCCCAACGCTAGTCAATCTAGTGCTACTCCTCCGGATAGTGTATTCATGTTTGCCCAACAACTTTTAGAACTTATAAAGAACGCCCAAGCCATCGGACCCATTCTAAAGCCTACTCATCCTAAATCTTGGTCTGCATGCTTATGCACTGATTATACCAATTTGGGTTGAAGGCCATTCAAAGGTTCCAAAAGCGTTATATAAGTCTAAGCTTGGCTTAGATTATGCGACCGCATCTTTTCTCGCATGAATCTTGTGGATCTACATCATGTCCAAGTGGCTTCTGGTATGCTACAGGAGAGAGCATTAGATTGGTATGAGCTTTTGATTTCGGAAATTATTGAAGCAGATCTTACTTGGGTGCAATTTCAGGAAACGTTCGAATTAAAGTTTGTGTTGAGGCTTAAAAAGTAACTTTTTGCCCGACGCTTTATTGACCTTGTTCAAGGTGAATCTTCTGTAACAGATTATGTCGCATCTTTTGAATCCCTCTCTAAATATAGGGTCAAGTATACTAATACCCCATTGAAGAAAAATCAAAAGTTTGTTTATGGATTAAATAAGAATCTCAAAAAGCCTTTACTTTTGAAACTAGAAGTTTCTTTCGATCATCTTGTAGACATTGCTCTTCGACTTGAAGAGGCCGATAAAGAAAGTGATGTTGAAATTATGGGTGCCAAACATAACTTCAACAACAACAACAAGAGGCTTATTAAGTTCAAGCCTAATCCCAACAAGAAAGGGAAGAAAAAAATTCGGTAGCAAAGACTCCTACCCCAAATCATGGAGAATGCTACAATTGTGCATTATGCAAATAAGTGTCCGAAACCCCGTTATTTCCGCTATTGCAAAAGTTCGAGTCATCATATATCTTCATGTCCCAAACTTCAAAGAAAGAAAGAGGGAAAGCTAAATGTTGTGCAAGCCCCTAGTAACACTTCTCTTGGTCAAGGTATTTCTCATTCTATCCTTGATGGCATTATTATGTTGCGTGATCATCCTATTCGGGTTCTTTTGGATACAGGAGCATCTTACTCTTTTATATCAAAAGAACTTGTTGATACCTGTCTTTAAATGTTATGGGTTTGACGACTTCACTGAGAATTGTGAATCCGGTTGTTGGAACCGCAACACTTAGTTTACTTTATAAAGATGTCGAGATTATTTTATGTGATTATGCTTTTCGAGCCAATTTGCATGTTATGCGCTACTTAGGTTTAGGAATGATTTTGGAAATGGATTGGCTTAATCGTTATAAAGCCCGTATCCTATGCCCCAAGAGGACATCCATCTTCGACATCCTCAATTTATTAAGCAGATTTCTATTGTTCTTAAAGATTCAGATTCCAATATGGTGGCATCCTTATATTCTCTAAATCCACATGATGACGATAATGACGATGAGGAAGATGTCATTTCCCTCATTCACGTTGTTCATAAATTTCCCGACATATTTGTGCCCGTTTTAGGATTACCGCCTAAGGGACTAATTGAGTTCAGAACTAATCTAATCCCTAGAGTTATTACTATCACATGTCCTCCTTATCGGATGTTCAATAAGGAAAATAAGGAGATGCGTAAATAATTATCCGAATTGAAAAAAAAAGAGTTTGTTCGTTCTAGTTCCTCCCTATGGGCAGCTCCAGCTATTTTTGTTTAGAAATCCGATGGTACACTTAGGCTTTGCGTTGACTACCGTAAGCTTAATGATCTCACCATCAAGAAAAAATATCCTTTACCTCGGATTGATGATCTATTCGATCAACTTAGCGGTGCTAGAGTCTTTTCACAATTAGATTTAGGAACTGGTTTTCATCGGTGTAACGACCTGGAATTTTCGATCGCGAAAATTCCAGATAGTTATGAAAAAGAAGAAAGAGATAGAAGAAATAGGAACAGAAAACACAACACAATTTCTCACATTCGCAGCGGATCAAAATATAATAACAAATAATAAAAGTTTACAAAAGAATATTATATCTGTCAATTACATTTTAATACATCAGAGTTACACATACATATACAGACACTGGATATACACAACTATCATGCCATAGATATCCAACAATATAATACAACGGAAACACTCCATACGTTCTTTCCATCCAGCTCGACTCCTGAGCTCCAAACGTCCTTACCTGAAAATCTATAATACTCGGTCTAACCCGAGCATTACATCAAAGTAATACCTGGGTTAGGCTGGAAACCAGCGTGAGTGAACTCATCTAACATAGAATACAAAAGTATTCAACTTACATAAACCCGGGGTATTTATATC